>OY856412.1:122492106-123692106 GCA_963693085.1 Alisma plantago-aquatica
TTGTTTTTTCAATCATCTCTCTTCCTTCTCTTATAGAAGACATATTTGACATTACGATCATTAAGGTTGATGAGGGGCAAAGAAAAATCTCATTCTCTGCTTCTTTGGGTGCATAGGAGCAGTATAAGACCAAGACTTGTCACCGTTTGACCCACCACATTCCATTTTTAATAAGATTACCACCTTTAGATTCAACAAATACCTCACGATGAATGCATATTAAGTCATTATCCACATTTTCCAAAGAAGATTTCACAATTATATTATAAGATTTCTCAGTCTTCTGTTTCAACTGATTTTACTTTTGGATTATTTAAAGAAAACTAAGCTCCATTTTTCTTGATTATGCACGCTTCCATCATTATACCATTAATCAAATCTAAAAAATGATTTTTATTTGTCCACCCAAATCACATTCTTGCTTGATCTTCTCCCTCAACTTCTTTTTATTCAGCGGTCGATGCTTGTTTAAGAAGAAAATAATACCTTCCACACTCTCTTGAAGTGATATGAAGTCAAAATCTTCATTGACCTCAATAGATATTCTATATTCAGTGTATAATATAGAATGTTTTAGTTTTCCATCAAAATATTCATTAAATAACTATTTTATAAGTTAGTTAAGATTTTATAGAATAGTAAATGCCGCATATATATTATACTATTAATATAAGGTTATTTTTCAATTTGGATCCAAAACATAATTAATTCATATTTAATTTAGAGATTATATGGTATCTTAGAATATGTCATATAACAAAATAATATAAAATAAATCTGTTTCTACCACAGGCGGTTGTGACGCCATATAGCATTATTGTATTGAAGACGCCAATTCATATGGGGTCTCCAATGCTTTTCTGCAACATGTTGCTCAGGTTGACCAATGAGAATAGATGCCAAATCGAACAACATATTTACTCTCCTCATCTTTAGAACCCGTCAATTATGAGAGATATGCTTAAAAATGATCTATCTAGGTCAATAAATTAGACAAATTATTGCATTTTGATTTTTTTCCATTCTCATTATTTGTTGTGTGCTTCACTGGTGTACTCACATATTCTATACGCTTCTAGTTCTAGGTGGAGAATCACGCATAGTGATCTACATGTTCTGCCATGACCTAAGTATATGACTTGATTCCACCCAAAGGGTGTCCAACACCTCATATCTTCCCATGTCTTCGCTTTAGATTACAATTCTCTAACTCTAGCATCTAATACCTTGAAATCTGTCACGATCTTCTGAATATTCAGTACGATTTTTGAGAGTGCGCTTGTCAATTGATAATAGAAATTATTCACATGCTATCGTTGTGGGACCAATTTACATTAATCACAGGGCCATATAAAGCACATTGAATAGGGTGGAGGGTCGATATCCCACACTTGAAAAACATTATTAGAATTATAAGTCATATGATATAGGAGACAAAGTATATAGGCCCATTTGAGTCAATTCTTGAAGTTTCTACAGTCATGTCCACCTTCTCCTATATAAAGTAGAAGGGTCACTTTGGTACAAACACAACATTACACAATATTCTGAATATATCATCTTTTCATTATTTCCAATATGGTGCGAAAGCTTTCTTTCTAAGGACCCTAACCATAGAGAGAAAGCAAGGAGTCTCCGCCACACAGGCGGTGGCCACCTTCATGGATGGCTGCCCGTACGACCATCTCAATCACCCTCTCCTTAGGGTTATCCCCATTGTCCTCTCTTTTTGAAGGACATTCATCATACAGATCTCAACATAGTTCATTGGGATCTAACAAATATCATCTTCATTGTCATCTAGCATCCTCGTGTGTCCATCTTTTGTCTTTCGTCTTCCCCAAGCACAAAATTCAACCACTTCCTCCATTAAGGCGAAGTCTAGATTCAAGTTGTTATCCTTCTTGGATCACCATGATTGGCAACCCCATTGTGGTCTTTCCCATGGTAGCATATATCTCCACCATTTGTGTCGTCTTCTTCTCTAAGGTGGAAGTCATCTTCACCATCTGGTCCATCATCCTTATAGTGGTGGAAGTCATCTCCGCCACCTAGATTATCTTCTTCATCATCCAGATCTTCATTTATGGTGAAGATGTCTCCACTTAGATTGTCATCTTGATCATTCGTATCGTCATCTCATATGCTTATTTCTAGAAGAAGAGTATGTGAAGCTAGGGTTAAACATTTCTGATATTTTTCCCATAAATCTGCCACAATGGTGCGACACATTTTCCTGACTCTAGGTGTTATTTGTCTTCATCAATAAGCACAGGGTTTTCATCTAGACTGCAAGTTACACACCATGTTGATATCCAACACGCCTTTTTGACGTAAGTCTAGTTTATGCCTACATGTTGTTTCATATTCCTACACACCTAATCAGCAGAAGTATATCATCGTCGACCAAAAGAGTTACAGATCAGGTCATCATCCAACATGGCGTGTCTCCATTAATGTGTTCATCATCTTCAACAATCAAACATGTTGTGTTTTCGTGTTTGACCATTAGGGTTTGCAATTCAATCCACAGTGACTACATTTTCAAAGGATGTGTCCCAAATCATTTCATATGCATCTTCAGAGGTCAGATTAAAAGCTCCTTAACAAGAAAAAATCAATCTTTATCGGATATATTCTTTGACACAAAAGATCTTTTTATTTTTCTTATCAAATCTTGTAATAGGTCACAAACTACATTGAATTTGGTTATCGGTTGGTCTACTACAACCTCCTCTCTGAGTCAACCTCTCTGAAGAACCATTGGTCATATAATGAAATGTGTGATGTAGTTCACTCTTACGCATAAAATGAACCTCTCTCATGTGTGAGAATTTATCCATTTCAAGCACGATATCAAGATTTCTTAAGCGTAAGGCCAAGATCATTGAGCATTGCGACACACAACTTCTCCAACCATATCAAGCAAATCCTTCTCCAGACATTTCTTCCCTCTCCACCATATGTCCTCTAATATCACAGGGAACTTTCCCTTTTTCTTTGTCTAGACCAACCACTGTCATCGTCTCTTCGTGGTTGGTGTGTAAGAGAGAGATAGAGGAGATCTGGAGAGGAAGATGTGGAGAAGAGTTGATATGCAAAGTTTAAAGCTCAAAATAGGAAAGAGGAAGAAGAACATCATATGCATATGGAGTTTCATGTACTCAATGTGTTGTCTAGATCTCACTATCTAGTTTGAGGCCAATGTTCATCCTCACCATTCATACTTTGAATTGCCAAGCATTGGTCTGTCATTCAGAAAACATTTTCTTGCATCATCATCAACTAAAGAAGGTGGTTCCACATATCACTAGAATTTCTTCAATGCTCTACATCAGGCGAATATGTTTCTTCATTAGCCATGTCTTGGTCATTCTACTATGAAAACACATCAATATTATAGTATTGGAGCATATTGGACTATGTGCACATTTGGTTGTGTGTGGGTCCATACACTTATTTTTGGTAGAAGATCAGTCAGTGGGTTGCATTATCAATATGTCCTCCTTGTCCTTCTATGTCTTGTCAAACACGTTGATGTTTGTCCATGCCATGCCGATTATGTTGATGTTCCTCCATGCCCTTTTAAACACATTGATTCTCATTTATGTCCTGTGAAACACATTGATGTTTGTCCATGCCATGTCAAGCAGGTTGATGTTATTCATAACCAAAAACATTAATGTTTTTCCATGACTTGTCAATCATGTTGACCGTCTTATATACCCTAGTCTTCATCTGACACATATCCTGGAAACTAATTTAACGACAGTAACAACTAAGTTTGTGACTCAGATGATCTTCACGTCCCTTCAACATACTCCAAGATACAAGCTCAAACCTATTCAAAGCTCCAGATGTTTCAAAGACTATTGTTTATTGATCTCAGGGGAAGCTTCAAAGTCAAAGATGCCAAAGATATTAAAGTGTGGGGGAGAGAAATAAGTCAAGGGGATATCATGTTTTAATCATTATTTCTTTTTTTTATGTATTATTTTTATCTATTATCCAATCAGAGTATGTGATTCTCCCATGATCCAGATTTCGGGGGAGTGTTAGAATTGTAAGTCATATCATATATGGGAGAAAGTCTGTAGGCCCATATGGAGTCTAGTCAATTTTGGAAGTCTCTAGAGTCATGTCCAACTTCTCTTATATAAAGGATAGGAGTCTCTCTTATACAGACACGACATTAAAAAAATGGTGAATATATCAGCTATTCATTAAATCCAACAAACATCAAACCAACATATATGGACATAGGAAGAATTTTTCAAATTCATTGATAAAATCTTTTGAATGGTTATTTTATAAGATTTTCCTTTACATACAAATGTCACTTCCTGACAAAGAAATCATATAGACCATACCAAGGGAAAAACTTAATCATTAGTTATAGCATACAACCTTATTTTTTCCCTCTATTTTGGCTTTACACTTCAGGTGGCATAAAACCTTCTTATGTAACCATGTGTCCATCATACATTATATATCTCCCTCTAGAAATATAACATATTTTGTTATTGAAAAGAAAAACTTAGACATCATGGCTTACATTCTAGTATATCTTCAATACCATCTTATGTTGTCCCGCAAATGTTGCAATCTATTGTCCACTTCTCTTCCTCATGATAACCTTCGTTCAACGTGCAACCTTTGGAAACATTGATCATTACATGCATTGCAATCGTAGCTCTTGATTCCAATCTTCCAAACAACAAATCAAAGTTTTGCCCTTCCACCCCCTTCAATCCTAGCGACAATGAATGTTGCATAAAATGATATATCTCTCTCCCATGGTCTATTCAATCCCGTCTCTCAGTTCTCTTATTGACCCATATTTGACATGATGACCATTAAGGATGGCGAGGAGCAAAATAAAAACTCCTTATCTTCTTCCTTAGGTGCATAAGAGCAACCAAGACCAATACCCCGTCACCTTGATCAGGAGGAAACCATCATCTTACCTACAACAAGTGATATATAATAACATTAATATTTTTAGATTCAGGTAGCACCTAATGATGAATGCATATTATGTCATTATCCACCTCTTCCCATGAAGATTTCAAAATTGTAATACAAGATTCCTCTGTCTGCTCTTTCAGCCGATTCACTTCTAGATTCTCCAGGAAAAACATATCACAATCTTTCATTATTACACACCCCCACCATTAATTGAACATAAAAAAAAATCAAATTTATGTTAGTTCAACCAATTTCACATTCTTGTATGATCCTAACCAACCTAAATTGCAAGTCCAAAAAATGGAGCTGATTTAGAGTTGTTACAACCCCAACTTTTGGGTTCATTTGGTGAGAAATGTAATTTCTCATATTAAAGATATTGGAACAAATAATGATATAATTGGTTTTGAATAAATGATTTTCGTTTACAATAGCCTTGTTGGTTGTTTGGCAGGCTTTATTGGCTATTGGGCCCAATAACAAGGAAAAGACAAAAGGAACTCCATTATTAATAAGAAATGGAGAAAAGAAAGATGTGGAAACCTCTAGAAGGCAAAAGTATATAGTTCAAAGGTGGATTTCGTGCGTCTTGGGTTCCTTGGGTTCTGAGGAGTCCAAAGTTACAAAGATAATGCAAAAAGAAAAGAAAAGATCAATTAAATATTTCTTTATTAAGAAAGAAATTGGAAATAATGATAAAATGCGGGAAATAAGTGAAAAGAGGTATAATTGAGTTACCCTTGGTGGATTTTCGTATCCAAAGGATTCCTAATGTTAAATGGAATGCCAATGAGGAAAATAAAAAGAAAGATAAAGAGAAATCCTCAAAAAGAGATATTTTAATATGAAATAAATAAGATAATGAGAAATAATGAATATAGATGCATCTAGAAGGATAATAAGTATCCTTAAAAAGGAATTTCGAAATCTTAGAGTTTCTTGGGGTCCAAGGAGCCCCAATGGAGAAGAAAGAAAGAGAAAATACCACTAATGCAAAATAAGAGGATAATGTGATACATTATTAATGAATTTTGTGGTATTGATAAAAAGGAAGTATTGTCTACTAAAAGAAAATAGAATTTGTGCCAATGGGATCAAAGTCAAGCATAAAAGAGAATAAGTGAGAGGATTTTCATATTTCTAATTATCCAAGAAATAAGAAATATCAAAGAGATAGTGAGGAGAGAGAATGCTTGCTTCCTAATTAAGGAAATTTTTTTTCCTATTGGGAAAAGTCTTGGTTGCTTCGTGGGCAAGCATTCTGGGGTGTGGATACCCTCCCCTATATAAGGGGTAGTAGCCTTGGCCGAATCTAAGAGGATTCTATACATCCTTCTCTCTTCTGCTTCCTGGTTTTTGCTCAAAACCCTAAGATAAAGGAATAGCTCTATCTCTTGAGCAGTGAGGGACCGTGTGTAGTCGAGATGGTGGGTGGCTGCCCCACGAGGCTGGGGAGAGGCTTCGCCATCGTGGCCCTGCCCTAGCACATGCGCAGCAGCAGCCGCACGACTGCAACACTGGCCGAGGTTGTAGGTCTGCCCAGCCCAACCTAGTCGCTCTGATCGAGAGCTGGGCGGCGCCCCAAGTGTGGAAGGAGGTGGCGGAATGAGAGGGACTATCTCTGATGGCTTTTGGGTCCAAGAGGAGGAAAAGAAGTCGCGCCAAATGCGGTTAGGGTGGTTGCAGCGCACCGTCGGGAGGAGGAAGACCACCAAACATGCTTTGGATGATTTTACCCCTCCGCGTGCTGAAGGACCAACAGCTTACGCGGAGGCATAAGGATCTTTTCGAAATGTTTTCAAGATAGTCAAGTCACGTTGCATGGAAGGGACACATGGCGCCCTCTGATTGGCTCTGGTAAGTAATACCTTGCAAAAATCGTATTTAAATATCAGTAGCTCGGATGGATATGCATAAAATATGAAAATTGCTCAGAAAAATGAGAGGAGTTCACTAAAAATTGTTTTAGAGGCTAATTTCTCTTTCTATTCGAAAA
This sequence comes from Alisma plantago-aquatica, assembly GCA_963693085.1. Classification (NCBI taxonomy): domain Eukaryota; kingdom Viridiplantae; phylum Streptophyta; class Magnoliopsida; order Alismatales; family Alismataceae; genus Alisma; species Alisma plantago-aquatica. The sequence goes on from OY856412.1 coordinate 122,499,071, forward strand.
GTAGTGTAAGTTATCAACTTTAATGAATTAAAGATTAAGAAACCCTATTTGGAGATGATTAATGTATTTAGTAGGGTTTAATGGATGATTAAAGTTGATATTAACCTGTTAATTGTAAAAAGGTATATTGAGAACAAAAAGGAAGAACTTTGCATGTAATTGGTTTAATTTAGAAATTCATGTGCATAAATATGCTTTAATGGGCCTTGAAACCCTATTATTAGTAAATGTGACTCATAATGGTTTTAATTATTCAAAATTATGAATAAAGTTGAGATATGATAATTCCAAGCTATTTCAAGTATAAAAGTTCCGAATTGTGGATAAATACCCTTAATGTAGTAATTAGGGTTTTCTAATGGATAAAGGTAGAATTAATGACAAATAGAGTTCATATGTGAATTAGACCATAATAAACTATGAATTGATGATAAATGAGAACAATGATCTTTTCATGGATTAAAAGGATAAAATGGTAGTTGTAATGTAAAAGAGGCTTAATGGACTTAATTGATGGTTAATTATGCTTTTTCTGATATCAGGGTTTTATGCTGTTAAAAGATAACCTTAGTATCTTTCATGATGAATAGATGAGATAATTAGGGTTTGTGAGTAATTGTATCAAATTAGGGTTTAAAATAGTAAGAGATGAAGGGAAACCCTAATTGCAATGGAAACCCTAAAAGTGGATTAGAAACCCTAGGAAGCGAGTTAAGTTTAATAGATCTTGATGGTATGATTAATAATGGGAAATTGTATGCATATTTCAGGATCTCATAATGTGCTTTCTTGCCTATTTGGAATTCTTGATTGATTGGATTATTTTGTCTCAAATCAGCCTGACAGGTATGTGGTTACGCTTATGGATAACCACTTTAGTTTCACAACGATTCCTGGTTGTTTTATCGGTTGCTTGAAAATAACTGTTTGGATGACTTTTATTTCATGCAACTATAAAGTTACTGTGACTATCACCATAAGTGTGCATACATGACTGGCTCAGATCCTGGTCCTCCTCTATGGCTTTGCAAATGCTAAAAAGGGTAACCTAGAGCAAGGTCTAGGCTATCAAGAGTTAGGGATTGGGATACCTACGTGTAGTGCCATGCAACTCTTTAGCACACCATGAATTAAAGAGTGGGCTACCTATGGGTAGTGCCATGTGACTCAAACCTAGAAACTGATTCACCTATTAGGTAGGATCATGAGGGGTTAAATGGGGATCTACCATAAGGAAGGTAGCATCCAGGTCCACTGCAGGGACAACGCAGAGGTTAGGGTATGTAAGGATTGAGCAGTTATGTTGAAAACGTAAAGTTGTTTGTTAAATCATATTTGACTGCAATATGTTTATACAGTTAATTGCACTATTTTTATTTCCCCCACATACCAGCATAATTCATTTATGCTGACCGACGTTTTGTTTGTCGGAATTTTAGGTACAAGTGAAAAGAACAAATAGTAAAGTGGCATATGTGGAATTAAATGAGAATTAAAGTGCAAAGGAGGATTAGTTAGAATAGACTCCGGATGTGGATAGAAGTAGATGTCCAAGTTTTTGAAAAAGGTATGTGAAGTTAATTTTATTACAACCTTTTAGTTTAGTTTAGTAGAATTTGATAATTATTATAGATTATTTGTCGAACCTTTGATCCGGAAATTGGGATAACGACTCTGACCATTTGGTCTCCCTTAATAGGGGGTTACTGGGAGGCGGGGTCGTTGCATTTGGTATCAGAGCATAGGTTCCTCATTTAATATTTAATAATTATTAAATTTTACAAACTCTGTAGAACCCAAGGGAGTTATTAGAGGAATTTTCGAAAGACAGAGGTGTCTAGAAAAGGATCACGTCCGGGGGCTGGCAAGATTTTCCTCCGCACCGCTAGTTGGAATACGAGGACTCCCGGATTAGTGTGACTACCTGGCCAATGTCTCAGGATTGGACTCGAAATAAGATACCTTTAGGACTCTCTCATCTTTTTCATCCCTTCTCAACTCAAATGTTGTTAAGGATTATTAGGATTAGGGTTTTCTATCTTTTCCTCACCCTCTTGAGGTATGGGTAAGGTTGATAAGGTTTAAGGAATCCTCCACCAAATTAATAAAAAACATGTAAATAAGATGTCATGGACATAAGCTTAATAGTTTAAGCGTAAAATAATAGATACATTCTTAGGTCGTATGACATAAGTTTTCATACCCTTAGGAGAGACCTGAGGCTAGACCTTCTTGTCAGGAGGATAAGTAAAGTGAGTTAGTCTTGGAGGTAGAGATCTCCATTACAAGTAGAGACCTGGCACATCCTCTGAGGATGATGCTAACCCTAACCCTAAGTGGGGGGTTAGAGGGAGAGATGGCATGATGAGTTAGATGTCATGGTAGACCAGGTGTTTGGATGGACATGATTTGGATGCCATATGAGCCATGAGAAGTTGGATGACCGAGTACCTTTGGCGACCCAACCCTAGGAAGGGTCGTGCATGTTAGAGTGAAGGATAGCACCTTCTTTGATGAGGTTAGAGAAGAACCTATAGAAACCCCATGAGCTTATATGAGCATGGCATAGTAGGCACCCAGAATACGTCAGTAGTGCGAGCAGTAGGTTGAAACCTTGGCCAAGGGAGTATGTTGGATAGCTGATGAGATAAGCATAAAGGGATATGGATAACCTTGAGCAAATATAAGTTTGAACATAGGCTTCACCCACGTAGAGGTATGCTTGTGAGCTTGATCCATCTTCATGGAGAGAGGACCTTTATTATAAGGCTGGTTGTGGAGTTAGCTCTAGAGAGAGAGAGTAGGACCCAAGAAAGAAGGTTGGAAGCCTAGACTCCAAGATATGAGGAAAAGTGGGGAGTTGAGGATGATGCGACCTAAGTGGATGTTTTTGCCTCATGCTTGATCCCTAGAGGTTGATGATGTCTTGGTTGCCACGAGAGGAACCAAACCCTAGAGAGAGGATGAGTCTTTTGGTACCTCTGTACCTATGGTATAGATGAGAAGAAGAGTTCCTTAGACATGGAGAGGTTTAGTAACATGTTGTGAGGCCTTGTACCTTGTTGATTGTCCTTAAGGAGGACTCAACTCTGAAGTGTTGCTCGAGTAGAAGGATGATAGGAAGTACATGTCATACCTTATACATGTTTGGTTTGTGGTTAAGAGGTTGAGCAGATAGTTGGACATCATAGAAGTGAACCTAGGGTTCCTAGGCCTAAGAGGGGAAGTGGTGTACCCGATGATCATGATGGGATTTGAGTTTCTATAGATTTGAGTATGGTACTCCTCATGTTTAGAGGAAAAGGAAACCCCTTAAGTTTAAGGTATGTTTGATGAACCCATCACAGCTAAGTTGATGACATGGGAAGGTATGATCTTGATCCAACGTTGAGGAAAGAGAACAAGTATGACCTAGCATGGTTTAGTAGGTGGTCTGCTTGTGCCTTAGTAGTTGTTGGGTTAAGCATGCTCATGTGAATATAAACCCTAAGGATGTTTGTGACCTTGTTGTCAAGAGTTGTAGTTTCCTCCCATCCTGGGAGAGGAACCCTTTGGTAGGGTGTATACCAGTTTTATGGGTTTTGAGGAAACCTAAAGAGGTCTCATAGGATCTTGAGAAGCTAAGTGAAAAGTACATGGTATGAGAATGAACCTGTAGACCCATAGATAACCATCTCTAAGTGCATGTGGATGTGCTACCATGGAGGTAACCGGTATGGGGCCTGACCAAGGTAGGCAGGTTGCCATGACCCCTATGAAAGGATGAAAGTCAGCCCATGAATGTAGAGAGAGAGATGATGAAGACTTAGGTAAGGTTCTAAGTTGGACATATACTATAATAGAATCCTAAGTCTATCCTAGGGTCAGGTAGGGATAAGACCAATGGAAGTAGGAGTTGCCTAATTCCCTAGTTGCACATGACCATAGGGTCGGCAGGTAACAACTATCATTGTCTGAGGGCCATGGGTTAGGAGATTGATCACCTTCATGAACTCATGGGACACAAAGGGTGGATGAGTAGGGCACTCTCTGGATGCATAAGGGAAGAGGGATGACCCCAAAAGTGTCGGCACCCTACAGACCTAGAGGAGATGACCAAGGAATGTGTGTGGACCCAAGTAGGTTCGAAACCAGTTTTCCATGGAAGTAACTTTGATATCGAGATGTTTGTGATGTAGAGACATATGTGGCATGTTTCAACTTAGATTTAAAGGTGTACTGGCCAGGTGGGATGTACCATCTCGACTCTTGGAATAGGAAGAACTATGTATTTGGACTGTAGCCAAATGCTTATTTCCTCTTATTATGGGAGTGAGAGATAGGACAATACACATGTCATACACCATGGATAAAAGGTGATGTGAGTTGGAACGTTGCCATGAGGTATGAGGATAGAGATGATAACATACCCTGGTGGAGCACATGATACATGGATGGTTTACAAACATTAAGAGAAACAAGGTAATCATCTTATGAGGATGTTTTTATCATGAGCTATGAGTTATACAAGTTTGAGTTCAAAAAACTAAGAGAATAAGCTCAGAGTTTTCTTGATGAAGATAAACTTAGAGCTGAGATGAGGTAATAAGTGAAATACATGAAGGTGTATGTCTTCAATGTTACCTAACACTTAAGGACGTGAAGTAGTAATGGATGCTCTGGATGAGATACAGCTGCCTAGTTTAGATGGAGGCTAGAAGAGGTTGTTGGGATAACCCCCAGTTGGAAAAAGAGATAAGTTTGGCTAACACTCAGATGCAACAATATTGGCTGATCAAGTTAATGGTTGTTTGGTTAGCCAGCCTAGGGCTTATCATGATAAAAGGATGGTTGTAGAACCTCAGATGCACTTCTCTGGAGAAAAAGGAGATGAAACCCCGACTAGAGTGGTTTAGGGTTTCTGAGGAATCAATCTTGAGGAATCATGACATGCAGGAGATCATGATACACCTTGGTACTACAAAGATAGTAACAGTAGTACTTTGGATGCCTAAGATGAAGTTGTATGTGGTTTGTTACCATGCATGACATGAGGTAAAAGACGAACACCAGTAACCCAGTGTAATGATATAGAAGTTAAGAATCCCTGAGAAGGAATGGGAGTTCATCACTATGGATGTTGTGGTAAGTCTCCCCTAGACCAAGGAGGTTCAAGATGCAATATGGGTTATGGTAGATCGCCTTACCTATATGACGTGAGAAAGAAATAGTATTGTCAAGGGACAGATCCGGTTGAACTACATATGAGAGAGATGGTTCAACTACACCATGATGTGAGTTCAAAAGTTCTTGAGTATAACCTAAAGATACACTTCCATAAGGTGGAAGTAGATACATGAAGAACTCGATGTTAGTACAGTTTATCACCCTAGCTAATGGTTAGTACGATCCAGACTAGAGGGTCTGATGAGAGCATGTGTGCTCATTCAGGGTGATACATAGAGACAGTTCTTTGTAAGATGTGATGATAACCACCATATTCTGTATCGGGATGTAAAGAATCTCTGCAAGGGAGGTTGTGTCGGTCACCACTTCATTAAGATGATGTTGGTGAGGGGGCCTCGCAAAGGTCAAGAAAGGACCACAATGTGTGCAGATGAAGTCGCTTTGATCATGCAATGGCTGAAAGGAGCCCAAGGATGACATGAGTTGTAAGCTGATGCAAAGTAGACTGACATGCAGTTCACTGTGGGGGAATATGTGGCATGAAATCCGACCCCTCTAAGTTATAGCTAAGAGAGATGAGTCCCCGATGCATGGGTTCTTTTGACATGGTTTGGTGGAGAAGGTTAAGTTTTACCCTTACCCCTCCAGATAATGTGATGTGTGAAGAGTTCCATGTGTCCAATTTAGAGCACTATGTGAGGTACCCAAACCATGTGTGGAGCAATGAACCTAGTGAGCCCCAAGGGAGGCTAAAATGACTTAAGTCACCTATGAGGTTTATAGATGCCAAGGTGAAAGAACTCATAGAAAGGAATATGTGATGATAAAGGTTCTTTGGAAGTGCCATGGATAGGGCAAAGCCATATAGGGGCTAATGATGAACATGGAAAAGTCTTATCCTGAATTGTTTGTTTGCTTGATGGAATTTTGAGGACAAAATTCCTATAAGAGGGGAAGGATGTTACAACCCCAACTTTTAGGTTCATTTGGTGAGAAATGTAATTTCTCATATTAAAGATATTGGAACAAATAATGATATAATTGGTTTTGAATAAATGAGTTCCGTTTACAATAGCCTTGTTGGTTGTTTGGCGGGCTTTATTGGCTATTGGGCCCAATAACAAGGAAAAGACAAAAGGAACTCCATTATTAATAAGAAATGGAGAAAAGAAAGATGTAGAAACCTCTAGAAGGAAAAAGTACATAATACAAAGGTGGATTTCGTGCCTCTTGTATTCCTTGGGTTCCGAGGAGTCCAAAGTTGCAAAGATAATGCAAAAAGAAAAGAAAAGATCAATTAAATATTTCTTTATTAAGAAAGAAATTGGAAATAATGATAAGATGCGGGAAATAAGTGAAAAGAGGTATACTTGAGTTACCCTTGGTGGTTTTTCATATCCAAAGGATTCCTAATGTTAAATGGAATGCCAATGAGGAAAATAAAAAGAAAGATAAAGAGAAATCCTCAAAAAGAGATATTTTAATAAGAAATAAACAAGATAATGAGAAATAATGAATATAGATGCATCTAAAAGGATAATAAGTATCCTTAAAAAGGAATTTCGAAATCTTAGAGTTTCTTGGGGTCCAAGGAGCCCCAATGGAGAAGAAAGAAAGATAAAATACCAATAATGCAAAATAAGAGGATAATGTGATACATTATTAATGAATTTTGTGGTATTGATAAAAAGGAAGTATATTCTACTAAAAGAAATTAGAATTTGTGCCAATGGGATCAAAGTCAAGCATAAAAGAGAATAAGTGAGAGGATTTTCGTATTTCTAATTATCCAAGAAATAAGAAATATCAAAGAGATAGTGAGGAGAGAGAATGATTGCTTCCTAATTAAGGAAAATTGTTTTCCTATTGGGAAAAGTCTTGGTTGCTTCGTGGGCAAGCATTCTGTGGTGTGGATACCCTCCCCTATATAAGGGGTAGCATCCTTGGCCGAATCTAAGAGGATTCTATACATCCTTCTCCCTTCTTCTTCCTTGTTTTCGCTCAAAACCCTAAGATAAAGGAATAGCTCTATCTCTTGAGCAGTGAGGGATCGTGTATAGTTGAGATGGTGGGTGGCTGCCCCCACAAGGCTGGGGAGAGGCTTTGCCATCGTGGCCTTGCCCTAGCATAGGCGCAGCAGCAGCCGCACGGATACAACACTGGCCGAGGTTGCAGGTCTACCCAGCCCAACCTAGCCGCTCTGATCGAGAGATGGGCAGCACCCCAAGTGTGGAAGGAGGTGGCGGAATGAGAGGGACTATCTCCTATGGTTTTCGGGTCCAGGAGGAGGAAGAGAAACCACACCAAACATGGTTAGGGCAGCTACAGTGCGCCGTCGGGAGGAGGAAGACGACCAAACATGCTTTCGACGGTTTTTCCCCTCTATGGGCTGAAGGACCAGCAGCTTACGTGAGGGCATAAGGGTCTTTTTGAAATGTTTTCAAGATAGTTGAGTCATGTTGCATGGAAGGAACACATGGCGCCCTCTGATTGGCTCTGGAAAGTAATATCTTGCAAAAATCGTATTTAAATATCGGTAGCTCAGATGGATACACATAAAATATGAAAATTGCTTAGAAAAATGAGATGAATTCATTAAAAATGGTTTTAGAGGCTAATTCCTCTTTCTATTCGAAAAGTAGTGTAAGTTATCAACTTTAATGAATTAAAGATTAAGAATAGGGTTTAATGGATGATTAAAGTTGATATTAACCTGTTAATTGTAAAAAGGTATATTGAGAACAAAAAGGAAGAACTTTGCACATAATTGGTTTAATTTAGAAATTCGTGTGCATAAATATGCTTTAATGGATCTTGAAACCCTAATATTAGTAAATGTGACTCATAATGGTTTTAATTATTTAAAATCGTGAATAAAGTTGAGATATGATAATTCCAAGCTATTTCAAGTATAAAAGTTCCTAATTGTGGATAAATACCCTTAATGTAGTAATTAGGGTTTTCTAATGGATAAAGGTAGAATTAATGACAAATAGAGTTCATATGTGAATTAGACCATAATGAACTATGAATTGATGATAAATGAGCATAATGATCTTATCATGCATTAAAAGGATAAAAATGGCAGCTTTAATGTAAAAGAGGCTTAATGGACTTAATTGATGGTTAATTATGCTTTTTCTGATATCATGGTTATATGTTGTTAAAAGATAACCTTCGTATCTTTCATGATGAATAGATGAGATAATTAGGGTTTGTGAGTAATTGTATAAAGTTAGGGTTTAAAATAGTAAGAGATGAAGGGAAACCCTAATTGCAATGGAAACCCTAAAAGTGGATTAGAAACCCTAGGAAGCGAGCTAAGTTCAATAGATCTTGATGGTATGACTAATAATAGGAAATTGTATGCATATTTTAGGATCTCATAATGTGCTTGCTTGCCTATTTGGAATTCTTGATTGATTGGATTATTCAGTCTCAAATCATCCTGACAGGTATGTGGTTACGCTTATGGATAATCGCTTTAGTTTCATGATGATTCCCGGTTGTTTTATCGGTTGCCTGAAAATAACTGCTTGGATGACTTTTATTTCATGCAACTATAAAGTGACTATGACTATCACCATAAGTGTGCATACATGACTGGCTCAGATCCTGGTCCTCCTCTGTGGCTTTGCAAATGCTAAAAAGGGTAACCTAGAGCAAGGTCTAGGCTATCAAGAGTTAGGGATTGGGCTACCTACGTGTAGTGCCATGCAACTCTTTAGCACACCATGAGTTAAGGAGTGGGCTACCTATGGGTAGTGCCATGTGACTCAACCCTAGAAATTGATTCACCAGTCTACATAAGTCCAAAGACAATCTTAGGTCCAATCCTGGGTCTGCAAAACACATATTAAACATATATGTATAGTTAAGATTAATTTGACATTAATTATATAAACAGTAAAAATCACCTTTTTACTATTAATAAATTAGGCTAATCAAAACTAGACCATCTTGTAGGTTACATTTTTCCGAGTTCAAATCATATTTTACTTTATTTTACTATCTTATAGATTATTATTTATGAACTTTGGAAAATCTAACCAATTAGATAAATTCATAGAAAATCATATAGCTATAATATTATATTTAGGCAATAAAATAGGTACTATTTGGTACATAATAACTTTTTGATTCTGAATTCTATTTTTACTGATTTTTTTGAGTTACCAATTAAAAGTTATGATTTTCATAAAATCCAACCAATGGGGATACAAAGAAAAACCATATGTAAAAACCTTATCATGTTACTTGGAGGTGGTCGGGCTGAGATGGCTCAAAGGGTACTCGCCACACTATCCAAGAAAAATGTGGGCTGAGATTGCGGTTAAAGTACCAAAATGCCCTTGGAGGGAAAATAAAGGAGTAAAGAAAAATGAAGGGATAGAATTGAGAAATCATCAGTACTCATCTTCTCTGTTTCCCTCAGAACTGATACCCCTGAGGCAAAAACTACCATGTTCTACCCCACTAATTTCACAAAAGTAACACCACAATCATCTTCATGAGGTCACTCCGAACCCAAAGACCTCTGGCTCGGGTCTGGGAGTGATTAGGCATTTTTTTTCTCATTTCCTTATTGCTGACTAAGAAGTAAAAGACAAGAAAAAGAGCAACTGAACAACGAAAGAAAAATTGTGACTTGAGACAGGTTTGAGTATTTCAAATGAATCAAATATGAAAAAAATATAGCAGGATGATATGTAATTTGTGAGTATGTTGGTTAAGTGTAGGAACAACAATAAAATGAGGAAATTGAGGGAATTGTGACAATACCAAAAAGGGAAATTAGGCGTGGCTGAAGGCTTGAGTGGTTACTTGGAACTAACCCAAGTATACACAATTTCTTACAATGTCTTGATATAGTACCACAACACCACTAGCTAAAAGTGAAGATATACAGAGTAGGGGAGACGAGCCTGGAGCCCATTAAGGCCTAAAAGCAAAAATACAAGATTGGAGATCACTACAAAGGTAAGAGGACAAACCCCATAGGTTTGATTGCATGTGGAGGTGAGGAAGAGGGAAGAAGGTAGGGAACAAGGGAAGAACATGGGAAGTAGGTGATCGGGTTGTGTGATGGTTGTGTATGCTAAGAACCCTAGATTATATAGAGTGATCAAATCTAAAAAGAAGAGAGGAGACTGGGGGGAAAGAAAATGGAAAGAGAGGTGAAGATTTGAGAGAGAAATTGGAGTAAGAAGACCATAATGGAAACTAGTTTCTCGATCACACAAGGAAATAAAGAAGTGAAGAATAACTCAGGCAGGAGAACACTCGATAGGCGTAGGATTTTAATCCAAAGGCTCATAAAGATCCTGCAACCACAACATAACAGGCAGAATATGTGTGACATCTACTTTAGAAAAATCCTAAGAAATAAAGTGTGTGATATAGAAATCCTAAATTATATCAAATCAAACCAAATTCCAAATTGAAAAGGAATGCATATTTAAGAGGATTATCTTCTTTAATCATATTGGAACAATTACCATTATCCAATTATGTTGCAAATAGGTACCCTAGCTAATCAGGCCCAAAGATCTTGAATTTTCCATTAGATTGGGATTTGGAGTTTCCTTTTATGAGTTGTAATACAATTAGAGTTTTACGTTTAACACCATTATATTTACTATAATATTACAATATTATCATCATGATTTATTAAACAAGTCCTACAGTCCTCATGTTGTTACCAAAGAGTTACCTTAGGCATAAATTTCCATATTTTACTAATTTAACCTAAAAGTCCATCAATTCAATATTTATTTAGATAATGGTACATCATTGATATTTATTGATATGGGGATACCAATTATCATTCCCATAATGCATTAAGCACAATATACCTCTTGTTTAGTCTTTGTGTGAATATTAGGTAGCAAAGGAAAGACATGTAACATAGTTCGTGAACTTACCTACATGTTAGCACATACTTAAGTTATTATGTAATTATGTGATGTTGATTATAGAACCTATTGTCACATGTTATATATAGTAACATTATTCATTAAACTATACCTTTATCCTCGTTTGGTCACATCTAAGGAACCAAGATTACTAGTCTTTGAATCAGGGAATAGGGTACGATCCTAGGTATTGGTTCACTAAAACACTCCACCCCTTGAAAGGATTTTGTCCTCAAAATCTAATCATCCATATATTATCAACCACCTGTTCTCCACCCCTTGAAAGGTTTAAGCTAATTAGTTTAACTAACAACATCAACATATTAGTGTCACTTATGGATCATTTCATTGCAAATATTTTAGGTGTTTATGTTGTTCATAGGTCATGTATCCAACTAACATCTCATAGCCTCATAGGGCTGAATTTCAGGTCCTGGTGTTTCTAACCTAACAACCCTAAGATTCACAAGAGCAACCAAAAAATCATAGGGTACAAAAGGGTAGGTTAACTTTAACTTTTATATCTTGCCACATATCCCAAGTCACTACTTCATAGGCAAAACTAGGGTTGAGATTTCTACTACAACTTATTCTAGGTTTCTCTACCAACTCCATACATCTTTTCATTGTGGTTCACAAAAACACCGATAAAATCAGAGATTTTTTTACATATAGTACTATAATGAAAAAATAAGTTTTTCTTTGAAAAATCATGCGATATGAAACAAATATGAGCTCAAAATCAATGTGAAAACCAAGTCACAAATTTATCCATATGTGATCTCCTTATTAGGCTACACTAACATCCTCATTACCCAGTTCCATCCTAAAATAAAATCATAATTTCCAAAGAGATATATTGCAACAAACCCACATATGATCTTAAGGGTCTCCTCACACTAGAGATTACTCATCAAGATTCTTATTAGTACTTCATATGATTTTATATCAACCTTTTATCATCTTATGGACATCATAGATCAAAACTAGGGTAACATCTTACCTAGAGGGTGATTATGCAAGATAAGAGTTCTCATTTGGGAGACAAAAGTGAAATAGTTAGATTCTAACTACCATGGGCTATGATACAATCTTGTAAGGAGTGGGACCCGAGAGGGGATCCACTCCCTACTTAATTTGGGAATAAACCCATCTATCCAAGTATACTTACAAGCATGCTCGAATAGACATAAATTTTTCAATTTTAAAATGATGATATACAAAAAGAGACCAAATTATAGAAACAAAATAAAATTTCATGACTATATTCAATTATTAATGTTACATCATATTCTCCCATTAAGGGCTACATGGAAGTTACAACGTAAGGATCTAAGTAGAGGGGTATCCAACTATTTCAACTCTATCTCCCTAAAAGCTCCACCTAGCAAGTTCTTATCACCATGTCCAGCCTTTTAGGTCCTACACTTGGGTTTGGAAGCACACCCCCAAAAAAGGAGAAAAAGTAGAAGATATCAATATAAAGGTTGGTATGTGCATATTAAATACAGATTGAGCAACTTAAGGAAAAAGGAAATCAAATATACACGGTTTTCCATAAAAGAGGAAAGTACTACCCAAGTGGGTATCAAGAGAATAAGAATTGAAATCAGATGATAAACAAGCAGAATACTTGTTATTAATAAAACATAAATGTTGTGCCACACAAGAACATATAAAATCTTTGGCACAAATCTATCACAATAACAATCAACCTGCATGCATGTGAGATAAGTATGGCACTGGAAAAAATGTAAAGTCAGTGGTGGTTAGGGCACACAACTTGTAACTTAATAAAGAATAACACACAACCAAACTCCCTTAGCATACAAGCCGGGGTATGGGACATATGATCCTCCGTCCCAAATATATAATAGCACAAGAGGACTAAAATTTCAGTGCATGGCAAGGGAATAAAACCCAATGCCTAATTATATCACATATGGGAACAAAACCTAGGGGAATAAAACCCGAATAACCATATTATTACATTACTCTAGGGATACTTAATCGCAAAGCATCATAAATGTAGAGGAAAGTGAAAGTATGGTCATATAAAACAATAAAATGAGAATAACCAATAATTATCATGTGGGGTCAGAGGACCCATAATCAAATATCCAATCATGTCCACAAATGAGAGCAACTTAAGATCATAAAGTCCACCACAAGAAGATTAGAGTATCAGATACTCAATTTAGGGTTTCCTCATGGTGTAAAATGAACAAGATATAAATAAAAGTCCAATAAAATTATCGATCAAATTAGGTAAACAAGATCAATAAAAGAATGTAAGTACCCAAATGAGTTAACCTCTCAGGAGAGAGAGAGAGAGCAGTGTGTAGGGCATATGTCCGAAGGACCAAGAGAGAGGTATAGAAATTGGGTGATTACTCAATATAGAATAATAGGGATGCAACATACCTCACATGAAGTGTACATAAGTCCAAAATCAACCCTAAGTCCAAGCTAGGGTCTTCAAAACACCTATTAAACATACATATATATATAGTTGAGGTTAATTTGAGTTTGATTATATAAATAGTAAAATCAACTTTTTATTATTAATGAATTAGGTTATTAAAACCATACCTATCTTGTACGTTACATTTTTTGAGTTCATATCATACTTGACTTTACTTTTTTTGTCTTCCAAACTATTCGTTATGAATTTTGCAAAATCTTACCAATTAGACAAATACATCAAAAATTACGTAGCTACAATATCATATTTAGGCAATAAAATAGGTTATATTAGGTGGAGAATAAATTACTAATTCCAAATTGCATGTTTACTTATTTTTCTAAGTTACCAACTAAAAGTTATGATTTTCATAAAATCCAACCTATGGGAAATCAAAGAAAAGCCAAATTACTTGGAGGTGGTCGGGCTGAGCTGGCCCAAAGGGTACTCGCCACACTGTCCAGGAAAAATGTGGGCTCAGATTGTAGTTAGAGTACCAAATCACCCTTGAAGGAAAAACAAAGAAGTAAAGAAAAGTGAACAGATAGAACTGAGAAATCATCAATACTCATCTTCTTTGTTTCTCCTAGAATTGAGATCTTGGAGGCCCAAACTATGGATCACCCCATGTTCTACCCCTATAATTTCACAAAACTAACCACAAACATAAACCTGAAGTCACTCTGGACCCAAAGACCTTTGGCTTGGGTCTAGTGGTGCTTAGGACTTATGTTTCTCTTTTCCGCCATTACTGACTAAGAAGCAAAAGACAAGAAAATGAGCAACTGAATAGCGAGAGAAAAATCATGTCTCAATACGAGTTTGAGTATTTCAAACTAATCAAAGATGAATAAAAAATAGCAGGATGATTCTTAAGTTGTGATTATGCTGGTGAATTGCATGAATAGCAATATAGGGAGAAATTTGGGGAATCGAGACAATACCAAAGAAAAGGAATTTCGGCACGACTGAATGCTTGAGTGGTTACTTGGAACTGATCCAAGTATACACAAATATTCACGACGGTCAAAGATGGTACCATGACTCCGTGAGCTACATAAAAAAATAGCCAGGGGAGCCAAGTCATATTCACGACGGTCAAAGATAGTACCACAACTCTGTGAGCTACATAAAAAAATAGCCAGGGGAGCCAAGTCTGGAGCCCGTTGAGGCCAAACCAAAGTAAAAATACAAGAGTACAGGTCGCCACAGAGATAAGAGGATAGATTCCCAGAGATCCAATTCCCTATAGAGGTTAGGAAGAGAGAAGAAGGCTGGGAACATGGGAAGAACATGGGAAGTATGTGGTCGGGTTGTGTGATGGTTGTGGATGCCAAGAACCCTAGATTATATAGGGGGATCAAATCTGGAAACAAGAGAGTTGACTTAGGGAAAAGGAAACAGAAAGAAAGGTGAAGATTTGAGAGAGAAAATGTAGTATGACGACCAGAACGGAAACTGGTTCCCCAATCACATAGGGAAAGAAAGAAGCGGAAAAAAAACTTGGGTAGGAGAACACTCAGGACACATAGAATTTTAATCCAACGGCCCCATAAGTATCCCGCAACCATGGCACAACATGGAGAATACGCGTGAACCTACTTTAGGAAAATTTTGAAAAATAAAGTGTGAACAAGAAAGATTGGGTGTTGTAATGCATCATGTAGAGAAGAGCAATGTGTCCTCTCCCTTTTATTAATAAGAGATCCCAGAGAAATTACATAGAGGTCTAGCAGTATATAGAAATTACAAAATATAATAAAGATGAATATAAATAAGATAAATTAACACTCCCCCTCAAACTGGAGCATACACATTGTGTATGCCCAGTTTGTTGCAAAAGTTCTGAAATGTTGCTGGACTCAATGGCTTTGTGAGAACATCTACAAGTTGATCTTTAGATGTGACGTGTGGAGTCACGACAGTGCTATTCTTGATCTGATCTCTGTTGAAGTGGCAATCAACCTCTATGTGCTTAATGTGTTCATGGAAGACTGGGTTCTTGACAATATAGATTGCAATTTGATTGTCACATCTAAGTTGTATGGGAGACAACACAAGAATCTTTAGTTAAGAGAGCACATATGGAACCCACTGCAACTTGCAACAGGCATGAGCCATTGCTTGATACTCAGCCTCCTGCTAGATGTTGCCACAACATTCTACATTTTGCTTTTCCAGGTGATAAGGTGATTTCTTAGAAATGTGCAATATCCAGAATTAGACCTCCTGTCATTCAGATTACCAACCCAATCTGGTCTCCACCACCAGTAAGAACAAGAGTAGACATAAGGGTCTTGGGTTTGTAATAGGTGATCCATTTACCAGATGCACCTTTCAGATATCTCATAATACGGCAAACTATTATCCAATGTGACTATTGTGGTGAGCGCATACGCTGACTCACCACTCCTACAACAAAGGAAATGACAGGGTGAGTAACTGTTAGATATATCAATTTGCCAACATTTTTTTTGTAATATCTTGGATCTAGATAATCAATATCACCAGTCATCTCCTTCACATGATAGTCCATAGGAGTAGACACTGACTTGGACTCACTCATACCTACTTCCGGCAGTAAATCCAAGACATATTTTCTCTGAGACAAATTAGTTCCTGCATGAGATCTAATTACTTCAATCCAGAAAATACCTCAATTTTCCCGGATCCTTGTATGAAAATGTCCCTACAATCCTTCTTTCACATGTGATATGCCTATAAAATCACTGTCGGTATAAATATAGCATCAACATATACATCAATAATAATACATCCAACAGGAGAGCTAGAATATAATAAGGAGTGATCAATCACAGAATGAGAAAAGTCCATCTTTAGTACAAAAACACTGAAGTTATCCAACCAAGCCCTAGGATATTGTTTCAACCATAGATGGCTTTCTTCAATCTACACACCTTCTGACACTCCCCCTGAGCAACAAAACCAAGAGGTTGCTCCATGTACACCTCTTCGTGTAGATCACCATGAAGAAAGGCAGTCTTGACATCAAGATGAAATAGAGGCCAACTAAAAGTAGTAGATAGAGAAATAGGAATCCACATTGAATTTAGATGAGCCACAGGTGAAAAGGTCTGAAAGAAATCAACCCCATATGCCCGAGTGTAACCTTTTTCCACCGTTCTAGCCTTAAATCTCTCAACTGAACCATCTGTATTATGTTTCACTGCGAATACCCATATACAACCCACAACATTTTTATCTGAAGGTAAGTCAATAAGTTTCCATGTGTTGTTTTATAGAAGAGCAGACATTTCCATATGCATTGTCTGTTTCCTGCCAATATCCTTCATAGCATCAAGATGATTTCTTACAATGACCAAAAAATCAATCCTAAAAGCCAATGAAAGGGCCTTTTTAGATAAATTTGACAAACAACACACACTTGTAATAAGATGTCGAACAATACGGGAACGACAACCTTTACATACAAAAATGGGAACATCAAGGCAAGATGGTTCTTCGGGAGTCTCTTGAGTAGAGGGAGATGGGAAAGGCTCAGAGACTAGAGTCGCTACCTACTCTGGATCATGTTTGTCTTGTCTGCCAAAAACATGTGAATATTGTTGAATTAAGGTACCATCTGGTGGCTGCTCTTCTTGAAATACAGTATAGTCAGGAATAATAGGTGGCACTCTCTCACTCTAATGTGGTGGTGACACTCTCTCACTGATGTTTGATGGTGGCACTCTCTTACTCTCACACAATTGCTCCCCCTTACTGGGAACACTAGAGAAATATGGAGTGGATTCATGAAAAGTTACATCCCCAGACACAAACATACGACAGAGACTAGGACAATAACACTTTTACCCTTTCCTAGTGTTGGAGTACCCAAGAAAAAGAGTCCTAATCGACCTAGGGGATAATTTATCAGCCTTAGGATCAAAATTGTGGACAAAAGAAGTATAAACAAACACTCTATGGGTAGAAAGAAAGGGTTGATCCTTGGGACATAATATAGATACTCCTTGAAGTACAGAAGAGGGTTTTCTTATTAATAAGGAAACATGCAGTAAGTAAAGCATCAGACCAGAATCTCTTAGGAACATTGGAATGTCCTAGCAATATCAAGAAGGTGATGATTTTTCCTCTTAGCTACCCATTTTGTTGAGCGGTGTGAGGACATGACGTATGATGTATCATCCCAACAGAGCTACAAAAAGTAGTCATATCACTTTGAACGTGTTCCAAGGCATTGTCAGATTGAGGAATTTTAATATTGCAATCAAATTAGATTTTTATTTCTGGATGAAAATGCTTGATAATAGATAACACAAACTTTCGACTCTTCAACAAATAAATCCATGTCATGCAAGAAAAATCATCCACAAAGGAAATAAAATAGCTAAAACCATTATAGTTGTTGTCTTTTACAGGACTTCAAACATCACTATGGACTAACTCAAAGGGACAAGAAGCTTGTTTATTGACACGACTGGGATAAGACATTCTATGATGTTTCCCCAATTGATGTGACTAACACTCTAATGAAGACACTTGGAATAACTCATGTTCAAACTTTCTCAAGCTCTCCAATGAAGGATGTACATATCTGTAGTGCCACAGTAAGGGAGAACCGCTCAAAAGGATAGGAGTAGGAGCAGATACTTGGTGAGGCAGACTTTCACCATGGAAGAGGTAGAGATCACCTTTCATAGGCCCCCACCAACCATCCCCATACTCTTCAGATCCTGTAATATAAAACAAGAAGGTCCAAATGTCACCATACATTTCATAGTATCAATCAATTTTGCAACCAAAAGAATATTAAATGGAAATGCATGCACATAATGTACATATTTAAGGTCAATTCTAGGAGTCAGAGAAACAGATCCACTGGCTAACACTCTCCTCACTGACCATCTGCTATTGTCAAAGATTGGTAAGGAATATGTGAGTCAATGGAATGAAGTAATCTCCTCATACCAGTCATATGTTGTGACGCTCTAGAGTCAACCACCCATGAAGAAGTTGAACCAAAAGCTAGTAAAGAGGTGGCCTGATTACCACTAGTAGATTCCATGTTTGCTAATGAAGAAGATGATCCCACACTCATATGCTTGGTAGCTAAAATAAATCTATCATATTCCTCCTTGGTGAGTGTGATTCCAGAAGATCTAGAACTCAAAGTAGGAGGCTCTAAAGACTCAGTAGTGCAACATAGTTTATTGCCCCCACAGGTGGTGCAGAAGGTCTACCATGCTTCTTCCAACATTTCTCAACTGTGTGTCTAAGTTTGTCACAGAAAGTGCACTTAGGACGTGTGCTATATCCTTGGCCCATACCTATATGACCTCCTCTAACTACATCAACTATAGATGCATGAGAATCTCCATGAGATGGGACAACTATAGGATCAACCTATTCAAAATTTAACTATAAAATCCTTGAGTAAGCTTGTTCCCAGCTGGAGAGTTTGTCAGAGACTAGGATAATACTTCGGGATGAATTGCATGAAGAACTCAGGCCAAATAAGAATTTTACTATAATCAAGTCATCTCTATCTTTGACTTGTTCTGTGATAGTCAATGGATGATAGAAGCTTAGTTCTTGAGTAATGGCTTGGATCACTACAAAATATTATTCCAATGGTTTGTCCCCATGTCGTTCTACAAATAGATGGTCATATATCATAAACTGATGAAGAACATTCTTTTCTTGTGAGTAATGTTTCTTTATTGCATCCCATATCTCTTTGGCAGTAGTGTAGAACTTGAACCTAGTAGCAATTGCAGGTTCCATGCTCCCCCACAACCATGTCTTCACACGACTATTATGACGCTTCCATTCAGCATAGCCTTTGTCAGTAGAAGAAGGAGGATCAGAATCAACATGTTTTGCCTTGTCTCGGGATTCTAAGACCATATGGACATCATTCATCCATAAGAGATAATTCTTCCTATTCATCTTGATGGAGGGGATAGGTGACATCTTGTTGTAGATAGTAGATGCCTTGGTGTCATTCATGATCTAAACATAAAATAGAATGACGAGATAAGATACACGTCAAGAGAGAAATCGAGTGATGGAAAGATACATGTCACGTTGTGGAAGGGAGTGACAAAGAGATACATGTCACCCAAATATAGATGAGACAATATGTTTTTGATGCATCAACAGCCTCTAAGCGGGTATATCCTAATCACACATGAAGGAGATGTGATTAGGAATTCTTTAAATAGACGTGGGCTGCTTGATTTATACTTTTAGAAGGTCGTTAGAGAGGTTGGAAGAGTTTGTGCCTTTTGGTTAAGAATCAATCGTGTTTGGCCCCTCACCCGGTGAAAACCAGCCCAGTGGAAAGCTTCCTGGTGGCTGCTTGGCTGGCAGTGATGGGCCTTCGTGGCGGCAGACTGTCAACAGTGGGATGCTGACGGCGCAGCTGCTGTCGATGGCCTGTTGCTACCGGTGGTGGCGCCTTCTGCTGCCCAGCGGCGGCGGTGTTGCTTCTACTGGTGGCTCCTGCTTCTTCTTGGCGACTACGGTTGTTATCCAATGCAGTGACGACTTGTCCTGTTGGTTAGGTTAGGGCCGACTATGCTTCCCTTAGATCTTGTTGCTCTGATACCATGTGAATAAGAAACATAGGGTGTTGCAATACATCGTGTAGAGAGGAGCAATGTGCCTTTTTCCTTTTATTAATAAAAGAACTCGAAGAAATCACATTGAGGTCTAGCAGTATATAGAAATTACAAAATATAATGAAGTTGAATATAAATAAGATATATTAATATAAAGCATGTGACAGAGAAATCCTGAATTAAATCAAAAATCAAACCAAAGTCCAAACTAAAATGAATTCATATTTAAGAGGATTATCTTCTTTAATCAAATTGGAACATTTAACATTATCCAATTATGTTGAAATAGGCTCCCTAGCTAATTATGACCCAAAGATCTCGATTTTTCCATTAGATTTTGGATTTGGGCTTTCCTTTTATGAGTTGTAGTACAATTAGAGATTTAGGCTTATCACCATTATATTTACTATAATATTACATGATCATCGTCATCACTAATTTAATTAAGTCCTACTATCCTCATGTTGTTACCAAAGAGTTACCTTAGGCACAAATTTTCATATTTTACTATTTTAACCTAAAAAGTCCATCAATTTAATATTTATTTAGATAATGGTACATTAGATATATTTATGAATATAAGGATACCCATTATCATTCCCATTAATGTATAAAGCACATTACACCTCTTATTTAGCCATTGTGTGCATATTAGGTACCAAAGGAAATGCATGTAACATATTTCGTGAACTTACCTACATGTTAGCACATGCTTAAGTTATTGTGTAATTATGTGATGTTGATTATAGACCTATTGTCACATGTTATGTGTAGTAACATTATTAAGTAAAGTCTAACTTTATCCTCATTTGGTCACATCTAAGGAACCAAGATTACCAACCTTTGAATCAGGGAATAGGGTAGGATCGTAGGTTTTGGTTCGTTACACTAATCTAATCTAGTCGATACATCACCTAAGTGCTTTCCATATATGAACTGACAACCTCATATTCATAAGTCTTTACATGATACTAGGAAGTATATTTATCTATATATGTCTTATTTAAATCAAAGGGTACAAGAAAATGGAAGAACTTATACAAGAGTATATATAAACATATGTGTGGATGAACTTATATATTGACACTAGAATACATGTTAGTTTGAAATACATGTGTTATCATAATGAGATCAAAGAATATATGGTATTTTGGTCTAACTATAGATATTCGTAGTAAGGGTATTTTAGTAAATAATAGCTAACCTGTTACAACCCCAATTTTTGGGTTCAATTAGTGAGAAATATAATTTCTCATATTAAAGATAATTGAACAAATAATGATATAATTTGTTTTGAAGACATGGATTTCGTTTACAATATCTTTGATGATTGTTTTATTGGCTTTATTGGCTATTGGGCCCAAATAATAAGGAAATCCAATTAGTGAATGAATAATTGAATATTTGAGAAAAGAAATATGTGGAAACCTCTAGAAGGCAAACCCAAAGAGGGAATTCGTGCCACTTGGGTTCCTTGGGTTCCAAGCAGTCCAAAGTTGTATAAAGAGTGCAATAAGAAAAGAAAAGATCAATTAAGTATTTCTTTATTAAGAAAGAAATTGAAAATAATGGTAAAATGTGGAAAATAAGTGAAAAGAGGTATAATTGAGTTATCCTTGGTAGAAATTCGTATCCCAAGGATTCCTAACATTAAAAGGAATATCAATGAGGAAAATAAAAGAGAAATAAAGAGAAACCCTAAGAAAAAAGATATTTTAATGAGAAATAAACATGATAATGAGAAATAATGCATTTAGATGCATCTAGAAGGATGATGAGTATCCAATAAAAAGGATTTCGAAATAATAGAGTTTCTTGGGGCCCAAGGAGCCCTAATAAAGAGGAAAGAAAGAGAAAATACCAAATTTACAAAATAAAGTCAAATAAGATGATAATATGATGCTTAATTAATGAATTTCATGGTATTATTGAAGAAAGGGTATTTTCTACTAAAAGGAAATATAATTTCGTGGCTAACAGGTTAAAAGCCAAGAATATAGAGTGTAAGGGAGAGTATTTTCGTATTTCCAATTACCCATGAAATAAAGCATAACAAAAGGATAATGAGGAGAGAGAAGGATACATCTCTTAGAAGGAATTGACTTCCTACTTGGAAAAGGACTCATTGAGTCGAGTATAAGCCTATCTAGGGCTTCGTTTCTCACCCCTATATAAGGGGTAGAGCCCTAGTTCTAAGGGAAAGAGAATCCCACATTTCTCTAACCTCTTCTCCTTCTTCTTCCATGCTAACCCTAACCAAGTGAGCACATGGTGGTTTCAGGGACTTTAACGGCTGCGGCGCGATCTTGGTGGAGGCACGAAGCTGCTCCTAGGATCAAGGGTGGCTTTCCACCTTTCCCAGGCCGCCACCGTCGCACAGCAACCTACAACATGACTGCCAGGCTGGCCGCAGATGACAGGCTCAGCCAGCGTAGGCCATCCGCCCTGGCTGCATGAAAGGGGCACCATCAAGTGCATGGGAGCATGGCGGAGGGAGGCGGAGGCTGGAGGACCATCGCCGGCACCCTGGAGACCAAGGATGGAGAAGGAAAGCTCCCCCGAGTCGCGGTAGGCAGCGACCTAGGGTTGCTCGTGAGGTAGGAGAAGCACGGACAGTTTTTGACGAATATACCCTCTACGAGATACAGCGTCAATCGACTTAAGAGAGGGCATAACATACTTTTCAAAATGTTTTCCATCGCGTGAGCTTTGCATGGAAACAGCCACGTGGCGCTCTCTGATTGGCCAAGTAAGTGAAACTTTGCTAAATTCGTAATTAAATATTGGTAACTCTGATTAGGACATGTAATATATGAATTTTGATCAGAAGAACGAGAGGAATCTAATAAAAATGATATTAAAGATTGATTCCGTTCCTAACTACAAAAGTACTATAAGTTAATGAAAAGTTCATTAAAGTTAAGTTAAAAACCCTATTTGTGATTAAAAGTAGAATCTAGTATGCTTAATGGGTTAATTTAAGTATTAATAACCTGTTGAATGATAATGTTAGATTCGAACCTGATCTAGATGTAAAATTTGCATGATTTAGGGTTTTTATCTCATATGAGAATGATTAAGCATTTCAAAGCCCAAATTTAGGGTAAAAGAAGATAAGATCATATTTAATTTGAAAAATATGGAAATATGTTGTTATATGATGGTTCTAATTTATTTCTAGCATTAAAGTTCCTAATTATGGATAAAAACCCTAAATGTAGTAATTAGGGTTTTCTCATGAATAAAAGGTAGAATTAATGGTAAATTGAGTTCATATGCTAATTAGACCATAATGAACTTTGAATTGATGATAAATGTGTATAATGATCTTGTTATGGATTACAAGGATAAAATAGTAGCTTTAATGAAAAAGAAGCTTAATGAAATTAATTGATGATTAATGTGCCTGTAATATGAAAATAGGGTTACATGTTGTTAAGATAACCTTAATATTGAAGAATAGATGAGATAATTAGGGTTTCTAAGTAATGGCATAAAATTAGGGTTTAATATGGTAAAAGATGAAGGGAAACCCTAATTGCAAAATGAAACCCTAAAATGGATCCAGAAACCCTAGAAAGTGAATTCAAGTCAATAAAGTAGATTCTTGATACAGTGTGTAATAAATAGAGTACATATTCTTTTTAGGATCTTGTTGAAAATGCTTGCTTGCTTGGATTCTTATTTGCATGGATATTTCTGTTCAAATCATCAGATCGGGTATGTGGTTACGCTTATGAATAATCGCTTTAGTTTCACAGTGATTTCCCAACGTGTTTATCAGTTGCTTGAAAATAGCTGTTGGATGTATTTTATTTCATGCAACTATAGAGTGACTATGACTATCACTATGAATATACATGTATAACTGGCTAGATCCGGGTCCACCCCTGTGGCTATGCAAGGGCTAAAAGGATAATCTAGAGCAAGGTCTAGGCTGTCATGAGTTAGAAACTGGGCTACACATGTGTAGTGTCATGAGACTCTTAGCTTGCCATGAGTTAAGGAGTGGGCTACCTACGGGTAGTGCCATGTGACTCAGCCCTAGAAACTGATTCACCTGTTAGGTGAAATCATGAGGGGTATAATGGATATCTACCATAAGGAAGGTAGTATCCAGGTCCACTGCAGGGATAGCGCAGGGGATAGGGTACACATGGATCGCGCAGTTATATTTAAAACGTAAACTTGTTTGTTAACTGGTAATTGGCTGCAATACATTTTTATGAATAATTGCATGATTATTGTTTCCCCCACATACCAGCTTCGGCTGACCGACGTTTTGTTTGTCGACGTTTTAGGTACAAGCCAAATGGACAAATAGTAAATTGTCATATTGCGAAAAACATGAAGTAAAATGTAAGGAGGATTAGTTAGAGTAGAATACATACATGGATAGAATTTTAGAAATCCAAAATTTTCAAAAGGTATGCATAATTTTATTACAGCTTTTTAGTATAGATTGTTGAAATTTAATAATTGTTCTTGGTTAAGTGTCGAACCTTTGACCCAGAAGTTATGGGTGCAGCTTCGACCTCTCAGTCTCCCTTAATTGGGGGTTATCAGGAGGTGGGGTCGTAACATTTGG
This sequence comes from Alisma plantago-aquatica, assembly GCA_963693085.1. Classification (NCBI taxonomy): domain Eukaryota; kingdom Viridiplantae; phylum Streptophyta; class Magnoliopsida; order Alismatales; family Alismataceae; genus Alisma; species Alisma plantago-aquatica. The sequence continues at coordinate 122,523,809 of OY856412.1, forward strand.
TATCAGAGCATAGGTTCCTCACTTAACCATCAATAATTATTAAATTTTACGAACTCCATAGAACCCAAGGGAGTTATTAGAGGATTATTCGAAAGACGGAGGTGTCTAGAAAAGGATCACGATCGGGGGCTAGCAATATTTTCTTCCGCACCGCTAGTCAGAATACGAGGACACCCGGATCCGTGTGACTGCCTGGACAAAGTCTTAGGGTATGAATCAAAATAAGATACCTTTAGGACTTTCTCATCTTATTCATCCCTTCTCAACTCAAATTCTGTTAAGGACCTTAAGGATTACGGTTTTCTCTCTTGAGGTATGGGTAAGGTTAATAATGTCTAAGGAATCCTCCACCAAATTAATGAAAAGTATGTAAATAAGATGTCATGGATATAAGCTTAATAGATTAAGCGTAAAGGAATAGATACATGCTTAGGTCGTATGACATAAGTTGTCATGTCCTCAGAAGAGACCTGGGGCTAGACCTTCTTGTCAGGAGGATAAGTAAAGAGAGTTAGTCTTGGAGATAGAGATCTCCATTGCAAGTAGAGACCTGGCACAACCTCTGAGGATGATGTTAACCTTAACCCTAAGTGAAGGTTAGAGAGAGAGAGAGAGATGGCATGAAGAGTTAGACGTCCTGATGGACCAGGTGTGTGGGTATGCCTTTGGATGCCATATGATCTATGAACCTTGGATGACCTAACCTTGGAAAGGGTCATACATGTTGGAGTCAAGGATGGCTGACGTGTATTTTACTACGCGCTTAAATGCAAGTATACGCGTCGAGTAATATAGGCCTTGTGAGGCCCGAGTCGAACTCAGGGATACGTGAATTATTGGAGACTTCTACTAACTAATCGCAATCAGCTAGACCGATTAACAAAGTAGGGTTTTGTTGTTCAAATTAAAATAAAATAAAAATCAAACAAAGAAAACAATCGATTAAAGGTTAATTTAATCAATTAAAAGGGATATCTTTAGGATGGCGGTTTCACCGCGGGTCAACATTGTATTAGATTTCATATAATTCCTCACACTTCTCTCTCTATCCGGGTAGTGGCCTGAAATGAGAATTACCCACTGTCGTGGTGTAATCCACTACTTAGATTTAGGTTGATTCCATCGTCATAGTAATCATTCCCCTAAACTAAGCGCATTAAGATCGGTCCCTCAGTTCCCACCATTAATTTTACAACTCCTTTGTCAAGGGTTTTATTAATTAATGTAGAATTCGTCTCTTTTCAACCGTTAATCCTTCTGTCGAAGTGATTAAGGGCATTAATTTATTATTATGGTGATCAAGCATAACAATAGCAATAGAGAAAACGAATTTATACCACGGATATGAGAGAAAAATATGAATTATCAATCTCAAATCATCATACAATGTATCCCCGGGCTACTCCCGGTCCTAAAGATTGAGGGTTTTAGCCTCTCATGTTCATCTTACACGAATACATGGTAGAAATTGGGGAATTCATAAGAAAAACGTGAAATAGATGGGAAAACCCCTGAACGGAGAAGAACCGGTGGATCCTTGGCGTAGAACACAAGCTTTCCCCGCCTGTCGGTGGTGGAAATTGTCTTCGGCAGCGTCCGAATCAACCGGGATGAGCTTCTCGGCCTCCGTTCTCCTTTCTCTCCTCCTCGGCACTCGTGCAATCCAAAAATGAGATGATGATCACGTCTGGGCGGCCGTCATTAGGTATAAGTCCCTAATTAGGTCGTCAAATAACAACAGCCGTCCGATCGAAATCAAAACACATCCAACACATATCTGTCGGCGTCGATACCATCGACGCGGGTCGATGGTATCGACCCGGCGGATTAGCGGCAGCTTTCCTTTCTTTTATTCTGAGCGCCTGTGGTGATCTCGATACCATCGACTTGGGTGTCGATGGTATCGACTCCTTTAGCGTCGGTTTTTGTCGTTTAGCGACGCTGTAGCTCTCCTTGTGTCGATGGCATCGACTTACGTCGATGGTATCGACTTCATCCTCGCCAGCAGCCTGGAGACATCTCGATGCCATCGACTTGGGCGTCGATGGTATCGACTCTGTATTGCTCTTCTCGGCTGACAACCTGTGGCTTGGTCGATGGTATCGACATCCGTCGATGGTATCGACGGATGTAGATACTTGTTTTTCCTGAAATTGCACAACAAGACCAAATAAATCCACACGATTTATGATAAGATGATCAATAATGCTTAAAATAATGAAATAAAGGGGATTTGATATAAAATGATGGCAGAGACCAAATAAAGTGAATTATGCAATAATATCCATGAAAATGAGTAATTAAGGCACAAAACACATATGAAATCGGTCTATAAATGCGACTCAAAATCATCGCATCAAACTCCCCTAAGCTTAAACATTGCTCGCCCTCGAGCAACTAATCCTTAGAATAGAATTGCGAATGTCAACTAACAATCAAAACACCAACCCACCTCACAAATGACTCCCACTGGACGTTCTCAAACCGGCCTACCCTAATCACAGAACAGTAATTACCCTATAGGCGACAATAACCATCAATAAAAGAAATTATCCTTCAAACTGATGAACACTATCACATAAGGCAGTTAACATAATAAAATTTGCCGATTCAGCCATGGTGCATCTTGTGATCACCTACACTACGTTGCTCGCCCTAACTACCATCTACATGGAAGCCGTCCTCCTTATACACATGAGTGAGGAGAAAATCACGGTGGACTACCAATCCGAGCAACGGGTGGATGGAATGGGTGGTTCATGGGAGAATTTGGAAGTATTACACAGTTTCAAAATGCATATAACAAAATGCCCTAAATGATACAAATGCACATTAAGAATGCCCTACTGCCTAAAAGTGGGTGGAATGATGCATGCACTAACCTTCTACCTCACAATGAGATAGAAATCTACTCAAGCCACATCATGTACTCAATTCCCCTTTATTATACAAGTGATATCATTCCTTTCTCCCTCTTATTCCTTTTCTTTCCAACTCTCCTTTTTCTTTCTTTTTCTAACATTTTTTTTTCATGTTTCCAGAATTTTTTTCTTCTATTTTTTTTCTTTGCCCATATATCCATAATTTCTTAGAGATACATGTATAAGGCCATTTTCTTTCCAATTGGAGATCTTTGCTTTATTTCGAGGATATGGAACAAATTAGATCACCTATTTAGGAAAACTGAGATACATGGTGTGCTTATGCATGAAAATCATGAAATTGTGAGTGCAACTACATGACATGCACCTAAGGGTAATGTGCATGTATCACTATATATTTTTTTCATTATTCTATGCAAAAACATGAAAATAACAATGCAAAACCTATCTACATGCCATGCACGCAAAAGAAATTGAAACTGCACTTTACTTCCAATTCTTGGGTGGATTATAGGAAATGGGGTGGAATGATCACAAGATTAAGTGACTGAACCTTAAAAGAAAATTATGTGTCCCTCCTTATTGACATGTGTAGTAGTTTAAAGGGTTCTTTCTCTTACATCTGATTAAGGTCTCATTACCATTTGATTAGGTTAGGCTCAAACAACCATTACTATCCACTTTTCATGAGTCAATGCGGGTGTGGGTATGACATATTGCTTCAAAGTTGACATAATCAATCATTTTCATAGAACAAGTTCCCCAAGGACAACCAAGTAAAGCAATCCAAATGACACAAAAAAAATTTTCAATTCCCTTAATTTCCCCATGAAAACAGCAAGATGACAATTTTTACGACATCCACAATTACACTAGATAGATGTGGATCCTAAATAAAAACTTAAAATTGCAAAAACAAATAACAAAGCAGAAACTAAAAACAACTAAAGAAAAGATAAAAGATAGAGTTGTTCCAGCCACCCCCCTAAGCTTGAATCCGACTATGGCCTCATAGTCAAAAATCAACTTAAGGGTGGAACAGTGATACCCTGATCAATCTTGCGGAGGCGGTGGTGGGTATTGTGGTGCCGTAGGATCCCAAGACGGGTACTCCCCCTGGAAGCTTGGATCATATTGGGTCCTCGGCGGAGGCTGTGGATAACCTCCAAAGTAGTCTCGACTCCAGTAGTGGTCGAAGAAGGGCTCCTGCTGCGTCTCTATCCGTTGCAACCGGTTGTGCATTTGTTCTTAGTTGGCGAGGATGAGCCGCTCGTTCTCGAACATAGCCCTTTGATTATCAAGCAACCGGCCCGCTGTCTCATGGATGCCGGTATACAAAGTCATATGCTGGTGCTGCATCTGCTGGATGTCCTGCAGCATGGTATACATCCCTTGCATGGAGTAGGGATCCGCAGCTGGCTGCTCTTGCTGTGGTGATGGCGGCGGGGGCTGAGATGATGAAGATGCACCCGGGTGCATCCTAGGACGCTTCCGTGGTGCCACGCGTGCTCGAAGAGGTGTGAAAGCCTCCTCGTCTTCCTCGGCCTCGCCTTCTTGGTCTTCACCTCCGCCTTCTTCTTCCGAGGACTCGATGGCTATGATGGGCCATCGGAAATGCTGCTTGCCCTCGATGTGGAAGACGTCGTCCGGCAGGGATGCCTCCTGGTAAGCTTGGTTGACGTGGCAATGAGCGTACGCCAACCCGTCCCGGATAAGAATGAGGTTTGAACGGTGCAAGTGTTGCACGTTCACCTTACTCCGCGTAGAAATCGGAGTCATGGACTGAAAGTTCAGCCCCAAGTAAAGCGCCAACCCGGTGACCAAACCACCAAAATGAATTGGAGCCTTCCTTGTGCTCCGCTTCACCGCCATGACGCGCTGTAACCAGAATGCTCCCCAGTTGCACTCTTGACGTTTCAGGAGGGCGTACAGAAAGAACAAGTCGCTCTCCTGAAACTTGCTCAAAGCAAGATCGCTCCGCCCGAAGAAGGTCAAGCTAAGCATCCTATGCAATACCCGGACGAACGGGTGCTCAAAATCAGCTACCGCGGCATTGTGGTAGCTCACGGTCTTCCCTGCCGACACTGTAACTAGCTCGGCGAAGATTTTGTCGTAGTCGGTGCGGGTGTCGGGGCGTCGGTGATCGTGGCGGCTGTGGTTCCAGTTAAAGATGGCGTTGAACTGCTTCAACGTGATGTTGTAATTGTTGTTGAAGAGTCGGAAGGACACCCTTCCCTGGATCCACGTCTGGTCCGATGGCACCACGTCATTTGGTACGACGCAGATATCAAGAGACGCCATGAACTCGGCCACCAGTTCCTTGTATGTGGGCCATTCGGCAAAGAACGGCTGCCCATCCGCATGACAGTCCATCTCATACATGCGACCGGTGTGCCGCGCTTGCCCGGCCAACACATAGGCCAAGTCGGCCTCGAATCCCAAGTCCCTGATCATTCCCCGGTCCACATACCGGGTGGCCTCGAACTTCCGCTTCATTATTTCCTCGTATACCTTCCTTACATCCATGTTGGCATGAATGAGGCGTGGACGAGAGATGGAAGCGGTTGGAGGAGGAACAAACTCCTCGATCTCCCTGGGGTGTGCGCTCGATGAAGATGCTCCGCCCGTATGCACCATGATTGCGAGAAGAATGAGATTGGGAGAAAAGAGTTCGGTGAAGATGGAGAGAAATTCTCCGCTCGGTGAAGATCTTCGCTCGATGACGCTTCTCCGCAGGTGTAGAGGGCTCGGGGGAGTGCTCGGCGCAATGGGAGATACTTGCTCTGAGGGTGTGATGTCATATGACGTTGCAAGTCCCCTTAAGTAGACTTGATCGGCACCCCTGTTGACCCGTTGATACCATCGACGCGGGTCGATGGTATCGACATGTCTCGCGGGTAGCCGCATCTGTCGCTGGTATCGACGGCTGACGTTGGCTGGATCGAGAAACCTGGATCGCTGATATGTCGATACCATCGACATAAGTCGATGGTATCGACGCAGCACCCGGATCGCTGACGTGGCTGTTGCGATCGTCGTCGATGTCTTCATGTGGATCGGTGACATGTCCGTCGATGCCATCGACGGGTGTCGATGGTATCGACTTGCTTTTATTGCGACCCCTCCGTTTATTGCATTCAACATGTGATGATGTTGATACCATCGACGAGGCCGTCGATGGTATCGAGTTGACTGAGCAAAATTCGTCTGAAAATCTCCAGAGATCTCGATGGTATCGACTGGGTTGTCGATACCATCGACACTTTTACTGCGACCTGCCTGTGACCATGTCGATGCCATCGACGGGGCCGTCGATGGTATCGACGCAGTGCGATTTCTGCTGGTGTCAACCTGAACTCATGTCGATACCATCGACTGATGTGTCGATGGTATCGACCCTGCCTGTTCCTGCACATTTAACAAACGGATCAAGGTATCATTTTTAAACTAAAAAGTAAACAAAATAAAAGCAAACTACACCTAACATTAAACTATCCTAATGTACCAATGGTTGGGTTGCCTCCCAACAAGCGCCCTTCTTTAGCGTCTTAGGCTAGACGTCGGTCCTTCTTTTCATTCATGTACAAGTGAAATGAGTTTAACCTCATTCACTTTCCTCTTATAGTTCTCACCAAAGTACAGCTTCAAGCGTTGCCCGTTCACCAAGAACGTGGCCTCTCCATCTCGCACGAGAATCGCTCCATGCGGTCTCACTTCTTCCACCTCGAAGGGTCCACTCCATCGGGATTTCAGTTTCCCGGGATGCAATTTGAGACGAGAGTTGAACAATAGGACACTGTCTCCTTTCTTGAACGTGCGCATCTCAATGTGGCGATCGTGGATCAGCTTTGTGCGCTCCTTATAAATGCGGGCATTCTCATATGCCGTCATACGTAGCTCATCCAATTCATTCAATTCAAACATTCTTTTCCTCCCGGCCTCGTCATAGCGCAAGTTCAGCCTTCTTAGCGCCCAATGGGCATTGTGCTCCAATTCTACCGGAAGATGGCACGCCCGGCCATACGCCAACCTAAAAGGTGTAGTGCCTATAGGTGTTTTGTACGCCGTTCGATAAGCCCAAAGTGCATCCGGTAGTAATGCACTCCAATTCTTCCGTGTAGATGCTACGGTCCTTTCTAAAATCTTCTTGATTTCCCTGTTTGATACCTCCACCTGTCCTTGCGTTTGTGGATGATATGGGGTGCCAATGTTGTGCTTGACCCCATATTTCTTCAAAAGTGAAGCAAATTTCTGATTTCGGAAGTGTGTGCCTCCGTCACTAATGATCATTCGAGGAATCCCGAACCTGCAGAAAATATTCTCTTTGACGAACCTGCACACTACATTCGAATCATTAGTCCTTGTGGGGATTGCCTCTACCCACTTCGACACATAATCCACCGCAAGCAAAATATAAAGATTTGAATTTGAGGACACAAAGGGTCCCATGAAGTCAATGCCCCATAAATCAAATACCTCGACTTCCTGAAACACATTCAGGGGCATTTCTTGTCTCCTTGAGATATTACCTGCACGCTGGCACGGGTCACACTGCCTAACAAAATCATAGGCATCCCGGAACAAAGTGGGCCAATAAAGGCCGCTCTCCAACACCTTAGCTGCTGTCCGTGAGCTAGCATGATGTCCTCCCGTAGGCGACGCATGACAATGATGTAGAACACTTTCGTACTCTAACTCCGGCACGCACCTGCGAAGAATACCATCCCTGCATTGCTTCAACAATATTGGGTCATCCCAAAAATAGTATCTCAATGAATGGAAGAATTTCTTCTTCTCTTGATAAGACCAATCTTCCGGGATGATCCCGCAAGCCAGATAATTCACAATTTCTGCAAACCATGGTTCTTTAGAATCAATTTTTAAAAGTTGTTCGTCGGGAAAAGTCTCGGTAATGGGTATATGCAAACCTTGTTCATCCACCCTCTCTAACCTAGACAAGTGGTCAGCCACCACATTTTCAATTCCCGACTTGTCCTTGATTTCAATATCGAATTCTTGTAGGAGCAAAATCCACCTAATTAGTCTAGGCTTCGCATCCTTCTTCTCCATCAAATATTTTATTGCGGCGTGATCCGTCCACACAACCACCTTAGAACCCACTACGTATTGCCGAAATTTCTCAAAAGCAAAAACAACAGCAAGTAACTCTTTTTCCGTGGTTGTGTAATTTAATTGAGCATCATTAAGTGTTTTTGAGGCGTAGAAAATCACAGCAGGCTTGTTATCTACCCTTTGCCCCAAAACAGCCCCCACAGCATAGTCAGACGCATCACACATCAACTCGAAAGGCTTTGTCCAATCCGGCGTTTGAACAACCGGAGCCGAAATCAGCTTTTCCTTCAAAACCTCGAATGCGTGAAGACATTTCTCATTGAAATCAAAAACTGCGTCTTTTTCCAACAATTCCGATAATGGCTTTGCGATTTTTGAAAAATCCTTGATAAAACGCCGATAAAACCCAGCGTGTCCTAAAAAGCTTCTCACCCCTTTTACAGAATTTGGTGGGGGTAGCTTAGAAATCACCTCAATTTTTACGGGGTCTACCTCTAGACCCTTGCTAGACACCTTGTGTCCTAGCACAATTCCTTCTGTCACCATCATGTGACATTTCTCCCAATTGAGGACCAAGTGTGTGTCCTCGCACCGCTGCAACACCTTATCTAAATTATAAAGGCATTCATCAAAAGACGCTCCATAAACCGAGAAGTCGTCCATGAAGACTTCGAGACACCGCTCCACCATGTCAGAGAAAATGGCGAGCATGCAGCGTTGAAAAGTCGCCGGCACATTGCATAAACCAAACGGCATACGGCGGTAGGCGAAAGTCCCATAGGGACATGTAAACGTAGACTTCTCTTGATCCAAAGGATCAATAGAAATCTGGTTGTACCCCGAGTAACCATCAAGGAAACAAAAATGCGACCGACCGGCTAAGCGTTCCAAAATCTGATCAATGAATGGCAATGGAAAATGTTCTTTCAGAGTTGCGGCGTTCAGTCGGCGGTAATCAATGCATACACGCCACCCGGTTACCAATCGGGTGGTGACAGGTTCATTCAGAAGATTTGTAGTGACAGTGATTCCCCCCTTTTTAGGGACTACCTGTGTGGGACTCACCCACGTCGAATCAGATATGGCATAAATAATCCCTGCAGCAAGCAACTTAATGACTTCCTTTTTGACAACCTCCATCATGCTTGGATTTAGACGTCTTTGAGGTTGTATGACTGACTTGGCTCCTTCCTCAAGCCGAATCTTATGTTGACAAAGTGTAGGGGAGATCCCCTTGATGTCCGCCACTGACCACCCAAAGGCTCCACGGTGGTTCTTGAGCACTATCAGTAGTTGCTCCTCCTCATCCGCACTCAAGTATGCAGAAACAATCACTGGCAACTTGTCCTCCTCAGCTAGAAAGACGTACTTCAAGTGCGGGGGCAATGGCTTTAACTCCAGATCAGGTGGGCAGATAAGGGATGATTGTAGCGGTGGGGGCAGTGTACCCAAATCTTCATAGTGCCTCGTGTAGAAACATGGAAGCATTTGAAGCATTTTGGCGCACTCCTTGAGTGAAGTACTCCGCATCCAATCATAAGTGACATTAAGCAAACACGCCTCTAGAGGCAATTCCGGATATGCATCACAGACAGAAGTAATTATCACATCATCCTCCCACGAAGGTGGAATGTCCTCATTCTCATCATTTGGAAACCCGACAGCCTTGCATAAAGAGACAGCTTTCGTTTGCTCCATAAGGTCTACCGCCAAGGTCCCATTGTCTATCCTGCTCATCACATGGGCCATATCTAAAAATGGCTTCCCGAGACAAAGTGAGATATTGCTTTCCACATGCTTCACCATGTTGCACTGTGCCTTTGCTTTAGTAGATGTATTGATGTTGGGCATGACCATCTCAAAGCGATCATCCGCAATGCCTAAGGTCAAGCGACCTCTCCCCATCTCCAAGATCATGTCAGCTGTAGCTTGAAATGGGCGACCAAGAAGTAACTCATTGCCGTGTTCGTCCTGCATCTCCGTCACAACAAAATCAGCGGGAAAAACAAAGCGGTCTACCTTTACCAAAACATCCTCACAGATTCCATATGGTTTCACCACAGAATTATCGGCCAATTGGATAGTCATATTGCTTGGCCTTGACTCCTTCACTCCAAGTTTCTTGAATGTAGAAAGGGGCATCAGATTGATGCTTGCCCCGGAATCACAAAGCGCTTCGCCAAATTTGAACTTCCCGATAAAGCATGAAATATTGAAACACCCAGGATCCTGTCGCTTTGGCGGCAAAGTGCCCATAATAAAAGCACTCACTTGCTCCTTTAATACCACCACCTCAGTGTCGGGTATCTTCCTCTTCTTGGTGATTACATCTTTGAGAAACTTTCCATAAGACGGAATTTGTTCAATTGCCTCTAACAAGGGAATATTCACAGATAACTTTCTAAAGCTGTCGAGAAATTTTTTAAATTGTGCATCCACCTTTCTTGCTTTTGCACTATTGGGGTAGGGAACCGGAACGGTATGTGCTCTTTGATGAGGTGGCACATAGGGGGTTAATTTCTGTGGTTCCTCCTCAGTGGCTTGTCCTTCCTTACCATCTTTGGTTGTGTCATCAATTTGCTCTATGACTGGTGCAGGCTGCTCCTTAGCGGTTGCTTCTTCTACTGTGTCTTGCGGTGTGCTTGTGTCATCCGCCCTTGGATTAAGCACCTTCTTACCGCTCCTCAACAATATGGCCTTGGCCTGTTGGTTTCCCCCGGGAACATTGGTGTTCCCCGGAAAACCCAGATGTGCCGGCTTTTTCAAGCTTGCAATCTCCGCTGCCATCTGTGCCATGGAAGTCTCTATAGTCCGCATCTGAGCCCCGTGGCTCTGCAACGTCTGCCCGAACTGGTTCATGAATTCACCCTGCTGCTTTATTTGCTGCCCAAAAGTGTTCATCAACTCTTGATTTTGCTTTATGACTTGATTGAGCAACTCCGTGCTCTTGTCCTCCGTGACCGGTGCAGGTTTGGCGTCCGGATCTTGTAGGAAGTTGTTTGGATCCTTCCATGAAAATTTCTTGTCCTTCCGCCATGAGTAATCGTTGTTCCTGTACCCTTGTTGTTGCCTCATATACTTGACCTGAGCCTCATCCTCGGACTCATTGTCTTCCTTCTGCAGCAACTTCTTTGCGAGAAGATCCATCTTCTCATTCAGCTCTCTCATTGCCTTTGACTCACTGGCAACTCTTGCTTGCTCAACTGGGCCTCTTTCTCTTTCTCCCCAAGATTGCTTTCGTGCCATATTCTTCACTATTTCCCAGCATCTTGTATCAGTGTTATTTAGAAAGAATCCAGAGCCGGCCGAGTCCAAGTTGCTTCTATCATGCTCGGAGAGAGCAAAGTAGAAGATCTTCACTTGGGTTTCCTTGTCCAATCCATGATGTGGACATCTCCTCAACATGACTTGAAATCGCTCCCAAGTCTCAGAATAGGTCTCACCCGCCTGTTGGGTGAAATTGTGGATCTTTCGGATCATATCATTGGTCTTCTCAGGAGGGAAGAACCTCTCGAAGAAAACCTCCACCATGTGATCCCATGACTCAACAAACTCGTCGTCGAGGTTGTGGAGCCACTCTCTTGCTACTCCCGCCAAGGAACTGGGGAATAACTTGAGATAGAGCACATCCTGCGGAAAGCGATCTATCTTCACCATATCGCAGTTCTCCACAAACTGACTAATGTGTGCTACTGGATCTTCATTTTTCAGTCCGTGAAATGCATTGGATTTGACCAAGTTAATCAGTGCTGGGTCGATCTTGTATGTAGGTATGTTTAGCCCCTATTTCTTTATAGGCCCTTTTGATGCAGAGGAAGAAGACGCCTTGATCTTCTCCCATATTGTCTGTGCTTCAGCCATTACTTCTTCTTGTTCTTGCTCAGATTCAGAATTTGTATCACTATGGTGTTCCTCCTCGTAGTAGCCCTCGTCCTCTGGTCCCGCAGATGGAACCTCAGGTGTGCGATTCACGTAGTCTCGACTACGTGTGTGCACCATGCAAAGTACCTGAAATATGGAAATAGGGGTTCAGTATAATGCTTTGAACGAGTTAACACAATTATACAGAAATAAAGGAATTTTTGAAATTGTTTTAAAATAAATTAAAAAAAATGTGGCCTAGAATGGCCGCTCTTAGCACTCAAAGTGCCAATAATTCGCCGTATCCCCGGCAACGGCGCCAAAAACTTGACGTGTATTTTACTACGCGCTTAAACGCAAGTATACGCGTCGAGTAATATAGGCCTTGTGTGGCCCGAGTCGAACTCAGGGATACGTGAATTATTGGAGACTTCTACTAACTAATCGCAATCAGCTAGACCGATTAACAAAGTAGGGTTTTGTTGTTCAAATTAAAAGAAAATAAAAATCAAACAAAGAAAACAATCGATTAAAGGTTAATTTAATCAATTAAAAGGGATATCTTTAGGATGGCGGTTTCACCGCGGGTCAACATTGTATTAGATTTCATATAATTCCTCACACTTCTCTCTCTATCTGGGTAGTGGCCTGAAATGAGAATTACCCACTGTCGTGGTGTAATCCACTACTTAGATTTAGGTTGATTCCATCGTCATAGTAATCATTCCCCTAAACTAAGCGCATTAAGATCGGTCCCTCAGTTCCCACCATTAATTTTACAACTCCTTTGTCAAGGGTTTTATTAATTAATGTAGAATTCGTCTCTTTTCAACCGTTAATCCTTCTGTCGAAGTGATTAAGGGCATTAATTTATTATTATGGTGATCAAGCATAACAATAGCAATAGAGAAAACGAATTTATACCACGGATATGAGAGAAAAATATGAATTATCAATCTCAAATCATCATACAATGTATCCCCGGGCTACTCCCGGTCCTAAAGATTGAGGGTTTTAGCCTCTCATGTTCATCTTACACGAATACATGGTAGAAATTGGGGAATTCATAAGAAAAACGTGAAATAGATGGGAAAACCCCTGAACGGAGAAGAACCGGTGGATCCTTGGCGTAGAACACAAGCTTTCCCCGCCTGTCGGTGGTGGAAATTGTCTTCGGCAGCGTCCGAATCAACTGGGATGAGCTTCTCGGCCTCCGTTCTCCTTTCTCTCCTCCTCGGCACTCGTGCAATCCAAAAATGAGATGATGATCACGTCTGGGCGGCCGTCATTAGGTATAAGTCCCTAATTAGGTCGTCAAATAACAACAGCCGTCCGATCGAAATCAAAACACATCCAACGCATATCTACCGGCGTCGATACCATCGACGCGGGTCGATGGTATCGACCCGGCGGATTAGCGGCAGCTTTCCTTTCTTTTATTCTGAGCGCCTGTGGTGATCTCGATACCATCGACTTGGGTGTCGATGGTATCGACTCCTTTAGCGTCGGTTGTTGTCGTTTAGCGACGATGTAGCTCTCCTTGTGTCGATGGCATCGACTTGCGTCGATGGTATCGACTTCATCCTCGCCAGCAGCCTGGAGACATCTCGATGCCATCGACTTGGGCGTCGATGGTATCGACTCTGTATTGCTCTTCTCGGCTGACAACCTGTGGCTTGGTCGATGGTATCGACATCCGTCGATGGTATCGACGGATGTAGATACTTGTTTTTCCTGAAATTGCACAACAAGACCAAATAAATCCACACAATTTATGATAAGATGATCAATAATGCTTAAAATAATGAAATAAAGGGGATTTGATATAAAATGATGGCAGAGACCAAATAAAGTGAATTATGCAATAATATCCATGAAAATGAGTAATTAAGGCACAAAACACATATGAAATCGGTCTATAAATGCGACTCAAAATCATCACATCAATGGCTCCTTCAATGAAGAGGTTAGTGAAGAACCTATGGAAACCCCATGAGCATGGCATAGTAGTCACCCAGAGTATGTATCAGTAGTGCGAACAATAGATTGAAACCCTGACCGGGAGAGTTTGATGGATAGCTTATGTGATAAGCCTAAGGGGCTATGGATAACCTTGAGCAAACATAAGTTGAACATATGCTTCATCAAGGTAGGGGCATGCTTTTGAGGTTGATCCTTCATGAAGAGAGGACCTCTAATGGTGAGGTTGGTTGTAGGGTTAGAGAGAGAGAGCAGGACACCAAGCAAGAAGGTCATAAACCTAGACCCTGAGATATGAGGAATAGTGGGGAGTCAGGATGATGCGACCTAAGTGGATGATAGAGGTTGCCTCATGCATGATCCGTTAAGGCTGTTGATATCTTGGTTTCCTTTATAGGAACCAAACCCTAGAGAGAGGATGATGCTTCTAGTACCTATGTGCCTGTGGACCGAAAGAGGTTTGGTAATAGGTTGCGAGGCCTTGTACCTTGTTGGTTGTCCTTGGGGAGGACTCAACCCTGATGTGTGGCTCGAGTAGAAGGATGACAGGAAGTGCATGTCATACCCTGTATATGTTTGGTTCGTGGTTAATAGGTTGAGCATGTAGTTGGTCATCAAGAAGTGAACCTAGGGTTCCTAGGCCTAAGAGGGGAAGTGGTGTACCTAATGCTCATGACGAGAATTAAGTTGCTATAGTTACGAGCATGGTACTCCTCATGTATAAAGGAAAAGGGAAACCCCTTAAGATTAAAGGTATGTTTGATGAACCCCTCATAACTAAGTTGATGACAAGGGAAGGTATGATCTTAACCCAATATGGAGGATGAGAACAAGTATGACCCAGCATGGTTTAGTAGGTGGTCTTCTTGTGCCTTCGTAGCTTGCTAGGGTTAAGCACGCTCATATGGATGTAAACCCTAAGGATGTTGTGACCTTGTTGTCAAGAGTTGTAGTTTCCTCCCATCCTGGGAGAGGGGCCCTTTGGTAGGGTGTATACCAGTTTTGTTGGTTCAAGTTAACCTAAAGAGGTATCATAGGATCTTGAGAAGCTAAGTGAAAAGTACATGGTATGAGGATGAACCTATAGACCCATAGATAACCATATCTAAGTGCATGTGGATGTGTTACCATGGAGGTAACCGGTATGGGGCCTGACCAAGGTAGGCAGGTCACCATGACCCCTATGAAAGGATGAAAGTCCGCCCTTGAATGCAATAAGAGAGATGATGAAGGCTTGGGTAAGGTTCTAAGATTGTACATGTACTATAATGGAATCCTAAGTCTATCCTAGGGTCAGGTAGGGATAAGACTGATGGAAGCATGTTGCCTAATTCCCTAGTTGCACATGACCATAGGGTCGGGAGGTAACAACTATCATTGTCTGAGGACCATGGGTTAGGAGATTGATCACCTTCATGAACTCATGGGACCCAAAGGGCAGATGAGTAGGGCACTCTCTGGAATGCATAAGGGAAGAGGGGTGACCCTAAAAGTGTCGGCACCCTATAGACCTAGAGGAGATGACCAAGGAATATGTGTGAACCCAAGTAGGTTCGAAACCAGTGTTCCATGGAAGTAACCTTGATATCGAGATGATTGTGATGTAGAGGCATAGGTGTCACATTTTCAACCTAGATTTGAAGGTGTACTGGCAAGGTGAGATGTACCATCTCTACTCTTGGAACAGGAAGAACTCTGTATTTGGACGGCCGCCAAATGCTTATATCTTCTTGTTATGGGAGTGAGAGATAGGACATTACGCATGCCATACACCAAGGATAAAAGATGATGTGAGATGGAACGTTGCTACGAGGCATGAGGATAGAGAGGATAACATGCGCTAGTAAAGTGAATGATACATGGATGGTTTGCAAAAGTTAAAGAGAAATGAGTTAGTAACCTTATGAGGATGTTTTTATCATGAAACATGAGTCATACAAGGTTGATTTGATCACCAAGAAGATAAGCTCGAAAGTGTTCTAAAAAAAGATAGACTTAGAGCTGAGATGAGATGATAAATGAAGAACATGGAGGTGTATGTCATCAACATTACCTAATACTTAAGGATGTGAAGTGGTAATGGATGCTCTGGTTGAAATATAGCTGCCTAGTTTGGCTAGAAGAGGTTGTTAAGCTAACCCTAAGTTGGGAAAAGAAGATATGTTTGGCTAACACTAATATAATGAGATCAGTTAATGGTTGTTTGGTTAGCCAGTATAGTCCTTGATGCAATGAAAGGATGGTGGTAGAACCTCAGATGCACGTCTTTGGAAAAGAAGGTATTGAAACCCCGATAGAATGGTTTAGGGTTTTTGAGGTATTGATCTTGAAGAATAATGACATACAAGAGATCATGATTTTAAGATCATCATACACCGTACTGCGAAGATAATAAGTGACAGTGGTACTTCAGATACCTAAGATAAAGTTGCATGTGGTATATGGACATACAAGCCGAGGGTGAAGGACGAATATCAGTAACCCAGTGCATTGACATAAAGGATAAAGAGTTCCCGAAAGAGAAAGGGAGTTCATCACTATGGATGTTGTAAGTCTCCCCTGGATCAAGGAAGGTCGATATGCCATATGGGTTATGGTAGATCGCCTTACCTAGATGACATGAGAAAGAAAGAGTACTATCAAGGGACAGATCAGGTTGAACTACATATGAGAGATATGGTTCAACTACACCATGAGGTTGAGTATAAAATTTCTTGAGTTTGACCTAAAGGTTCCCTTCCAAAAGGTGGAAGTAGGTACATGAAGAACTCGATATTAGTACAGTTTATCACCCTGAACTAATGGTTAGTATGATCCAGACTAAAGGGTCTGGTGAGAGCATATGTGCTCATTCAAGGTGATAGCTAGAGACAGTTCTTGTCCTATGAAAGATGTGAAGATAACCACCATGTCCAGTATCAGGATTTTAAAAAATAAAAACTCAGTAAGAGAGGTTGTGTCGGTCACCACTTCAGTAAGGTGATGTTGGTGAAAGGACCACGTGGTGGTTAGAAAAGGGTCACAGTGTGTGTAGATGAAGTCGCTTTGATCGTGCAACGGCTGAAAGGAGCCTAGAGACGACAAGAGTCATGAGCAGATGCAAAGTAGACTGACATGCAGTTCACCGTGGGAGAATATGTGACATGAAAATCTGACCCCTCTATGTTATAGATAAGAGAGTTGAGTCCCCGATGCATGGGTTCTTTTGACATGGTTTGGAGGAGAAGGTTAAGTTTGACCTTACCCCTCAGGATAAAGTAATGTGTGATGAGTTCCATGTGTCCAATTTAGAGCACTATGTGAGGTACCCCGACCATGTGCTGAGCGATGAACCTAGTGAGCCCCAAGGGAGGCTGAAATGGCCTGAGTCACCTATGCAGTTTATAGACGCCAGGATGAAAGAACTCAGAGAAAAGAATATGTGATGATAAAGGTTCTTTGGAAGCGCCATGGGTAAAGTAAAGCCACATAGGGGCCAATGGTGGACATGGAATAGTCTTATCCTGAATTGTTTGTTTGCTTGATAAGAATTTTGAGGACAAAATTCCTATAAGAGGGGAAGGATGTTACAACCCCAATTTTTGGGTTCAATTGGTGAGAAATGTAATTTATCATATTGAAGATAATTGAACAAATAATGATATAATTTGTTTTGAAGACATGGATTTCGTTTACAATAGCCTTGATGATTGTTTTGTGGGCTTTATTGGCTATTGGGCCCAAATAATAAGGAAATCCAATTAGTGAATGAATAATTGAATATTTGAGAAAAGAAATATGTGGAAACCTCTAGAAGGCAAACCCAAAGAGGGATTTCGTGCCACTTGGGTTCCTTGGGTTCCGAGTCCAAAGTTGCATAAAGAGTGCAATAAGAAAAGAAAAGATCAATTAAGTATATCTTTATTAAGAAAGAAATTGAAAATAATGGTAAAATGTGGAAAATAAGTGAAAAGAGGTATAATTGAGTTATCCTTGGTAGAAATTCGTATCCCAAGGATTCCTAACATTAAAAGGAATATCAATGAGGAAAATAAAAGAGAAATAAAGAGAAACCCTCAAAAAAAGATATTTTAATGAGAAATAAACATGATAATGAGGAATAATGCATTTAGATGCATCTAGAAGGATGATGAGTATCCAATAAAAAGGATTTCGAAATAATAGAGTTTCTTGGGGTCCAAGGAGCCCCTAAAGAGGAAAGAAAGATAAAATACCAAATTTACTAAATAAATTCAAATAAGAAGATAATATGATGCTTAATTAATGAATTTCATGGTATTATTGAAGAAAGGGTATTTTTTACTAAAAGGAAATATAATTTCGTGGCTAAAAGGTTAAAAGCCAAGAATATAGAGTGTAAGGGAGAGGATTTTCGTATTTCCAATTACCCATGAAATAAAGCATAAAAAAAGGATAATGAGGAGAGAGAAGGATACTTCTCTTAGAAGGAATTGACTTCCTACTTGGAAAAGGACTCATTGAGTCAAGTATAAGACTATCTAGGTCTTCGTTTCTCACCCCTATATAAGGGGTAGAGCCCTAGTTCTAAGGGAAAGAGAATCCCACATTTCTCTAACCTCTTCTCCTTCTTCTTCCATGCTAACCCTAACCAAGTGAGCACATGGCGGTTTCAAGGACTTTAGCGGTTGCGGTGCGATCTTGGTGGAGGCACGAAGCTACTCCTAGGATCAAGGGTGGTTTTCCACCTTTCCCAGGCCACCACTGTCGCACAGCAACCTGCAGCACGGCTGCCACGCCGGCCGTAGATGACAGGCTCGGCTAGCGTAGGCCAGCCGCCCTGGCTGCGTGAAAGGGGCACCATCAGGTGCATGGGAGCATGGCGGAGGGAGGCAGAGGCTGGAGGACCATCACCGGCACCCTGGAGACCAAGGATGGAGAAGGAAAGCTCCCCCGAGTCGCGGCAGGCGGGGACCTAGGGTTGCTCGTGAGGTAGGAGAAGCACGGGCGGTTTTTGACGAATATACCCTCCGCGAGATACAGCGTCAATCGACTTAAGGGAGGACATAACTGACTTTTCAAAATGTTTTCCATCGTGTGAGCTTTGCATGGAAACAACCACGTGGCGCTCTCTGATTGGCCAAGTAAGTGAAACTTTGCTAAATTCGTAATTAAATATTGGTAACTCCGATTAGGAAAAGTAATAAATGAATTTTGATCAGAAGAATGAGAGGATTCCAATAAAAATGATATTAAAGATTGATTCCGTTCCTAATTACAAAAGTAATATAAGTTAATGAAAAGTGCATTAAAGTTAAGTTAAAAACCCTATTTGTGATTAAAGGTTGAATCTAGTATGCTTAATGGGTTAATTTAAGTATTAATAACCTATTGAATGATAATGTTAAATCTGAACATGATCTAGATGTAAAATTTTCATGATTTAGGGTTTTTACCTCATATGAGAATGATTAAGCATTTAGAAACCCAAATTTAGGGTAAAAGAAGATAAGATCATATTTAATTTGAAAGATATGAAAATATGTTGTTATATGATGGTTCTAATTTATTTCGAGTATTAAAGTTCCTAATTATGGATAAAAACCCTAAATGTAGTAATTAGGGTTTTCTCATGAATAAAAGGTAGAATTAATGGTAAATTGAGTTCATATGCTAATTAGACCATAATGGACTTTGAATTGATGATAAATGTGTACAATGATCTTGTTATGGATTAAAAGGATAAAATAGTAGCTTTAATGAAAAAGAAACTTAATGAAATTAATTGATGATTAATGTGCTTGTAATATGAAAATAGGGTTACATGTTGTTAAGATAACCTTAATATTGAAGAATAGATGAGATAATTAGGGTTTATGAGTAATGGCATAAAATTAGGGTTTAATATGGTAAAAGATGAAGGGAAACCCTAATTGCAAAATGAAACCCTAAAATGGATCCAGAAACCCTAGAAAGTGAATCCAAGTCAATAAAGTAGATTCTTGATAAAGTGTGTAATAAATAGAGTACATATTCTTTTCAGGATCTTGTTGAAAATGCTTGCTTGCTTGGATTCTTATTTGCATGGATATTTCTGTTCAAATCATCAGATCAGGTATGTGGTTATGCTTATGAATAATCGCTTTAATTTCACGGCAATTTCCGAACGTGTTTATCGGTTGCTTGAAAATAACTATTGGATGTCTTTTATTTCATGCAACTATAGAGTGACTATGACTATCACTATGAATATACATGTATAACTGGCTAGATCCGGGTCCACCCCTGTGGCTATGCAAGGGCTAAGGTCTAGGCTGTCATGAGTTAGAAACTGGGCTACACATGTGTAGTGCCATGAGACTCTTAACTTGCCATGAGTTAAGGAGTGGGCTACCTACGGGTAGTGCCATGTGACTCAGCCCTAGAAACTGATTCACCTGTTAGGTGAAATCATGAGGGGTATAATGGGGATCTACCATAAGGAAGGTAGTATCTAGGTCCACTGCAGGGACAATGCAGGGACAGGGTACACATGGATCGCGCAGTTATATTTAAAATGTAAACTTGTTTGTTAAATGGTAATTGGCTGCAATACATTTTTATGAATAATTGCATGATTATTGTTCCCCCACATACCATCTTTGGCTGACCGACGTTTTGTTTGTCGAAGTTTTAGGTACAAGCCAAATGGACAAACAGTAAATCATCATATTGTGAAATACATGAAGTAAAATGCAAGGAGGATTAGTTAGAGTAGAATACATACATGGAAAGAAGTTTAGAAATCCAAAATTTTCAAAAGGTATGCAAAATTTTATTACAGCTTTTCAGTATAGATTTTTGAAATTTAATAATTGTTCTTGGTTAAGTGTCGAACCTTTGATCCGAAAGTTATGGGTGCGGCTTCGACCTCTCGGTCTCCCTTAATTGGGGGTTATCGGGAGGTGGGGTCGTAACAAAACCCCATCCTTTACCCTAAATGGGGGATTCCAAGGTTTAAAATCCCTTACTCCACATTAGGTAACCAACAATGGGTTTGGATAGATTCTCATTTATGATTCAACAATTGTGAATTGATGGGCATGTAAAACACTTTTAGGTCATAAAGGACAAACTATGATTTGGACTCCCGGAAATAGGGTTAGATGTGAAGATAAACTATGTGCTCATCATCCCTATTTAAATTTAGGGAACTATTCTTATTTAATTCAATTTTTTTGTAATGAAGTATCTCTTGAAATAGTGTCCCTTCTTATTTATATATATTACAATTCATAAAATTATAATTACCCTATAATTGATAAATCTTTATTGCCTTGGGTCTATGACCCTTGCATCTCTATTGAACATGGAAATGTGATGGATGACTAATACATTATATTGTCACCCTCTTTGCATATTTTTGATAAATTAGCTAGACATATATCGTATATGCTTGTGCATAATCATTAGGGCATGCTATTTTGTCCGAGGAGTGTTTTTCCACCTATGTATATACAGTGCCACGCTTTACAGCCCAGGGTGTGAGATTCCACACGTTTTACTTTTAGATAATGGCTCGGTGATGTGTTGGCCCTACTATAGTTACTTTTAGTCTAAATATATCTACATGCAATGTATCAAATTTTTTGGTGACATGGTGAGTGATAAATTAATGCAAGACTTGTTATCTCAAATGTTATTGTATGGATTTAAATGCACCATTGTCTTGAATTTAATCTTGTTGGACTTACCAAATTTTATATGGCCCCCTTTTCATGGGAACATCTCTTTTATACTTGTAAACCCACTAAAATGCCCAAAATGTTATTATATATACATACTCAATTATTTTGACCCATGCTTTTGTTTTCAATTTTCTAGGTGATGTTCCCCTTCCTTCTAGGTGTAGCTACCTTAGAGGATCCATAATAAGGAAGATTATGTACATGTTTGAGAATTTAAGGATAGCTTGGAATGGATGGGTTTCCCTCTGCAATGACCTTACATGTATAGTGGAAGTTTTTAGTTTGTGTCACTACCTTTATATTGAGGAACAATTGTATAATGATACACTTGTAAGTTTGTAATAGTTATTTTTCCTCTGATTTATCTCTACACGGCTCTTTGTGTCATACCATTTGAGTGGATCCCCTATTGGGTCCCACTCTTTACAATAAGTCTCGTGTATTATGTTGAAAGTCCTTGTGTACCCTTCTATTATTGCATGGCATCATCGTAGATGTGTCCAGTGAGAGTAGAAAGTTTAAACTGCCACTCTTGTATATCTTTTAATCATAATTCTTTGATATTTCTCAATGTCTAATTGCATACAGTCCCTTAAACAATTACTTTATAGAGGAGTATACATGATTTGCTGTAAAGAGTGAACCCCGATAGGGGATCCACTCTTCACTGAATTGAAGAATAAGTCCATCCGATCCCAAACATACCAAATGGTAAGAGGAAAGAAGGAATTTCATTCATTTCTCAAATGGTACATATTACAGAGCATGATAATGAATAAGCAGCGGAAAGAAAACTACTACAAAGTTACAAAATTTTCATTGTACAATTGTTCCTAACCATATAAGGTGGAATGAAAAATAAAATAAAAGGTATACACCAAAGGACACATAAGACTGGTTGTAGAGGGCAATCCAACTACCCCAAGCTATCCTCAAAGTCCAAGTCCATGTATACGGTCTTTAAGCATCTTTTTCTTCTAAAGTACCTAAACCTGGGTGGAAGGGAACATCACCCAGAACATAGGAAACAACATAGAGGTCAGCAAAGAGTTGAGTATGTACATATAATAAACACTTTGGGCATTATATAGGGTTTTAAGTACAATAGAGATGTTCCTACAAAGAAGGGGGCTATTTGTAATTGGGTAAGTTCAAAAAGAATATAACAAAAGAAATGAGGCATATTAAAATTCAGATTACAAGTATCAGAATAAAATGTCTTGCCATACCATGTAACCACGATCAAATATCAAACAATAAACCTTTGCATGCATAACAATGTAGACTAGATATACCTAAAATACGGCCATAACACCATAGGATCATGGCCTAAAAGAAATAAGGGTGGAAATGCACACCCCAGGCGGAAATGCACGCCCTATATAAGTATGGTTGTACATAAGTACCACTATTCTAGATATTTTAGTCAAACATGTAGCACGCATAAAATAGAGAGGCAAGACTAGCAGTTCAGTCAATTCTTCATAAAATGGCAATCATAGCCAGGGGGTCCAAGAACCCATATAAACAGAGTAGTTCATCAACCACATGAATATAATGAATAAGGAACATGAGATATGAATGTCTAAGTAAATGAATTTCAAGTGGAATTAAAAGTTCAAGAGATGCCTCATTAAAAGAAAAGTAGGTTTCAGTCAAATAATGCCCAAATTAAAATAGAGGATGTACATATCTGATCTTCATAGCTAAAGACTAACTTAGTCTATATACTTGGTCCACAAGGCCGAGTTTTCATCCTATGAATATATTAGGTATGTTAGTCAAACCAAACCATACAAGCATATCTACTCCTAATGTAGATCTATAAGATCTTATCCAAATTATTGTCACCTAATGATGTGTTGAGGTTTTGAATCTTATACAGTGAACATATCATTCATTAGGTATATATTTTAGTTCTTGTATCCATATTTAGTCGTAAAAGTAAAAATTGCATATATGTGAATTAGTTTTTGTAATGTCATTCTCATTTCTAATACTAGGTGTTTGTATATTCTTCCCAACATCATATTTCACATGCATATTAGTGTGTGTATGTATACACATTGCATTATATAGTTATTGAACATGTCATGAATATTACTATACAATGTATAAGGATAGATGTAGATTTCAATGTTGTACATTTACAAATACACATTATCGTACATATTTCACGTGCCTTTAATACAAAAATTTCTCAACCTAGGTAGGCACATTTCCTAGACCAGTATGTATTTCGAATTATTATCTAACTATATAAATACTTGAAGGTGATTAGGTATAGAAGTGAATTGACTACAATAGTCTGTGTAACAAAGTTTATATGCCAATTCCATGCATATTATTCACATCTATGTCATAATTAAATGTATAAGCCCACCAGGATTCCAGACTTCAAGCATATTCCATAGGATTTGGTTACACAACTATGTCTTCTAGATGGTTAGGTTGAAGAGTTTGTACTTAAGATAGTCGTTGGAATTCATATTATGTATTCAACTGTTACAGATCTAGATTGCTAAGAAGAAATGAAAAGGCATACTCACATCTCTTATATTATCGAAATTACTCTTCTATTTAACTGATTATTAACTCTTTGTCTAATATGTTGCATCATAATGAATCAAAGCTGAATAGAAGAAGAGGCTGACCTGCATGTATTATTACAGATCAGTAGTAGTTGACCTTCAGTCTGCAGATTGTGGTGGAGTCAAATACCTATTTATGGTCATCGACTTCCCGATCTATTGCAGAAATCGCCATCAACATGTGGAGGGTTCCCAGACCAATGACGGGCCTACCATTAGTGATGACGTCTAGGTGGAGTTGCCGATGGTTGCAGGTCAAGACTGCGATGAGGGTCTGTTGACAATAGGTTGCCGCAGCGGGAGGACAAGTACAGTAGGTCGATCAGCAGGTGGTGTCCACTGGAGTATTCATTGGGCTCTGTAGTTGGCAGCAGCTACTTCTGGCCGCAAGGTGCTGCCCTGCGACAACCTCCATAGGTGGCGGCGGAGGTGCCATGGCCGGTGGGCGCAGGATATGGATGGGGGGTCGGCAGTGGCAACAGTTGCTTGGAGGTGCATGGTGCTGCTGGGTGCTTCTCAGTGCAGGTTGAGGAGGAGCAACTAAAGAGGAGGACGCGACCTTAGGGCCTGCTGATAATGGAGGCAACCACGACACCTGATGGCGATGGTGTATTACGGTTGGGGTGGCTGGGATTAAAGGCGATATAGAGGAGATGAAGGGGAGGAAGAAGTCGTGGAGGCAACTAAGCCGCGTGTGTGACCAGGTTTTGGGGGAGAAGAAGAAACGGCCCTACCGGTCGTGTGAGATCCGCAGAGTTAGAAGCGCGAGGATAAAGACGTGGAGGGGATGATGGTGGGGGCCGCTTTAGGACTTGGTCAATACAAGATATTTAAGACTTGACCGAGCA
This sequence comes from Alisma plantago-aquatica, assembly GCA_963693085.1. Lineage (NCBI taxonomy): Eukaryota > Viridiplantae > Streptophyta > Magnoliopsida > Alismatales > Alismataceae > Alisma > Alisma plantago-aquatica. Next base: position 122,548,729 of record OY856412.1, read on the forward strand.
ATAAAATCAATGTAGCATTGTAATATTGTATTAAACTCCTCCTTAATCACTCTAAGGGATCTATTTAATGTTCGATTAACCTCAAAATTGTTAGGTAGCCTAATTTGACTATAAGGAATCCGAATTTCATATTATTTTTGCAGTTGAAATCTTGTGGGTTACATTTATTTACATGTGAATTAAATACTCAATGTGGATATTCACTCGCATTTTATTATTCAAATAAGATGTAGTCTATCATACTCTCTCAATTTCTCCCACTCTTTAATCCTCGAGATATGCTAGACTATTAAACCAGAGTTGAAAACATTGTATTTACTAATTACTTATTCCTATTTAATTTATTTTGATTATTTTCCCTAAGACATCACATATAGATGACATTTACGAATTCATGATATTATTTTACTCCAATGGATCCTAAAACATTTATATTTTTAGGGATAAGAGACTAGATATTGTCATGACTGGAAAGGACTTGGTAAAAGGGAGGGTTGACCTGAACCCAAATTTGGGTATGTTACATTTGCATTGTACCCAATATGACACAACAACTCCAGTTCATTATAAAATATATAGCTTATTTTATCCAAAAATAACTCATAGGGATATCATCTTTCCCATATAATACATTCAGGCCAAGTTTGTCCCATAGAATATGTACATTTCATACTAACACCTAAATTAGCAAGGATGAATGATTTGTCTAGTTGAGATGTTATATTCATGTGATGTGTCTTCTCATATGTCACATGATGAAGTGTGATCTGACACATGGAGAATCTAAACACTCACAATGGATACAATACTTCCATATTTTATTCTTTAAGTTTTAAACAAAATGATTGTATTGAATTTGATTTTTATTAATAGTCAATTAAAACATGGAAAGAGTCCCAGATGGGACATCTCAGTCGTTATATCCTAGGTTTGTTACCATGAGGTCGTAGGTTCAAGGCCCAATGATAGAATGAATGTAATCACCATTTATTTAAGAAAACATGGAAAGAATAATAAACACAAAAAATTGACATCTGATGCGAGTTACAAATTTGGTTGCCAATCCATTTTGTAGTTGAAATATTTTTGATCTATGAGATTTTTTATAATTATTCTTTTCTATGAGATCCTTTTAGATAGTATGAACTCCTTTCAACATTGTCCCAATGACATTGGATTTACCAGATGGTCCTTTAAGAACGTGTAAAAGCCAATGTTGACCTCTAGAGCATCTGCATCTTGAGCCAAATCTTCAATTCATAGCTTGTAAATGAGATATCTTTGTTCTCCAATATATTTTATAAACAATAATTTTATAGGTTCCCCTTCTAGACATTGAATCATTTGAATTTTGTCCCAATGAAATTGAAGCAATTTTCACATTAATGAACTGAGTAGACCAACTACATAGCAGATGGTGTGGTAATTGGGGGATACAAAATAAGGCTTTTACGGACTAGAGTAGCGATCTCACTCAGAGAAACATTTTTTAGTGTAGTCCATAAGTGATGATGCATGCTTGTGTCACTCATCCTATGTATTTTAAGAAAAATTGGACATTCTTGTGTTGTGAAAGAGAATGATCCCTTCCTCAGAGAAAAGGATCTTAACTTCTAGAAAGTAGCAAATTTGTACCAAATCTATGGAGTCAAAGTGAAATCTGAGCAACTTTTTGGAGAATTTATGCTTCATAGATCATTTCTTGTAATCAAGACATCATCCACACATATTTCCATATTGACAATTGTAAAGAACCAATCTTTACGATCAAATTTTTACAGAATTTGCATATAAATAATATAAACAAATCTTTTCATTCATACAATTTTTTTAGAGTACATGACTTTTTTTATACAAAGATACATATACATTGCATACTAAAACTTAAGTAAATCTTCATCTTCTAACAGAGGGATATTTCATGCAGCCTCTTCTAGGTCTTCTCTTATCACCATCTCATGAGTTCCGAGAGGGAACAAAAACCACACATGGGCCCTAATAAGGAAAATATGGGTGAACAAAGCTGCTGCAAAATTAATACTTGGAAAGTAAAACAATATGAACCTATTTACAAGGATTTTCATGACCAAATGTAAAGGAACAACAATTCAGTCAAGTATCAAAAAGGTAGCAATGGTTTTTTTATTTCAATAAGATTTAATATCCAAATTTGGAAACTAGTCATTAATTTTTTGATAGATAGCACATGCCAATGTCTAATTGTTGGGGAAGCCATATGTTCTCTCCTACAGAAAATGACAACACACCAACTGAAATTTCCAGTATACTGAGGGAACTTATGTCCTTTAACTCTGTGTAGAGGTGTGGATGCATAATTCCAACTAAACTAGGGGCATTAACCTGTCCTTTTTCGATGTTTAAACATTGTGCTACTATTTTCCAGGAATAGGTGTTGGTGGCCTTTCAAAGAGGTAGGCTAAGGGACAAAAATAATTTTGGCCAACCAACCTATCTAGTCATGAATGCAATCAATGAAGTAAACAACTTACCAAATAGAAATAGAAATTTCGTACCTTTGTATCAAAATTATGCAAAAATCAAAATCTCAAGTATTGAGCTTCAAGAATTTATGAAAAGAGAGATCTACAAAAATAGAGAATTACTCTATATGGATTAGAATCAAGTTTTGTTTATTTACTTAGGATTTAGGTTTATCTCTTCCATATTTTTTTCAATATTAACTATCCATATTTCCAACTAGATTATGTATAATTAATGCTACATACTTAATTAGTATATCCCATTTTCTCTGGGTTATATCTTAGAATATTGTTCTCTCTCTTATATTATATGTAGTCACTAGGATTTAGGACGTTCATTTACCAATATTTGTTTATTAAAAACATCTAGGGTTTAAGTACAATATTTTCAAGTACACTTTTAGCTATGTATAGACATGGTAGCATGAATACTAAATTATTATTTATTATTTTCTTAAATATACTACTTGATTACAAGTATGGAGTAACTCATCTAGGTAACTTGTTGGGAAAACTAAGATTGTACATATGTTCATAAAATCAACTTTCTTAGTTTTGTTGTACTCTTGTCGAACATAAGTAACTATATTCCCCATATCCATACGAGTACTACTACATGGCAATTTATAATGAAATTATCGATCATAGTGAGGATAACAATGTATTAGTGGAATGTCCCATGTGAATGATTGAAGCTTTGAACATTGTTATATATATTGCTTTGAATATACAATTATCTAAATCTAAGTAGGGAAAATGGGTGGCTTGTTTTATGTTATTATCATAACTAGATTCCATAAAGGTTATGTCCTAGGCAACATCTAATTATCATATTCCTACTAGAATTAGAGAGTTGTATGCTTACTCATTCTATTATGTGTATTTAGTAGCATGATAGCTAATAACTCAATTACTGATGTAGGTACATAATATGATGATCTTGTTTGATATTTTGGTCATTATGTTGATAGGCATTCCAAAACAAGTACTAGAGAGGACAAGATACAACTTACAAATTGGTGAATGTGACTTCTTCTGATCAGAACTAGGTTGAAGTTAGCCAAATCCTGATCTATCAAGTTCCTTTTAGACGAATCAGATGTGTTAGTTGATGATTCCCTTCATGGACATGGAAGTAGGATTCCAGTCTTTTGCCAAGGACGTCTCATGGAGTAGAGGGTGTTTTTGCCTTCGTCTTGGCACCTTCTTGGTCTGATCAAAGATACACTAGATGGTGAAAGAGGGCCATCACAGCAGTTCTAGATCAAGCAAGTCAGAGTGATGTTGCCGAGTTTAAAGAAATCAAGTTGTGGAGTCCAAGTCTATTGGGGTTGGCACTTTAGGTTGAATTGAGAGAGAGTGAAAGATGGGTTTCAGATCTGGAGTCGTAAGATCTCACGACGTCCAGGGGATATGATGTTGTATTCCTTGTCCCAAAAATCAGTTTTTCTACAGCCATAAATTCATTGTGTATTTATTGTTTTAAGAACATTTATATTATTTATTTTGTTTTATGGAAAGTCTTTACGGTTTCTATTTTGCATCATTAGGAGTTGATGATAGCGTTAAAGGAAAGCAACAATTACCCTCTCTTGATTATCCCTAAAAGCCGCCATTAAACACGACAATTAAGACGCACGTTGGCATGACCAACAGTTACGTTGTATGTAACATATGCGGGTTGTTACCGTGTAGTGCGGCGATACGTGCTCTATATAAAGAGACATCCACTCTCCTTTGAGAGACACAACATATAGATGCATTACCTACAGCAAATAAGAGAGATCCAAAAATATTGCAGCCATTATAGAGAGTTTATTCTTCTCCGTTCAGTTCTCCTTCTAGTCCATCATTCAAGCTTGTTCTCCCAAGAACACTACCTTATTGTTTGCTTCTGCCTTACGTTGGCACACTTTGTGATGCCATTTTTGTTGTTTGCGACCAAGGGCTAAGGAATGAGTTTAACACAGCACTCTCGCTTGCACCGAGAAAATGTACCAGAGTTGGGGTGGTTGAATCTTGGAGATAGACTGTTAGAGACGCTTGTGCTAGGAGCGGCAGAATCTGTCTTGAAGATAGTGTTCCACACGCCTTCATCTTCAAGCTCTGGTGTTTACTTTCTAACTCACCATCAGTTTTCTCCGAATCCAAATTGCTATTAATTATTACAGCTATAAATTTGGTGGTTAATTGTTTGCTGCTTGCAAAAGATATCTAATTAACATCTATCTTTTGATACCCAATATCTAATATTTTCAAGACAGATCTTTCGCTTGTACACATATCTATTTAGATTATATATATAGTCTAGACAAATCGTTTGCCCCTAAATAGTTGTTAATTATATAAAATCTTAACTGCATATTTGATTAATATGGATTCGAAAACCATACTTTCACTTGACGATGTTGCCTCCTTTCGTCCAGAATGATTTTTTGGTTTGCACTTTCATCATTGGCAACAGAAAATATGATTTTGGCTCACATCCCTTGGACTTGTATCCGTCATCTTACCACCCAATGAGTCTGTGCCTACTATGCCTACACCACAACCCGCAAACCTCCTTCTTGGAGAATATCAACCTGAACCCGTTGTTCCTGAACCTGTTGTCCCCACTCCTATTTCTAAGGAAACTGATTACCTTTGTCATGGTAGGATCCTATCAGCCTTATCTGATGAACTGTATGACATCTACCATAGGATCCCAACCACACTTGAACTATGGACGGCCTCAGACTCTAAATTTGGTCTAGAAGATACTGGTCTTGAGCGTTATGCCTTTGATGAATGGCTAACATATAATATGGTTGATGATAAACCTGTTCGGCTTAAGTTCTAGAATATCAAAATTTAGTTTCTAAATATATGGCTAAAGGTTATAACCTTGATGAAAATGTTCAAGTAGCAGCCCTCATAGAGAACCTCCCTCCTTCTTGGAAGGATTTTTCCAGGACCCTTAGACATAGACAAGGGAACATGTCCATGGCATCCTTAGTCAAATCCCTACAAATTGAAGATAGACATAGGGAACAAGACAGGAAGTCTAACTCATCTGTCAACATAGTTATAAGTGATAAGACTAAGAAGAAACCCAACCAATCCCATCTCCATAAGAAATCTAAACCTTCCTTTAAGGGCCGCAAGTACTACCAAAATCAGAGTAATAATAATAGTAATCAAGGAGAAAAATGTGTCTGCTTTGTGTGTGATAAACCTGTCCACTTAGAGAATGTGTGTAGATTTCACAAAGGTCAGAGAAAGAAAAATGTCCAGGCTCTTAAAAATCTTAAAGTAAATATGATCATTGTGGGGTCGGTTCCTTCCTCTTCTATAGAAAGGTTAGAAAATCCTATCATTCTTTTTGCTGACATATCTTTAGATTGGTACTTGGATTCGATGCCACTTGGCATATTTGTTTTGACCAATCCCTCTTTTCTACCTACCAGGACGAATTCGGAAGAGTTATCAAGTGGGGAGATCATTCATCTACCATCCCAATCGCTGGCTTTGGACGTGTTGACATAAAGCTTACTTCTGGGAATGTCCTTAGATTACATGATGTCCAACATGTACCTTCTTTCTATAGAAATTTGATTAGTCAAGTAGTGTTGCAACATTCTGATTATACCTTATTGTGTCAAGGCAATAGAGTTGTAATTTATAATAATGGTTATTATATTGGTCTTGCATACACTTGTAGTGGTTTGATTAAACTATCTTCTGTTTTATGTAATGCTTCTTCTAGTAATGAAATATCTTCTACTGTTTTAGTTTCTGAAACTAGTGATGTTTGACATGCACGTTTTGGTGATGTAAATAAAAATATAATGAAACACATGATTCACTTAGATCTAATTCCTAAGATGCATATTGATATATCTGATAGATGTCAAATTTGTGTGCAAGCTAAGCTTCCTAAGAAGCCATTTAAATTAGTAGTAGATCATAATACATCCTTGTTGGAATTAATTCATACTGATATTTGTGATTTAAATCATGTTCTTACTCGTGATAATATGAGATACTTTGTTACCTTTATAGATGATTTTTCAAAGTATTGTTCTATTTTCTTGCTGAAAATTAAGGATCAACAATTAGAAAAATTTTGAATCTATAAAACCCAAGTAGAGAAACAACTAGAGAATAACATTAAGAGAGTGAGGTCCGATAGAGGTGGTGAGTACACTTCTAATGAACTTAACAAGTTCTGTGAGGACCATGGCCTTATTCATGAAACCACTTCCCCATATAATCCTCAATCTAATGGAGTTGCTGAGAGGAAGAATAGAACATTGATTGACATGGTCAACTCAATGCTAACCAAGTCTGGACTTAGTCACAGACTGTGGGGGGAAGCCCTTCATACAGCCAACTACCTTCTTAACTGCATCCCTTTTAGACACCTTGACAAAACACCCTATGAACTTTGGCTCAACAAGAAACCATGCTTGAAATACCTCAAAGTGTGGGGGTGTTTGCCCAAGGTTAAGATCCCTGAGAATAAGAAGACAAAAACTAGGACCTAAAACTATTGATACTATCTTTATAGGATATGTTGAAAACAGTAATGCCAATAGATTCCTAGTAATAAAATCTAAAATCTCAGACATTAGAGTTAACTCTATGCTTGAGATTAGACATGTAGATGTTGCCTATTATGAAACCATCTTTCCTCTTAAGGAAAAGGTTCCTAGACAAGTTAGTGAAGATCCCTTTTCTTCTTCTCATGTTGAACCTCTTGTAGTTCTACCTTCTTATGAAGTAGAACATGAACTCCTAGTAGATGAACATCCAAGTGATCTAGGTAGGGGTAAAAGGACTAAAGTTGATAAGAACTATGGTCCCGACTTCTACACCTTCATAGTAGAAGAAGACTCGCGCACCTATGAGGATGCCATGAAGTCCATAGACTGTAGATTTTGGAAGGAAGTCGTTGATAATGAGATAGAATCAATTATGAGCAATCATACTTGGACTCTTACTGAGATTCCTCCAGGATGCAAGACTATTAGATGTAAGTGGGTGTTTAGGAAGAAGATGAGGGTAGATGGTTCCATTGATAAGTTTAAGGCCAGACTAGAAGCCAAAGGCTTTAGTCAGAAGGAAGGATTTGATTACTTTGACACATATGCACATGTAACCAAAATCTCTTCCATCCGTGTCCTAGTTGCTTTAGCCGCAATCCATAAGCTTGAAATCCATCAAATGGATGTCAAGACAGCCTTCTTGAATGGAGATCTTGAAGAAGAGATCTATATGGATCATCCTGAAGGCTTTCTAGCACCTGGACAAGAACACAAAGTTTGTAGACTTGTCAAGTCCTTGTATGGACTGAAACAAGCACCTAAACAGTGGAATGATAAGTTTGATAAAATTGTTTTATCTACCGGATTTATTGTGAATGAATCTGATGGTTGTATTTATTCTAAAATTTTTGATGATGCATGCATAATAATGTGTTTATATGTAGATGATATATTGTTGTTTGGATCTAATTCTAAAATTATTTTTGAGACTAAATCTTTTCTTGCTAGCAATTTTGATATGAAAGATTTAGGACTTGCTGATGTAATACTTGGTATTAAGTTGAGTAGATCTACTTCTGGTTATGTCCTTGATCAAACTCATTATGTTGATAAAATCTTGCATAGATTTGATATGTTTCATTGTACTCCTATTAATACACCTTATGATGCTAGTCTACATCTTAATGTACATAAGGGTACTCCTGTGGATCAACATAGATATGCTCAAGTTATAGGAAGCTTAATATACCTTGTTAATTGCACTAGGCCCGATATTTCTTATGCTATAAGTAGGTTGAGAAGGTACACTAGCTGTCCTAATGAGGACCATTGGAAAGCTTTGGTAAGAGTGTTTAAGTATCTTAAAGGTACAACTATGTATAGCCTTCATTATACTAGTTTTCCACCTATATTAGAAGGACATATCGATGCTAACTGGATTGCAGATTCAGATGAAACCAAATCTACCAGTGGGTGTGTATTTTGTCTTGGAGGAGGTGCAGTTTCTTAGAAATCATCCAAGAAAACTATGAGAGCTAGATCTACTATGGAGGCTGAGTTTATTGCTTTAGATTTAGCTTGTTGTCATGCGGAATGGATTAGAAATTTACTTGTTGATCTGCCGATTGTTTCTAAACCATTTCCTCCTATTTGCATATGATGTGATAATAAAATAGCCATAGACAAAGCTAAGTAATCTAAAGGCAACCCAGATAAGCGCTTTATGAGATTAAGGTATGAAGATGTGAGAGATCACATAACCGGGGATCATATCTATAGAGTATGTGAAATCTGCAAGTAACATTGTTGATCCACTTACTAAGGGTCTAGCTAGAAAGCTAGTACTTAGTTCGTTGAGGGGGATGGGTCTTCTGCCCATAGAATAAACATTACAGTGCTAACCCTACCTTTCCAAAACTGGAGATCCCATGAGGAATTGTTCAAAGGGAAAACTAAGCTGTCGTGTTATGTGGAAGCACACTCAGGAGTTTTACTCCATGACCCTCCCTATGGTGCTTGTGCTTTGACTCTTCTGAATATAGGAAGAGCTTTGCTCTAAATGGGTTCAAGGCCATTTATTGGCAGGGTATGTACCGGACAGGATATCCTTGGAGATCCCTACTATTTGAGTGTAACTCGAGAGTCGGGGTTTCTGTGAGTTGGGCATACTTGCTAGAGCGCTCATAAAACAAGATCTTGTGAAGGTTGTTTATACACAACATCGATACAAACTCGTTCTAGTGTCGCACTATGGTTGTTTGATTTACTAAAGTTCAAATCAGGGAGTCTGGTTCAAGACGTAGTTCACCACGTCTCTCCAGATTGAAGTGAGTCATTTTAGGAAATGGTTCAAAGCTACAAGCTACCAATGCTGAAAAACATAGTAATGTCGCAAATTTGGTCATGTTGTTATTTATTAATTTTCTGAAAAGCGAAAAGGATTTTATGGAACATGTGGGGGAATATTGTATTCGTTGTCCCAAATATCAATTTTTCTACAGCCATAAATACATTGTGTATTTATTATTTTAACAAACATTTATTTTATTTGTTTTGTTTTATATATGGAAAGTCTTTATGATTTCTGTTTTGCATCATTAGGAGTTGATGACATCGTTAAAGGCAAGTAGCAATTACCCTCTCTTGATTATCCTTAAAAGCCGCCATTAAACACGACGATTAAGATGCACATTGGGATGACCAACAGTTACGTTGTGCATGATGTGTGTGGGATGTTACCGTGTAGTGTGGCGAGATGTGCTCTATATAAAGAGACGTCCACTCTCCTTTGAGAGACACAACAAATAGATGTATTACCTACAGCAAATAAGAGAGATCCAAAAATATTGCAACCATTATAGAGAGCTTATTGTTCTCCATTCAGTTCTCCTTCTAGTCCACCGTTCAAGCCTATTCTCCCAAGAAAACTATCTTGTTATTTGTTGCTGCCTTACATTGGCACACTTTGTGACACCGTTTTTGTTGTTTGTGACCAAGGGCTAAGGAACGAGTTCAACGCAGTACTCTCGCTTGTACCGAGTAGTTGTACCAGAGTTGGGGTGGTTGAATCTTGGAGATAGACCGCCGAAGATGCTCGTTCTAGAAGCGGCAGAATTTGTTTTGAAGATAGTATTTCACATGCCTTCATCTTCAAGCTCTGGTGTTTACTTTCTAATCCACTGCCAGTTTTCTCTAAATCTGAATTGTTGTTTATTATTACTATTGTAAATTTAGTGGTTAATTGCTTGCTTCTTGCAAAAGATATCTAATTAACATCTATCTTTTGATACCCAATATCTAACATATGATCCTCATTGCTTCGAGATCCAGGATCTGGAGCAGGTGACAAGGAGGTGCCAAAAGTTCATGACTTTGTTGCTTGTTCTGGGCGCAACCACTAGTTTGGTCGTCAGAAGGCAATGACCAGTTGCAAGTGTTGGAGGTGGTGGCCTTTATCTATGGCTTGCGGCTGCAGTCTAGTGTAGGTTGGTCGGTGCAGGTTGAAAAAGGTGAGGGCATACATGTGTTGTAGGTCTGAGGTGGCCTCCGAGTTGTAGCAGGGAGGCGGGGGATATGTAAGGCAGTTCTGCCCCTGACAAGGGTTCAATGGAAAAAATAGTTGACTAGAGAAGAGGGATGAGTAGGCAGAGGATTTTGCACAAGTTGTAGATCAGCAGTGATAGTAGTTTGGTATGATTGAGATGAGCAAGAGAAGGTGGCGACAGTTCTGTGATCTGTGATACATTGAAGAAGACATCCATGGCTACAAGTTGAGTTATTGCTTAATGGCAAGGGGAGGGATGGAGGATTTGATGGTCGTGTTGCAGGTGGTGGTGATCCCTCTACGTGATTAGAGTTTGGGAAGACGACTCAATTGTGTATGTTGGTAGTCGACCTGCTAGTTTGCAGAGGGTGACTAGGGTTAGATCGTGACGAATGACAGGACTATTTTCAAATTTGTCTATCTGTTTAGTTATGACTGGAGATGAGTCCATGTTAGGAGCTATGTTGTGATCTTTGGAGAGAGGTCAAACTAGTTCTATTTCAAGGTTATCATGTGACCAACCGAGGGGGAGGGTGATCATGTTTCCCTATGTAACACCCTTGGCATTGGGGATATAGGTTAGAGAAGTAGTGGTATTTAATTTTTGGATATGTTATATCTAATAAATAGCCTAAGCCCATTTATTTCAAATTTAAATTTCCTACCCTATAAAAACAATTGCAATTAAAATTTGACCACTCGTTCACCTTCTAGTAAACTAATCTCTATCAGTGTTTTTAAAATCAAACCGGACTGGCCCCAGTATGTATACAATGTATATATATTCATATTTATATATAGATAATATATATTGATAATATATATATATATATGTGTGTGTGTGTGTGTGTGTGAATGTATACATCTATAAAACAATATATATGTATCCATATATATTTATATATATACATATATACAATGTATATACATTCCAATATATATACATATATATATATATATTGATACAATATATATATTTTTATATATACAAACTATATATATAAATGTGTGTGTGTATATATATATATATATATATATATAACGGTTCAATCGGTTTGAACGCTCCGATTTTATCATGGTGACCGGTTCGGTTTTTCCAGTTCAAAATTTTTTTATGTCATGCTGACATCATTTCCGATCCAATCGGTTCAACCACTCTGGTTGAACCCGACTCAATTCAGTCTGAGTCAGTACTGGTCCGACCACCGGTTCGGTTCTAAAAACATTGATCTCTATATTAGTACCTCTATTTATATATCTAACTCCAATGAATATATATACCTAAAATTCAATATGTATAATTAATTATTAAAGCCTGCTTACAAGCCATTATCCAAAAGAAAGAGCATTCTATGAATGTGGGGTCTGATAAGATATTGAGACATCAATGATTTAAATTGTAGTGATTGATATCAAAATGGTACTCGAGACTAAATTGAGGGACTCGGTTGTAAATATTTCTCATGTGAGGAAGATGGACTCTATTAAACATAAGAATTCAAAGGAGGCTAATTTGTATCAAGGAATGGGAATTGATTAAAATAATTGGATAAGCTTTGGAATGAAGGACTATTGTGTAATGAACTAAAGTTTGGGGGGAAACATGGGTTGTAGCTTGAATTAGATTTAATGCCCAAATTTCAATATGTTACAACTCTCCACCCCTTAAAGAGGTTTCATCCCTAAAATTGGCTTAGTCATGTGCTATTCTCCACCCTTAAAGGGTTCAAATCAAAATCTAAATAGGTACATCAACTACAATGTAGCATCCTTCATCAACTCTAGGTTTAACCTCTAAGGTTTCTTCATACCTCCTTAATTGTGATTTAGCTCAGGAAATCATCGACAGAATTCCTTTAAATCATTTTGCTTTGTACATATAACAATATAAAGAAAATAGTATCTCGATGGGAAAACTTTTTGACGCAAAACTGAAAAATGGCCAAAATTAATGCGAGAGCTAAAACACAATCACTTCATGTCTACATTCTAAATTACTATTACTCCATCATCCCAACTATTTGAAATGTTTTGGGAATTTAAATTCTATGGAGCACAAAGAGTCACATGAGTACCTAGTGATGATCCATGTAATTACTCTAGGGTCATATACATATTTCTAGGATAAGGATCAAAATTATGAATATCAAAATTTTGTGTTACACCGAAAATCATTAAATAAACTACAGTTAGCTGTAGACAAACTTAACAAATTTTACTCAATATTATTTTCATTAATCTTTATGTGATATTTTATTGGGTCAAGAATTTAGACATCGGGTAGGGTTCTACATCAATATAATTCTTAATTCAACATACTTTATCCAAAGTTTTATCTATCTCTAAAAATTACGAGTTCCAAAATCAAAAGGTCCTAATCATTTATTATGGATTGGGGCACTTTGAGTCATATTTTTATTTTATTATTTTTCTCCTAAATATCGTAACTACATAAAAGTAGGAGAACCTATCTTGAACTCGTCATATTTACTAGGGGTTCTATGTGAGGCTTTTTTAAAACAAGTTGTATTAGTAGGGCTTTTCATCTAAGTCCCAACATATTATCATTTATTTCCTCTCTATTTAAGGTGATTGTACCTACACATTTTTTCTATAATATCTTTTTCCTCTATATGTGTCGACATACTAATATTTCCTATATTAGTGATGATTGTTATGGCCCTTTTTTTAAGTTGAATCTTTTATTCAAGTATTAGGGTTCCAAACAGAAGTTATCAATTATGTAAAAATTACCATTCTAGTGTTTGCTAGTTTTTTCCTTTCATAACTACTTGTGGTTGTACCTAGCTAAAGAGGAACTCTAGGGTACTCTACCCATTTTGTGCGCTAGTAGTGGCAATGTCAATGTTCCAAGAGCTACATTCTAAATCTTCATACATGTATCTTAAACACTTTCTTTTCAACAATATCTATGTCTAGGGAAGTACAAAAGCTAGTAAATGAGCTAGGTATGTTTTATGACTTTCTATTGAGGTACATAACCCACATTATAGACTCTTAATGTTTTATACTTGTAGTCTAGTTATATCCCAATAATTAAGCCAATTATACTAGGACTTGTTGTGAACTATTTATCTAATGTCTAGGTGTACTGCAATTTATACCTAATTTTTGCAAGACATGCATGGGTGCCAACTGTTTTTAGGCTCTGATACCATCTTGTAAACACCAGATCTTTACAATCAAATTTTCACAAAATTTGAATCAGAAAAAAAAAAATCTTTTCATTCATACAATTGTCTCAGAGTACATGGCTTCTATACAAATAATACATATACACTGAATACTAAAACTTTAGTAAATCTTCATCTTCCAACAAAGGGCTATCTCAAGCAGTGCCTTCTAGGTATTCTATGATCACCTACCCATGAGTTCTGAGAGGAAACAAAAATCACACATGGGCTCCAATAAGGAAAACATGGGTCAACAAAGCTAGTACAAAATTAATATTAGAAACTAAAATAATATGAACCTATCTACAAGGATTTTCATGACCAAATGCAAAGGAATAACAATTTAGGCAAGTATCAAAAAGGTAGCAATAGTTTTTAATTTATTTGAATAAGATTCAATATATATCTTTGAAAACTAGTCCTTCAATTTTTCGATAGATATCACATGTCAATGTCTAGTTGTTGGGTAAGCCATATGTTCTCTCCTAGGGAGAACGACAACACACCAACTAAAATTCTCAATATACTGAGGGACCCTATGTCCTTTAACTTTGTGCAGAGGCGTGAAAGTGTAAGTCCACTAAACTAGGCGCACAAACCTACCCTTTTTCAACATTTAAACATTGTGCTACTATTTTCCAAGAACAAGTTTTGGTGGTTGATTCCGCCCTATTTTAGGGCTTCATCTTGTGTCATATTGCATTTCGATCACATCTATACTTGCTAAATTACATGTTATTTCCCCTAATATGCTTATTTCTATCAAATGCACTTATGGAGGCTTTTTGCATGTTTTATAGGTACTTTGTCCACTACTTGATGGCATGGAAAGAGGATGGTCCAATCTAGGGTTTCCTCAGGCTTGGAGGAGCCCAAAATGAGGCCAAAACCACTCCCAACCTACCCCAAGTGGTCAAAGAATGTTTTGAAGCAATACCCTCCATGGATGATAAGTTTAAAGCTCAAATGCATGGGAGAGACACCACCACGACCGTGGTACCACACCACGGTCGTGGTGGACATGCCCCAAGCACAAAAAAAATCACTAAAACTCCCAGAAATTGATGAAAATGGCCAAAACGACCGTGGTGATCAACATGCCCGTGGCCATAGGTTCCCACCACGACCGTGGTGACCCCCCACGGCTGTGGCCATCCATGTACATATCCCTGTGATCTCCACATTTTAATTCCCACGATCATGCCCATCCACCACGGTCGTGGTCTACCCTACCCACCACGACTGTGGTGACCTACCACGGCCGTGCTACTCATAAAACCCACCTAGTTTTCACTGCTTTCGCCATTTTACCCCTAACTTAACCCTAGACCCCCTAGAAACCTATATATACCTAGGTGGCAGCTGGGGCAAGAGGCTAGCTACCTTCTACCCCCTCCTAGCTCCCCAAATCGCCACCCACTCCATTCCACTCCATTTTCACCTCCATTCCACTCCATTCCACCATTTCCACCTCCAAATCACTAGTTTATACTAGTTCCTACCCATAATCCCTTCATTTCACACCCTTGCACCTTGGAGGAGGGAGGAAGACATCCTACAGCTGCTGGAGAGGAGGAGTTCTTCATCTACACCAAGCTCCATGGCTTCTTCTACCTCTCTCTTCTCTCTTTTTGTATTTTCCATTTCTATGAGTAGCTAGGCCCCTGTGGGTGGGCTGTTTGGGGGAAATTATGTTAGTTTGATACCATGTTGGGGGAAAATGACATGTAAACATTGTAATTCCATTTTTTAATGATTATACTCTATTTGCATCTCATTCTCCATGGATTGCTTGTTGGTTTGTGTGTGGAATCACCTAGGAATTTAGGCAAATTGCTTATATGTGTGAATTTTGGGATTTGCCCCTAGGTCTAATTCTTGGATCCCTAGGTTGCCTCCCATCTTCCTACATCCTAATCAATATCCCTAAACCTAAGTGAGAGATATAATTAGCTAGATTAGATGATTCTAGTGCAATTAGCATGGAGCCTTCTCAAGGCTAGAATGTGGGGGAATTGGGGTCCAAAACCCTAATTTCACCTTTCCCATTACTACCCGCGGCCCCTAATTGCCCTAGGAATGCCTAATCTAGAAACCTAGACTTGATTAGACTCTAATTGAATTGTACCTAATCCCTAACCCAATTGAGCCTCGTAAGGGTAGTAGGGGGTGTTAGGGACTAGTTCCCCTATGCACAACCTAGCATATCCATGGCCAGTTAGTAGCTTAGGTTAATTCATTAGACTCTAACTTGTTGTTTGGTTTGGATAATCTAAATGGAATCATAATGTTCATATGTCAACCCCCAACTTAAGTGATAAGTTCATACCCCTAAACAGCCCACACATATCTTTAGTGCTTAAAACCCTATTTTTGTGCTTGCTTAGCTTAATTAGTTCTTTTCTTGCTTAGTTAGCTTCTTTCCTTGATCTTGCCTTGTTCATGTTAGTTTAGTTCTTTAATTGCACTTTCGCTCCTCTCTTGCTTGTCCTAATGTAACTTGCCTTTTCATACCTAGCTTAGTCTTTCCTTGCTTGCTTAGTCTTAATCTAACCTAGGGTTAACTTAGATTTCATTCTTGCCTTTAAATTACTTATTTGTCCATAGTAGTTTAACAATCAAATCACCTTCAAACCCTTAACCCTAGTCTCCGCAGTAGGAACATAGCCAAACTAACCTAGCTCTAGTGCCCCCTCTTTTCCCTGTGGATCGACCCTGTACTTGCCACCTTCCTATACTACGACATGATCCTGTGCGCTAGCGGGTGTAGTGTTTTAGTAGACGTAGGTAGCTAGTTTAGGTTTATAGTTTTCAAAAGCAAAAACCCATCATGTGTGTTCCGACCTCGTGGGGCGCATCTAGTTGGGTCAAATCGGCTAGTGTGTTGCACCTCTAGCGGAATCGCACCAAGCTTTCTGGCGTTGTTGCCGGGGAATAGAGGCGCTCGGCCTAGCTAGTTAGTTTTGCTTTGACTTTTCCTACTGCCCTCATCATTGCTATTCTTTATTCATTACTCTTTGCATCCTTTGTGTATATTGGTTTGATAACTTGCTTTCTTTTGTTTGGTTGTGCCTTGTGCATGTGACAAGCCACTCAGAGAAGACAAGATGGAAGGCCAAAATGCACAAACCCATCGATTACCTCCACCACCTCAATTGTCGCAACCTTCCCACCACTTCACCTTCCAACCTCAATTCCCTCCTCCACTACCCTACCTCCAAGGCTATCCTAAGCCTTACACACCACCACCACCTCCATTTCCACAACCCTCCCACCAATTCACCCTCCAACCTCAATGCCCTCCTCCACCTAAAGTCCAAGGGCCATCAACACCGATGCCACCACCACAACTATCACATGCTCCCCCTACTTCCCATGAGAAAATAGATATTATTGAGACCCCTCTCTTTGGTTCCTATGAAGACCCATTCCTCAAGAGAGAGAAAACCTATGGAATGAGATTTTTGAGGGTCTTAAGGCTTATTAAGATATATGATGATGATCCCCAAGGAGAGAGAATTGCTGAAAAAGACTTACGAAGCTCACATGACCCTTGGGAGGAAGATCAATCAAGGAAAGCATTTGAGAGGATTGCTTATGATGGGGGTGCAAACATTTTGTTTTTGGACCATGGTTGATGGTGAAAGAACAACAAGCCCGGCTGAAGGCATGAAACTTAGCGCTTGTGGGAGGCAACCCACCTAGGTTTGGGAATTTTTCACCCAAACTTCAATTTTTGATACTTTTGCTTTGTTTTTAAAATTTTTCCAAGAAAACACACACACACACACACGCTTGTACTTGATAGTTTTCTTTTGAGTTTTGATGATGAGACGGGTGCTAGACAATAGAGAGAGAGGGTATAGAAGTAGGTCATGGTCTTTAAAGCAAATATGCGGCCGAATAACAAATAAAAGTGAAGTTCAAGTTCTTGAAGTGAGAAAACTGAAGGAGCACCCTCACCACGGCCGTGGAGCATGACCACGACTGTGGAAGCCAGCCACGGTCGTGGGAATTATTGCATCAAGTTGGCCGAAGTTATAATGTTTTTGGAAGATTGGCCACGGCCGTGGCCACCTACCACGGTCGTGTTGAAGAGGAGTGGCCACGACCGTGGCGAGGGTCGACCACCAGCCACAACAGGGTGACCTACATTGTGACACTCCGCACCAGCCATGATCTTCACCCTACTATCCCTAAGCTCTAATTTCATGTTGAGGACATCATGATTCAAAAGTTTGGGGTGGTAGGGAGGTATGCACTACATATCTCATTAATTCTCTCATTTTGATTACTTGTCTGGCATGATCTTGGTTTGCTTTTGATCTATCTAGTGTGGAATTTCTTTACTGCTTTGCATCCTTGTGTGCCATGTAGTTTACATTCCTACCATTTTTGCGTAATTTTTCAAAAAAAAAACTCTTTTTGCCATGCATTGTATATCATGTATATTTTTGGTAATTCTTACATGTTATAGCTAGTATTTGCTTGTTTTCTATTTTAAGTTCAATAATATAGGGTTTAGATGTGATTGGAGGCAACTTGGCACCATTTTGGCCAATTTTGCCCAAATTTGAGATTTCTTGTCTAAAAAGTGTGTTTTGACCCAATCTCTACTGTTTTGAGTAAAAATGATGACCTTTCACAAATGCAAGTGAATTATCATTGTTTGTTGCTAAGTGGTATCAATTCTTGATTTTTTACATGTGCATCACCTCTCTTGTGTTTGTGGATGATTTGGTTGAATTGTGAACTTGAGCAAGCTTTGAATGCTTAGTGTTTGTGGAATCACTTGTTTGATATATCAATTTCATCTTATTCATTCATGTGGTGTGATATCTAAGATGAAGTATTGGATTAACTTTCATGCAGGATGTCTTATGTGGAAAATCATACCAATGACCCCTCTTTGACCTGATTCTTCTTCCACCATCTTCATACCCCTCCGCCACATAAAAAGATGCCCTAGTGCACATAATCAGCCTTGGCCACCTCCAAAAGTTTGGGGTGGCCATATTTTTATCTCCCCACTTCACTCTATCCACCATATGCCCTATCTACACCAAGGGCAAGAAACAAAAGAGAGAAAAGAAAAAATAAAATAAAAGGATGCTCCTGTTTAAGAGCATTCAAATAAAGAAAAGATGAGTGTGTAAAAACACTCCAAAAATCTTATCGCAACCCTTTCTTCCATTTTCATACCCATTGAGCTAAGAAGCATCAAACTGAGCTCATTTTGCCCTTTTCCGCAGCCACATGGTTCATTTGGTGTGATTTGAAATATAAGATTAAATGCATGAATGTGAAACAACACTCCTAGTCATTCTTGATTAACGCCACCATGAAACGATTTACACGGAACTTTATGGAAGAAATATGGATAACTTGTGTATTCTATACACTATATTTGAAGTTCATATGCTCTATGCTCTTCTCATGATTGGTTTGCGAAAGCAGGAGAGGAGAGAGGTGAAATGCATGCACTTAGTCATCTTTGATCCCATTCAGCGATAATCATCTTTTACATTGCATTTGTCATGTCTTGACTGTGAAAAGTTTGTAGAGAGATTGAGTTGGAGCATACTTGAGGAAAAGTATGTTTAAAGTTTGGGGTGGTGATTCAGCCCTATTTTAGGGCTTCATCTTGTGTCATATTGTATTTCGATCACATCTATACTTGCTAAATTACATGTTATTTCCCCTAATATGCTTATTTCTAACAAATGCACTTATGGAGGCTTTTTTCATGTTTTATAGGTACTTTGTCCACTACTTGATGGCATGGAAAGAGGATGGTCCAATCTAGGGTTTCCTCAGGCTTGGAGGAGCCCAAAATGAGGCCAAAACCACTCCCAACCTACCCCAAGTGGTCAAAGAATGTTTTGAAGCAATACCCTCCATGGATGATCAAGTTTAAAGCTCAAATGCATGGGAGAGACACTACCACGACCGTGGTACCACCACGGTCGTGGTGGACATGCCCCAAGCACAAAAAATCACTAAAACTCTCAGAAATTGATGAAAATGGCCAAAACGACCGTGGTGATCAACATGCCCGTGGCCATAGGTCCCCACCACGACCGTGGTGACCCCCCACGGCCGTGGCCATCCATGTACATATCCCTGTGATCTCCACATTTTAATTCCCATGACCATGCCCATCCACCAAGGTCGTGGTCTACCCTACCCACCACGACCGTCGTGACCTACCACGGTCGTGCCACTCCCAAAACCCACCTAGTTTTCACTGCTTTCCCCATTTTACCCCTAACTTAACCCTAGACCCCCTAGACACCTATATATACCTAGGTGGTAGATGGGGCAGGAGGCTAGCTACCTTCTACCCCCTCCTAGCTCCCCAAATCGCCACCCACTCCATTCCACTCCATTTTCACCTCCATTCCACTCCATTCCACCATTTCCACCTCCAAATCACTAATTTATACTAGTTGCTACCCATAATCCCCTTCATTTCACACCCTTGCACCTTGGAGGAGGGAGGAAGACGTCCTACAACTGCTGGAGAGGAGGAGTTCTTCATCTACACCAAGCTCCATGGCTTCTTCTACCTCTCTCTTCTCTTTTTGCATTTTCCATTTCTATGAGTAGCTAGGCCCCTGTGGGTGGGCTGTTTGGGGGAAATTATGTTACTTTGATACCATGTTGGGGGGAAATGACATGCAAACACTGTAATTTCATTTTTTAATGATTATAATCTATTTGCATCTCATTCTCCATGGATTGCTTGTTGGTTTGTGTGTGGAATCACCTAGGAATTTAGGCAAATTGCTTATATGTGTGAATTTCGGGATTTGCCCCTAGGTCCAATTCTTGGGTCCCTAGGTTTCCTCCCATCTTCCTACATCCTAATCAATATCCCTAAACCTAAGTGAGAGATATAAGTAGCTAGATTAGATGATTCTAGTGCAATTAGCATGGAGCCTTCTCAAGGCTAGAATGTGGAGGAATTGGGGTCCAAAACCCTAATTTCACCTTCCCCATTACTACCCTCGGGCCCTAATTGCCCTAGGAATGCCTAATCTAGAAACCTATACTTGATTAGACTCTAATTGAATTGTACCTAATACCTAACCCAATTGAGCCTCGTAAGGGTAGTAGGGGGTGTTAGGGACTAGTTCCCCCATGCACAACCTAGCATATCCATGGCCAGTTAGTAGCTTAGGTTAATTCATTAGACTCTAACTTGTTGTTAGGTTTGGATAATCTAAATAGAATCATAATGTTCATATGTCAACCCCCAACTTAAGTGATAAGTTCATACCCCTAAACAGCCCACACATCTCTTTACTGCTTAAAACCCTAGTTTTGTGCTTGCTTAGCTTAATTAGTTCTTTTCTTACTTAGTTAGCTTCTTTCCTTGCTCTTGCCTTGTTCATGTTAGTTTAGTTCTTTAATTGCACTTTCGCTCCTCTCTTGCTTGTCCTAATGTAACTTTCCTTTTCATACCTAGCTTAGTCTTTCCTTGCTTGCTTAGTCTTAATCTAACCTAGGGTTAACTTAGATTTCATTCTTGCCTTTAAATTGCTTGTTTGTCCATAGTAGTTTAACAATCAAATCACCTTCAAACCCTTAACCCTAGTCTCCGCAGTAGTAACCTACCTAGCCAAACTAACCTAGCTCTAGTGCCCCCTCTTTTCCCTGTGGATCGACCCTGTACTTGCCACCTTCCTATACTACGACACGACCCCGTGCGTTTGCGGGTGTAGTGTTTTAGTGTGAGTAGGTGTTAAGTTAGGTTTATAAATTTCGAAAGCAAATTCCCATCACGTGTGTTCTGAACTCATGGGGCGCATCTAGTCGGGTCAAATCGGCTAGTGTGTTGCACCTCTAGCGGAATCGCACCAGTGGCCTTTCAAAGAGGTAGAATAAGGTACACAATCAATTTTTGACCAACCAACCTATCTAGTCATGCATGCAATCAACGAGGTAAATAACTTTCTAAATAGTGATAAAATTTTCTTACTTTGTATCAAAAGTATGCATAATCCAAATCTCAAGTATTGAGCTCCAAGAATTTATGAAAAGAGACAGATCTACAAATATAGAGAAATACTTGCTACTACATGGCTTAGAATCATGTTTTGTTTATTTTACTTAGGAGTTGGGTTTATACTTTCCACATTTTTTTCATTATTAGTATCTAGATTTCTAACTAGATTATGTATATTTAATTCTATATACTCAATCATTATATCCCATTTTCTCTGGGTTATATCTTAGAATGTTGTTCTCTCTCTTATATTATATTTAGTCACTAGGATTTAGGACGTTCATTTACCAATATTTGTTTATTAGAAACATCTAGGGTTTAAGTACAATATTCTCAAGTACTTTTAGCTATGTATAGACATGGTAGCATGAACACTAATTTATTGTTTATTATTTTCTTAAATATACCATTTGATTACAAGTATGGAGTAACTCATTTAGGTAACTAGTTGGGGAAAATAAGATTGTACATATGTTCATAAAATAAACTTTCTTAGTTTTATACTCTTTTCGAACATAACTAAATATATTCCTCACATCCAAAAGTGTATTACTACATGGAAATTTATTATGAAATTTTCGACCATAATGAGGATGACATTATATTAGTGGTATGTTCCATATGAAAGATTGAACCTTTAGAATATTGTTATATATATGTTGTTTTGAATACACAATTAGCTACATCTAAGTAGGGACAAAGGTACGGATGGCTTGTTTTAGGTTATTATCATAACTAGATTCCATGAAGGTTATGTCCTAGACATCATTTAATCATCTAATTATCATATTTCTACTAGAATTAGGGAGTTATATACTTACTCATTCTAATCTGTGTATTTAGTTGTATGATACAAGGGGAACTCAATTACTGATGTAGATACATAATATGATAATCTTGTTTGATATTTTCGTCATTATGTTGGTAGGCATCCCAAGACAAGGACTAGAGAGGACAAGATACAACTTATAAATTGTTGAATGTGGCTTCTTCTGATTAAAACTGGGTTGAAGTTAGAGAAATCCTGATCTATCAAGTTCCTTTTAGACTAATAATATGTGTTAGTTGATGACTTCCTTCATGGACATGGAAGTAGGATTCCAGTCTTTTTCCAAGGATGTCTCTTGGAGTAGAGGGTGTTTCTGTCTTCGTCTTGGTACCTTCTTGGTCTAATCAAAGATACACCAGATGGTGAAAGAGGGCCATCACAACAGTTCTAGATGAAGCAAGTGGGGGTGATGTTGCCAAGTTTGAAGAAATCAAGTCATGGAGTCCAAGTCTGTTGGGGTTGGCACTTCAAGTTAAATTGAAAGAGAGTGAAGGATGGGTTTCAGATCTGTAGTTGTAAGATCTCACGACGACTAGGGGATATGATCCTCATTTCTTTGTGATCCAGGATCTGGAGCAGAGGCGACAAGTTGGAGCCAAAAGTTCACGAGTTTGTCGCTTGTTGTGGACACAACGTTATGAGATTTTATAGCCAATCATGGGCTTTCATGTCAATTATGGGATCTTAAGTGAGAAAATCATAGAGAGATGCATATTTTACTTATTCAATTCTTAATTCTATCAAGAAGTTATTTCAAGAATGCTTATGTTAATGTTCAAGTCAATTTGTATTAAAATGTCAAGTATAATCATTTTTCTTATGCTTTAAAGTGCCAGTACCATTTATTGATGTGTTATTTTTCGTCGTTGCATGGTTGGTGACACAGTGTCCCAAGATATTGGAGAAAATAAGGACTAAAGAAGAGCAAGACAAGTATTAAAAGACTTTCAAGTGCAACTTGGTGGGGTGCCATCTATCTTAGAAGATCCTATTATTTGGAATGTCTCCTATTATGTTTTAGTTATTCCATATTTAGATGTTAGATCTTAGACTTGATAACAAAGTTAGTTGTAGTTTTCTTATCCAATGAATGATATGGATCTCTTCAAGATAATGTATGGCAATTTATTTATTTATTTGCAATGAGTATCGTGATGTGATACCCCCCTTCAAAAGTGAAATGCTTACGCTCAGTGATTATATGTATGCAAAAGTTGGGTGTTATATTTGGTAAGGATTTACACAACTTGATCACTTGTCGTAGTGTGAGGAGTGATGATCTACTTGGATTTGACTAGGTCCCACATAAAATGGCAGTCAACTTCAATGTGTTTTGTGCGCTCTTGGAAGACTGGATTATTAGCTATTATATAGCGTCTGGTTGTCACAGTATAAAGTATCTAGAGTTTGAAAAGGAATTCAAAACTCAGTCAAGATGGACTAGATCCATTATAAATCACAGAATGCGTGAATCGTAGCCTGATATTTTGTCTTGATGCTGGAGTGAGCTACCACCGCCTATTTTTTACTCCTCCAAGAAACTGTATGAGTGTCAATCATGATAGAATGGACAAAAGTGGACTGTTGGCCTTTAGAATCACCAGCCCAATATGCATCTACATATCTAGAGATAGAGATGACATTGGACTTAGGATGTTTGTAGAGTAATCATCATCCCATCTCACCATTGAGATAGTGAAGAATACATTGAACACTATATGAGTGGGTCTGGAGTGGTGCACTCATGTGTTGGCTGACTACCCCACCATCATAGATAATATATGATCGAATAATAGTCAAGTAAATCAACTTCCCCATTCTACGATGATACTTATTTGGATCAGCAACGAGTTCTCCTTCATGCATAAGCTTTGTATGATAGTCCATTGGGGTTGAGATTGGTTTGGCTTCTACCATGTTGGCCTCTTGAAGTGAGTCCAAGAAATAGCATCATTGTGACAGGATGATCACTGAGGCTGAGCAGAGAAATTTGATCATGAAGAAGTATCACAAGGTGCCCAAGTCTTTTGTATGAAAATGTGCTTGCAAAGACTGCTTGAGATGGGATGTACCAATCATATCATCAATGGTTATGACAATGTTATCAACATAGACAGTAACAAGAACATGACCTTTGAAGGACTTGGAGAAGAACAAAGAGTGGTGTTTGGCTGATCTCTAAAACTCAAGTTATATAGGGACACCACTTAAGTTGTTGAACCATGTCCGTGTAGACTACCTGATGCCATAGAGAGATCATCGAAGATGATAAATTTTGTGAGAAGATGCCCCCTGGAAACAAACTTGGGTGGTTGCTACATGTAGTCTTCCCCCAATAGATCTTTGTGAAGAAATGAATTCTTGATGTCGAGCTCATAAAGAGGCCAGTCAACGTGAGCTGCAAGGGAGATAAGGATGCAAATAGAGGCAATCATTGTCATTGGAGAGAATACCTCAAAAGTAATCCATGTCAAAGGTTTGGGTGAATCCTTTAGCAACCAGACACACCTTTTTTTTACTAGGCACACCTTGTGTCATTCAACTAAGCATTTTGACTTATATTTTACAGAGAACACCCACCGACAACCTATGATATTTTTGCCTATTTGTGGGTTCACATGATCTCATATCTTATTGTTGTGGAGAGCTCACATTTCTTACATCATGGAAGCTTTCCATCTAGGATGACACATAGAATTTGATGGACACTTAGGGACATATGTTGTATCTAGGGTAGTAGCAAACAATGCAGTAGAAGAAGAACGTTCTAGATAGCATGTGTTGGAAACAAGATGCTTGATAGTGTAAGAGCTTATACCTGTGCATTGCTCCATTGATAGATTGCATTGGTCTGGAACTAATGATGATGATGCATATGCAATCGGTGACTTATCGTGCATGCGTCAGTTTGGTGTTGTTGATGGTGGAGATGGTGGTGGTATTGGTGGGATGAATAGATCATGCGACAAGACCATGATATTAGTATGATGTATGGGTGTGAGGATGAAGAAAAGAACATCTCATCCTCGTAAAAGGTGACATCCATAGATATATGTATTCTGCTAGATCTAGCTTCAAGACATTTGTACTCTTTTTGAGAAAAAGGATAACCAAGAAACATCGTTTGAATAGATCGGGGGAAGCTTGTTGAACTTGGGATCAAAATTATGAACAATTGTGACACAATTGAAAATATAAGGTTGTAGAGGGAACGATGTGTATCAAGGGTAAACAATGGAAAAAAGGTGCACTTGCTGAGAATAGAGGAAGTTTGGCTATTGATAAGAAAGCAAGTGGTGAGGACGGCATCTGACCAAAAAATCTTAGATGAGTTAGCATCAATGAGAAGAGAGTGTGTAATGTCAAGTAAATGATGATTTTTACGCTCTATGATGTCGTTCTACTGTGGAGAGTATGCACACGAGCGTTGATGAAAAATCCCTACGTCACAGAAAAAGAGGTGACAACCTTTTGGGTATACTCAAGGGCATTGTTGGTTTGAAGAATCTTAATTGACATTTAAAATTCACCAAAAAATAACTTGTGAAACTCACAAATTAATGTAAAAATTTCATCACGAGTTTGAAGTAAGTAAATCCATATAATTCTAGAAAAATTATCCACAAATGTAAGAAAATATCTATATCCATTGTAACTAGTAGTCCTGAATGGACCACACACATCAGTATGAACTAAATCAAACATATGAGATGATTCTTTACAGAAATAGGCTGGTAATGGCACATGATGGTGTTTTCCTTTTTGATAGGCATTATAAAGAATAAATGAACAGGAAGAGAAAGAACTATCTTATAGTTTAAGCTTTTCTAAATGACCATGATGTAGATGTCGCAGAAGTGGTGTGGAGAAACAAGGGCCCGTGGTAGGTTGCAGGTGTTGACTCAAGGTCAATTAGGTCAATGTTGACTCACGTCTAAATTGACTAAACCCGTGTTTTGATGATGACTAACCATTCCACATATTGGTGTCTAATGCTTCTACTTGAGTAATTTCAGATTAGGTATAGACACACTCCAATTGCCCTAACTTGCGCATCTCAAATTGGAGAAAAGACAAGTCAAGTCATACAAGTGCACATTTTTGTAATATGATGTATATCCATTAGAATCATGTTGTAAATCACTTGTAATGATTGTATGACTTGTAATTAAGCTTAGAAAAATGCCAGGAGCACTTAGATCGATTATTAGAGCACTTTTAATGCAACTTCAAAAATCAATTACAGGCACTTGGTCGGTCCAGTTTCACACCCTGAAACTCGACCGATCAAACCTTGATCGATTTTCTGAAGATTGCATCGGTCGAGTTTTGCACTCACAGAACTCGACCGATTGGGTAGTGGGACATTTCCTGTTGAAGTGGTCGGTCGAGTTTCCTCAGGACAAACTCGACCGATCCCTTGAACATCGGTTTGCCTGCTACTTGATCGGTCGAGTTACACATATAGAAACTCGACCGAATGCACTGTACAGAAAAGTGCAGAAAAGTGTTTCTAGCCGTTGTGGAGTTGCAACAAGTGAAAATAGATCCGTTGCAAGCCACAAAATGGCTAGTTTTCATTCACAAGTGTTCTCAAAGGTTAAGAGGCATCCCCAGCTATAAATAGGACCCCTTGGGCTTCATTCCAAGGTTGAGAGCATTCATTGCAAACTCTTTGTGAGGTTCCTATTCTATAGTTGAGTGCTTCCTACAGCCTCCTCTCTCTCTCTCTAAGATTAATCACTTGCTACATCCATTAGAGTGAGTAGGAAATCTGTAAGAGAGCTAGTCCTATTTGTATATCTTGTGAGGCTCTCACTTCCACCACCTCCCCATCTCTCATTTGCTATCTTGAAGATGAAGGTTCTCTCTCTTATCCAAGAGAGGTGAAGAAGAACAAGGGAAGGAGTCCCTTGGTGAAGATCAAGGCCGAAGACTTGGAGCTAGAGTGGGTAAGCCCTTGGAGAAGGCAAAAGACTCAAGCTCAAGTGGGTAAGTCCTTAGTGGAAAGCTTCTCCGAGTGAAGGTGAAGTCAAAGGCGGAAGATCCAAGAAGAATGGGTAATTCCTACAAGGCCGAAGACTTGTGCAAGAGTGGGTAAGTCCTTGGAGAAGGCCGAAGACTCTTGCAAAGTGGGTAAGTCCTTGGTAAGGTTAAAGACTCTTTTGTATTGGATAGGTAAGTCCTTTGTTGGTCTTGTATTGTAAGTCTTATAAGTGAATATAAGAGTGCAATTGTTTGAAGTCCTAGAGGTTGACCTCTCTAGGAAAGTGGACTGACACACTTCTAGTTTGAAGTGTGGAACCACTCTAAATAGCTTGTCAAATTGGTGCATGTTCAATCTCTCTTATCCTTGCTATGCATGATTTAGTTGCACTCAAATTACCTATTTAGCAACCTTATCTTGTCATATAATTTGAAGGTTTGATGAGTTTTGATTAAGTGCTTTCAGCTCTATTCACCCCCCTCTAGAGCACCTAAGTCACCCATCTAGGATCCAACAAGTGGTATCAGAGCGGGTCTTCTCCAAGCATACTTCCACAAGTAGGAGAATATGGGTGATTATGAAGATGGGCAACCTTCAAAGAGAGAAATAGAAGGAAACAAGAGAGAAAAAGGGATCACAAAGGCTACATCAACAAATGAAAGCACTGGTGGAAGATCTAGTGAATTTGAAGATGGAAGATGCCTTTGCCCCTCATGACAAGCTCAACGAAAGATTTAAATGAGGTAAATTCAAGTGTTGAGATTCAAAAAAATGCTTATCTTAGTCAACTAAATGCTCTAAAATTTGCGAATTCTAGCTTGCCTGATAAGATGAAGTTTTTAGAATCTCAACCTTCTATGACTATTTCATTTATAGAGCTTGCTTCTACTATTGTTTCTCTCTCTATTGTTTCTTATGATCTTAAATGTGCTTATGAGAGTCGAGAGCTTACTTTGTAAGGAATAGAATGTGTAAATAAAGTTTATCCTTCAAAGATTTCTTGTCTTGTATATGAACTTGCTTCCTTGCATAGTAGTGTAATTGCTCTTGACCCTCATACTATCTTTTGTTATAGAGAGAAAGTTTTTGATGCTCTATCTTGTGATAAAGATTCTTATATGACTAAAGATGTTTGCTTAGAAATCTATCTTGTGCATGCTAGAGATGATATGAATCTATTGTGGTTTACCTTTACTTCTCTTATGCATGACAATCATAGTTTGAGATCTTCTTTGCAAAGATTCTTTGGTGATAAAAAGAATCTTAATCAAATCCTAAACCATACTACCAAACAAATGGGTAGAGATGGCATTGGACTTGACTGTAGCCAAAGGAACAACAAAGACAAAGGACCTTCATTTTTCAATGAAGAATCCTCCAGTTCCAAGGCTACGGGCACTTGTAACTAATGCAATGATTTTGGTCATTATTCTACTTGTTGTCCTTTTAGGAAAACACCCAAGAGCAATAGGATTTGGGTTGCTAAACTAACCCCTACGGACCCAAAAATATGATTGGGGACCATTTCATCTTTCTTCTTGTAGGTACTTGCAAATGGATTGACTTGAGATACTAAATTGCAAATTGACTTCTCAATCCACATGAAAGAAGAAAGGTGAGATGTGTAGAGGGCGACAACAAGTGGAAAAAGGAATTGTAGGTACAAAGGTAATGGTTTTATTGCTTGTAACCATTTCTAACTTGTTTTGTCGAGTTAGTGTGCACTATACATATGGTTTTTGAGTCAAAAGTGGCATTTTGTGATTATCTTCACACTCTTGCTCAAAAACTGTTTCTAATGCTTCTATAGTGCATTACTAACTTGCTTAGACATGTTTGGATATGGTTTGTATTTTTAGCATGCCCTTAAATATGTTTTTATGAAATAATATGTGCTCTTTGACAGCTGGTCTGTCAGTCGAGTTTTCCCTATTGAAACTCGACCGATTGGCACCAAGAGTGTTGCCAACAGCTGTCATCGGTCGAGTTGTCCATGCACAGAACTCGACCGATAACATTGTGCACAGAATACACAATTGGCTTATTGGATGAGAATTTCTCTCTAAACTAGATTTTCTCAACCAATAGCCTTATTCTTTGGCACTCCCTTGGTATCTTTATATATGCATATTGCCATGTTCTAAATTGCATATCTTGCTTACAACTCTATCTCTCTAATTGCTCTAAATTGGTATATCTATATCTTGCAATTACTTGCTTTGAGTTGTTTTGCAGGTTTTGATGATGATCTCTTTGGATCTCTTGGTTGTGTCTTAAATCGCTTCTGTTGTGCTCTAACTTGCTACATCTATCTAGGTGTATATCTTGTTTTGATACAACCTTGAGGTTCTTAGGGGTAATCATCTTATGGTAAGGATGCATATCTAGTGAGTTATATCCTCTCATGCTTATAAATTTGCATATCTCTTTGTTTGGATATATCTCTACATCTACTCATAGCTTGCTTTATCTTGTGCATCTCTTGGTATCTCTTGCTATGATCTAGATCCTACTAGTAGTCCTAACTTGTGATATCATCTACTAGTAGTTCACATACATGTAGTTCTAACCCTGTCAATAAGTGATATCTTTGCTCATCTATATGCTATGCTTGTATCTTGTCTTTTACATGCTCAAGATTGTTCCTTGAATTGCATATCTACTATCTTGAGTTGCTTGCATAACATTGTGATGCAGGGCACATAGAGCTACATTATATGTAGAAATTGGAGTATTTTTGTATTTTATGCAGATTTTGCTCCAGTTTCAGTTTTTGGTGCAAGACTAGTGTTTTTCATGTAGAAACGACCTTCTGAGCAAGACTCATTTCTTTGCCATGAGGTCCAATGGTTTTTGGTCAAATTCCATCATCTTGAGGGTCAAAATTGTGATTTATTGTTTTTCTGCAGCACTTTATCTTGCATTTTTGGGTTGTTCAAGTATATGTTTTAACTTGCTTTTCTTTCTATGCTTGGACAAGACCCTATCTATGCTCTTCTACTCTCCTGTATATATTTGTGTTATCTCCTTTCTTTTTAACAAGTGATGTTTCTCATTTCTTCATAACCCCACTTTTTGAAATGACAAAGGGGGAGAAAGGTATGTCTTCTTTTAAAAGAGGAAGAAGGCATGTCTTGCATGAAGAAGAGACGTATGTTCATGTAAAGGGAGAAGGTAAAGGGGCGAATACATATATGTGTAGAACATATATGGGTAGAACACATAGTATTCTATGAACATATATGAGTAGAAGACATAGTATTCTATAAATGTTATGAAAGTTAACCATGCAGGAGAAATTGCATCAATTGAGGGGGAGTATGAAAACTCCATGCGCATCAATTGAGGGGGAGCATATGAACTCCATTCTATTGAAACCCCTAGTTTCTCCAAAGGTATGAATTTATTTAAATGCTTTCAATACATTTATGGAATGGTTTGTCATCTTCAAAAAGGGGGAGAATGTTGACTCAAGGTCAATTAGGTCAATGTTGACTCACGTCTAAATTGACTAAACTCGTGTGTTGATGATGACTAACCATTCCACATATTGGTGTATAATGCTTCTACTTGAGTAATTTCAGATTAGGTATAGACACACTCCAATTGCCCTAACTTGCGCATCTCAAATTGGAGAAAAGACAACTCAAAGTCATACAAGTGCACGTTTTTGTAATATGATGTATATCCATTAGAATCATGTTGTAAATCACTTGTAATGATTGTATGACTTGTAATTAAGCTTAGAAAAATGTCAGGAGCACTTAGATCGATTATTAGAGCACTTTTAATGCAACTTTGAAAATCAATTACAGGCACTTGGTCGGTCCAGTTTCACACCCTGAAACTCGACCGATCAAACCTTGATCGATTTTCTGAAGATTGCATCGGTCGAGTTTTGCACTCACAGAACTCGACCAATTGGGTAGTGGGCCATTTCCTGTTGAAGTGGTCGGTCGATTTTCCTCATGACAAACTCGACCGATCCCTTGAACATCGGTTTGCCTGCTACTTGATCGGTCGAGTTACACATATAGAAACTCGACCGAATGCACTGTACGGAAAAGTGTAGAAAAGTGTTTCTAGCCGTTGTGGAGTTGCAACAAGTGAAAATAGATCTGTTGCAAGCCACAAAACGGCTAGTTTTCGTTCACAAGTGTTCCCAAAGGTTAAGAGGCATCCCCAGCTATAAATAGGACCCCTTGGGCTTCATTCCAAGGTTGAGAGCATTCATTGCAAACTCTTTGTGAGGTTCCTATTCTATAGTTGAGTTCTTCCTACAGCCTCCTCTCTCTCTAAGCTTAATCACTTGCTACATCCATTAGAGTGAGTAGGAAATCTGTAAGAGAGCTAGTCCTATTTGTATATCTTGTGAGGCTCTCACTTCCACCACCTCCCCATCTCTCATTTGCTATCTTGAAGATGAAGGTTCTCTCTCTTGCCCAAGAGAGGTGAAGAAGAATAAGGGAAGGAGTCCCTTGGTGAAGATCAAGGCCGAAGACTTGGATCTAGAGTGGATAAGCCCTTGGAGAAGGCAAAAGACTCAAGCTCAAGTGGGTAAGTCCTTGGTGGAAAGCTTCTCCGAGTGAAGGTGAAGTCAAAGGCGGAAGATCCAAGAAGAGTGGGTAATTCCTACAAGGCCGAAGACTTGTGCAAGAGTGGGTAAGTCCTTGGAGAAGTCTGAAGACTCTTGCAAAGTGGGTAAGTCCTTGGTAAGGTTGAAGACTCTTTTGTATTGGATAGGTAAGTCCTTTGTTGGTCTTGTATTGTAAGTCTTATAAGTGAATATAAGAGTGCAATTGTTTGAAGTCCTAGAGGTTGACCTCTCTAGGAAAGTGGACTGACACACTTCTAGTTTGAAGTGTGGAACCGCTCTAAATAGCTTGTCAAATTGGTGCATGTTCAATCTCTCTTATCCTTGCTATGCATGATTTAGTTGCACTCAAATTACCTATTTAGCAACCTTATCTTGTCATATAATTTGAAGGTTTTATGAGTTTTGTTTAAGTGCTTTCAGCTCTATTCACCCCCCCTCTAGAGCACCTAAGTCACCCATCTAGGATCCAACAAGTGGTATCAGAGCGGGTCTTCTCTAAGCATACTTCCACAAGTAGGAGAATATGGGTGATTATGAAGATGGGCAACCTTCAAAGAGAAAAATAGGAGGAAACAAGAGAGAAAAAGGGATCACAAAGGCTACATCAACAAATGAAAGCACTAGTGGAATATCTAGTGAATGTGAATATGGAAGATGCCTTTGTGCCCTCATGACAAGCTCAACTAAAGATTTAAATGAGGTAAATTCAAGTGTTGAGATTCAAAAAAATGCTTATCTTAGTCAACTAAATGCTCTAAAATTTGTGAATTCTAGCTTGCTTGATAAGATCAAGTTTTTAGAATCTCAACCTTCTATGACTATTTCATTTATAGAGCTTTCTTCTACTATTGTTTCTCTCTCTATTGTTTCTTATGATCTTAAATATTCTTATGAGAGTCGAGAGCTTACTTTGCAAGGAATAGAATGTGTAGATAAAGTTTATCCTTCAAAGATTACTTGTCTTGTATATGAACTTGCTTCCTTGCATAGTAGTGTAATTGCTCTTGACCCTCATACTATCTTTTGTTATAGAGAGAAAGTTTTTGATGCTCTATCTTGTGATAAAGATTCTTATATGACTAAAGATGTTTGCTTAGAAATCTATCTTGTGCATGCTAGAGATGATATGAATCTATTGTGTTTTACCTTTACTTCTCTTATGCATGACAATCATAGTTTGAGATCTTCTTTGCAAAGATTCTTTGGTGATAAAAAGAATCTTAATCAAATCCTAAACCATACTACCAAACAAATGGGTAGAGATGGAATTGGACTTGACTGTAGCCAAAGGAACAACAAAGACAAAGGACCTTCATTTTTCAATGAATCATCCTCCAGTTCCAAGGCTACGGGCACTTGTAACTATTGCAATGATTTTGGTCATTATTCTACTTGTTGTCCTTTTAGGAAAGCACCCAAGAGCAATAGGATTTGGGTTGCTAAACTAACCCCTCCGGACCCAAAAATATGATTGGGGACCATTTCATCTTTCTTCTTGTAGGTACTTGCAAATGGATTGACTTGAGCTACTAAATTGCAAATTGACTTCTCAATCCACATGAAAGAAGAAAGGTGAGATGTGTAGAGGGCGACAACAAGTGGAAAAAGGAATGGTAAGTACAAAGGTAATGGTTTTATTGCTTGTAACCATTTCTAACTTGTTTTGTCAAGTTAGTGTGCACTATACATATGGTTTTTGAGTCAAAAGTGGCATTTTGTGATTATCTTCACACTCTTGCTCAAAAACAGTTTCTAATGCTTCTATAGTGCATTACTAACTTGCTTAGACATGTTTGGATATGGTTTGTATTTTTAGCATGCCCTTAAATATGTTTTTATGAAATAATATGTGCTCTTTGACAACTGGTCTGTCGGTCGAGTTTTCCCTATTGAAACTCGACCGATTGGCACCAAGAGTGTTGCCAACAGATGTCATCGGTCGAGTTGTCCATGCACAGAACTCGACCGATAACATTGTGCACAGAATACACAATTGGCTTATTGGACGAGAATTTCTCTCTAAACTAGATTTTCTCAACCAATAGACTTATTCTTTGGCACTCCCTTGGTATCTTTATATATGCATATTGTCATGTTCTAAATTGCATATCTTGCTTACAACTCTATCTCTCTAATTGCTCTAAATTGGTATATCTATATCTTGCAATTACTTGCTTTGAGTTGTTTTGCAGGTTTTGATGATGATCTCTTTGGATCTCTTGGTTGTGTCTTAAATCTCTTCCGTTGTGCTCTAACTTGCTACATCTATCTAGGTGTATATCTTGTTTTGATACAACCTTGAGGTTCTTAGGGGTAATCATCTTATGGTAAGGATGCATATCTAGTGAGTTATATCCTCTCATGCTTATAAATTTGCATATCTCTTTGTTTGGATATATCTCTACATATACTCATAGCTTGCTTTATCTTGTGCATCTTTTGGTATCTCTTGCTATGATCTAGATCCTACTAGTAGTCCTAACTTGTGATATCATCTACTAGTAGTTCACATACATGTAGTTATAACCCTATCAATAAGTGATATCTTTGCTCATCTATATGCTATGCTTGTATCTTGTCTTTTACATGCTCAAGATTGTTCCTTGAATTGCATATCTACTATCTTGAGTTGCTTGGATAACATTGTGATGCAGGGCACATAGAGCTACATTATATGTAGAAATTGGAGTATTTTTGGATTTTATGCAGATTTTGCTCCAGTTTCAGTTTTTGGTGCAAGACTAGTGTTTTTCATGCAGAAACGACCTTCTGAGCAAGACTCATTTCTTTGCCATGAGCTCCGATGGTTTTTGGTCAAATTCCATCATCTTGAGGGTCAAAATTGTGATTTATTGTTTTTCTGCAGCACTTTATCTTGCATTTTTGGGTTGTTCAAGTATATGTTTTAACTTGCTTTTCTTTCTATGCTTGGACAAGACCCTATCTATGCTCTTCTACTCTCCTATATATATTTGTGTTATCTCCTTTCTTTTTAACAAGTGATGTTTCTCATTTTTCATAACCCCACTTTTTGAAATGACAAAGGGGGAGAAAGGTATGTCTTCTTTTAAAAGAGGAAGAAGGAATGTCTTACATGAAGAAGAGAAGTATGTTCATGTAAAGGGAGAAGGTAAAGGGGCGAATATATATATGTGTATAACATATATGAGTAGAAGACATAGTATTCTATGAACATATATGAGTAGAAGACATAGTATTCTATAAATGTTATGAAAGCTAACCATGCAGGAGAAATTGCATCAATTGAGGGGGAGTATGAAAACTCCATGCGCATCAATTGAGGGGGAGCATATGAACTCCATTCTATTGAAACCCCTAGGTTTCTCCAAAGGTATGAATTTATTTAAATGCTTTCAATACATTTATGGAATGGTTTGTCATCTTCAAAAAGGGGGAGAATGTTGACTCAAGGTCAATTAGGTCAATGTTGACTCACGTCTAAATTGACTAAACCCGTGTTTTGATGATGACTAACCATTCCACATATTGGTGTCTAATGCTTCTACTTGAGTAATTTCAGATTAGGTATAAACACACTCCAATTGCCCTAACTTGTGCATCTCAAATAGGAGAAAAGACAAGTCAAAGTCATACAAGTGCACGTTTTTGTAATAAGATGTATATCCATTAGAATCATGTTGTAAATCACTTGTAATGATTGTATGACTTGTAATTAAGATTAGAAAAATGCCAGGAGCACTTAGATCGATTATTAGAGCACTTTTAATGCAACTTCGAAAATCAATTACAGGCACTTGGTCGGTCCAGTTTCACACCTTGAAACTCGACCGATCAAACCTTGATCGATTTTCTGAAGATTGCATCGGTCGAGTTTTGCACTCACAGAACTCGACCGATTGGGTAGTGGGCCATTTCCTGTTGAAGTGGTCGGTCGAGTTTCCTTAGGACAAACTCGACCGATCCCATGAACATCGGTTTTCCTGCTACTTGATCGGTCGAGTTACACATATAGAAACTTGACCGAATGCACTGTACGGAAAAGTGCATAAAAGTGTTTCTAGCCGTTGTGGAGTTGCAACAAGTGAAAATAGATCCGTTGCAAGCCACAAAATGGCTAGTTTTCGTTCAAAAGTGTTCCCAAAGGTTAAGAGGCATCCCCAGCTATAAATAGGACCCCTTGGGCTTCATTCCAAGGTTGAGAGCATTCATTGCAAACTCTTTGTGAGGTTCCTATTCTATAGTTGAGTGCTTCCTACAGCCTCCTCTCTCTCTCTAAGCTTAATCACTTGCTACATCCATTAGAGTGAGTAGGAAATCTGTAAGAGAGCTAGTCCTATTTGTATATCTTGTGAGCCTCTCACTTCCACCACCTCCCCATCTCTCATTTGCTATCTTGAAGATGAAGGTTCTCTCTCTTGTCCAAGAGAGGTGAAGAAGAACAAGGGAAGGAGTCCCTTGGTGAAGATCAAGGCCGAAGACTTGGATCTAGAGTGGGTAATCCCTTGGAGAAGGCAAAAGACTCAAGCTCAAGTGGGTAAGTCCTTGGTGGAAAGCTTCTCCGAGTGAAGGTGAAGTCAAAGGC
This sequence comes from Alisma plantago-aquatica, assembly GCA_963693085.1. Classification (NCBI taxonomy): domain Eukaryota; kingdom Viridiplantae; phylum Streptophyta; class Magnoliopsida; order Alismatales; family Alismataceae; genus Alisma; species Alisma plantago-aquatica. The sequence goes on from OY856412.1 coordinate 122,585,482, forward strand.
GGAAGATCCAAGAAGAGTGGGTAATTCCTACAAGGCCGAAGACTTGTACAAGAGTGGGTAAGTCCTTGGAGAAGGCCGAAGACTCTTGCAAAGTGGGTAAGTCCTTGGTAAGGTTGAAGTCTCTTTTGTATTGGATAGGTAAGTCCTTTGTTGGTCTTGTATTGTAAGTCTTATAAGTGAATATAAGAGTGCAATTGTTTGAAGTCCTAGAGGTTGACCTCTCTAGGAAAGTGGACTGACACCCTTCTAGTTTGAAGTGTGGAACCACTCTAAATAGCTTGTAAAATTGGTGCATGTTCAATCTCTCTTATCCTTGTTATGCATGATTTAGTTGCACTCAAATTACCTATTTAGCAACCTTATCTTGTCATATAATTTGAAGGTTTGATGAGTTTTGTTTAAGTGCTTTCAGCTCTATTCACCCCCCCCCCTCTAGAGCACCTAAGTCACCCATCTAGGATCCAACAAGTGGTATCAGAGCGGGTCTTCTCCAAGCATACTTCCACAAGTAGGAGAATATGGGTGATTATGAATATGGGCAACCTTCAAAGATAGAAATAGAAGGAAACAAGAGAGAAAAAGGGATCACAAAGGCTACATCAACAAATGAAAGCACTAGTGGAAGATCTAGTGAATGTGAAGATGGAAGATGCCTTTGCGCCCTCATGACAAGCTCAACTAAAGATTTAAATGAGGTAAATTCAAGTGTTGAGATTCAAAAAAATGCTTATCTTAGTCAACGAAATGCTCTAAAATTTGCGAATTCTAGCTTGCTTGATAAGATTAAGTTTTTAGAATCTCAACCTTCTATGACTATTTCATTTATAGAGCTTGCTTCTACTATTGTTTCTCTCTCTATTGTTTCTTATGATTTTAAATGTGCTTATGAGAGTCGAGAGCTTACTTTTCAAGGAATAGAATGTGTAGATAAAGTTTATCCTTTAAAGATTACTTGTCTTGTATATGAACTTGCTTCCTTGCATAGTAGTGTAATTGCTCTTGACCCTCATACTATCTTTTGTTATAGAGAGAAAGTTTTTGATGCTCTATCTTGTGATAAAGATTCTTATATGACTAAAGATGTTTGCTTAGAAATATATCTTATGCATGCTAGAGATGATATGAATCTATTGTGTTTTACCTTTACTTCTCTTATGCATGACAATCATAGTTTGAGATCTTCTTTGCAAAGATTCTTTGGTGATAAAAAGAATCTTAATCAAATCCTAAACCATACTACCAAACAAATGGGTAGAGATGGCATTGGACTTGACTGTAGCCAAAGGAACAACAAAGACAAAGGACCTTCATTTTTCAATGAAGAATCCTCCAGTTCCAAGGCTACGCGCACTTGTAACTATTGCAATGATTTTGGTCATTATTCTACTTGTTGTCCTTTTAGGAAAGCACCCAAGAGCAATAGGATTTGGGTTGCTAAACTAACCCCTCCGGACCCAAAAATATGATTGGGGACCATTTCATCTTTCTTCTTGTAGGTACTTGCAAATGGATTGACTTGAGCTACTAAATTGCAAATTGACTTCTCAATCCACATGAAAGAAGAAAGGTGAGATGTGTAGAGGGCGACAACAAGTGGAAAAAGGAATGGTAAGTACAAAGGTAATGGTTTTATTGCTTGTAAACATTTCTAACTTGTTTTGTCAAGTTAGTGTGCACTATACATATGGTTTTTGAGTCAAAAGTGGCATTTTGTGATTATCTTCACACTCTTGCTCAAAAACTGTTTCTAATGCTTCTATAGTACATTACTAACTTGCTTAGACATGTTTGGATATGGTTTGTATTTTTAGCATGCCCTTAAATATGTTTTTATGAAATAATATGTGCTCTTTGACAACTGGTCTGTCGGTCGAGTTTTCCCTATTGAAACTCGACCGATTGGCACCAAGAGTGTTGCCAACAGCTGTCATCGGTCGAGTTGTCCATGCACAAAACTCGACCGATAACATTGTGCACAGAATACACAATTGGCTTATTGGATGAGAATTTCTCTCTAAACTAGATTTTCTCAACCAATAGCCTTATTCTTTGTCACTCCCTTGGTATCTTTATATATGCATATTGCCATGTTCTAAATTGCATATCTTGCTTACAACTCTATCTCTCTAATTGCTCTAAATTGGTATATCTATATCTTGCAATTACTTGCTTTGAGTTGTTTTGCAGGTTTTGATGATGATCTCTTTGGATCTCTTAGTTGTGTCTTAAATCTCTTCCGTTGTGCTCTAACTTGCTACATCTGTCTAGGTGTATATCTTGTTTTGATACAACCTTGAGGTTCTTAGGGGTAATCATCTTATGGTAAGGATGCATATCTAGTGATTTATATCCTCTCATGCTTATAAATTTGCATATCTCTTTGTTTGGATATATCTCTACATCTACTCATAGCTTGCTTTATCTTGTGCATCTTTTGGTATCTCTTGCTATGATCTAGATCCTACTAGTAGTCCTAACTTGTGATATCATCTACTAGTAGTTAAAATACATGTAGTTCTAACCCTGTCAATAAGTGATATCTTTTCTCATCTATATGCTATGCTTGTATCTTGTCTTTTACATGCTCAAGATTGTTCCTTGAATTGCATATCTACTATCTTGAGTTGCTTGCATAACATTGTGATGCAGGGCACATAGAGCTACATTATATGTAGAAATTGGAGTATTTTTGGATTTTATGCAGATTTTGCTCCAGTTTCAGTTTTTGGTGCAAGACTAGTGTTTTTCATGCAGAAACAACCTTCTGAGCAAGACTCGTTTCTTTTCCATGAGCTTCGATGGTTTTTGGTCAAATTACATCATCTTGAGGGTCAAAATTGTGATTTATTGTTTTTCTGTAGCACTTTATCTTGCATTTTTGGGTTGTTCAAGTATATGTTTTAACTTGCTTTTCTTTCTATGCTTGGACAAGACCCTATCTATGCTCTTCTACTCTCCTATATATATATTTGTGTTATCTCCTTTCTTTTTAACAAGTGATGTTTCTCATTTCTTCATAACCCCACTTTTTGAAATGACAAAGGGGGAGAAAGGTATGTCTTCTTTTGAAAGAGGAAGAAGGCATGTCTTACATGAAGAAGAGAAGTATGTTCATGTAAAGGGAGAAGGTAAAGGGGCGAATACATATATGTGTAGAACATATATGAGTAGAAGACATAGTATTCTATGAACATATATGAGTAGAAGACATAGTATTCTATAAATGTTATGAAAGCTAACCATGCATGAGAAATTGTATCAATTGAGGGGGAGTATGAAAACTCCATGCGCATCAATTGAGGGGGAGAATATGAACTCAAGGTCAATTAGGTCAATATTGACTCACGTCTAAATTGACTAAACCCGTGTTTTGATGATGACTAACCATTCCACATATTGGTGTCTAATGCTTCTACTTGAGTAATTTCAGATTAGGTATAGACACACTCCAATTGCCCTAACTTGCGCATCTCAAATTGGAGAAAAGACAAGTCAAAGTCATACAAGTGCACATTTTTGTAATATGATGTATATCCATTAGAATCATGTTGTAAATCACTTGTAATGATTGTATGACTTGTAATTAAGCTTAGAAAAATGCCAGGAGCACTTAGATCGATTATTAGAGCACTTTTAATGCAACTTCGAAAATCAATTACAGGCACTTGGTCGGTCCAGTTTCACACCCTGAAACTCGACCGATCAAACCTTGATCGATTTTCTGAAGATTACATCGGTCGAGTTTTGCACTCACAGAACTCGACCGATTGGGTAGTGGGCCATTTCCTGTTGAAGTGGTCGGTCGAGTTTCCTCAGGACAAACTCGACTGATCCCTTGAACATCGGTTTGCCTGCTACTTGATCAGTCGAGTTACACATATAGAAACTCGACCGAATGCACTGTACGGAAAAGTGCAGAAAAGTGTTTCTAGCCGTTTTGGAGTTGCAACAAGTGAAAATAGATCAGTTGCAAGCCACAAAATGGCTAGTTTTCGTTCACAAGTGTTCCCAAAGGTTAAGAGGCATCCCCAGCTATAAATTGGACCCCTTAGGCTTCATTCCAAGGTTGAGAGCATTCATTGCAAACTCTTTGTGAGGTTCCTATTCTATAGTTGAGTGCTTCCTACAGCCTCCTCTCTCTCTCTAAGCTTAATCACTTGCTACATCCATTAGAGTGAGTAGGAAATCTGTAAGAGAGCTAGTCCTATTTGTATATCTTGTGAGGCTCTCACTTCCACCACCTCCCCATCTCTCATTTGCTATCTTGAAGATGAAGGTTCTCTCTCTTGTCCAAGAGAGGTGAAGAAGAACAAGGGAAGGAGTCCCTTGGTGAAGATCAAGGCCGAAGACTTGGAGCTAGAGTGGGTAAGCCCTTGGAGAAGGCAAAAGACTCAAGCTCAAGTGGGTAAGTCCTTGGTGGAAAGCTTCTCCGAGTGAAGGTGAAGTCAAAGGCGGAAGATCCAAGAAGAGTGAGTAATTCCTACAAGGCCGAAGACTTGTACAAGAGTGGGTAAGTCCTTGGAGAAGGCCGAAGACTCTTGCAAAGTGGGTAAGTCCTTAGTAAGGTTGAAGACTCTTTTGTATTGGATAGGTAAGTCCTTTGTTGGTCTTGTATTGTAAGTCTTATAAGTGAATATAAGAGTGCAATTGTTTGAAGTCCTAGAGGTTGACCTCTCTAGGAAAGTGGACTGACACACTTCTAGTTTGAAGTGTTGAACCACTCTAAATATCTTGTCAAATTGGTGCATGTTCAATCTCTCTTATCCTTGCTATGCATGATTTTGTTGCACTCAAATTACCTATTTAGCAACCTTATCTTGTCATATAATGTGAAGGTTTGATGAGTTTTGTTTAAGTGCTTTCAGCTCTATTCACCCCCCCCCTCTAGAGCACCTAAGTCACCCATCTAGGATCCAACAAGTGGTATCAGAGCGGGTCTTCTCCAAGCATACTTCCACAAGTAGGAGAATATGGGTGATTATGAAGATGGGCAACCTTCAAAGAGAGAAATAGAAGGAAACAAGAGAGAAAAAGGGATCACAAAGGCTACATCAACAAATGAAAGCACTAGTGGAAGATCTAGTGAATGTGAAGATGGAAGATGCCTTTGCGCCCTCATGACAAGGTCAACTAAAGATTTAAATGAGGTAAATTCAAGTGTTGAGATTCAATAAAATGCTTATCTTAGTCAACTAAATGCTCTAAAATTTGCGAATTCTAGCTTGCTTGATAAGATTAAGTTTTTAGAATCTCAACCTTCTATGACTATTTCATTTATAGAGCTTGCTTCTACTATTGTTTCTCTCTCTATTGTTTCTTATGATCTTAAATGTTCTTATGAGAGTCGAGAGCTTACTTTGTAAGGAATAGAATGTGTAGATAAAGTTTATCCTTCAAAGATTACTTGTCTTGTATATGAACTTGCTTCCTTGCATAGTAGTGTAATTGCTCTTGACCCTCATACTATCTTTTATTATAGAGAAAAAGTTTTTGATGCTATATATTTTGATAAAGATTCTTATATGACTAAAGATCTTTGCTTAGAAATCTATCTTGTGCATGCAAGAGATGATATGAATCTATTGTGTTTTACCTTTACTTCTCTTATGCATGACAATCATAGTTTGAGATCTTCTTTGCAAAGATTCTTTGGTGATAAAAAGAATCTTAATCAAATCCTAAACCATACTACCAAACAAATGGGTAGAGATGGCATTGGACTTGACTGTAGCCAAAGGAACAACAAAGACAAAGGACCTTCATTTTTCAATGAAGAATCCTCCAGTTCCAAGGCTACGGGCACTTGTCACTATTGCAATGATTTTGGTCATTATTCTACTTGTTGTCCTTTTAGGAAAGCACCCAATAGCAATAGGATTTGGGTTGCTAAACTAACCCCTCCGGACCCAAAAATATGATTGGGGACCATTTCATCTTTCTTCTTGTAGGTACTTGCAAATGGATTGACTTGAGCTACTAAATTGCAAATTGACTTCTCAATCCACATGAAAGAAGAAAGGTGAGATGTGTAGAGGGCGTCAACAAGTGGAAAAAAGAATGGTAAGTACAAAGGTAATGGTTTTATTGCTTGTAACCATTTCTAACTTGTTTTGTCAAGTTAGTGTGCACTATACATATGGTTTTTGAGTCAAAAGTGGCATTTTGTGATTATTTTCACACTCTTGCTCAAAAACAGTTTCTAATGCTTCTATAGTGCATTACTAACTTGCTTAGACATGTTTGGATATGGTTTGTATTTTTAGCATGCCCTTAAATATGTTTTTATGAAATAATATGTGCTCTTTGACAGCTGGTCTGTCGGTCGAGTTTTCCCTATTGAAACTCGACCGATTGGCACCAAGAGTGTTGCCAACAGCTGTCATCGGTCGAGTTGTCCATGCACAGAACTCGACCGATAACATTGTGCACTGAATACACAATTGGCTTATTGGATGAGAATTTCTCTCTAAACTAGATTTTCTCAACCAATAGCCTTATTCTTTGGCACTCCCTTGGTATATTTATATATGCATATTGCCATGTTCTAAATTGCATATCTTGCTTACAACTCTATCTCTCTAATTGCTCTAAATTGGTATATCTATATCTTGCAATTACTTGCTTTGAGTTGTTTTGCAGGTTTTGATGATGATCTCTTTGGATCTCTTGGTTGTGTCTTAAATCGCTTCCGTTGTGCTCTAACTTGCTACATCTATCTAAGTGTATATCTTGTTTTGATACAACCTTGAGGTTCTTAGGGGTAATCATCTTATCGTAAGGATGCATATCTAGTGAGTTATATCCTCTCATGCTTATAAATTTGCATATCTCTTTGTTTGGATATATCTCTACATCTACTCATAGCTTGCTTTATCTTGTGCATATTTTGGTATCTCTTGCTATGATCTAGATCCTACTAGTAGTCCTAAATTGTGATATCATCTACTCGTAGTTCACATACATGTAGTTCTAACCCTGTCAATAAGTGATATCTTTGCTCATCTATATGCTATGCTTGTATCTTGTCTTTTACATGCTCAAGATTGTTCCTTGAATTGCATATCTACTATCTTGGTTTGCTTGCATAACATTGTGATGCAGGGCACATAGAGCTACATTATATGTAGAAATTAGAGTATTTTTGGATTTTATGTAGATTTTGCTCCAGTTTCGGTTTTTGGTGCAAGACTAGTGTTTTTCATGCAGAAACGACCTTCTGAGCAAGACTCATTTCTTTGCCATGAGCTCCGATGGTTTTTGGTCAAATTCCATCATCTTGAGGGTCAAAATTGTGATTTATTGTTTTTCTGCAACACTTTATCTTGCATTTTTGGGTTGTTCAAGTATATGTTTTAACTTGCTTTTCTTTCTATGCTTGGAAAAGACCCTATCTATTCTCTTCTACTCTCCTATATATATTTGTGTTATCTCCTTTCTTTTTAACAAGTGATGTTTCTCATTTCTTCATAACCCCACTTTTTTAAATGACAAAAGGGGAGAAAGGTATGTCTTCTTTTAAAAGAGGAAGAAGGGATGTCTTACATGAAGAAGAGAAGTATGTTCATGTAAAGGGAGAAGGTAAAGGGGTGAATACATATATGTGTAGAACATATATGAGTAGAAGACATAGTATTCTATGAACATATATGAGTAGAAGACATAGTATTCTATAAATGTTATGAAAGTTAACCATGCAGGAGAAATTGCATCAATTGAGGGGGAGTATGAAAACTCCATGCGCATCAATTGAGGGGGAGCATATGAACTCCATTCTATTGAAACCCCTAGGTTTCTCCAAAGGTATGAATTTATTTAAATGCTTTCAATACATTTATGGAATGGTTTGTCATCTTCAAAAAGGGGGAGAATGTTGACTCAAGGTCAATTAGGTCAATGTTGACTCACGTCTAAATTGACTAAACTCATGTTTTGATGATGACTAACCATTCCACATATTGGTGTCTAATGCTTCTACTTGAGTAATTTCAGATTAGGTATAGACACACTCCAATTGCCCTAACTTGCGCATCTCAAATTGGAGAAAAGACAAGTCAAAGTCATACAAGTGCACGATTTTGTAATATGATGTATATCCATTAGAATCATGTTGTAAATCACTTGTAATGATTGTATGACTTGTAATTAAGCTTAGAAAAATGCCAGGAGCACTTAGATCGATTATTAGAGCACTTTTAATGCAACTTCGAAAATCAATTACAGGCACTTGGTCGGTCCAGTTTCACACCCTGAAACTCGACCGATCAAACCTTGATCGATTTTCTGAAGATTGCATCGGTCGAGTTTTGCACTCACAGAACTCGACCGATTGGGTAGTGGGCCATTTCCTGTTGAAGTGGTCGGTCGAGTTTCCTCAAGACAAACTCGACCGATCCCTTGAACATCGGTTTGCCTGCTACTTGATCGGTCGAGTTACACATATAGAAACTCGACCAAATGCACTGTACGGAAAAGTGCAGAAAAGTGTTTCTAGCCGTTTTGGAGTTGCAACAAGTGAAAATAGATCTGTTGCAAGCCACAAAACGGCTAGTTTTCATTCACAAGTGTTCCCAAAGGTTAAGAGGCATCCCCAGCTATAAATAGGACTCCTTGGGCTTCATTCCAAGGTTGAGAGCATTCATTGCAAACTCTTTGTGAGGTTCCTATTCTATAGTTGAGTGCTTCCTACAGCCTCCTCTCTCTCTCTAAGCTTAATCACTTGCTACATCCATTAGAGTGAGTAGGAAATCTGTAAGAGAGCTAGTCCTATTTGTATATCTTGTGAGCCTCTCACTTCCACCACCTCCCCATCTCTCATTTGCTATCTTGAAGATGAAGGTTCTCTCTCTTGTCCAAGAGAGGTGAAGAAGAATAAGGGAAGGAGTCCCTTGGTGAAGATCAAGGCCGAAGACTTGGATCTAGAGTGGGTAAGCCCTTGGAGAAGGAAAAAGACTCAAGCTCAAGTGGGTAAGTCTTTGGTGGAAAGCTTCTCCGAGTGAAGGTGAAGTCAAAGGCGGAAGATCCAAGAAGAGTGGGTAATTCCTACAAGGCCGAAGACTTGTACAAGAGTGGGTAAGTCCTTGGAGAAGGCCGAAGACTCTTGCAAAGTGGGTAAGTCCTTGGTAAGGTTGAAGACTCTTTTGTATTGGATAGGTAAGTCCTTTGTTGGTCTTGTATTGTAAGTCTTATAAGTGAATATAAGAGTGCAATTGTTTGAAGTCCTAGAGGTTGACCTCTCTAGGAAAGTGGACTGACACACTTCTAGTTTGAAGTGTGGAACCACTCTAAATATCTTGTCAAATTGGTGCATGTTCAATCTCTCTTATCCTTGCTATGCATGATTTAGTTGCACTCAAATTACCTATTTAGCAACCTTATCTTGTCATATAATTTGAAGGTTTGATGAGTTTTGTTTAAGTGCTTTCAGCTCTATTCACCCCCCCTCTAGAGCACCTAAGTCACCCATCTAGGATCCAACAAGTGGTATCAGAGCGGGTCTTCTCCAAGCATACTTCCACAAGTAGGAGAATATGGGTGATTATGAAGATGGGCAACCTTCAAAGAGACAAATAGAAGGAAACAAGAGAGAAAAAGGGATCACAAAGGCTACATCAACAAATGAAAGCACTAGTGGAAGATCTAGTGAATGTGAAGATGGAAGATGCCTTTGCGCCCTCATGACAAGCTCAACTAAAGATTTAAATGAGGTAAATTCAAGTGTTCAGATTCAAAAAAATGCTTATCTTAGTCAACTAAATGCTCTAAAATTTGCAAATTCTAGCTTGCCTGATAAGATTCAGTTTTTAGAATCTCAACCTTCTATGACTATTTCATTTATAGAGCTTGCTTCTACTATTGTTTCTCTCTCTATTGTTTCTTATGATCTTAAATGTGCTTATGAGAGTCGAGAGCTTACTTTGCAAGGAATAGAATGTGTAGATAAAGTTTATCCTTCAAATATTGCTTGTCTTGTATATGAACTTGCTTCCTTGCATAGTAGTGTAATTGCTCTTGACCCTCATACTATCTTTTGTTATAGAGAGAAAGTTTTTGATGCTCTATCTTGTGATAAAGATTCTTATATGACTAAATATGTTTGCTTAGAAATCTATCTTGTGCATGCTAGAGATGATATGAATCTATTGTGGTTTACCTTTACTTCTCTTATGCATGACAATCATAGTTTGAGATCTTCTTTGCAAAGATTCTTTGGTGATAAAAAGAATCTTAATCAAATCCTAAACCATACTACCAAACAAATGGGTAGAGATGGCATTGGACTTGACTGTAGCCAAAGGAACAACAAAGACAAAGGACCTTCATTTTTCAATGAAAAATCCTCCAGTTCCAAGGCTACGGGCACTTGTAACTAATGCAATGATTTTGGTCATTATTCTACTTGTTGTCCTTTTAGGAAAGCACCCAAGAGCAATAGGATTTGGGTTGCTAAACTAATCCCTCCGGACCCAAAAATATGATTGGGGACCATTTCATCTTTCTTCTTGTAGGTACTTGCAAATGGATTGACTTGAGCTACTAAATTGCAAATTGACTTCTCAATCCACATGAAAGAAGAAAGGTGAGATGTGTAGAGGGCGACAACAAGTGGAAAAAGGAATTGTAAGTACAAAGGTAATGGTTTTAATGCTTGTAACCATTTCTAACTTGTTTTGTCAAGTTAGTGTGCACTATACATATGGTTTTTGAGTCAAAAGTGGCATTTTGTAATTATCTTCGCACTCTTGCTCAAAAACTGTTTCTAATGCTTCTATAGTGCATTACTAACTTGCTTAGACATGTTTGGATATGGTTTGTATTTTTAGCATGCCCTTAAATATGTTTTTATGAAATAATATGTGCTCTTTGACAGTTGGTCTGTCGGTCGAATTTCCCTATTGAAACTCGACCGATTGGCACCAAGAGTGTTGCCAACAACTGTCATCGATCGAGTTGTCCATGCACAGAACTCGACCGATAACATTGTGCACAGAATACATAATTGGCTTATTGGATGAGAATTTCTCTCTAAACTAGATTTTCTCAACCAATAGCCTTATTCTTTGGCACTCCCTTGGTATCTTTATATATGCATATTGCCATGTTCTAAATTTCATATCTTGCTTACAACTCTATCTCTCTAATTGCCCTAAATTGGTATATCTATATCTTGCAATTATTTGCTTTGAGTTGTTTTGCAGGTTTTGATGATGATCTCTTTGGATCTCTTGGTTGTGTCTTAAATCGCTTCCGTTGTGCTCTAACTTGCTACATCTATCTAGGTGTATATCTTGTTTTGATACAACCTTGAGGTTCTTAGGGGTAATCATCTTATGGTAAGGATGCATATCTAGTGAGTTATATCCTCTCATGCTTATAAATTTGCATATCTCTTTGTTTGGATATATCTCTACATCTACTCATAGCTTGCTTTATCTTGTGCATATTTTGGTATCTCTTGCTATGATCTAGATCCTACTAGTAGTCCTAACTTGTGATATCATCTACTAGTAGTTCACATACATGTAGTTCTAACCCTGTCAATAAGTGATATCTTTGCTCATCTATATGCTATGCTTGTATCCTGTCTTTTACATGCTCAAGATTGTTCCTTGAATTGCATATCTACTATCTTGAGTTGCTTGCATAACATTGTGATGCAGGGCACATAGAGCTACATTATATGTAGAAATTGGAGTATTTTTGGATTTTATGCAGATTTTGCTCCAGTTTCAGTTTTTGGTGCAAGACTAGTGTTTTTCATGCAGAAACGACCTTCTGAGCAAGACTCGTTTCTTTGCCATGAGCTCCGATGGTTTTTGGTCAAATTCCATCATCTTGAGGGTCAAAATTGTGATTTATTATTTTTCTGCATCACTTTATCTTGCATTTTTGGGTTGTTCAAGTATATGTTTTAACTTGCTTTTCTTTCTATGCTTGGACAAGACCCTATCTATGCTCTTCTACTCTCCTATATATATTTGTGTTATCTCCTTTCTTTTTAACAAGTGATGTTTCTCATTTCTTCATAACCCCACTTTTTGAAATGACAAAGGGGGAGAAAGGTATGTCTTCTTTTAAAAGAGGAAGAAGGCATGTCTTACATGAAGAAGAGAAGTATGTTCATGTAAAGGGAGAAGGTAAATGGGCGAATACATATATGTGTAGAACATATATGAGTAGAACACATAGTATTCTATGAACATATATGAGTAGAAGACATAGTATTCTATAAATGTTATGAAAGCTAACCATGTAGGAGAAATTGCATCATTTGAGGGGGAGTATGAAAACTCCATGCGCATCAATTGAGGGGGAGCATATGAACTCCATTCTATTGAAACCCCTAGGTTTCTCCAAAGGTATGAATTTATTTAAATGCTTTCAATACATTTATGGAATGGTTTGTCATCTTCAAAAAGGGGGAGAATGTTGACTCAAGGTCAATTAGGTCAATGTTGACTCACGTCTAGATTGACTAAACCCGTGTTTTGATGATGACTAACCATTCCACATATTGGTGTCTAATGCTTCTACTTGAGTAATTTCAGATTAGGTATAGACACACTCCAATTTCCCTAACTTGCGCATCTCAAATTGGAGAAAAGACAAGTTAAAGTCATACAAGTGCACGTTTTTGTAATATGATGTATATCCATTAGAGTCATGTTGTAAATCACTTGTAATGATTGTATGACTTGTAATTACGCTTAGAAAAATGCCAGGAGCACTTAGATCGATTATTAGAGCACTTTTAATGCAACTTTGAAAATCAATTACAGGCACTTGGTCGGTCCAGTTTCACACCCTGAAACTCGAACGATCAAACCTTGATCGATTTTCTATAGATTGCATCGGTCGAGTTTTGCACTCACAGAACTCGACCGATTGGGTAGTGGGCCATTTCCTGTTGAAGTGGTCGGTCGAGTTTACTCAAGACAAACTCGACTGATCCCTTGAACATCGGTTTGCCTGCTACTTGATCGGTCGAGTTACACATATAGAAACTCGACCGAATGCACTGTACGGAAAAGTGCATAAAAGTGTTTCTAGCCGTTGTGGAGTTGCAACAAGTGAAAATAGATCCGTTGCAAACCAAAAAACGGCTAGTTTTCATTCACAAGTGTTCCCAAAGGTTAAGAGGCATCCCCAGCTATAAATAGTACCCCTTGGGCTTCATTCCAAGGTTGAGAGCATTCATTGCAAACTCTTTGTGAGGTTCCTATTCTATAGTTGAGTGCTTCCTACAGCCTCCTCTCTATCTCTAAGCTTAATCACTTGCTACATCCATTAGAGTGAGTAGGAAATCTGTAAGAGAGCTAGTCTTATTTGTATATCTTCTGAGGCTCTCACTTCCACCACCTCCCCATCTCTCATTTGCTATCTTGAAGATGAAGGTTCTCTCTCTTGTCCAAGAGAGGTGAAGAAAAACAAGGGAAGGAGTCCCTTGGTGAAGATCAAGGCTGAAGACTTGGAGCTAGAGTGGGTAAGCCCTTCGAGAAGGCAAAAGACTCAAGCTCAAGTGGGTAAGTCCTTGGTGGAAAGCTTCTCCGAGTGAAGGTGAAGTCAAAGGCGGAAGATCCAAGAAGAGTGGGTAATTCCTACAAGGCCGAAGACTTGTACAAGAGTGGGTAAGTCCTTGGAGAAGGCCGAAGACTCTTGCAAAGTGGGTAAGTCCTTGGTAAGGTTGAAGAATCTTTTGTATTGGATAGGTAAGTCCTTTGTTGGTCTTGTATTGTAAGTCTTATAAGTATATATATGAGTGCAATTGTTTGAAGTCCTAGAGGTTGACCTCTCTAGGAAAGTGGACTGACACACTTCTAGTTTGAAGTGTGGAACCACTCTAAATAGCTTGTCAAATTGGTGCATGTTCAATCTCTCTTATCCTTGCTATGCATGATTTAGTTGCACTCAAATTACCTATTTAGCAACCTTATCTTATCATATAATTTGAAGGTTTGATGAGTTTTGTTTAAGTGCTTTCAGCTCTATTCACCCCCCCCCCTCTAGAGCACCTAAGTCACCCATCTAGGATCCAACAAGTGGTATCAGAGCGGGTCTTCTCCAAGCATACTTCCACAAGTAGGAGAATATGGGTGATTATGAAGATGGGCAACCTTCAAAGAGAGAAATAGAAGGAAACAAGTGAGAAAAAGGGATCACAAAGGCTACATCAACAAATGAAAGCACTAGTGGAAGATCTAGTGAATGTGGAGATGGAAGATGCCTTTGCGCCCTCATGACAAGCTCAACTAAAGATTTAAATGAGGTAAATTCAAGTGTTGAGATTAAAAAAAATGCTTATCTTAGTCAACTAAATGCTCTAAAATATGCAAATTCTAGCTTGCTTGATAAGATTAAGTTTTTAGAATCTCAACCTTCTATGACTATTTCATTTATAGAGCTTGCTTCTACTATTGTTTCTCTCTCTATTGTTTCTTATGATCTTAAATGTGCTTATGAGAGTCGAGAGCTTACTTTGCAAGGAATAGAATGTGTAGATAAAGTTTATCCTTCAAAGATTACTTGTCTTGTATATGAACTTGCCTCCTTGCATAGTAGTGTAATTTCTCTTGACCCTCATACTATCTTTTGTTATAGAGAGAAATTTTTTGATGCTCTATCTTGTGATAAAGATTCTTATATGACTAAAGATGTTTGCTTAGAAATCTATCTTGTGCATGCTAGAGATAATATGAATCTATTGTGTTTTACCTTTACTTGTCTTATGCATGACAATCATAGTTTGAGATCTTCTTTGCAAAGATTTTTTGGTGATAAAAAGAATCTTAATCAAATCCAATACCATACTACCAAACAAATGGGTAGAGACGGCATTGGACTTGACTATAGCCAAAGGAACAACAAAGACAAAGGACCTTCATTTTTCAATGAAGAATCCTCCAGTTCCAAGGCTACGGGCACTTGTAACTAATGCAATGATTTTGGTCATTATTCTACTTGTTGTCCTTTTAGGAAAGCACCCAAGAGCAATAGGATTTGGGTTGCTAAACTAACCCCTCCGGACCCAAAAATATGATTGGGGACCATTTCATCTTTCCTCTTGTAGATACTTGCAAATGGATTGACTTGAGCTACTAAATTGCAAATTGACTTCTCAATCCACATGAAAGAAGAAAGGTGAGATGTGTAGAGGGCGACAACAAGTGGAAAAAGGAATGGTAAGTACAAAGGTAATGGTTTTATTGCTTATAACCATTTCTAACTTGTTTTGTCAAGTTAGTGTGCACTATACATATGGTTTTTGAGTCAAAAGTGGCATTTTGTGATTATCTTCACACTCTTGCTCAAAAACTGTTTCTAATGCTTCTATAGTGCATTACTAACTTGCTTAGACATGTTTGGATATGGTTTGTATTTTTAGCATGCCCTTAAATATGTTTTTATGAAATAATATGTGCTCTTTGACAGCTGGTCTGTCGGTCGAGTTTTCCCTATTGAAACTCGATCGATTGGCACCAAGAGTGTTGCCAACAGCTTTCATCAGTCGAGTTGTCCATGCACAGAACTCGACCGATAACATTGTGCACAGAATACACAATTGGCTTATTGGATAAGAATTTCTCTCTAAACTAGATTTTCTCAACCAATAGCCTTATTCTTTGGCACTCCCTTGGTATCTTTATATATGCATATTGCCATGTTCTAAATTTCATATCTTGCTTACAACTCTATCTCTCTAATTGCTCTAAATTGGTATATCTATATCTTGCAATTACTTGCTTTGAGTTGTTTTGCAGGTTTTGATGATGATCTCTTTGGATCTCTTGGTTGTGTCTTAAATCGCTTCCGTTGTGCTCTAACTTGCTACATCTATCTAGGTGTATATCTTGTTTTGATACAACCTTGAGGTTCTTAGGGGTAATCATCTTATGGTAAGGATGCATATCTAGTGAGTTATATCCTCTCATGCTTATAAATTTGCATACCTCTTTGTTTGGATATATCTCTACATCTACTCATAGCTTGCTTTATCTTGTGCATCTTTTGGTATCTCTTGCTATGATCTAGATCCTACTAGTAGTCATAACTTGTGATATCATCTACTAGTAGTTCACATACATGTAGTTCTAACCCTGTCAATAAGTGATATCTTTGCTCATCTATATGCTATGCTTGTATCTTGTCTTTTACATGCTCAAGATTGTTCCTTGAATTGCATATCTACTATCTTGAGTTGCTTGCATAACATTGTGATGCAGGGCACATAGAGCTACATTATATGTAGAAATTGGAGTATTTTTGGATTTTATGCAGATTTTGCTCCAGTTTCAGTTTTTGGTGCAAGACTAGTGTTTTTCATGCAGAAACGACCTTCTGAGCAAGACTCATTTCTTTGCCATGAGCTCCGATGGTTTTTGGTCAAATTCCATCATCTTGAGGGTCAAAATTGTGATTTATTATTTTTCTGCAGCACTTTATCTTGCATTTTTGGGTTGTTCAAGTATATGTTTTAACTTGCTTTTCTTTCTATGCTTGGAAAAGACCCTATCTATGCTCTTCTACTCTCCTATATATATTTGTGTTATCTCCTTTCTTTTTAACAAGTGATATTTCTCATTTCTTCATAACCCCACTTTTTGAAATGACAAAGGGGGAGAAAGGTATGTCTTCTTTTAAAAGAGGAAGAAGGCATGTCTTACATGAAGAAGAGAAGTATGTTCATGTGAAGGGAGAAGGTAAAGGGGCGAATACATATATGTGTAGAACATATATGAGTAGAAGACATAGTATTCTATGAACATATATGAGTAGAAGACATAGTATTCTATAAATGTTATGAAAGCTAACCATGCAGGAGAAATTGCATCAATTGAGGGGGAGTATGAAAACTCCATGCGCATCAATTGAGGGGGAGCATATGAAATCCATTCTATTGAAACCCCTAGGTTTCTCCAAAGGTATGAATTTATTTAAATTCTTTCAATACATTTATGGAATGGTTTGTCATCTTCAAAAAGGGGGAGAATGTTGACTCAAGGTCAATTAGGTCAATGTTGACTCACGTCTAAATTGACTAAACCCGTGTTTTGATGATGACTAACCATTCCACATATTGGTGTCTAATGCTTCTACTTGAGTAATTTCAGATTAGGTATAGACACACTCCAATTGCCCTAACATGCGCATCTCAAATTGGAGGAAAGACAAGTCAAAGTCATACAAGTGCACGTTTTTGTAATATGATGTATATCCATTAGAATCATGTTGTAAATCACTTGTAATGATTGTATGACTTGTAATTAAGCTTAGAAAAATGCCAAGAGCACTTAGATCGATTATTAGAGCACTTTTAATGCAACTTCGAAAATCAATTACAAGCACTTGGTCGGTCCAGTTTCACACCCTGAAACTCGACCGATCAAACCTTGATCGATTTTTTGAAGATTGCATCGGTCGAGTTTTGCACTCACAGAACTCGACCGATTGGGTAGTGGGCCATTTCCTGTATAAGTGGTCGGTCGAGTTTCCTCAGGACAAACTCGACCGATCCCTTGAACATCGGTTTGGTTGCTACTTGATCGGTCGAGTTACACATATAGAAACTCGACCGCATGCACTGTACGGAAAAGTGCAGAAAAGTGTTTCTAGCCATTGTGGAGTTGCAACAAGTGAAAATAGATCCGTTGCAAGCCACAAAACGGCTAGTTTTCGTTCACAAGTGTTCCCAAAGGTTAAGAGGCATCCCCAGCTATAAATAGGACCCCTTGGGCTTCATTCCAAGGTTGAGAGCATTCATTGCAAACTCTTTGTGAGGTTCCTATTCTATAGTTGAGTGCTTCCTACAGCCTCCTCTCTCTCTCTAAGCTTAATCACTTGCTACATCCATTAGAGTGAGTAGGAAATCTGTAAGAGAGCTAGTCCTATTTGTATATCTTGTGAGGCTCTCACTTCCACCACCTCCCCATCTCTCATTTGCTATCTTGAAGATGAAGGTTCTCTCTCTTATCCAAAAGAGGTGAAGAAGAACAAGGGAAGGAGTCCCTTGGTGAAGATCAAGGCCGAAGACTTGGAGCTAGAGTGGGTAAGCCCTTGGAGAAGGCAAAAGACTCAAGCTCAAGTGGGTAAGTCCTTGGTGGAAAGCTTCTCCGAGTGAAGGTGAAGTCAAAGGCGGAAGATCCAAGAAGAGTGGATAATTCCTACAAGGCCGAAGACTTGTACAAGAGTGGGTAAGTCCTTAGAGAAGGCCGAAGACTCTTGCAAAGTGGGTAAGTCCTTGGTAAGGTTGAAGACTCTTTTGTATTGGACAGGTAAGTCCTTTGTTGGTCTTGTATTATAAGTCTTATAAGTGAATATAAGAGTGCAATTGTTTGAAGTCCTAGAGGTTGACCTCTCTAGGAAAGTGGACTGACACACTTCTAGTTTGAAGTGTGGAACCACTCTAAATAGCTTGTCAAATTGGTGCATGTTCAATCTCTCTTATCCTTGCTATGAATGATTTAGTTGCACTCAAATTACCTATTTAGCAACCTTATCTTGTCATATAATTTGAAGGTTTGATGAGTTTTGTTTAAGTGGTTTCAGCTCTATTCACCCCCCCCCCTCTAGAGCACCTAAGTCACCCATCTAGGATCCAACAAGTGGTATCAGAGCGGGTCTTCTCCAAGCATACTTCCACAAGTAGGAGAATATGGGTGATTATGAAGATGGGCAACCTTCAAAGAGAGAAATAGAAGGAAACAAGAGAGAAAAAGGGATCACAAAGGCTACATCAACAAATGAAAGCACTAGTGGAAGATCTAGTAAATGTGAAGATGGAAGATGCCTTTGCGCCCTCATGACAAGCTCAAATAAAGATTTAAATGAGGTAAATTCAAGTGTTGAGATTCAAAAAAATGCTTATCTTAGTCAACTAAATGCTCTAAAATTTGTGAATTCTAGCTTGCTTGATAAGATTAAGTTTTTAGAATCTCAACCTTCTATGACTATTTCATTTATAGAGCTTGCTTCTACTATTGTTTCTCTCTCTATTGTTTCTTATGGTCTTAAATGTGCTTATGAGAGTCGAGAGCTTACTTTGCAAGGAATAGAATGTGTAGATAAAGTTTATCCTTCAAAGATTACTTGTCTTGTATATGAACTTGCTTCCTTGCATAGTAGTGTAATTGCTCTTGACCCTCATACTATCTTTTGTTATAGAGAGAAAGTTTTTGATGCTCTATCTTGTGATAAAGATTCTTATATGACTAAAGATGTTTGCTTAGAAATCTATCTTGTGCATGCTAGAGATGATATGAATCTATTGTGTTTTACCTTTACTTCTCTTATGCATGACAATCATAGTTTGAGATCTTCTTTGCAAAGATTCTTTGGTGATAAAAAGAATCTTAATCAAATCCTAAATCATACTACCAAACAAATGGGTAGAGATGGCATTGGACTTGACTGTAGCCAAAGGAATAACAAAGACAAAGGACCTTCATTTTTCAATGAAGAATCCTCCAGTTCCAAGGCTACGGGCACTTGTAACTAATGCAATGATTTTGGTCATTATTCTACTTGTTGTCCTTTTAGGAAAGCACCCAAGAGCAATAGGATTTGGGTTGCTAAACTAACCCCTCCGGACCCAAAAATATGATTGGGGACCATTTCATCTTTCTTCTTGTAGGTACTTGCAAATGGATTGACTTGAGCTACTAAATTGCAAATTGACTTCTCAATCCACATGAAAGAAGAAAGGTGAGATGTGTAGAGGGCGACAACAAGTGGAAAAAGGAATGGTAAGTACAAAGGTAATGGTTTTATTGCTTGTAACCATTTCTAACTTGTTTTGTCAAGTTAGTGTGCACTATACATATGGTTTTTGAGTCAAAAGTGGCATTTTGTGATTATCTTCACACTCTTGCTCAAAAACTGTTTCTAATGCTTCTATAGTGCATTACTAACTTGCTTAGACATGTTTGGATATGGTTTGTATTTTTAGCATGCCCTTAAATATGTTTTTATGAAATAATATGTGCTCTTTGACAGCTGGTCTGTCGGTCGAGTTTTCCCTATTGAAACTCGACCGATTGGCACCAAGAGTGTTGCCAACAGCTGTCATCGGTCGAGTTGTCCATGCACAGAACTCGACCGATAACATTGTGCACAGAATACACAATTGGCTTATTGGATGAGAATTTCTCTCTAAACTCGATTTTCTCAACCAATAGCCTTATTCTTTGGCACTCCCTTGGTATCTTTATATATGCATATTGCCATGTTCTGAATTGCATATCTTGCTTACAACTCTATCTCTCTAATTGCTCTAAATTGGTATATCTATATCTTGCAATTACTTGCTTTGAGTTGTTTTGCATGTTTTGATGATGATCTCTTTGGATCTCTTGGTTGTGTCTTAAATCGCTTCCGTTGTGCTCTAACTTGCTACATCTATCTAGGTGTATATCTTGTTTTGATACAACCTTGAGGTTCTTAGGGGTAATCATCTTATGGTAAGGATGCATATCTAGTGAGTTATATCCTCTCATGCTTATAAATTTGCATATCTCTTTGTTTGGATATATCTCTACATCTACTCATAGCTTGCTTTATCTTGTGCATCTTTTGGTATCTCTTGCTATGATCTAGATCCTACTAGTAGTCCTAACTTGTGATATCATCTACTAGTAGTTCACATACATGTAGTTCTAACCCTGTCAATAAGTGATATCTTTGCTCATCTATATGCTATGCTTGTATCTTGTCTTTTACATGCTCAAGATTGTTCCTTGAATTGCATATCTACTATCTTGAGTTGCTTGCATAACATTGTGATGCAGGGCACATAGAGCTACATTATATGTAGAAATTGGAGTATTTTTGGATTTTATGCAGATTTTGCTCCAGTTTCAGTTTTTGGTGCAAGACTAGTGTTTTTCATGCAGAAACGACCTTCTGAGCAAGACTCATTTCTTTGCCATGAGCTCCGATGGTTTTTGGTCAAATTCCATTATCTTGAGGGTCAAAATTGTGATTTATTGTTTTTCTGCAACACTTTATCTTGCATTTTTGGGTTGTTCAAGTATATGTTTTAACTTGCTTTTCTTTCTATGCTTGGACAAGACCCTATCTATGCTCTTCTACTCTCCTATATATATTTGTGTTATCTCCTTTCTTTTTAACAAGTGATGTTTCTCATTTCTTCATAACCCCACTTTTTGAAATGACAAAGGGGGAGAAAGGTATGTCTTCTTTTAAAAGAGGAAGAAGACATGTCTTACATGAAGAAGAGAAGTATGTTCATGTAAAGGGAGAAGGTAAAGGGGCGAATACATATATGTGTAGAACATATATGAGTAGAAGACATAGAATTCTATGAACATATATGAGTAGAAGACATAGTTTCTATAAATGTTATGAAAGCTAACCATGCAGGAGAAATTGCATCAATTGAGGGGGAGTATGAAAACTCCATGCGCATCAATTGAGGGGGAGCATATGAACTCCATTATATTGAAACCCCTAGGTTTCTCCAAATGTATGAATTTATTTAAATGCTTTCAATACATTTATGGAATGGTTTGTCATCTTCAAAAAGGGGGAGAATGTTGACTCAAGGTCAATTAGGTCAATGTTGACTCACGTCTAAATTGACTAAACCCGTGTTTTGATGATGACTAACCATTCCACAAATTGGTGTCTAATGCTTCTACTTGAGTAATTTCAGATTAGGTATAGACACACTCCAATTGCCCTAACTTGCGCATCTCAAATTGGAGAAAAGACAAGTCAAAGTCATACAAGTGCATGTTTTTGTAATATGATGTATGTCCATTAGAATCATGTTGTAAATCACTTGTAATGATTGTATGACTTGTAATTAAGCTTAGAAAAATGCCAGGAGCACTTAGATCGATTATTAGAGCACTTTTAATGCAACTTTGAAAATCAATTACAGGCACTTGGTCGGTCCAGTTTCACATCCTAAAACTCGACCGATCAAACCTTGATTGATTTTCTGAAGATTGCATCGGTCGAGTTTTGCACTCACAGAACTCGACCGATTGGGTAGTGGGCCATTTCATGTTGAAATGGTCGGTCGAGTTTCCTCAAGACAAACACGACCGATCCCTTGAACATCGGTTTGCCTGCTACTTGATCGGTCGAGTTACACATATAGAAACTCGACCGAATGCACTGTACGGAAAAGTGCAGAAAAGTGTTTCTAGCCGTTGTGGAGTTGCAACAAGTGAAAATAGATCCGTTGCAAGCCACAAAACGGCTAGTTTTCATTCACAAGTGTTCCCAAAGGTTAAGAGGCATCCCCAACTATAAATAGGACCCCTTGGGCTTCATTCCAAGGTTGAGAGCATTCATTGCAAACTCTTTGTGAGGTTCCTATTCTATAGTTGAGTGCTTCCTACAACCTCCTCTCTCTCTAAGCTTAATCACTTGCTACATCCATTAGAGTGAGTAGGAAATCTGTAAGAGAGCTAGTCCTATTTGTATATCTTGTGAGGCTCTCACTTCCACCACCTCCCCATCTCTCATTTTCTATCTTGAAGATGAAGGTTCTCTCTCTTGTCCAAGAGAGGTGAAGAAGAACAAGGGAAGGAGTCCCTTGGTGAAGATCAAGGCCGAAGACTTGGAGCTAGAGTGGGTAAGCCCTTGGAGAAGGAAAAAGACTCAAGCTCAAGTGGGTAAGTCCTTGGTGGAAAGCTTCTCCGAGTGAAGGTGAAGTCAAAGGCGGAAGATCCAAGAAGAGTGGGTAATTCCTACAAGGCCAAAGACTTGTACAAGAGTGGGTAAGTCCTTGGAGAAGGCCGAAGACTCTTGCAAAGTGGGTAAGTCCTTGGTAAGGTTGAAGACTCTTTTGTATTGGATAGGTAAGTCCTTTGTTGGTCTTGTATTGTAAGTCTTATAAGTGAATATAAGAGTGCAATTGTTTGAAGTCCTAGAGGTTGACCTCTCTAGGAAAGTGGACTGACACACTTCTAGTTTGAAGTGTGGAACCACTCTAAATAGCTTGTCAAATTGGTGCATGTTCAATCTCTCTTATCCTTGCTATGCATGATTTAGTTGCACTCAAATTACCTATTTAGCAACCTTATCTTGTCATATAATTTGAAGGTTTTATGAGTTTTGTTTAAGTGCTTTCAGCTCTATTCACCCCCCCCCCATCTAGAGCACCTAAGTCACCCATCTAGGATCCAACAAGTGGTATCAGAGCGGGTCTTCTCCAAGTATACTTCCACAAGTAGGAGAATATGGGTGATTATGAAGATGGGCAACCTTCAAAGAGAGAAATAGAAGGAAACAAGAGAGAAAAAGGGATCACAAAGGCTACATCAACAAATGAAAGCACTAGTGGAAGATCTAGTGAATGTGAATATGGAAGATGCCTTTGCGCCCTCATGACAAGCTCAACTAAAGATTTAAATGAGGTAAATTCAAGTGTTGAGATTCAAAAAAATGCTTATCTTAGTCAACTAAATGCTCTAAAATTTGCAAATTCTAGCTTGCTTGATAAGATTAAGTTTTTAGAATCTCAACCTTCTATGACTGTTTCATTTATAGAGCTTGCTTCTACTATTGTTTCTCTCTCTATTGTTTCTTATGGTCTTAAATGTGCTTATGAGAGTCGAGAGCTTACTTTGCAAGGAATAGAATGTGTAGATAAAGTTTATCCTTCAAAGATTACTTGTCTTGTATATGAACTTGCTTCCTTGCATAGTAGTGTAATTTCTCTTGACCCTCATACTATCTTTTGTTATAGAGAGAAAGTTTTTGATGCTCTATCTTGTGATAAAGATTCTTATATGATTAAAGATGTTTGCTTAGAAATCTGTCTTGTGCATGCTAGAGATGATATGAATCTATTGTGTTTTACCTTTACTTGTCTTATGCATGACAATCATAGTTTGAGATCTTCTTTGCAAAGATTCTTTGGTGATAAAAAGAATCTTAATCAAATCCTAAACCATACTACCAAACAAATGGGTAGAGATGGCATTGGACTTGACTGTAGCCAAAGGAACAACAAAGACAAAGGACCTTCATTTTTCAATGAAGAATCCTCCAGATCCAAGGCCACGGGCACTTGTAACTATTGCAATGATTTATGTCATTATTCTACTTGTTGTCCTTTTAGGAAAGCACCCAAGAGCAATAGGATTTGGGTTGCTAAACTAACCCCTCCGGACCCAAAAATATGATTGGGGACCATTTCATCTTTCTTCTTGTAGGTACTTGCAAATGGATTGACTTGAGCTACTAAATTGCAAATTGACTTCTCAATCCACATGAAAGAAGAAAGGTGAGATGTGTAGAGGGTGACAACAAGTGGAAAAAGGAATGGTAAGTACAAAGGTAATGGTTTTATTGCTTGTAACCATTTCTAACTTGTTTTGTCAAGTTAGTGTGCACTATACATATGGTTTTTGAGTCAAAAGTGGCATTTTGTGATTATCTTCACACTCTTGATCAAAAACTGTTTCTAATGCTTCTATAGTGCATTACTAACTTGCTTAGACATGTTTGGATATGGTTTGTATTTTTAGCATGCCCTTAAATATGTTTTTATGAAATAATATGTGCTCTTTGACAGCTGGTCTGTCGGTCGAGTTTTCCCTATTGAAACTCGACCGATTGGCACCAAGAGTGTTGCCAAGAGCTGTCATCGGTCGAGTTGTCCATGCACATAACTCGACCGATAACATTGTGCACAGAATACACAATTGGCTTATTGGATGAGAATTTCTCTCTAAACTAGATTTTCTCAACCAATAGCCTTATTCTTTGGCACTCCCTTGGTATCTTTATATATGCATATTGCCATGTTCTAAATTGCATATCTTGCTTACAACTCTATCTCTCTAATTGCTCTAAATTGGTATATCTATATCTTGCAATTACTTGCTTTGAGTTGTTTTGCAGGTTTTGATGATGATCTCTTTGGATCTCTTGGTTGTGTCTTAAATCACTTCCGTTGTGCTCTAACTTGCTACATCTATCTAGGAGTATATCTTGTTTGGATACAACCTTGAGGTTCTTAGGGGTAATCATCTTATGGTAAGGATGCATATCTAGTGAGTTATATCCTCTCATGCTTATAAATTTGCATATCTCTTTGTTTGGATATATCTCTACATCTACTCATAGCTTGCTTTATCTTATGCATCTTTTGGTATCTCTTGCTATGATCTAGATCCTACTAGTAGTCCTAACTTGTGATATCATCTACTAGTAGTTCACATACATGTAGTTCTAACCCTGTCAATAAGTGATATCTTTGCTCATCTATATGCTATGCTTGTATCTTGTCTTTTACATGCTCAAGATTGTTCCTTGAATTGCATATCTACTATCTTGAGTTGCTTGCATAACATTGTGATGCAGGGCACATAGAGCTACATTATATGTAGAAATTGGAGTATTTTTGGATTTTATGCAGATTTTGCTCCAGTTTCAGTTTTTGGTGCAAGACTAGTATTTTTCATGCAGAAACGACCTTCTGAGCAAGACTCATTTCTTTGCCATGAGCTCTGATGGTTTTTGGTCAAATTCCATCATCTTGAGGGTCAAAATTGTGATTTATTGTTTTTCTGCAGCACTTTATCTTGCATTTTTGGGTTGTTCAAGTATATGTTTTAACTTGCTTTTCTTTCTATGCTTGGACAAGACCCTATCGATGCTCTTCTACTCTCCTATATATATTTGTGTTATCTCCTTTCTTTTTAACAAGTGATGTTTCTCATTTCTTCATAACCCCACTTTTTGAAATGACAAAGGGGGAGAAAGGTATGTCTTCTTTTAAAAGAGGAAGAAGGCATGTCTTACATGAAGAAGAGAAGTATGTTCATATAAAGGGAGAAGGTAGAGGGGCGAATACATATATGTGTAGAACATATATGAGTAGAAGACATAGTATTCTATGAACATATATGAGTAGAAGACATAGTATTCTATAAATGTTATGAAAGCTAACCATGCAGGAGAAATTACATCAATTGAGGGGGAGTATGAAAACTCCATGCGCATCAATTGAGGGGGAGCATATGAACTCCATTCTATTGAAACCCCTAGGTTTCTCCAAAGGTATGAATTTATTTAAATGCTTTCAATACATTTATGGAATGGTTTGTCATCTTCAAAAAGGGGGAGAATGTTGACTCAAGGTCAATTAGGTCAATGTTGACTCATGTCTAAATTGACTAAACCCGTGTTTTGATGATGACTAACCATTCCACATATTGGTGTCTAATGCGTCTACTTGAGTAATTTCAGATTAGGTATAGATGTTGGGTAAATTGGACATTATGTTAATCCCTTTGTTTTGATAATGACAAACATTTCATTCTTGTGGTTTTAACGAGCTACTTGAGTGTGCAGGATTAAGGTGGATGCCAAAGAAACTAGGGAAATCCATATGCTTACATATTTATGTTTTCATGCAATGTAATCGCTTTGTAAAAACTTGTACAAATATATAATGTACAAGTACTTAGATTGCATGTAAATCAAGCGTTATATCTTCCCTAGCTAAACATCACATTTAGATAAGTCATCCCCTTCAAATAGGATCACATATGCACACTCATACATATAATTAGTGCCTAAATTGCAACATTGAAACAGGATCAATCTCGGTCGACAAACTCCTCGACCGAGACACTCTTGGTCGACAATCTTCTCGACCGAGAAAGATCCAAAGTAGCCGTTAGACACAACAGACAAGTTAGTTGGCAGTTGGAGAAAGACGTTGCAAATCACTTGTTCTAGAGTGCCTGTCGGTCGACAAAAGTTCGACCGAGTAGGTGTCTCGGTCGACCATTCCTCGACCGAGATTGTCTCTGACAGCAACTGCAAAATTAATTAATTAGCCGTTGTTAAAGCAACAACTTTGTATCTAACGGCTAGTTAAGCACTTAGAAACCCCTAGAAGTTGTCTAGAACGTCCTTAAGCATCCTTAGGCCATTCCTATAAATAGGAAAAGCCATAGGACACTCAAACTCACTTGCTACACTTGAGAAATCCTTGAGCATACTTTGAGCAATCTGTTTGTGAGCAAATTGAGCATTGTGAACATTGGCTACTTCCTTCTTTAGCTCATAATTCGTGTCCTATAGGCTAGTATCTCCTACCCACTGCAATCACAAGTTCACACACTTGGTTAGGAGATCTATACGCTTGATCTAGGAAAATCAAGCCTTGGGCTTCAAAGGATAAGTTGTAATTTCCTTTTTCTTTCTTGTTCTCTATTACCGTTTGTACTCTCCTTGCTACTCCTAGGTTGGAGGCTGCTGATTGGAGAGGGTGGAGTTCTTCTTGGCGAAGAAGGTGACTTTGAGCTACTTCAGAAGGCTGGTGCAACAGGAGGTTACTTCTAGAGAGGAAGGCTACTTCAAGGGGGAGCTTGGAGTTACTTCAAGAAGGCTACCTCAAAGTTGGTGCACCTACTTCAAGTAAAGGCTGCTCAAAGGGTGTAAAGGAAAGTATTGTATTTTGTATAAATCCTTGAGAAGGTAATAAAATAAATACTTTCAAAATCCCGGTTGGGTAAGCAACCGGGTAGTGGACTGACAACTTTAGTATTTGCTAAAGTTGGAACCACTCGAAACACCTGTCTCCTTCTTCTAATTTTTAATTGTGGTTGTTTGAGTTAAATAAATTGATAAAATTATTTAAAAACTCTATTCACCCCCCCCTCTAGTGTTTTTCAATTGGTATCAGAGAAGGCTTCAAGGAACCCTAACCAGGTCTTGAAGAATGGAGGGTAATGGTGATTACAATCACAACAAAAGGTGCTGCTTGGATAAAACTACAACATGTTGCAATTGGTGCTTAGGAACAAGCCACACAACAACTAGATGCCCATGGAGATCAAAGAAGGAAGATGAGCACAAAGATTGTCTTATTGCTACAACTAGTGAAGAAGAAGAAGAGGTAAGTCTTTTTTATTTATCTAAAGAAGAACTAGTTGCTAGTCTTGAAGAAACACATATTAAATATGTTGAGTGCAAGAAGAAATTAAATAAATCTATTAAATCAAATGATGAGTTAAATGCTAGACTTCTTGCTCTTACATCTGAAAATGAAGATTTATATGCTAAATTAAATGATCTTGGTTTTGAAAAAGATAGCATTATTTCTAAAAATCATACTTTGAAATCATCTCTAAGTAGTAGTAATGTGAAGATTTTTACTCTAGAAACAAATTATGATCTTCTATCTCAAGAAAAGGTTGGATTACTTGCAAAGTTAAATGATCTTCAAAAACAACCTGTCTTGTGTACACATCTAGATTATGATAATATAGTGAAAGAAAGGAATTCTTTATCATCTAATCTAGATCAAGCAAAACTAGATATTAAGAAAAGAATGGATGAGATTGCTAAGTTGCACCAAGAAGTTAGTAGGTTAAGCAACAATGGAATCCTTGATAAAATATTGGATGATTCCTATCATCAAATTGGGAGAAGAGGACTAGGTTACAAGCCTAAGGGGAAATCTTATCAACAACCTAGTTGGAGAAAGACACGAGAACATCAATCTATATATGTACCTAAAGGAACAAATACATTTGTACCAAAGAACAACCTAGAACAAAACCATAGAAAAAGACTTAAGGTTGATTCTATATGTTGCCATTATTGCTTACGTCTTAGACACTACTCTTTTTCATGCCCATACAAGAAAAAGGATGTTGAGTTGGTATGGGTTCCAAAACCCCCAAATTGAATTGATTAGACTAAGTTGAGATATGACCGAAGACTTTAAATTGCATATCCTTATGTCTATCTCAACTTAACATAAAGAGATACAAAATGATTCAAGTAACTAAAATTTCTAACTTGAAAATTTATCTCAATTAAGGTCCTCAAAACTTAAAGATTTGAATATGAATGTTACTTTGATATTCATATGCTTTATCTCAACTAAAACTGATTTTTAAATTGCATAATTGAATTAAATATAGTCTATATTTTACTTGGAATCAATAAATAGTTCTGAAGATAATACAGAAACCTTGTCGGTCGAGAAATCTTCGACCGAGCAGTCAGTCGGTCGAGAAATCTTCGACCGAACAGGTCACTGATTTCAGTCTGCAGTAACATTGCTGAATAATTTGATTGATCAAGTGGCTATCTATTTGCTGTTAATGACTGTTTTACATGCAAAACAAGTTGAAGATCATTTTTTGAATATAAATGATATCATTTCTATTGATCCTCTAAATAAGGAAAAACTGAAAATCATGTTTAGAAATCACTATTTTATAATGTTTTACATGATTTTTTAAGCATCTCCTGGTCTATCTATATAGAAATCATGTGTTATGACATCTAGTTTAAATGATCACAATCACTGTATTTCATGGAATTATCATTTTAT
Source organism: Alisma plantago-aquatica (assembly GCA_963693085.1). NCBI lineage: Eukaryota > Viridiplantae > Streptophyta > Magnoliopsida > Alismatales > Alismataceae > Alisma > Alisma plantago-aquatica. The sequence goes on from OY856412.1 coordinate 122,614,814, forward strand.
TGTTCTATCATTACATCATGGATATGCTTTCACTATTTTATCATTCAGCTCATAAAGATGATGCTCTGTTACATAGAACAAATAGATAATGATTATTGTATGCGTGGATCCTTGATGATACATAAAATAACTTTAAGGTTTGCAAAACATAAAATAAAGAATTTCTCAATTGGTATCTATAAGAAATTGAGATATCATTCATGCCTTCAAGGATATATGTCTTTTCTTGAAGAATCACATGATAGGACTTGATTTATGCACTCATAGTAAAAAGGACATCATTCATAATAAGTTTTATTCAAAGTAATTTAATTGATATCTCTTTAAGTTACCTGCAAAATTTATACTTCACATGTGAAATCTGCAGATTTTTGCCTCTTGGTTGAAATAAAATTTAGCCAAGGGGCGCTATGGTCGAAGTCAAGGTCGACCTAAAATAAACTTTGACAAAATGCTTATTTGTACATCATTTTAATACATTTAATCTTAGTATCTTGACTCAGAATGAGTTTATCATATTGAAAACATGGAGCCTTAATAAAAGGTCAAAATCAAATCTTAAAAATCATTTGTGACCTTAGAATCCTTAAATTGTCTTAATTATAAGATTAAGGGGGAGCTCACAAAAACAAATTTGATTATAAGATTAAGAAGTTTACAAAGCTTTGAAGCTTTTTATGACCTTAGTATTCTTGAAAGTAATTTTTGTTATGAAAATAAAGAAATCTACAAAATTCATGAATATGACATATATTTTGTTCTTAATGGAATTCTCTAAACAAATTTGGGCTTAACATCCCGTGTATTTGGTTAGAGAAACATTATGGCTAAATTCGACAATAAATGGCTTACATTTATATTAATCCCTTGACTTTAAATTGAATATCTCTTTAAGGGGGAGCATACCATAAAATTAAGGGGGAGAAATACAAAGTAACCTTGGATATCTTTTTGAAATGACAAAGGGGGAGAAATAATATAAAATCAAAAACATAAAATAAAATGAGTTTCATAATATCTCAGCCAGCACCCACTTGCAAAACACAAGAATGGCTACAAAAGGTAAACTTCAGGTATGAAACTCATATGATTTATATTTCCTTATTTTATATTTAGGAAATGTTTGTCATCTTCAAAAAGGGGGAGATTGTTGGCTAAATTGGACATTATGTTAATCCCTTTGTTTTGATAATGACAAACATTTCATTCTTGTGGTTTTAACGAGCTACTTGAGTGTGCAGGATTAAGGTGGATTCCAAAGCAACTAGGGAAATCCATATGCTTACATATTTATGTTTTCATGCAATGTAATCGCTTTGTAAAAACTTGTACAAATATATAATGTACAAGTACTTAGATTGCATGTAAATCAAGCGTTAGATCTTCCCTAGCTAAACATCACATTTAGATAAGTCATCCCCTTCAAATAGGATCACATATGCACACTCATACATATAATTAGTGCCTAAATTGCAACATTGAAACAGGATCAATCTCGGTCGACAAACTCCTCGACCGAGACACTCTCGGTCGACAATCTTCTCGACCGAGAAAGATCCGAAGTAGCCGTCAGACACAACAGACAAGTTAGTTGGCAGTTGGAGAAAGACGTTGCAAATCACTTGTTCCAGAGTGCCTGTCGGTCGACAAAAGTTCGACCGAGTAGGTGTCTCGGTCGACCATTCCTCGACCGAGATTGTCTCTGACAGCAACTGCAGAATTAATTAATTAGCCATTGTTAAAGCAACAACTTTGTACCTAACGGCTAGTTAAGCACTTAGAAACCCCTAGAAGTTGTCTAGAACGTCCTTAAGCATCCTTAGGCCATTCCTATAAATAGGACAAGCTATAGGACACTCAAACTCACTTGCTACACTTGAGAAATCCTTGAGCATACTTTGAGCAATCTGTTTGTGAGCAAATTGAGCATTGTGAACATTGGCTACTTCCTTCTTTAGCTCATAATTCGTGTCCTATAGGCTAGTATCTCCTACCCACTGCAATCACAATTTCACACACTTGGTTAGGAGATCTATACGCTTGATCTAGGCAAATCAAGCCTTGGGCTTCAAAGGATAAGTTGTAATTTCCTTTTTCTTTCTTGTTCTCTATTACCGTTTGTACTCTCCTTGCTACTCCTAGGTTGGAGGCTGATGATTGGAGAGGGTGGAGTTCTTCTTGGCGAGGAAGGTGACTTTGAGCTACTTCAGAAGGCTGGTGCAACGGGAGGTTACTTCTAGAGAGGAAGGCTACTTCAAGGGGAGCTTGGAGTTACTTCAAGAAGGCTACCTCAAAGTTGGTGCACCTACTTCAAGTGAAGGCTGCTCAAAGGGTGTAAAGGAAAGTATTGTATTTTGTATAAATCCTTGAGAAGGTAATAAAATAAATACTTTCAAAATCCCGATTGGGTAAGCAACCGGGTAGTGGACTGACAACTTTAGTATTTACTAAAGTTGGAACCACTCTAAACACCTGTCTCCTTCTTCTAATTTTTAATTGTGGTTGTTTGAGTTAAATAAATTGATAAAATTATTTAAAAACTCTATTCACCCCCCTCTAGTGTTTTTCAATAGACACACTCCAATTGCCCTAACTTGCACATCTCAAATTGGAGAAAAGACAAGTCAAAGTCATACATGTGCACGTTTTTGTAATATGATGTATATCCATTAGAATCATGTTGTAAATCACTTGTAATGATTGTATGACTTGTAATTAAGCTTAGAAAAATGCCAGGAGCACTTAGATCGATTATTAGAGCACTTTTAATGCAACTTTGAAAATCAATTACAGGCACTTGGTCGGTCCAGTTTCACACCCTGAAACTCGACCGATCAAACCTTGATCGATTTTCTGAAGATTGCATCGGTCGAGTTTTGTACTCACAGAACTCGACCGATTGGGTAGTGGGCCATTTCCTGTTGAAGTGGTCGGTCGAGTTCCTCAGGAAAAACTCGACCGATCCCTTGAACATCGGTTTGCCTGCTACTTGATCGGTCGAGTTACACATATAGAAACTCGACCGAATGCACTGTACGAAAAAGTGCAGAAAAGTGTTTCTAGCCGTTGTGGAGTTGCAACAAGTGAAAATAGATCCGTTGCAAGCCACAAAACGGCTAGTTTTCGTTCACAAGTGTTCCCAAAGGTTTGATGAGTTTTATTTAAGTGCTTTCAGCTCTATTCACCCCCCCTCTAGAGCACCTAAGTCACCCATCTAGGATCCAACAAGTGGTATCAGAGCGGGTCTTCTCCAAGCATACTTCCACAAGTAGGAGAATATGGGTGATTATGAAGATGGGCAACCTTCAAAGAGAGAAATAGAAGGAAACAAGAGAGAAAAAGGAATCACAAAGGCTACATCAACAAATGAAAGCACTAGTGGAAGATCTAGTGAATGTGAAGATGGAAGATGCCTTTGTGTCCTCATGACAAGCTCAACTAAAGATTTAAATGAGGTAAATTCAAGTGTTGAGATTCAAAAAAATGCTTCTCTTAGTCAACTAAATGCTCTAAAATTTGCGAATTCTAGCTTGCTTGATAAGATAAAGTTTTTAGAATCTCAACCTTCTATGACTATTTCATTTATAGAGCTTGCTTCTACTATTATTTCTCTCTCTATTGTTTCTTATGATCTTAAATGTGCTTATGAGAGTCGAGAGCTTACTTTGCAAGGAATAGAATGTGTAGATAAAGTTTATCCTTCAAAGATTACTTGTCTTGTATATGAACTTGCTTCCTTGCATAGTTTTGTAATTGCTCTTGACCCTCATACTATCTTTTGTTATAGAGAGAAAGTTTTTGATGCTCTATCTTGTGATAAAGATTCTTATATGACTAAAGATGTTTGCTTAGAAATCTATCTTGTGCATGCTAGAGATGATATGAATCTATTGTGTTTTACCTTTACTTCTCTTATGCATGACAATCATAGTTTGAGATCTTCTTTGCAAAGATTCTTTGGTGATAAAAAGAATCTTAATCAAATCCTAAACCATACTACCAAACAAATGGGTAGAGATGGAATTGGACTTGACTGTAGCCAAAGGAACAACAAAGACAAAGGACCTTCATTTTTCAATGAAGAATCCTCCAGTTCCAAGGCTACGAGCACTTGTAACTATTGCAATGATTTTGGTCATTATTCTACTTGTTGTCCTTTTAGGAAAGCACCCAAGAGCAATAGGATTTGGGTTGCTAAACTAACCCCTCCGGACCCAAAAATATGATTGGGGACCATTTCATCTTTCTTCTTGTAGGTACTTGCAAATGGATTGACTTGAGCTACTAAATTGCAAATTGACTTCTCAATCCACATGAAAGAAGAAAGGTGAGATGTGTAGAGGGTGACAACAAGTGGAAAAAGGAATGGTAAGTACAAAGGTAATGGTTTTATTGCTTGTAACCATTTCTTACTTGTTTTGTCAAGTTAGTGTGCACTATACATATGGTTTTTGAGTCAAAAGTGGCATTTTGTGATTATCTTCACACTCTTGCTCAAAAACTATTTCTAATGCTTTTATAGTGCATTACTAACTTGCTTAGACATGTTTGGATATGGTTTGTATTTTTAGCATGCCCTTAAATATGTTTTTATGAAATAATATGTGCTCTTTGACAGCTGGTCTGTCGGTCGAGTTTTCCCTATTGAAACTCGACCGATTGGCACCAAGAGTGTTGCCAACAGCTGTCATCGGTCGAGTTGTCCATGCACAGAACTCGACCGATAACATTGTGCATAGAATACACAATTGGCTTATTGGATGAGAATTTCTCTCTAAACTAGATTTTCTCAACCAATAGCCTTATTCTTTGGCACTCCCTTGGTATCTTTATATATGCATATTGCCATGTTCTAAATTGCATATCTTGCTTACAACTCTATCTCTCTAATTGCTCTAAATTGGTATATCTATATCTTGCAATTACTTGCTTTGAGTTGTTTTGCAGGTTTTGATGATGATCTCTTTGGATCTCTTGGTTGTGTCTTAAATCGCTTCCATTGTGCTCTAACTTGCTACATCTATCTAGGTGTATATCTTGTTTTGATACAACCTTGAGGTTCTTAGGGGTAATCATCTTATGGTAAGGATGCATATCTAGTGAGTTATATCCTCTCATGCTTATAAATTTGCATATATCTTTGTTTGGATATATCTCTACATCTACTCATAGCTTGCTTTATCTTGTGCATCTTTTGGTATCTCTTGCTATGATCTAGATCCTACTAGTAGTCCTAACTTGTGATATCATCTACTAGTAGTTCACATACATGTAGTTCTAACCCTGTCAATAAGTGATATCTTTGCTCATCTATATGCTATGCTTGTATCTTGTCTTTTACATGCTCAAGATTGTTCCTTGAATTACATATCTACTATCTTGAGTTGCTTGCATAATATTGTGATGCAGGGCACATAGAGCTACATTATATGTAGAAATTAGAGTATTTTTGGATTTTATGCAGATTTTGCTCCAGTTTCAGTTTTTGGTGCAAAACTAGTGTTTTTCATGCAGAAACGACCTTCTGAGCAAGACTCATTTCTTTGCCATGAGCTCCGATGGTTTTGGTCAAATTCCATCATCTTGAGGGTCAAAATTGTGATTTATTATTTTTCTGCAGCACTTTATCTTGCATTTTTGGGTTGTTCAAGTATATGTTTGAACTTGCTTTTCTTTCTATTCTTGGACAAGACCCTATCTATGATCTTCTACTCTCCTATATATATTTGTGTTATCTCCTTTCTTTTTAACAAGTGATGTTTCTCATTTCTTCATAACCCCACTTTTTGAACTGACAAAGGGGGAGAAAGGTATGTCTTCTTTTAAAAGAGGAAGAAGACATGTCTTACATGAAGAAGAGAAGTATGTTCATGTAAAGGGAGAAGGTAAAGGGGCGAATACATATATGTGTAGAACATATATGAGTAGAAGACATAGTATTCTATGAACATATATGAGTAGAAGACATAGTTTCTATAAATGTTATGAAAGCTAACCATGCAGGAGAAATTGCATCAATTGAGGGGGAGTATGAAAACTCCATGTGCATCAATTGAAGGGGAGCATATGAACTCCATTCTATTGAAACCCCTAGGTTTCTCCAAATGTATGAATTTATTTAAATGCTTTCAATACATTTATGGAATGGTTTTTCATCTTCAAAAAGGGGGAGAATGTTGACTCAAGGTCAATTAGGTCAATGTTGACTCACGTCTAAATTGACTAAACCCGTGTTTTGATGATGACTAACCATTCCACATATTGGTGTCTAATGCTTCTACTTGAGTAATTTCAGATTAGGTATAGACACACTCCAATTGCCCTAACTTGCGCATCTCAAATTGGAGAAAAGACAAGTCAAAGTCATACAAATGCACGTTTTTGTAATATGATGTATATCCATTAGAATCATGTTGTAAATCACTTGTAATGATTGTATGACTTGTAATTAAGCTTAGAAAAATGCCAGGAGCACTTAGATCGATTATTAGAGCACTTTTAATGCAACTTTGAAAATCAATTACAGGCACTTGGTCGGTCCAGTTTCACACCCTGAAACTCGACCGATCAAACCTTGATCGATTTTCTGAAGATTGCATCGGTCGAGTTTTGCACTCACAGAACTCGACCGATTGGGTAGTGGGCCATTTCCTGTTGAAGTGGTCGGTCGAGTTTCCTCAGGACAAACTCGACCGATCCCTTGAACATCAGTTTGCCTGCTACTTGATCGGTCGAGTTACACATATAGAAACTCGACCGAATGCACTGTACGGAAAAGTGCATAAAAGTGTTTCTAGCCGTTGTGGAGTTGCAACAAGTGAAAATAGATCCGTTACAAGCCAAAAAATGGCTAGTTTTCGTTCACAAGTGTTCCCAAAGGTTAAGAGGCATCCCCAGCTATAAATAGGACCCCTTGGGCTTCATTCCAAGGTTGAGAGCATTCATTGCAAACTCTTTGTGAGGTTCCTATTCTATAGTTGAGTGCTTCCTACAACCTCCTCTCTCTCTCTAAGCTTAATCACTTGCTACATCCATTAGAGTGAGTAGGAAATCTGTAAGAGAGCTAGTCCTATTTGTATATCTTGTGAGCCTCTCACTTCCACCACCTCCCCATCTCTCATTTGCTATCTTGAAGATGAAGGTTCTCTCTCTTGTCCAAGAGAGGTGAAGAAGAACAAGGGAAGGAGTCCCTTGGTGAAGATCAAGGTAGAAGACTTGGAGCTAGAGTGGGTAAGCCCTTGGAGAAGGAAAAAGACTCAAGCTCAAGTGGGTAAGTCCTTGGTGGAAAGCTTCTCCGAGTGAAGGTGAAGTCAAAGGCGGAAGATCCAAGAAGAGTGGGTAATTCCTACAAGGCTGAAAACTTGTGTAAGAGTGGGTAAGTCCTTGGAGAAGGCCGAAGACTCTTGCAAAGTGGGTAAGTCCTTGGTAAGGTTGAAGACTCTTTTGTATTGGATAGGTAAGTCCTTTGTTGGTCTTGTATTGTAAGTCTTATAAGTGAATATAAGAGTGCAATTGTTTAAAGTCCTAGAGGTTGACCTCTCTAGGAAAGTGGACTGACACACTTCTAGTTTGAAGTGTGGAACCACTCTAAATAGCTTGTCAAATTGATGCATGTTCAATCTCTCTTATCCTTGCTATGCATGATTTAGTTGCACTCAAATTACCTATTTAGCAACCTTATCTTGTCATATAATTTGAAGGTTTGATGAGTTTTGTTTAAGTGCTTTCAGCTCTATTCACCCCCCTCTAGAGCACCTAAGTCACCCATCTAGGATCCAACAAGTGGTATCAGAGCGGGTCTTCTCCAAGCATACTTCCACAAGTAGGAGAATATGGGTGATTATGAAGATGGGCAACCTTCAAAGAGAGAAATAGAAGGAAACAAGAGAGAAAAAGGGATCACAAAGGATACATCAAAAAATGAAAGCACTAGTGGAAGATCTAGTGAATGTGAAGATGGAAGATGCCTTTGCGCCCTCATGAGAAGCTCAACTAAAGATTTAAATGAGGTAAATTCAAGTGTTGAGATTCAAAAAAATGCTTATCTTAGTCAACTAAATGCTCTAAAATTTGCGAATTCTAGCTTGCTTGATAAGATTAAGTTTTTAGAATCTCAACCTTCTATGACTATTTCATTTATAGAGCTTGCTTCTACTATTGTTTCTCTCTCTATTGTTTCTTATGATCTTAAATGTGCTTATGAGAGTCGAGAGCTTACTTTGCAAGGAATAGAATGTGTAGCTAAAGTTTATCCTTCAAAGATTACTTGTCTTGTATATGAACTTGCTTCCTTGCATAGTAGTGTAATTGCTCTTGACCCTCATACTATCTTTTATTATAGAGAGAAAGTTTTTGATGCTCTATCTTGTGATAAAGATTCTTATATGACTAAAGATGTTTGCTTAGAAATCTATCTTGTGCATGCTAGAGATGATATGAATCTATTGTGTTTTACCTTTACTTCTCTTATGCATGACAATCATAGTTTGAGATCTTCTTTGCAAAGATTCTTTGGTGATAAAAAGAATCTTAATCAAATCCTAAACCATACTACCAAACAAATGGGTAGAGATGGCATTGGACTTGACTGTAGCCAAAGGAATAACAAAGACAAAGGACCTTCATTTTTCAATGAAGAATCCTCCAGTTCCAAGGCTACGGGCACTTGTAACTAATGCAATGATTTTGGTCATTATTCTACTTGTTGTCCTTTTAGGAAAGTACCCAAGAGCAATAGGATTTGGGTTGCTAAACTAACCCCTCCGGACCCAAAAATATGATTGGGGACCATTTCATCTTTCTTCTTGTAGGTACTTGCAAATGGATTGACTTGAGCTACTAAATTGCAAATTGACTTCTCAATCCACATGAAAGAAGAAAGGTGAGATGTGTAGAGGGCGACAACAAGTGGAAAAAGGAATGGTAAGTACAAAGGTAATGGTTTTATTGGTTGTAACCATTTCTAACTTGTTTTGTCAAGTTAGTGTGCACTATACATATGGTTTTTGAGTCAAAAGTGGCATTTTGTGATTATCTTCACACTCTTGCTCAAAAACTGTTTCTAATGCTTATATAGTGCATTACTAACTTGCTTAGACATGTTTGGATATGGTTTGTATTTTTAGCATGCCCTTAAATATGTTTTTATGAAATAATATGTGCTCTTTGACAACTGGTCTGTCGGTCGAGTTTTCCCTATTAAAACTCGACCGATTGGCACCAAGAGTGTTGCCAACAGCTGTCATCGGTCGAGTTGTCCATGCACAGAACTCGACCGATAACATTGTGCACAGAATACACAATTGGCTTATTGGATGAGAATTTCTCTCTAAACTAGATTTTCTCAACCAATAGCCTTATTCTTTGGCACTCCCTTGGTATCTTTATATATGCATATTGCCATGTTCTAAATTGCATATCTTGCTTACAACTCTATCTCTCTAATTGCTCTAAATTGGTATATCTATATCTTGCAATTACTTGCTTTGAGTTGTTTTGCAGGTTTTGATGATGATCTCTTTGGATCTCTTGGTTGTATCTTAAATCGCTTCCGTTGTGCTCTAACTTGCTACATCTATCTAGGTGTATATCTTGTTTTGATACAACCTTGAGGTTCTTAGGGGTAATCATCTTATGGTAAGGATGCATATCTAGTGAGTTATATCCTCTCATGCTTATAAATTTGCACATCTCTTTGTTTGGATATATCTCTACATCTACTCATAGCTTGCTTTTATCTTGTGCATCTTTTGGTATCTCTTGCTATGATATAGATCCTACTAGTAGTCCTAACTTGTGATATCATCTACTAGTAGTTCACATACATGTAGTTCTAACCCTATCAATAAGTGATATCTTTGCTCATCTATATGCTATGCTTGTATCTTGTCTTTTACATGCTCAAGATTGTTCCTTGAATTACATATATACTATCTTGAGTTGCTTGCATAACATTGTGATGCAGGGCACATAGAGCTACATTATATGTAGAAATTGGAGTATTTTTGGATTTTATGCAGATTTTGCTCCAGTTTCAGTTTTTGGTGCAAGACTAGTGTTTTTCATGCAGAAACGACCTTCTGAGCAACACTCATTTCTTTGCCATGAGCTCCGATGGTTTTTGGTCAAATTCCATCATCTTGAGGGTTAAAATTGTGATTTATTGTTTTTCTGCAGCACTTTATCTTGCATTTTTGGGTTGTTCAAGTATATGTTTTAACTTGCTTTTCTTTCTATGCTTGGACAAGACCCTATCTATGCTCTTCTACTCTCCTATATATATTTGTGTTATCTCCTTTCTTTTTAACAAGTGATGTTTCTCATTTCTTCATAACCCCACTTTTTTAAATGACAAAGGGGGAGAAAGGTATGTCTTCTTTTAAAAGAGGAAGAAGGCATGTCTTACATGAAGAAGAGAAGTATGTTCATGTAAAGGGAGAAGGTAAAGGGGCGAATACATATATGTGTAGAACATATATGAGTAGAAGACATAGTATTCTATGAACATATATGAGTAGAAAACATAGTATTCTATAAATGTTATGAAAGCTAACCATGCAGGAGAAATTGCATCAATTGAGGGGGAGTATGAAAACTCCATGCGCATCAATTGAGGGGGAGCATATGAACTCCATTCTATTGAAACCCCTAGGTTTCTCCAAAGGTATGAATTTATTTAAATGCTTTCAATACATTTATGGAATGGTTTTTCATCTTCAAAAAGGGGGAGAATGTTGACTCAAGGTCAATTAGGTCAATGTTGACTCACGTCTAAATTGACTAAACTCGTGTTTTGATGATGACTAACCCTTCCACATATTGGTGTCTAATGCTTCTACTTGAGTAATTTCAGATTAGGTATAGACACACTCCAATTGCCCTAACTTGCGCATCTCAAATTGGAGAAAAGACAAGTCAAAGTCATACAAGTGCACGTTTTTTTGTAATATGATGTATATCCATTAGAATCATGTTGTAAATCACTTGTAATGATTGTATGACTTGTAATTAAGCTTAGAAAAATGCCAGGAGCACTTAGATTGATTATTAGAGCACTTTTAATGCAACTTCAAATATCAATTACAAGCACTTGGTCGGTCCAGTTTCACACCCTAAAACTCGACCGATCAAACCTTGATCAATTTTCTGAAGATTGCATCGGTCGAGTTTTGCACTCACAGAACTCGACCGATTGGGTACTGAGCCATTTCCTGTTGAAGTGGTCGGTCGAGTTTCCTCAGGACAAACTCAACCGATCCCTTGAACATCGGTTTGCCTGCTACTTGATCGGTCGAGTTACACATATAAAAACTCGACCGAATGCACTGTACGGAAAAGTGCAGAAAAGTGTTTCTAGCCGTTGTGGAGTTGGAACAAGTGAAAACAGATCCGTTGCAAGCCAAAAAATGGCTAGTTTGCGTTCACAAGTGTTCCCAAAGGTTAAGAGGCATCCCCAGCCTATAAATAGGACCCCTTGGGCTTCATTCCAAGGTTGAGAGCATTCATTGCAAACTCTTTGTGAGGTTCCTATTCTATAGTTGAGTGCTTCCTACATCCTCCTCTCTCTCTCTAAGCTTAATCACTTGCTACATACATTAGAGTGAGTAGGAAATCTGTAAGAGAGCTAGTCCTATTTGTATATCTTGTGAGGCTCTCACTTCCACCACCTCCCCATCTCTCATTTGCTATCTTGAAGATGAAGGTTCTCTCTCTTGTCCAAGAGAGGTGAAGAAGAACAAGGGAAAGAGTCCCTTGGTGAAGATCAAGGCCGAAGACTTGGAGCTAGAGTGGGTAATCCCTTGGACAAGGCAAAATACTCAAGCTCAAGTGGGTAAGTCCTTGGTGGAAAGCTTCTCCAAGTGAAGGTGAAGTCAAAGGCGGAAGATCCAAGAAGAGTGGGTAATTCCTACAAGGCCGAAGACTTGTGCAAGAGTGGGTAAGTCCTTGGAGAAGGTCGAAGACTCTTGCAAAGTGGGTAAGTCCTTGGTAAGGTTGAAGACTCTTTTGTATTGGATATATAAGTCCTTTGTTGGTCTTGTATTGTAAGTCTTATAAGTGAATATAAGAGTGCAATTGTTTGAAGTCCTAGAGGTTGACCTCTCTAGGAAAGAGGACTGACACACTTCTAGTTTGAAGTGTGGAACCACTCTAAATAGCTTGTCAAATTGGTGCATGTTCAATCTCTCTTATCCTTGCTATGCATGATCTAGTTGCACTCAAATTACCTATTTAGCAACCTTATTTTGTCATATAATTTGAAGGTTTGATGAGTTTTGTTTAAGTGCTTTCAGCTCTATTCACCCCCCCCCCTCTAGAGCACCTAAGTCACCCATCTAGGATCCAACAAGTGGTATCAGAGCGGGTCTTCTCCAAGCATAGTTCCACAATTAGGAGAATATGGGTGATTATGAAGATGGGCAACCTTCAAAGAGAGAAATAGAAGGAAACAAGAGAGAGAAAGGGATCACAAAGGCTACATCAACAAATGAAAGCACTAGTGGAAGGTCTAGTGAATGTGAAGATGGAAGATGCCTTTGCGCCCTCATGACAAGTTCAACTAAAGATTTAAATGAGGTAAATTCAAGTGTTGAGATTCAAAAAAATGCTTATCTTAGTCAACTAAATGCTCTAAAATTTGTGAATTATAGCTTGCTTGATAAGATTAAGTTTTTAGAATCTCAACCTTCTATGACTATTTCATTTATAGAGCTTGCTTCTACTATTGTTTCTCTCTCTATTGTTTGTTATGATCTTAAATGTTCTTATGAGAGTCGAGAGCTTACTTTGCAAGGAATAGAATGTGTAGATAAAGTTTATCCTTCAAAGATTACTTGTCTTGTATATAAACTTGCTTCCTTGCGTAGTAGTGTAATTCCTCTTGACCCTCATACTATCTTTTGTTATAGAGAGAAAGTTTTTGATGCTCTATCTTGTGATAAAGATTCTTATATGACTAAAGATGTTTGCTTAGAAATCTATCTTGTACATGCTAGAGATGATATGAATCTATTGTGTTTTACCTTTACTTCTCTTATGCATGACAATCATAGTTTGAGATCTTCTTTGCAAAGATTCTTTGGTGATAAAAAGAATCTTAATCAAATCCTAAACCATACTACCAAACAAATGGGTAGAGATGGCATTGGACTTGACTGTAGCCAAAGGAACAACAAAGACAAAGGACCTTCATTTTTCAATGAAGAATCCTCCAGTTCCAAGGCTATGGGCACTTGTAACTATTGCAATGATTTTGGTCATTATTCTACTTGTTGTCCTTTTAGGAAAGCACCCAAGAGCAATAGGATTTGGGTTGATAAACTAACCCCTCCTGACCCAAAAATATGATTGGGGACCATTTCATCTTTCTTCTTGTAGGTACTTGCAAATGGATTGAATTGAGCTACTAAATTGCAAATTGACTTCTCAATCCACATGAAAAAGAAAGGTGAGATGTGTAGAGGGCGACAACAAGTGGAAAAAGGAATGGTAAGTACAAAGGTAATGGTTTTATTGCTTGTAACCATTTCTAACTTGTTTTGTCAAGTTAGTGTGCACTATACATATGGTTTTTGAGTCAAAAGTGGCATTTTGTGATTATCTTCACACTCTTGCTCAAAAACTGTTTCTAATGCTTCTATAGTGCATTACTAACTTGCTTAGACATGTTTGGATATGGTTTGTATTTTTAGCATGCCCTTAAATATGTTTTTATGAAATAATATGTGCTCTTTGACAGCTGGTCTGTCGGTCGAGTTTTCCCTATTGAAACTCGACCGATTGGCACCAAGAGTGTTGCCAAGAGCTGTCATCGGTCGAGTTGTCCATGCACAGAACTCGACCGATAACATTGTGCACAGAATACACAATTGGCTTATTGGATGAGAATTTCTCTCTAAACTAGATTTTCTCAACCAATAGCCTTATTCTTTGGCACTCCCTTGGTATCTTTATATATGCATATTGCCATGTTCTAAATTTCATATCTTGCTTACAACTCTATCTCTCTAATTGCTCTAAATTGGTATATCTATATCTTGCAATTACTTGCTTTGAGTTGTTTTGCAGGTTTTGATTATGATCTCTTTGGATCTCTTGGTTGTGTCTTAAATCACTTCCGTTGTGCTCTAACTTGCTACATCTATCTAGGTGTATATCTTGTTTTGATACAACCTTGAGGTTCTTAGGGGTAATCATCTTATGGTAAGGATGCATATCTAGTGAGTTATATCCTCTCATGCTTATAAATTTGCATATCTCTTTGTTTGGATATATCTCTACATCTACTCATAGCTTGCTTTATCTTGTGCATCTTTTGGTATCTCTTGCTATGATCTAGATCCTACTAGTAGTCCTAACTTGTGATATCATCTACTAGTAGTTCACATACATGTAGTTCTAACCCTGTCAATAAGTGATATCTTTGCTCATCTATATGCTATGCTTGTATCTTGTCTTTTACATGCTCAAGATTGTTCCTTGAATTGCATATCTACTATCTTGAGTTGCTTGCATAACATTGTGATGCAGGGCACATAGAGCTACATTATATGTAGAAATTGGAGTATTTTTGGATTTTATGCAGATTTTGCTCCAGTTTCAGTTTTTGGTGCAAGACTAGTGTTTTTCATGCAGAAATGACCTTCTGAGCAAGACTCATTTCTTTGCCATGAGCTCCGATGGTTTTTGATCAAATTCCATCATCTTGAGGGTCAAAATTGTGATTTATTGTTTTTCTGCAGCACTTTATCTTGCATTTTTGGGTTGTTCAAGTATATGTTTTAACTTGCTTTTCTTTCTATGCTTGGACAAGACCCTATCTATGCTCTTCTACTCTCCTATATATATTTGTGTTATCTCTTTTCTTTTTAACAAGTGATGTTTCTCATTTCTTCATAACCCCACTTTTTGAAATGACAAAGGGGGAGAAAGGAATGTCTTCTTTTAAAAGAGGAAGAAGACATGTCTTACATGAAGAAGAGAAGTATGTTCATGTAAAGGGAGAAGGTAAAGGGGCGAATACATATATGTGTAGAACATATATGAGTAGAAGACATAGTATTCTATGAACATATATGAGTAGAAGACATAGTTTCTATAAATGTTATGAAAGCTAACCATGCAGGAGAAATTGCATCAATTGAGGGGGAGTATGAAAACTCCATGTGCATCAATTGAGGGGGAGCATATGAACTCCATTCTATTGAAACCCCTAGGTTTCTCCAAATGTATGAATTTATTTTAATGCTTTCAATACATTTATGGAATGGTTTGTCATCTTCAAAAAGGGGGAGAATGTTGACTCAAGGTCAATTAGGTCAATTTTGACTCACGTCTAAATTGACTAAACCCGTGTTTTGATGATGACTAACCATTCCACATATTGGTGTCTAATGCTTCTACTTGAGTAATTTCAGATTAGGTATAGACACACTCCAATTGCCCTAACTTGCGCATCTCAAATTGGAGAAAAGACAAGTCAAAGTCATACAAGTGCACGTTTTTGTAATATGATGTATATCCATTAGAATCATGTTGTAAATCACTTGTAATGATTGTATGACTTGTAATTAAGCTTAGAAAAATGCCAGGAGCACTTAGATCGATTATTAGAGCACTTTTAATGCAACTTCGAAAATCAATTACAGGCACTTGGTCGGTCCAGTTTCACACCCTGAAACTCGACCGATCAAACCTTGATCGATTTTCTGAAGATTGCATCGGTCGAGTTTTGCACTCACAGAACTCGGCCAATTGGGTAGTGGGCCATTTCCTGTTGAAGTGGTCGATCGAGTTTCCTCAGGACAAACTCGACCGATCCCTTGAACATCAGTTTGCCTGCTACTTGATCGGTCGAGTTACACATATAGAAACTCGACCGAATGCACTGTACGGAAAAGTGCAGAAAAGTGTTTCTAGCCGTTGTGGAGTTGCAACAAGTGAAAACAGATCTGTTGCAAGCCACAAAATGGCTAGTTTTCGTTCACAAGTGTTCCCAAAGGTTAAGAGGCATCCCTAGCCTATAAATAGGACCCCTTGGTCTTCATTCCAAGGTTGAGGGCATTCATTGCAAACTCTTTGTGAGGTTCCTATTCTATAGTTGAGTGCTTCCTAGCTCCTCCTCTCTCTCTCTAAGCTTAATCACTTGCTAAATCCATTAGAGTGAGTAGGAAATCTATAAGAGAGCTAGTCCTATTTGTATATCTTGTGAGGCTCTCACTTCCACCACCTCCCCATCTCTCATTTGCTATCTTGAAGATGAAGGTTCTCTCTCTTGTCCAAGAGAGGTGAAGAAGAACAAGGGAAGGAGTCCCTTGGTGAAGATCAAGGCCGAAGACTTGGAGCTAGAGTGGGTAAGCCCTTGGAGAAGGCAAAAGATTCAAGCTCAAGTGGGTAAGTCCTTGGTGGAAAGCTTCTCCGAGTGAAGGTGAAGTCAAAGGCGGAAGATCCAAGAAGAGTGGGTAATTCCTACAAGGCCGAAGACTTGTGCAAGAGTGGGTAAGTCCTTGGAGAAGGCCGAAGATCACTCTTGCAAAGTGGGTAAGTCCTTGGTAAGGTTGAAGACTCTTTTGTATTGGATAGGTAAGTCCTTTGTTGGTCTTGTATTGAAAGTCTTATAAGTTAATATAAGAGTGCAATTGTTTGAAGTCCTAGAGGTTGACCTCTCTAGGAAAGTGGACTGACACACTTCTAGTTTGAAGTGTGGAACCACTCTAAATAGCTTGTCAAATTGGTGCATGTTCAATCTCTCTTATCCTTGCTATGCATGATTTAGTTGCACTCAAATTACCTATTTAGCAACCTTATCTTGTCATATAATTTGCAGGTTTGATGAGTTTTGTTTAAGTGCTTTCAGCTCTATTCACCCCCCTCTAGAGCACCTAAGTCACCCATCTAGGATCCAATAGTAGGGTGGGTCCGAGAAGTAGTAGACATCACCAGGGCATACTCATTGCCCAATCATCATCAATTTTGGCCAATCTTGTAAAATAAAACCAAATGGACTAAAAATTATGAAACATTTAAGATGTTAAAAAAAAGTATAGACATTAAATTATATGGAAAGTTTGGAATAAAGTGGAAAATAGTCAATTTGATTTTATAAGAGATAGGAATAATACTATACCAAGTTACTAATTTGACTGACCCATCCACCATGGTGACAGAGGAGTAGGGATAAATGAATTGGATGTGATTAGAAGATGGGGCATATACCGGTGATATGATGTGACACACCTGAATCCATAATATAGTTAGAACTAGATGCAAGCATGGACGTCCCAAAGTTACCTTGAGAAGGAGTAGGTAAATCCCTAACTTTCCAATCAAAAGAGGTAGATGCGGTGATACTTTTATAGAGGGGAGAATCCCCATAATATTGGACAACTCAGTGAAGGTGTTTGTACTACTCGTGGGATAAAGAGGCATGATAAGTTTGAGAAGATACCTGTGGTGATGGAGGTGCATGACCAATTGTTGGGCAGATGCTTGACCAATGCGGGTATGTGCTCGAGCAACATGGGCAAAACTCCCACCATGTACTCTCCTATAGTGTGCTGGATAGACATGCTTTGAGTGTAAGATGTCTTCAATATGGCCCAACTTGTCACAATAAGTGCAATTTGGGCGTTGGCCTTGCCTACAACCATGGCCTTTGACCGTTGCCTCCATTGCTAGTAGAGGTTCAGATGCAACAGTGGGGGAAATTCAAGGAGCAAGCATCTCAGACTGGGCCAAGCGTTCTTGGTCCATAGATGGAAGGGTGGAGCCAACCAAGAGTAGTTTTCAGACCACATCAAAATAGGGATGAAGTCTGTTGAGGAAGCATCTAGTGAGGAGAGTTTCCCTCTCTTTGGTGACCCAGTAGAGATTGCCGGAGAGAAGAAATTCAGCTGGTTTGAAAGGGCCTTCATTGCATCATAGTACTTTGGCAATGGACGATCCCCCTTTCTGCTTAGAGAAGATTTTGTGCATTGCATTGTAGATGTGTAAGAAGTTGTCCTCCTTAGTGAAGAACTGCTTCTTTTCATCCCACATTGTTTTGGTTCACCTATGACATGTGTACTTGACTGCAACTTCAGGCTCCATGCACCCCCAAAGCTAAAAGAAGACCTAGTTTTTGCATGTAATCCAGGCGGCGTCAGGCACATTAGGGGCATCCTCATTGATAAACTTGAGTTTACCATGTGCTTCCATGAGTGTTTGAACAACATTCATCCACACCAGAAAATTATCGTCATTGAGTTTGCGAATAGTAAAATGGGGCATATCATTAAAGATAACGGTAGGCGTTGGCTTGGTAGTGCCACCCATGAGATGATAATAACATTACCAAACTATGAAGCAAGGTACATACAAAAGATAAAGATACCAGAATGTAGCACAGTAGAGATAGAAAGTAAAGTTACCAGAATGTAGAACGATACGAAAGAATAAAACAAAAATAATACCAGAATGAAAACTTGGTAGAAGGAAGAGTAGCATTACTGGAATAGAACTCGATAGGAAGAAAGAAGTATATCATGAATGAACTCTGTAGGAAGAGGGGTGATGCTACCAAAATGGATCTCGATATGAAAATAGAAAGTGCTCCTAAATTACTGACATGAAAACATAAAATCTAAAGTTTTTAAGAAAAGTACTAAAATAATGTGTATAAGGGGAACCACACGGAGACAAAGAAAAGTAAAGCTTTGCACCTTTTTATTTTATTGCTTTATAAATGAGCACATGGCCGTTTGAAACTTCCTATGTTATATGTTTATAACAACTTTTTGGATCTAGAACACACAAAAGAAGGAATAAAAAGAATATAAGGGTCTTTGAGAACACCGTGCTAATAGAGACCACGTCTGGTGGTGTGGACTGATGGTGGTTGAATCCAACTAGATGCACCTATAAATGCCAGACTGTCATGGTTGCTTGTGGCCTGAGGTCGTAGGTTGAGGCCGACCGCATGGAGTGGTTGTTGGAAGTCGGCCGCTGGGCGAGTCGCTGGATGCAGGTGTGTCTAGATACCGCCGGTGCATTTGTGCTGCTTGACCATCATCTATTGCAGAGAGGGGAAGAGAAGGGAGAGGAGGGTAGGGGGATGGGCGACGGCCTCCGGGTAAGAGAGAGGGAGGGTTGGATGGGGAGCATTTAGGAGAGGGGAGAGTTTAGGGTTTAGACCTAGATACCATGCAGAATAGATTGCTTTCGGTAAGTCAGATAAGAGTATTGAGTCTCCTACATATAAGAGCCAGTGAGTACATTGGGCTAAATAGAAACAAGAGAAAATACAATATGCCTAAGCCCAACTAATCAAAATTGAATTCAAATATAGGTGGTAGTTACTGAGTGGGTAGGTGATAGTGAATCATGGGTTGTGCACTATATGCATGCAGAACAAACTATTAATGAATAAATACATAAGGAGTGGTGACACACAATTTACAAATGCTAAATTTAACTTTGGTTATATAGAGAATATTTACACTATATAAGAAAGCTCATATGGTATTTGTACTACAATAATAACCTTCACATTTTGAATTACAAAGAGGTCTGTGTGGTCTCTTTATTCTATATAAAAATTGTGGCTAGGGGATTCTTTGCAGTTTTTATGCCCTTTTGTTTCAAGAATGTTCAAGCAACGACTAGAAAACTCTCTTTTATATGCACCACTGCCCTATTTGTTTGATGATTGCAAGGGTTTGGCATGCTAAAGAAGTTGAAGGAGGCGGTCTATTAGTTGAGATTATATGTATTGACATCAAGCAGGTGTGCTCTTTATTGCATACTGTGGTGAGGTACCTTTAGAACCCACACTCTCTGGATGTCCTTTGACTACCTCCATTCTCCTTCTATTAACTTGCTACATCTGAGCAGCTCCACCTTTGTACTTGGTTGTGACATTGTCATCTCATCATCATATTTGTATACACTACAAGCCAAATGAAGTGGTAGGTGCAACCATGAGCAGAATACTTATCCGTGTTGCACAAGCAACACCATCCAATACTTTACGACATGATTAATGGTGGTTGCCTTTTTCTGAGCAATGTTAATGACTCTAGATCCAAATTGAGGCCAGTGAAGACCATGAGCCTAGATGTCAGAGATGTGGTGCTCATATCTGGTGGGATAAAGCCTCTAGGAGCCTTTCTGACCTCCAAAAAATTCACACCTAGACTATGATGTGTTCTCTTGAGCTTCATTGCAATGATCCATATGGGTCTTTCCTGACCACGTCCTCTAGGTGAAATGTGGCACCATCATCGCTTCTGACACCTATCTGTGGGTCATGGTGGCCTCCCCAAATTCAGTTCCAAATCCCCCAGTCCCTCCTCATTATTGATCTGGAAAGAATTTATGATATCCTCACCAGAACCTCATCCCACTTCAAAGTATCGAAACCATATGACCTCCTAAGAACATGTCATAATGAAAGATATCAAATCATTTGATAATGATTCTTCCAAAATTTATGAAACTTTTTTTTCTAATCCATCTTGGGTAAGGTATATATAGTGAGAATCAGTTAGCTCTTCTCTAATGCAAATATTTTACAACTCAACCTCTAAAATTAACCTATGTTAGAGACATCAAAGATATCATATAGCCATCTTATCCTATTACGATTCTTATACTTTGAACATATATCTCATGGCAACCATTGTCATGTTGGGATCCCCCAACTTTGTTTCAGTGATCATTATATCATTAATCCTAGTCCATGGCCTACCTATTCCATTTGCGAGATGCATTTTTAATGCTACTGCTATAAGCAAGACATGTATGTACTTCTTCTATAACTTCCTCTTTGACTTTTCCTTATTAGATAGAAGTGACTCAGGACAAATGAGAAATGTATACTATGTTCGGTATAATACACTAATCAAAATTTATTTTTACTTCATATGAGTTCATTTTGAAAATTATTAATATGAGTTAATATGTGTCAAAATTGACAATCTCCTTTTGTTTCTTTTCTATTTATTAACCTCACTTTATCTTGTATGTAATTCTTTTTTTTTTTATTGTTTGGATGTAGCTTTATAAAGTGTAGTTCACTATTAGCATCCACTACTGCAATTTCTAGAGGATGAGCATTATATTTAAAAGCATGCATTTTTTCATCATTTATCTCATGTTATGTTTTCTCTTTTATTCCAATACCATAGGTTTAATCTAGAATCATAAGTGAATATGTGAAAAACAAATGTGATCTGTGAGCTATATGTAATATTTTATTTATGATTTACAAGATCATCAATTCTCTTGATTGAAATTTGTAGTTGAAATATATATAATGTTAGATAGTGGAAATTTTGATCTTCATCTGGATACATATCATGATCATAATAATTAATATTAAGCCCCTTATACTATATATACATATGTATATAACCTTGTAGAACAACCTTCAAAGTGTATGTCTCCAGTTTAGCATTTAATGCCAAAGATGTAGTATGTGTGCTACTTTTTCTAGCAAATGTTGTTCTATTAGGATATGTATGTAGGTTTTTCTTCTTCTCTTCACTGATGTTTGTTTGCTCTTCATGATACAACATTTGAATCAAATCTCATCCTTCTGCAGTACCATTTTGACGTAGGAGATATCCTCTAATGTCATTCCATGTATTATAAGTTGATTTGATCTCTACATCAAGTAAGAATAAGCAATGCAAGTTGAACTTACCCTACAAGGTGGATCTCAATTTATAAGTGTGAATGTAATGGAGCTATTAATTGATTTCACAACAAAAAGTAATGTCCAAAAATATTCTCATATTTTCAAACTTGTGCATTGTATGAGTTTATGCTGATTAGCATAGAAGGAAATGAGAAAAGAGGAGGTGCCCGTCAAAATATTCATCTTAATTTGTTGTTTAACAAAATGAGCCCTAGGTCTAGTTAGACTTATTCCAAACGGACTATTTCAATAGCAATTGGGTGAGTTCTTATTGTGGAAAAAATGTTTTTGGGAAAATTCATGGTCCCTTCACACTCTAAAATATGAGTGATGATATACACATCTATTTCTTTCATCCTACTCATATCCGTGGTCCACTATCTGCATACAAATAAAAAGTGCATGTAAGAAAAAGAAGAAGAGAGGGAAACTTATTTTATTTATAACTTTTAATGAGTAATGATTTTTTTGACAAAATAAAATTGTTAGATTAAAAAAAAATACATTCTAACAAGACAAATGTCATCATATTTTTTAGAAAAATATTACACAATATAAAGATAAGTATTGTGTGTTGAGGATAATACTCATTTTTTGAGTAAAACACACACCTAAAGATGAGTACTGTATGTCTTTCTTTTTGGTATAGTATTAAAATGAGTATTTCATTATATTTTTGGCGATAATTTTCTAAGTAACATTCTAATTCAAAAAATGAGTGTTGCATGTTGTTCTTTTGGTATGTTACTCAATTTTCTTGTTTACTCAGAAAATAGTTGTACTATCCTCAAATGAAAATAGTTGTACTATCCTCAAATGAACGACACGCAATACTCATTCTTTGAGTTAGTAAATTACTCATTAAATGAGTATCTCCCGAAAAAATATAACATTATACTCATTTTAGTACTTATACACCATAAATGGGTACTATACCAAAATAACGACATGCGATACTCATTTCTAAGTTAGTTTGTTACTCAGAAATAAGTACTATTCCTAATATGCAATATTTATTTTTATATATCATATTGTTTTTCTCAAAAATATGTCAATATTAATCTAATTAGAATATTCTTTAAAGAATTTAATAATTTTGATTTTATCAAAAAATTCATTTCAATAAAAAATTATAAGCAAAATAAGTTTTTTCCCCTTATGTTTTGTGCTTTTTCCGCAACTTTTCTTTCTGTTCTTACTTTTTGTGTCAGTGCCAATAAAGATTGAGTCCGAATTTTGGAAAATAAGGGAGTGAAATTAAGGTATGAAAGTATGTAGAGATGGGATGATGCTCTTAAAATATCATGACAGGCATGTACGACTTGTTTATGGATCTGCTACCACTTAACCGTCGACGTGTACCTCTTTAGCGCTCTCTTCGTTTAGACATGGTGGCTTGATTACTTCGCCAACCAATGTAAAGACATATAAAAAAAAAGTTTTGCTATGCAGGTCTATTTTGAAACCCATAACGGAACTCCAAGCAATCTCAACCATATTACAAGGTATAACAAGTAAAATATATATTTTATTTATTATATCTTGTAACACGTGGTGGAGATTGGTTGGAGTTTTGTTTTGGTTCCGTGTCCACCTAGCATTTCTCTAGAAAAAAAAGAGGCTTCCAGAAACCCACGTGGACATGGGCCGTTGGCGTCGCTCCAACCTTCGAGGGTTACTGCTCCCGCCTCCATTTCTAGCAGTTCGTGTGTCCTCACTGACAAATTCCATCAGTCTCCCTACCCGCCATTGCCGCCTTCCCGCTAGATCTTTATTTTCTCAATAGACTCGTAGATCCGCCTCAGGCACTGATAAGTGCTGGCCTGAGGCGGCGGTTGGCGAGTTCAGTGCAAGATGGGGGCTTCGTCTTCAAGAGTAGATGGTGGAGGGCCATCAGTGGAGCAGCGGGAGGAGGAGGCGCTGGCAGCGTCCACCGGGTCACTGTCCGCGCTCCAGCAGGTGTTCGCTAGGCTATCCGTAGCCGCCCCAACTGGCAACCGTGCCATACCACTCCAGAGTCTCCAGGCAGGCGATACATCAAAGGATTCTCTTATCTATTTTATTGCTAGCTAAAATCAAATTCAAGCCAAGAGAGTTTAAATTCATTATGAACTGTGCTACGAATTCTATTGAAAGTTGCCACTAGGTACGACCACTGGGTAAGCCTATAAGTGCCCTTTTTAATACAAGACCAACTAACCAGTCGTGATCTTCTGGTCTATGATGGCACAAGAAATTAATAGGCAAATTTTTGAATCAAATTACACATACAGAAGAGTGAAATGGCTCATTAAACTTGACATCTCAAACTGGCAAACTTCTTAGGTCATTCATTAAACCGGACATCTCAAACTCACATAACTTAGTAAGTCACACACACTCATATGAAAGCATGTCAAAGAAACCCTCATTAGTGAATACACCATGAAAGTCAATTGAAAAAAATCAATAGATACTGATCAAATTAGGTAAAACCTAATGTAGAGTATAGTGCCCAAAAGACATGAGAGTGTTTGCATCTTGTACAATAAGAACTGCTCCAATAAATATCTTAGAACAGGTCATTATAGTTTTTCAAAATATGGATGGAATCAAAGTGCTTGGCAGTGGTTTTAGCATTTTTAGAAAGTGTGGAAAGACATCATGTATGAGAGACGGGATGGTGCATGGTGAAAGAACTATACCTTTTTGGAGTGCTGTAGGACATGTTGAATCCTTTTGAGTTTGACAAGGACTTCAGAGCCTAGAGTTGGGGATTCACCTTTGGCCGTCAGTGATAGACATTGGTAAAGTACTGAATAGCAGGAGGTTTTGGTGGCGTGAAGGTTGGGGTGTAGGTGTTGGGGAGACGTAGGAAGAGAATCCACATGATTAGAAAGGTCCAATTCGATAAACTCATTATAATGCAAGGAAGGAGGCGGAATTGGTGTATGAAGATATTCGATTCATGAAAGGTAACATCAGCATAGACATACATATAATCTTAATTGGGAAGAGATCGTGTTTTTCTGCCTTAGGATCAAAGTTATGAAGGCAATGCCACCAAAAAACCTAAGAAGATGAAGATTGTCTTTGGAAAGACAATGGAAAATGGTGTTTTATTTTGAAGAACAACAGATGACAGTCGACAATTGATGAAGTATCATGATGCGGAAATGGCTTTAGACCAGTTTGATTTGGACATTTGAGCTTAAAAGATAAGAGGTTGGTGAAATCCAACAGAGGTGATTCTTGCGTTCAACAACTCCATTTTTTGTGGAGTGTGAGCACAAGATCTTTGGTAGTTCATCCTATCATTTAGGAAAAAAACCCGACATAGATCTAGAGATATATTCTTAGGCATTTGTCAGTGCAACCGACTTTAATGGAGATATTAAGTTGGAGTTTAACCATTTTATGAAAAGATTGAATATACCAAAAGCATTTCATCATGAGATTTTGACAAATAATCCACATTAATTTAGAAAAGTCATTGAAAAATATCACAGAGTACCAAAATCCTATAAAATTTATGGTTTGAAAAGGATCACATATGATACCGTGGATAAGATCGAATATGTTTTTCGAACATAAAATAGTTTTATGTGGAAAGATAATTCTATGATGCTTCCCTAGTTGAAAAATATTGCATGAAGGACTTTTTAAACTAGATAAAGACGGCTAGAGCCATTTGAAAAGGATCACATATCATACCGTGGATAAGATCAAATATGTTTTTCGAACATAAAATAGTTTTATGTGGAAAGATAATTCTATGATGCTTCCCTAGTTGAAAAATATTGCATGAAGGACTTTTTAAACTAGATAAAGACGGCTAGAGCCATTTGAGTTTCTCGAGAGACAGTGCTTGTGACATTAGTGAAGTTGAGGCATACGTGTCTAGACGGTCCTTCCCAACCAAGGGAGGCCTAGGGGGCCTAGGAGCCTAGGAGGGAGCTTAGGCGTTTCCAGACATTCTTCATATTTGTTTGTATTTTACATATATACAAATAGTTTTGCATATACATGTAGCTATTTTCAAATATTGTACATTTGTATTGTTATCCTCTAAGCTTAATCGATCATAAATTCACCTACATCACATCTGTCATGTTCTAAGCTAGACCTATTCAGCCTTAATTTGACCTAACATGATCGAAATTGAACCTAACTTAACTTAGTGACTTAGTCTGCCCTAATTTGGCCCAAGTCAGACCTCTTTTGGCATAATATGACCTAACTAGACATAACTTCCCCTAGTCTGTCCTACCTTGACCTAAAGCCCTAATTTGGCAAACTCAGACCTAATTCCCCCAAATAAGACATGTTTTCTCCAAATCAGACCTATTTCCCCCCAAATCAGACTTAATCGACCCAAATTAAATGTTTTGGCCTAAGTCAAACCTATTTCTCCCTAAAATACTAAACTCGATCTAATCTTACCAAATCCAGACCTAATACATGCAAATTTGGTCTTTAAGTGTCTTAATTTGGGTCTAAAAGGTCTTAGGCATCTAATTTACTTATCTAAAAGCCTAGGCACCTTGTTTAAGGCGGCCCACCTAGATCCTAACGGGACCTAGGCGAGAGCCTTGATAACTATGAATTGAGGAGGTGAACACAAAAGGAGAGCAGAATGCTAATTGCCATCACCGAAGTAGCATAGGTCATCAGCTCTAGAACCTTCAAATACTGAGAATTCTACAACACAAAGCCATGACTACCAAAGGTAAAAGTGTTAACAAGTTTAGCAACAAACATAAGGTGAAGGGATAGTTTGTAATATAATGCACAAACTAGAGTCGAAATTTGGGTGAAATATTCACACTACCACACTATTGAAACGTCTTAATGGATATGTCATCTAGGATGACATATGAATGGGTAATATGGAATTCTAGTGTTGAAAGGAGGTGTCATTGTGTTGTGTGGTCCTGGAATCAATTATCTAGGGAAAATTGGAGGCCATCATTGAGCCCCCCACATTATATTAGTTTGAGGCTAGATGCACTGATGATGTTGCAGCGAGTTGTAACGCCATGGACTCATGGAGTCCCTGAAGCAAAATTTTGGGACACCTATACTAGCTTCTCGTATTCAAAAGAGGCTGAGAGGAGATGGTAACTTGTGAGAAGATGTCAGATGTATGGGCAACATGGGCTGAACTGACTCGATGGCTTTGCCTGTATGGATGTCCATGCGTCTCGTAGCACTTCTCTAGGTGACCAAGTTTGTTGCAGAAGGTACATTACATTCTAGGGGCACGTCCACGGGTAGCGACAACCATGGTAAGTGTAGTTTTGGTAGAGCAACCGAGATAAGTTGTGGTCCCGTATCATATTGCTGTAGACGAGAATAGTGTCTTCTTAGGCAGGAAGCTGGTCTCCAACCAAGATGACACTATTCATGGGGGCATATGCCAGATGAAGATCAATGAGAAACTTTGCAGTAATGCCATTGACACGTCTTTTGTGTGCGCATCAGAGGTGACATGCTGGAAGAAGTTGAGCTGTTATGACAGGACAACAATACCGTCATATAGTCATCTAGAGATTTATCCCTTGGTGTTCAACAAACAATTTATCCCAAATCTTTTAGATATGTATTGTGTTATTTTCTTGAGCGAAGTGGCAACATGCATTATCCCCCATGTCTTTGGCGTTTTTGTGGAACATGTACTTAGAAATTCTACAACCAGTTTTCCTCTTGATTGTTCCCTCGTCTCCACTCCTTGGTAGGCTTCTCAATGAACTTTAGTTTATCTCTGGATTCAGGAATTAAATTGAATTCAGCCAAAGTAAGTAATTATCTCAATTTAATTTGATGATGGATATAGGCACATTGTCGTTGTAGACACTGGTTTGAGGAGCCTTGTTGTCAGCTAGCTTGAGATGCGAGTCACCGGGAAGGAGTAGGATGAGAAAAAGCAGAAGAGTCACATGTAAGATGCATGGTGAAAAGATAGATAGGCGCCCATAAGAAGCATACAGTAATAGAATTCTTTATTAAAGTAAGATGCACTGTTATAGATAGGTATGGCAAAGATTCCCTATCCTTGAAATACTCACTCATGCATGAAGGGAAGGTGCACATGGAGGTAGAAGGAGAAATCCGATTCCGGATGGGTTTACGAACAAAATTAATCACTACCCATGGAGACAGTGTAGTCAACAGACACAGAAGTTGCAAAGTTATCTGTTGATGAAGTCTAGGAGGAAGGAACAACGAGAGACCTCTCTTCCTCGAATGCTAGCGACTCATGCCTTACTCCCTTTAAGGAGTTAGCTGTGGCGACTGCACCTCTTGGAGGGGCTGGCGGCGGCAGCTGCGGAAGATCCTCGTGGAGCTGACGATACCGGCTGTCGATCCTGTTGGGAGCCAACGGCGGTGGCTGCTCTCTTGCTGAAGACGGCAGCAGCTGCATCCGCTCCTTTTAGGGCCGCTGCTGCTTCGGTTGGCGGCGGCGGTTGCTGGTCTCCTCGTAGGCGGCGACGACTGCTGTCTTCCTTGGCGAGTGCGACACTGCTGCAATCCTCGGTTTGGTCAGTGAGCAGGTGGTTTTTCAGTTTAGATGCTCTCATACTATGTGATAATCCATGAGCTTCAATTAACTAAAACAATAATTCAAGGAGTCCTATATATAAAATAGGCTCGGGATAAGTTCTACATCAGGATTGACATAATAAAGATAAGCTAAACCATTAGTAACATGCTTAAGAAAGATAGGGCCATTACCGTTATTATTAATTCTGATACTCTAATAGATAGAAACTTGCCCATGCCGTAGGGGAGACATCGGGAGGTAAGCAGGAGACTTTAGACTTACCATCAACCCAAAGGCTCTTGATAAAAAAAAGGAGTCTTGCTTGTTTGTTTACAAATTCTGCAACAAAGGGTCAGCAGAGAGGACCGTTCGCCCTTAGGGCCATCAACAGTAGGTGAGCAGTTGGAGGCTCAGAGAGGGGCAAGAGGACCTCCCTACCCGGCGGCCGCCTTATGCATGGAAGCCTGCATGTGCTTCTAGCCTGCGGTGGCTGTACAGGGAGGTTGCAACCTCTCTGTCAGCAGTGGCAGGTTGTAAGGGAGCCGACGCCCCCCCGTGGTGGCGACTAGGCTCTGCGAAGCCGGCTGCCCCTGTTGGGAGCGTCAACGAGAGCGGATCACTCCCTCTTTAGCTCTGCAACAGGGAGGAGGGTCTCCCCCTTGGCCACAACAGATGGAAGAGTGATGCACAAGGTGAAGAAAAGGAGGGGAGGAGGAGGGAGAGAGAGGTGGCGGCTGGGTTATCCTTATATAGGAGTGATATTGAGGTCAGTGTACAGCAAGTACACAATAAGGAATAAGTTAAGCCATATAAAATGGCCCATGTAGCCCTAGTATCAATCTACTTCTTGTACCTCTAATAGAGAGAATTATTTTTAGAGATACATGCACACATACTTAGTAATAAATTTCTAAAAATACACATTAATAATTACAATATCTGGATATAAGATAGAGGACACACACTCCAGTCCTTGCAACCACCACCTTGCTACACAGGCAACTGTGTTGCATTTTAAGCAGCTGCATAACTAACCATGTTTGATTTTATATTTGCAATGTATGCCTAGAAATTTGTATTCTTTTACACAATTCGAGAACTATGTATACGATCAATAGACTAATCTACCTGCAATTAGCATCATACTCTTTAGGCAATATTCTAGTTGCATATAACTCCAAAAAGTTTTTTTAAATCTCTACAATCTGTTATGACTTTTGATGTATCTCTGTAAAAGCCATTGTATACTAGGCATCTTACAGTTCTCAATACAATGCACCACAGTCAATAATTGCTGACATCTCCTCTCATAAAAGATGAGATATTCCTTTATATAACATGTTACATTATATATATCCTGTTTTACATAAACATGTTATTTGTTTTGTTATTTTCCTTTATATATGGACCTCTCTGTAATTGTCTCAGTTATATATATATGAGGGTGCACACGTTGTGCAACCCTAAGCTTTCTGCAATACCTGACTCTGTCACATGGTATCAGAGCAGGCTCTAACCTAGCCTCCCTCCCTCCCTTCTCTCTCCTCCGCCCCCCCCCCCCCCCCCCCCCCGCGCCGCCCGCCGCCGACAGCAGCAGGCCGCCGGTCGGCAGCAGCCAGCCGACAGCAGCCGCCGCTGGCCTAGCTGGGCCGCCGCAGCTCCGACCGGCCATCTCCAGCGGGCCGCAGGTCCCTCCGTGGGCTCCGTGGTTCCGTCTTGCCTCCTGGCGTGGTGCACCGCTAGTGCTTGAGCAACCGTAGTTGTTGTTCGCACAGCAGGTGCGCTGCTGGGTGGTCGTTTTCTAAGGGACCACTGACCCACTGGTAGATCTGGCCTAGATCAGTCTTCAGGGGGAGATCGGCGCATTGTTCGTCTAAGGGGTTACCGTCGGTTCGTGCTTGTTAGTGCCTGCCTGCCCGTGTAGGCTTCGGCCTCCGGGTTCTCTGCTACGCCTTGGCGTAGTGCGTATGTGAGAGGTCCACGGTGACTTGTTTCTGCCTGCTTCTGCCTGCCTGACGGCGTAGTCCGTCTTCTGTTTGTGCCTACCTGTGCATGTGCCTGCCTTTCTGCATCTTCTCATGGCGTCTTCTGGGGATGACATGTGGAGAGAGTCGCGCCGTCAAGTCACTACTGTTAAGCTTGACAGGCGCAACTACCAGCTGTGGGTCTGTTCCTTTGTGATCTTTGCCAAATCACAAGGGAAGTACTCTCACTTGATTCGGACGGGTCCGTCTCAGCCTGCAGAGGGGGCGAATGCAAAGGACATCAAGGCCTTTGATGACTGGGTTCGTGATGATTCGACCGTCATGACATGGATTCTCAACAGCTCCGTTGAGAAGATTAGTGTTACTCTTCTTCAGCTGCCTACAGCGAAGCAGATGTGGGATCAGCTCGCCAGTACCTACTCGCACAGTGAAAATCCGAAGAAAGTCTTTGATATCACAAAGCAATTGGGGCGTCTGCAGTTTACTGGTTCTGACATTTCAGACTACTTCTCCACCTTCACTGGTCTGTGGGGCGAGTTGGAGATGTATCATCCGCTGTCCACTGATTTAGCTACTATGCAGAAACAGCGGGCGGAGCTTCAGCTGATTCAGTTTCTCAGTGGTTAACCTGATTCCTATGCTGGGGTGGTAGATCAGATTTTGGCGAGTGATCCACTCCCGACCTTGCAGACTGCCTACAAGCGTCTCCAGCGCCTTCCGTCATTGACACCGTCTCCGCCTCCTGAGACTGGAGACTCTACTGCTTTGGCCGCTTGGGGCGGGCGTGGTCGTGGCCGTGGCCGCTCCAGTGATGGCCGTCCTCCCCTGAGTGCAGGCCGGGGGCGTGGACCTGGTGCTGGACGAGGAGCTCCTCCTGCTGCCCCGCCCTCTGCTGCTGCGCGTCCTCAGCAAGGACATCGCTTGTGTACATTCTGTGGCCGGTCCAACCATATTGAGGAAAAATGCTGGGAAAAGTATGGTAAGCCGGCATGGGCCAATGCTGCGGCTGATTCTTCTGCGTCTGAGGGTGCTACTCAGACACCTGCACCGGAGCTTGCGGGGGCTACCGCAGACTACATCCGGGCTGAGGTGGAGCGTCTCTTCCTTAAGCGTGCTGGTTCCTCTCCTGCTGCATCTACGAGTGGAGCACATGCTGCCTTATCTGGTTATGACACTGCCTTCCTGAGCTCCTCCTCACCTTCTACCTCTGGTAATACCAAATGGGTGATAGACTCGAAGGCATCTGCACATATTTCTGGAAATAAATTTTTGTTTAAACATATATCTGCACCTGCCCGCCACTCTTCTGTTATGCTTGCTGATGGCTCTAAGTCGTCAGTTCTTGGAGTCGGTGATATTATTTCTCATTCTGGCCTAAAATCTGCCTTATATGTGCCCAGATTTCCTCTTAACCTGTTATCTGTCAGCAAGATTTTACGGAGTTTAAATTGTAGCCTGACTTTTGTGCCTGGTTCATGTGTTTTTCAGGACCTTCACACGAGGATGAAGATTGGTGGGGGGTATGAAGGTGCTGATGGGCTGTTTTACTTGGACCAGTTACCTAGATCAGAGAAAGCTGCTGTGGTATCTGCATTATCTGCTTCTGTTTCTGCTCTCCAGTGGCACTACAGGCTGGGCCATCCCTCTTCAGAGAAGCTGCGTAGTTTAGTTCCTGATATTGGCAGTTGTCATTTTCAGTGTGATTCGTGTCAACTAGGGAAACAAACTCGTATTGTGTATCCTAGACGTAGTACTGTGAGCAGTAAAAACATTTTTGATTTAGTTCACTCTGATGTATGGGGTCCATGCAATGTACCAAGCTTGTCTGGTTACAATATTTCATTCTGTTTATTGATGATTTTTCGAGGACTACTTAGCTGTTTCTGTTAAAAAGTAGGTCCGAAGTGCTGTCTACTATTAAATTATTTTTTGCTGAAATAAAGACGCAGTTTGGCTTGCCTATTAAAACTTTTCGAACTGATAATGCTTTAGAATTTGTTAAGCAAGATGTGGCTGTGTTTTGTAAATCTGTGGGTACTCTTCACCAAACTTCTTGTGCTTATACCCCACAACAAAATGGTGTTGCTGAGCGAAAGAATAGGCACTTATTAGAAGTTACCAGAACAATAATGATGCATTCTCATGTGCCCCGCTCTTATTGGCCTGAAGCTATCTTGACTGCATGTTTTCTGATTAATAGGATGCCATCGTCTGTTATTGGGAATAAAATTCCCTTCCAGGTTTTGCACCCTGACATCTCCATGTTTCCTGTGTCTCCTAGAATTTTTGGGTGTACCTGTTTTGTTCGGTTGCTTGGACCTACTTCTGATAAGCTATCTCCTCGAGCTACTAAATGCATTTTTTTGGGCTATTCTCGCACTCAAAAGGGTTACAGATGCTATAATCCCAGCACTCGGAAGTGGTTTACTAGTAGTGATGTTGTCTTTTTTGAGGATACACCGTATTATTCTTCAGCAGGAGATAGTTTGCAGACAAATATTCTGGCTCCTCCTTTACCTGTTATTTCTGACTGTGTGCTTGACCGCACTGATACTGAGACTACTGCTAAGCAAGACCCTCCTCTTATTGTTTATCATCGCAGGAATAAAGCACCTTCCACACATGTACCTCCCCAAGACAACCAATCTTCTCCTCCAGAAGGTTCTGCTGCACCTGAGGTAAACTCTGATCTTGACTTACCTATTGCTCTCCGTAAGGGTACTCGTTCTTGCACTTCTCATAGCATTGCTCAGTGTGTGTCTACTGCTCATCTGAATACTCATTCCAGCAATTTTGTATCTGCCTTATCTGCTGTGGCTGTACCTAAGAATGTTCAGGAAGCTTTGAAAAGTACAACTTGGACATCTGCTATGAATGATGAGATGCTTGCTCTTACTGACAGAGACACTTGGGAGCTGGTGGATCCACCTCCTCAGTGTAAGCCTGTAGGCTGCAGGTGGGTTTATGCAGTCAAATATCAACCTGATGGTACGGTTGAGAGGTTGAAGGCAAGGCTTGTTGCGAAGGGATACACTCAGACTTATGGCATTGATTATTTTGAGACTTTTTCTCCTGTTGCTCGCCTTAACTCTGTCAGGATTCTTTTATCTGTTGCTGTGAATCTAAACTGGCCTCTTATGCAGCTTGATGTGAAAAATGCCTTTCTGTATGGTGACTTACAGGAGGAGGTGTATATGGAGCAACCTCCTGGGTTTGTTGCTCAGGGGGAGTCTCACAAAGTCTGCAGGCTTAAGAAGTCTATCTATGGGCTCAAGCAGAGTCCTCGTGCCTGGTTTGATAAGCTGAGCAGGATTATGATTGATTTTGGCTTTCTGAGGTCACAAGTTGACCATTCTGTATTCATTAAAAAGACTTCTGCTGGTATTACTGTTCTGATTGTATATGTGGATGACATTATTATTTCTGGCAGCGACACTCTTGGTATTCAGGCTACCAAAGATCATTTGGGCAAGCATTTTGCTACCAAAGATCTAGGCAGACTCCGATACTTTCTTGGCATAGAAGTCTCTAGAAATTCTAATGCCTTGGTTCTTTCGCAGAGAAAGTATGTTCTTGATATCCTGCAGGAGACTGGTATGCTTGGTGCGAGACCTGCAGATACTCCTCTTGATCCTAATGTTAATTGGGATGATGAGTCCTCTGCTATGTTTACTGATCATAAAAAATTCAGGAGGCTGATTGGTTACTCGTCCTGATATTGCTACTGCTGTGGGTCTTCTTAGCAGATACCTCGACAAACCCAGACAATGCCACTGGGATGCTGTATGCCAAGTCTTGAGATACTTAAAAAAATCTCCTGGCAAGGGACTTCATTATAAAAAGAATGGGCACTATGTTCTTGAAGGATATTCTGATTATGATTATGCAGGCAGCAAAGTTGATAGAAAATCTACTTCTGGCTACTGTACTTTTGTAGGGGGCAATCTTGTCACTTGGAGGAGCAAGAAACAGAATGTAGTGGCCAGATCTAGAGCTGAGGCTGAGTACAGGGCCATGGCCCATACTGCTTGTGAGTTACTGTGGGTGCGTTCTCTTCTGAAAGAATTTGGGATTGAGTCTTCATCGGCCATTCCTATGCATTGTGATAACAGAGCTGCCATCTTCATTGCAAATAATCCTGTCTATCATGAGCGCACCAAACATATTGAAGTTGATTGTCACTTTATCAGAGAGTCTATTCTTGCTGGCAAGATATGCACTCCATTCACGAGATCTGAAGACCAAGTTGCTGATATCTTCACCAAGCTCTTGGCTAAGAAACAGTTCTGCATGCTGCTGGACAAGTTGGGCATGATTGACATCTATGCTCCAACTTGAGGGGGAGTGTTACATTATATATTTCCTGTTTTACATAAGCATGTTATTTGTTTTGTTATTTTCCTTTATATATGGACCTCTCTGTAATTGTCTCAGTTATATATATATATGAGGGTGCACACGTTGTGCAACCCTAAGCTTTCTGCAATACCTGACTCTGTCACATAACACAAAAGCATACTTGGTCCACCAACAATGACTATCTGAAGGCATTTTTCTCTATCCTCACCGTTTATATCCACCCAAATTTCTGGAATTACTAAGAAAGTCTAATTCCTGGTTCAAATAACCGTTAGTATGATTATTATTGAATGCATAAAGAAATATCCAAAGTTGAAGCTTTGTTTGTACTTGGCAGATCACAATTAATAAAAAAGAATCAAATTACTAATTGCAGTAGATAATCTACGCATTTGGTTCTGTGTAAATGTTAAAAAAAATCAAGGTGGTGATTTGGTTAGACCTATTATAAAACCTTGCACGCATTGGATCTTATTGAAAAACGAGAATCCGTAGAAACTGCTAGATGTTTTGTTGTTTCTGTAAAAGACATTGGGTTTTTCGACCTTCATGTGGTATTCCTTCTATTTTTTACAGAAAATTGTGAACAACTTTTTGTAATATGTCTTTTAAGTAAATGAGTTATTCATAAATTGCAGTCAATGTCTGGGGCTTATGTCCCGGCCACCAACTAATATGGACTGAATTTCTCAAGAACTGTTTTTCAGTTTCACTTCATTTTGGTATTTGGGTTCCATGCAGCTGAGCTTGTTCAGAATTAATATTCTATAATAGAAGCCACACTTATTAGTTGATGTCGCATCAACTTGAATCTGACAATTACTCTTTTTTACCAGGATATGTTCAGTTTGAAATTCGATACCATACATACCGAAACACTTTCAATGCCTGGATCTTTTCCTCAGCTGATAGCTAATCTTGGTCACTCCATTGTTAGCACCTTCTTCAGAAAGGATGACCAAGGTCTTTGTTGGATTGATTTCTTGAAAGGGTATAACAGATGCTGTTCAAACATGGCAGTATCAACATCTATTAACATTCTGCTCATGCTTTACTCTGATGTTAGCAAAAAGATTGAAAATCCAGTAAGTTTGGAGTTTGATTCTGAGGATTTTGATGGAAAGGTATTTGGAAATCTTCGGATGAGTGATGTCCTAATGGTTCTTTGGATATGCTGGGTTATGGACTTTGCCTCCAATGTCTTGACGTCTTTGAACGAAAATCCCTTGTTGTTACTTCCTGACATACAGCATTTGATCACATCAGCTTACATATTTTGTTGTGAAGTGCACATTGATTCATGTATTAAAGAATTGGATTTATGTAATCTTGAAACTACCTTTAGTGTTCAGAAGCTTCACCTCTGGATCATTACAACACTTCCAGGCCTGGGAAAATGTCTTTATCATTTTGTTCAAGCCAGAGTAAAAGAATATGCAGTTTCAAAGGTAAAAAATGTCGCTGTCCACTAATAACTGCTATGAATCAATTTATTCTTCAGGCATATTGATTTTTTACAACTATTTGAAAGGAATTTAATTTCATAAGCATGTAGCTTAATTGCTTGGAGAAATTAGACATAAAGGCTGTTGATACTTAACTGTGTAATAAGTAGCTTGCTGCATTCATGACAAATAAGTCCCTGCTGCACTAATCACTCCTTATGTTAGAATTTGCTTTGACAACCCAAATGACAGATCCAGATTTCCTGAAGGTGAAATTTGAGAAGATTGTATAGTTATTCAGCAATAATAAAAGAGAATAGCTTCCTTCAAGAACCATGCACTTAGCCTTGGACGTGGGCACGGACACGATATGCCAGTTTTCAACAAGACACGGTCACAATACCAAACAAGACAAACAAATGCACATGAAAGATCTAAATAATTCTAATGAAATTTCAAACATGTGAAACTGATAATGTTAAAAATAATCATTTGATAGTTTTTTAATTATAATTTATATATTTTTTAAAATTTTCTATTTATACACCTGGGTACTATAGCATCTACCTTCTCTCACTCTTCCGTCTCCTGTTACCCACTCGAGTGTCACCGTCCCTGAAAAGGAAAATAGTTGTGGCCGGCTTCTGCTGAGGCCGTGCTCTGGCCCCTGCAATGACCGGGGATCAACATCTTTTGCCCCTGGGTTTCATTCTTTGAGGAAGCTATTGCTATCACACCATTCTGGAAGTTATTTGTGTGTCAGTTATGCTCTACTAGTTTGAGCATTCTGCCTTACTTTATGTCTGCCTGCTTGTATCTACGCATCTGAATTTTTTTTTGTGCTGTGGAGTAACAAACGGCTTCAATCAATGTTAGATTGTCTATAGGCCACCACTGTGAAATTGGATAGTAGAAAATATGCTATCTGGACTCTGGAGAAGGTCCTTCCTGATTTAAGTGAAATTTCAAAGAAAATAAAATAGTCTTACTGATATCCATGCCGACCCATCTGTAAATTCAGGGGTTGAGGAAATAAATATACAAACTTGTTGACTAGAATTGGAGTTACATTTATAATCATTAACCAACAAGATTTTCTTATACATCCCATCCCACATACATAATTACATAAATGATGCTTGTACATTGTATGATGATTCCTCCTCAAGCTAGAGCATATGTCATATGTGCCCGGCTTGTTACATAAAAATCATATTCCATACCTGTCCAGAGACTCAGTAATAGAGTTAGTAATTAATCTTTGTATCTAAGTAGATCAGGCAAATCAATTATATTCATAGTTGTTGAGGTGGCCAGGCGTCAGGCGTTTATGGGGGAGCGCCTAGGGTGCCTAGGCGTTTTACCTTTTTTTTTAATAAAAAATGATGATTTTTTTAATTTTACGTTCTTATTTTCATTTATGTAAATATTAAATAATGACATTATTACATAGTCTCATGTAGAATTTAGGCTAAATGACACCTAAAATGACCTAAGCTAGAACTGATTGGCCGTAATTTGAACTCATTTGATCCAAATTTGATCAAATTTGACCTAGTTTACCCTAATTTGGCCTAAACCATATCTAATTTTGTATAAATGACCTAATCAAATTCAATTTTTCTAAAATTTTCATATATACACCTAAATGAGGCCAAATTTAGTCAAATCAGACAAAATCTTCCCAATCTAGAACTTTCTCCCCCAAATCATACTTGATTTCCCCAAATTAGACCTAATATGCCCAAATTTGACATGATTTTGCCTAAATAAAACCTGATCTTGCATATTATGACCCAGTCAAACTTGACTTCCCCAAATTTTCCCTATGTTGACCTAAACAAGATCTAATTTTGCCAAATCAGACCTAATCTCACTAAATCAGACCAATTTCCCCAAAATCAGACTTGTTTTCTCCAAATCAGACCTAATATGCTTATATTTGACATAGTGTTAAAATCAAACATATTTTGCATAACATGACCTAATCAAACCTAACTACCCCAAATTTTCCTTATATTGATCTAAATGAGGCCTTACATGACCAAACAGATCTAATTTCCCCAAATTAGACCTAATTCCCAGAAATTAGGCCTATTTCCCCTAAATCAGGCCTGTTTTCCCCAAATCAGACCTAATATACCCTAATTTGACCACATTTGGGATAAATCAGACCCATTTCAACCATAAAATGACTCAACTTGATCAAATTCAGACCTAATTTATGCTAAATTAGCCTTGAAGTGGCTTAATTTTGGCCTAAAAAGCCTTAGGCGGCCACTTAGGTATCTGGTTATCGCACTTTAACTCCATGGGATCATGATATAAGAAGCAAGACTCCTCTAGATGTTTAACTCATAGCAAATTTATAGGTTGCAAGTGCCATGGCGGCATGACTCTGTATTCTGACTCTACACTAGATCAAGCTATTTTTTTCTGCTCCTTAACAAGTTGACACCCACAAATATACAATAACCAGTTATAGGCCTTTTATTGCTAGAAACCAACCCAATCTACATCAGAGAAGTCGCGGATTGTAAAGTGATTGTGATTTTTATAAAAGACCCTTCCTAGCCTTTTTGAGATACCTTAGACTATGCATGATAACCTTAAGGCTCAAGGTGACTTAATCATGGATTTGCCATAAATTTATTGACAACACTAGTAGCAAAGACAATATCAGATCTAGTGACTGCCAGATAATTCAATTTTCCCACAAGACTTATATTCCTCCATGATCCTCAAGGAAATCAAGATAACTTAATTATAGGTTCCAGAGGAGTGTCTTCTAGCCTGACTCGTAGTAT
Organism: Alisma plantago-aquatica; assembly: GCA_963693085.1. Classification (NCBI taxonomy): domain Eukaryota; kingdom Viridiplantae; phylum Streptophyta; class Magnoliopsida; order Alismatales; family Alismataceae; genus Alisma; species Alisma plantago-aquatica. The sequence goes on from OY856412.1 coordinate 122,653,606, forward strand.
TCCCATCTTGTCAAGAAGGTAGAGACTAGAGAATATACTTCCTCTAGGTGATGACAGTTGCATCCTTGGATTTAATGACTTCAATTCCTAGGAAATACTACAAACTACACAAGTCTTTCATTTAGAATTTCCCTTGCAGAAAACTCTTGAGTTGTGAGATGCCATGTCAATCAATATCAATGGTAACAATCATTAACATATGCAATAAGAAGAAATTAACTAGAAAACCATTGCCCACAAAAGACATAATAATCCATACATCTATTGATATAAAATTTAGGCTTTTAGAGAGATTTATGAAGCTTGTAGATCATGTCAGACCCCCGTAAGCAATAAACCCAGGTGGTTGCATCGTGTATGTTTCCTGAATGAGATCATCTTGTAGAAAGACATTCTTAGTGCCAGAAGGTAGAGAGGCCACAATAGCCAGCAATAAGCGATAGAATTAGGGTTGTCAATGGGGAGGGTATGAGGAGGCCCTCTCCTTTCTTTTAGTCATAGAAGTCAAACTGGAATGAGATCCTCTGGGTTTAGCGATTGATCATGACTTCCCTCTCTCCTGTAGTAGCACTCCCTTCTATTAGTACTTATTAGTCAAAAACTCGCTTCCCACCAAGTGTGGTGGGTAAGGGTATGGGTAATTCCCCACTCCACCAATGTCCTTGCCCTCCCCTTACCCTTATCCTTACCCTTACCCTCTTACCCACAGGGTAAACGGGGAGGGTAAGGGTGAAGCTGGGAATTTCTATATCTTCTAAAAGTTTGTCCTTATATTACCAATAATGGTCTACCTAATATATTTATATATTTCATTAAAATATCAAGGTGCTCCATAATTTCTGTAACTATTCAGCACGATTCTATTCCCAAGACAGTAATTGTTGCATATACAAAATGTAGTACTCTTAATATTGATATATGAACAAATAAGTCGCCCCTAAAAGAAAAAGATGCTACACTAAAATGATATTAAATGACAACACAACACAAAAGTTATTGTTGTAAACATACATATCTTATGCCTTTCAAATTTGTCATATAAAAAAAAATTAAGCACAAGTGAAGTAGATAACACCAACACAAATATGTATCTTATGGTACATTAAGGATTACAATTTTTATTATGTAATCGTGTGTGTTACAACTTAAGGTTTTGTAAAATACTTGGTTAATCACCATAAAAAATTATAAAATAGTACATAAACTATAAAATCTCATTATTTCACAAATGTGTTACACCTCCAATATGGTGTTGTATACACAACCAAGTTAGCTACATAAGAGATAGATAAGAATATCATGTATTGTACTAAATGATGACCACATAACATTGAATAATACGTAGACGAAAACATCACAATGATTATATATTTAATATTTTTTACATAAATATTTGCGGGTAGCGGGTTAGAGGGTATGGGTAATGGCTTACCCTTACCCTTACCCCTACCCCCTAAGGTTGCGGGTTAGAGGGTAGCGGGTAGGTGGGTTGTAGAAGTGGATGCCATAAAGCAACATGCAATGCGGCTTGCGTGAGGGTTCATGACCCCTCACCCTTTTATTAATAGAAACATGGAGAAATTACATAGAGGTCCAACAATATATAAAAATTACAAATAATAGAATAAAAAGAGATATATTAACACTCCCCCTCAAGCTGGAGCGTACACATCGTGTATGCCCAACTTGTTGCAAAAGTTCTGAAATGTTGCTGGACTCAATGGCTTTGTGACAACATGTGCAAGTTGATCTTCAGATTTGACGTGCGGAGTCACAACAGTGCGATTTTTGATCTGATCTTTAATGAAGTGACAGACAACCTCTATATGCTTAGTGCGTTATGGAAGACTGGATTCTTAGCAATGTAGATAGCAGCTAGATTGTCACATCTGAGCTCTATGGGAGACGAAACAAGAATCTTTAACTCAGAAAGCACAGATTGAACCCACTGCAACTCACAACAGGCATGAGCCGTTGCTCGATACTCAACCTCCGTGCTTGATCTAGCCATAACATTCTGGTTTTTGCTTTTCCAGGTAATAAGGTGATTTCCTAGAAACGTGCAATACCCAAAAGTAGACCTCCTGTCATTCAAATTACCAGCCCAATCTGCATCTGCATAACCAGTAAGAACAAGAGTAGACACAGGAGTCTTGGGTCTATAGTAGGTGATCCCCTTACCGGATGCACCCTTTAGATGTCTCAGAATACGGCAAACTGCCATCCAATGTGACTGTCGTGGTGAGCTTATATGCTCACTCACCATTCCTACAACAAAAGAAATGTCAGGGCGAGTAACTATGAAATATATCAGTTTACCAACAATTTTCCTGTAGTATCCAGAATCTGGATAATCAATATCATCAGTCATCTCCTTCACATGTAGTCCATAGGAGTAGACATCGGCTTGGATTCACTCATGCCAGTTTTCTGTAGTAGATCCAACACGTATTTCCTCTGAGACAAATTAGTACCTGCATGAGATCTAAGTACTTCAATGCCCAGAAAATATCTCTGCTTGCCCAGATCCTTTGTATGAAAGTGCCCCTGCAATCCTTCCTTTACACGTGATATGCCTGTAGAATAACTGCCAATGATAACTATATCATCAACATATACAACAATAATGATGGATCCAACAGAAGAGCTAGAATAAAATAAAGAGTGATCAGTCACAGAATGAGAGAAGCCCATCTTTAGTACAACATCACTAAACTTATCAAACCAAGCTCTAGGAGATTGTTTCAATCCATAGATGGCTTTCTTCAATCTACACACCTTCTGACACTCCCCCTGAGCAACAAAACCAGGAGGTTGCTCCATGTACACCTCTTCCTATAGATCACTATGGAGAAAGGCATTCTTGACATAAAGCTGAAATAGAGGCCAGTTAAAAGTAGTAGCCAGAGAAATAAGAATCCGCACTGAATTCAGATGAGCCACTGGTGAAAAGGTCTCAAAGAAATCAACTCCATATGTCTGAGTGTAACCCTTTGCTACCAGTCTAGCCCTTAACCTCAACTAAACCATCTGGATTATGTTTTACTGTGAATGCCCATCTGCAGCCCACAACATTTTTACCTGAAGGTATGTCAATAAGTTCCCATGTGTTGTTTTGTAGAAGAGCAGACATTTCCATATGCATTGTCGGTTTCCAACCAATATCTTTCATAGCATCAAGATGATTTCTTGGAATGACCACAAAATGAATCCAAAGAGCAAATGACCTGACCTGCTTAGATAATTTCGACAAACAACACACATTTGCAATAGGATGTCGAATAGTATAGGAACGAGTACCTTTGCGAACAACAATGGGAACATCAAGGTCAAATGGTTCTTCAGAAATCTCTTGAGTAGAGGAAGATGAGGAAGGCTTAGAGACCGGAGTCGGTACCTCCTCTGGATCCTGTCTGCCTGGTATGCTGTAAACATGCGGATATTATTGAATCAAAGTATCATCTGCTGGCTGCTCTTCCTGAATTACAGTATAGTCAGGAATGATAGGTGACACTCTCTCACTGATGTCTGATGGTGACATTCTCTCACTTTCACACAATTGCTCCCCCTTACTGGGAACACTAGAGAAGTATGATGTGGATTCATGGAAAGTCACATCCCTAGACACAAACATACGACGGAGACTGGGACAATAACACTTGTATCCTTTGCTAGTGTTGGAGTACCCAAGAAAAAGAGTCCTAATAGACCTAGGGGGATAACTTATCGGCCTTAGGATCAAAATTGTGGACCAAAGAAGTACAACCAAACACTTTGAGAGGAACAAGGAAAGGCTGATCCTCGGGACGTAAGACAGAGAACGAAGTATGTCCTTGAAGCACGAAAGAGGATTGCCTATTGATAAGGAAACATGCAATAAGTAAAGCATCAGACCATAACCTCTTAGGAACATAGGATTGAAACATAATGGTCCTGTTAATATCAAGAAGGTGATGATTTTTCCTCTCAACTACCCCATTTTGTTGAGGGGTGTGAGGACAAGACGTACGGTGAATCATCCCAATGGAGCTACAAAAATCATCCATAGCACTTTGAACATATTCCAAGACATTATCAGATTGAAGAATTTAAATATTGCAAATAAATTGAACTTTTATTTCTTGATGAAAATGCTTGACAATGGATAACACAGACTCTCGACTTTTCAACAAATAAATCCATATCATGCAAGAAAAATCATCCACAAAGGAAACAAAATAGCAAAAACCATTATAGCTATTGGTCTTTACAGGAAATCATTGTAGACTAACTCAAAGGGACAAGAAGCCCGTTTATTGACACGACTGGGATAAGACATTCTATGATGTTTTCCCAGTTGACATGACTGACACTCTAATGAAAACACTTGGGATAACTCAGGTTCCAACTTTCTCAAGCTCTCCAACGAAGGATGTCCATATATGTAGTGCCACAATAAGGGAGAACCGCTCAAAAGGATAGCTGGAGTAGGAGCAGATACTTGGCGAGGCAGACTGTCACCATGAAAGAGGTAGAGATCACCTTTCCTAGGCCCCCACCAATCGTCCTCATACTCTTGAGATCCCGTAATACAAAGCAAGAAGGCTTAAATGTCACTTTACAATTCACATTATCAATTAATTTGCAACAAAGAGAAGATTAAAAGGAAATGCAGGCACATAGTGAACAGATTTAAGATAAATTTTAGGAGTCAGAGAAACATATCCACTTGCTAACACTCTCACCATCTGCTATGGTCACAACTTTGTGAGGAATATATGAGTCAATGGAATGAAGTAGTCTCCTCATGCCAGTCATATACTGTGACGCTCCAGAATCAACCACCCATGAAGAAGTTGAACCAGAAGCCAGTAAAGAGGTAGCCTGATTACCAGTGGTAGATGCCAGATTTGTTGAGGAAGAAGATCCCACACTTAGATGCTGTGTAGCCAGAACAAATCTATCATATTCTTCCTTTGTGAGTGTGATGCCAGAAGAACCAGAACTTGATGCAGACGGCTTAGAAGACTCATCAGTACTATCATAGTTTGCTGCCCCCACAGGTGGTGCGGCAGGTCTACCATGCTTCTTTTGATATTTCTCAACAGTGTGTCCAGGTTTGTCGCAGAAGGTGCACTTACGACGTGCTCCACGTCCTCGACCCATACCTATACGACCTCCTCTAGTTGTAGCGGCTACAGATGCATGAGAATCTCCAGAAGGCGAGATTGTGGTAGGATCAACTGGTTCAAAATCTGATTGTAAAATCCTTGAGTAGGCTTCTTCCAGGCTGGGAAGTTTGTCAGAGGCGAGGATGACACTGTGGGCTGAACTGCATGAAGAACTCATGCCAGATAGGAATTTTGCAGTAATCAAGTCATTTCTGTCTTTAACTTATTCTTGGACGGTCACTGAATGATAGAAGCTCAGCTCTTGAGCAATACCTTGGATCACTCTAAAATATTCTTCTAAAGGCTCGCCTCCCTGTCGTTCTGGCAAAGAGGTGATCATAAATCATAAACTGACGAAGAGCGTTCTTTTCTTGGGAGTAATGCTTCTTTACTGCATCCCATGTCTTTGGCAGTAGTATAGAACATGAACCTAGCAGCAATACCAGGTTCCACGCTCCCCCATAACCATGTTTTCACCGAACTATTATGAAGCTTCCATTCACCATAGCCTTTGTTAGTAGAAGCAGGAGGATCAGAATCAACATGCCTTGTCTTATCTCAGGATTCTAACACTGTATGGACAACATTCATCCACAAGAGATAATTCTTCCCGTTTAGCTTGATGGAGGGGATAGGTGACATCTCGTTGTAGATGGTAGATGTCTTGGTGTCCTCCATGATTCAACGGAGAGATAGGGTGACAAAGAGATACACGTCACAGGAAGGGTTGAGAGTGACGGAGAGATACACGTCACTGGAAGGATTGAGTGACGGGCAGATACCCGTCACGTCAAAATTAAATTAGATGCGTGTCTGATGCATCCATAGCCCTCAAACGAAAATTCCCTAATCACGCATGGAGGAGATGTGATTAGGAATTTCCTACTTACAGACGGACCCTCCGGTATGAACTTTAATACTTCACCGCCTTCGGGATCGACCGGAGGAAGGAGCTGCTGGCGGCGGCGGTGCGCCTACCCTGGGCCGGCTGCTACTGCTGCCGCTCCTAGCCGGCGGCGGTTGCTTATTGCTTGGGAGGGCGGCGACGCCGGCCTGCTGGCCGGCGGCGACGTGGAGAGGGAGGAAAAGAGAGGAGAGAGGAGAGGGGCGGCGGCGGCTTGGAGGAACCCTAGGAGCAACCTTGCTCTGGTACCATGTAGAAGCGGATGCCACAAAGCAATGTGCAATGCGGCTTGCGTGAGGGTTCATGACCCCTCACCCTTTTATTAATAGAAACATGGAGAAATTACATAGAGGTCCAACAATATATAGAAATTAGAAATAATAGAATATAAAGAGATATATTAACATGACTAAATGGTAAAAAATCATTTACCCTTCCCCTTCCCCTACAGGGTATGGGTAAAGGGTAAACAGGTTAACCCTTACCCATGGACAACCTTAGATAGAATAATGCGCATACATGCCATCTTGGCCACCTGAGAGAACATGTTTAGATAGCATTCACCGTAGACATGTGTGTAGCGCTTAACAATAATCTTCCTAAGCTTATACACAAAATCAACATGACCAATTTTTATTGAAAAGAACCAACAACAACCAACCACATACTCTCCAGATGGACATCAAACTAGAGAGAGCTTATCTGATAATGCCTTGGGAGTTAGAATAGATATCTCTATAACAGCTTTTCACCTTGGATAATATGGTGCCTCTAAAACTGAAGTTAGGGTAGGAGTAGAAGATGGGGACACGAAAGCATAATATGAAGGGGAAACGTTAGCATAAGAAAAATAAACATAAATGGGATTTAGGTGCACAATCTCTTTTCTTTGTGCAAGGCAATGGGCTGGTACCCACAAGATTTTCTATTGCAAAAGCAACTGTTGAAGGGTGGAGACCTGCATTATCCTCGAAATTACTAGTAGGAGTTTGTACGCGGCTTAAGTAACCTAAATATTAGGAGGGTATTAGCTGGTACACTAACAACTTTATTAGTGGTAGGTGATCCTCATTATTCACTAAAGACATAGAAGTACCACTACCAAAATTGGCGTGTTCTCAAAGAAGTTGACATTTTTATAGACAAGGAAAGGATGCAAAGATAGATTATAGCACCCAATGTTTTAGAAAGGGGGAAGCGGGAGGCGTGCGGAGAGCACCTTGTGGCCGCTTGAGTGCCAGGCGGCCGCTCAGGCGGGCGCTTTTTGAAAAAGCGGGTACCTAAATTCTTCTATAATTGAATAAAAAATATATACATATTTGTATATAAGTAATATATTTATATGGAACTTTTATACTTATTTAGACAGCCTACACAAAAAAATAAAGCACCCAGATAGTTTTTGACATAGTTGTAATATGGTATTTGGGTACTACTAATACCCAAATCGTTTACTTTCACTGCAGTGAATATATTCTGATTATATGTACTAAAATGTAGTAAGCAGTAGAAGATATATAATGTATTAATGTAGATTATGCAGTAAACAATTAGAATATATAGAATGTTTTATTATCAATATCCAGTAAACAGTAGAATATATATTACACAATAAAATGTATTAGTACATTATATTATATAAGGTAGAAGGGTACATAAATACAATATGCAGTAGATATTTATGTATGTATTGGTGCATTATAAAATGTATCATACAGTAACGTTTCATATTAAACAATGTACAGCAGCAATGTATTATATTATTACAGACTTATAGTATTATATATTATATTACATGCTAATACAGTCACTCATGCACATACATAGATACTAGGCAAGTCAATATATAGTAGCAGCAACAACATTTGATTACAAAAAAATGAAAAATGAAAGCAACGATACAAAAATCCAGCGCCCAAAAGCGGGCGCCCAAAATAAGGAATCGGGAGGGCGCATAGGCGGGTTAAAGCGGGTTTAGGCGACCGCTTAATGGGCTGCCGCCTGAGTGGCCGCTCAAAGCCTTAACCAGGCGGTTGGGCCTCTTAGCCGCTCAGGCGGCCACTCAGGCGGGCGCCTGGGACGCTTTTCAAAACACTGATAGCACCTATATCCCTTAGGAACACGAGAATAACCCATGAAAACAAACTTGGGAGATTTAGGACTTAGCATTTTGAGACCAACACCTAGATGGTGAACAAAACACACCAAACCCAGCCGGCCGCCGCTCATTCCCTTCCCTTCCCCGCCTTTAACAAACCCCCTGTCCACCGTCCAAACCCCTCCCCACCATCGCCAGCCTGCCACAGAAGCCGCCATCTACTTGCACGCCATCCAGCCCACTCGTCTAACCCACCAAACCCAGTCGTTGCCATGCACCTGCCACCGCTACTACATCCGCAACCACCAACCACCATCTCTTCTACCCTTCCGCCCCTTTATCCTCTCCACCAAATTATACTCTCTTTACATCGTTTGTTTTTTACTTGATTCCCCATTGATTCACTAAATCCAGGATGCTCCTGGTATAAAACACCTTGTTCTTGTTTCAGCACACCTTCGTCACATGTCGGTCTAAGTTGGCGATGTGGCGTTGGTTTAATAATTAAAATTCTTAATGCCCATTCTTTGGGTTTCCAAAATCTTCTGTTGGTGCCTTATGTGATGCGTCACACCCCTCTGAACTGATTATTTGTGTGGACTAATCCAAGAACTACTTTTCATCATGGCCTCTAATGATAACTTCAGAACTCTTTGTGTTACCACTGTAAAATTGGATGGTTCTAGCTACCATTCGTTGTCTGCTTGTTTTGAGTTGTATGCCGAGGCCCAAGGTCGGTAATCTCACCTTATCACTAGGCACCTGCTATTCCTGCCGAGAACGCTGATGAGAAAACCAAGCAATTCCATGACTTATGGGTCAAGGATGACGACCTGATGGTCAACAATGTAGAACCAAAAGTAAGTCAATCTCTTTTATTACTTTGAACAACAAAGGCCATGTTGGATCAGTTAGCACATGTTTACTCACACCAATAAAATCCTAAAAAGGTGTTTGAAATCTTTGAAAATCTGGCTAAATAGGAATTCTCTAATGATACCTATGTTGAGGATTATTATAGTTGATGCTGTGCTTTGTGGGACAAATTTGAAGTATACCATCCTCTGACTTCTGATATCACTGATATTCAAAGACCACATAATGAACTTTAGTTGGTACAGTTCCTTGCTGGATTACCTGCCTACAATTCCTTGCTGGATTACCTGCCTCTTTTGCAGAAGTCGTGGATCAGATCATGTCTAGTGATCCACTACCTAAACTACGCGATGTCCTAAAAAGGGTCCAAGGCATGGATTAAAATTTCAGTCGAAATTTCGGTTTCGACCAATACCAAACATCGAAATGGACATGCCAAATTGCTGAAATTTCCATTTTGTACTTTCATTAAAAAATTGAAAAAAATCTTAAAAAATCCTTAAAAATGCCGAAGACCCCCCTCTGAGTTAATTGAATCCAAAATATAAGATGTAGCATGTTATTTCATAAGAATATATATATGTATACATTGCATGGTCGAAATCCTGATCGAAACAATTTTGTATATTTTCACTCACAAATGTAGGAGCCCTCCACCCTATACCAACATATGATATTATTGCATAATCAGGTGAATTTATGTAGGTAGATCATCATGGTAAAATTTTATGACTGAATCCTTCAGTTGGTCATCAAAATCGTCCAAATTTGCGTTGAAATCGTGTCAAAATAAGCAGAAATATCGACTGTAAATTTCTATTTTTGGACCATCAGAAATGGCGTCAAAATCGACATTTTAGACTATGGTCTAGTGCCTACCGTTTGTCTCTTCTTCTCCTGCTAGTTCAGCTGAGGCGTCTGCTCTTGTAGTCTGATCTGGCGACTCTGTTGTGCAGAGTCCATGATAGAGGACATGGTTGTTTTGGCCATGTCAGGACCTAGACGTGGCCAATCCCCTAGTGACCAGGATGTGGTCAGCCATCCGCTGGACCTGGACGCTCCTCTTAGACCTTGTCATTGTAACTTTTGCGTCAGTAATAATCACAATGAGGATCGCTATTGGGTGAAACATGGATACCCCAACACATTGGCCCATCAAGCTTAAACTGACCACACTGGGACGAATTAACCCCTCACTACTTCTGCGGATTGGGTCCGAGTTGAATTTTAAAAGCTCTTCCAAGAACGACTCCAGACTTTAATGTCAGCTCCATACTCGGATGATGATTCAGCCTTTTTAGCTTCCTTATCACCTTATGGTAAAAACAAATGGGTCATCTACTCTGATGCCTCTACTCATATTTCTGGCAATTCAAAAATATTTTCTAGTATGACTCCTACTATCCCACCTGTTGTTGCTGATGGCACTCAAGCTCAGTTCGTAGGGTTGGTAATATTCAAAGTACAAATAACTTCTTGCTCAGATTTGCATTATATGTTCCTCGCTTTCCTCTGAATCTTCTTTCTGTTAGTAAAATTGTCAAGCAACTTCAATGTTCTATTACATTTGACCCTAATGGATGTGTCTTTTAGGATCTCTGTACGAGGATGAGGATTGGTTTGGGTCATGAGGGACCAGACGACTTATACAATCTTGATGCTCCACATAATGCTGCTCTTCTCTCTTCAGCGGTTGTAGGACTTTAGTGGCACTATAGATTGGGACATCCGTCAACATCCAAGCTCAAACATTTGGTTCCTACTGTTTCTGAAACTTTGTTTAAATGTGAAGCTTGCCAGTTTGGAAAGCAAACTGGATGTGTGATCCCTAGGAAAATGACTGTCTTTCAAAATCTATTTTTGATATTGTTCATGTTGATATATGGGGGTCGTGTTATGTCACAAGTATAACTGGCTTTCGTTACTTTTATGACCTTTATCGATGATTTTTCTAGAACCAGTTGGTTGTATTTACTTAAAGACATGACACATGTTCTTGACACTATTACTATATTCTTTGCTGAGATTAAGACTCAATATAATAAGAGCATCACATTTTTAGGAAATACAATGCCCTCGAATTCATGCAACAGTCCGTCAGTTGTATCTGTAAAAGTCTTGGCACCATTCATCAAACATCCTATTCTTACACTCCTCAGCAGAATGGTGCTGCCGAGCGTGAGAAACATTATCTCCTTGAAGTTTCCAGAACCCTTATGTTTCATTATCATGTACCTAAACCTTTTTGGGCTGACGTTGTCTCCACAACCTGTATTCTGACCAATAGAATGCCCTCATATGTCCTAAACAACCAAGTCCCATTTAATGTTTTGTATCCCGGAGCTCCCTTGTTATCTGTGCCACCTAGAATTTTTGGTAGCACATGTTTTGTACGAAATCTTCAAACTCGTTTAAGCAAGCTTGATCCAAGATCCACAAAATGCATCTTCTTGGGGTACTTGCACACTCAAGAGGGGTAGTTATGATGCAAATGCCAAGAAATGGTTTGTTAGTGCGGACATTGTCTTTTTTGAGGATACTCCATATTTTTCTACTATTTGTTCAACTTTGTCAACAGATCTTCTTGTTGACAGCTCTATTCCTATCCCGTGAACCAAAATGTTCAGAATCTGTTGTTCCTGAGGTACCTCTTCAAGTATATCAAAGATGTTGCAAGACTGCAACTCCCTCTATGGCCCCTCACTCAACCAATCCTTATCTTCATCGGCAAATCGTGGCACCACTCAGGTGTACTCTGACTTGGATACTCTGATTAGCATAAGAAAAAGGGTGCACTTTTGTACTTTCCATCCTATCAACAATTTTGTTCTGATGCTAATCTTGGTTCAAGTTTTTCAAACTTTACTGCTGCCCTTTCATCTATCTGTGTTCCCAAAACTACGGATGAGGCCCTAACACATCCTGCATGGCGTCGTGCCATGGAAGTGGAAATGGAAGTTCCACATACACAATCGACTTGGGACTTAGTTGATGCTCCTGCACATGTTTCATTAGGTTGCCGCTAGATCTTCACTGTGAAGTATCAACCTGATGGCATAGTTGAACGCCTTAAAGCTCGTCTAGTTTCTAAGGGCTACACTTAACTTATGGCGTGGATTATTTTGAGACTTTCTCGCCTGTCGCGCACCTTGACTCTGTTGATTCTTATTTCTATTGCTGTCAATAAAAGTTGGCCTCTATTTCAACTGGATGTTAAACATGCTTTCTTATATGGTGATCTGCATAAGGAGGTGTATTCAGAGCAGCCTCCCAGATTTGTTGCTCAAGGGGAGCGTTCTAAAGTCTGTCGGCTTAAGAAAGCAATTTATGGACTAAAATAGAGCCCCAGAGCGTGGTTTGATAAATTAAGTCAGATTCTTGCTAAATTTGACTTTCAACGCTCGCATTCTGATCACTCTATTTTGTTTAAAAAAACTATTGTGGCACTTGTTATTTTGATCGTGTATGTGGATGATATCATCCTTTCTGAGAGTGATCATTAGGGTATTCAAGATATCAAGGAATATCAAGAAAACAATTCATTACTAAAGATCTAGAAAAATTGCGCTATTTTTTGGGGATCACATTCTTTGTCTGGAGTATGCCTATCTCAGCGCAAGTATGTACTTGATCTACTACATGATACTAGCATGTTGGGTGCCAAGCTAGTCAGTACACCTTTGGATCCCAATACTAGTCGGGCTGATGGTTCTTCTCCTTACTCTGACAACAAGCAATATCGAAGACTTGTGGGCAAACTCATTTATCTGAAGGTTACACGAGCAAATATCACTCAGCTGTTGAACTTGTCAGTAGATATCTTGATAAACCTCAACAATTCATTGGGATGCTGTGTGCCACATTCTCATATACTTAAAAAGCTCACCTGAAAAGGGTCTTCTATATAGGAACAATGGGCACTACAACATTTTTGGTTTCTCTGACTTAGACTATGCTGGCAGTAGGGCTGATTGTAAATCAACTTCATGTCACTGCACCCAAGGAATTAAATGACCGATACCGATGCTGTTTCGACAACTTGGATATAGATATTTACCGGTATACCGACGGAAATATCGACAGATGCAATCCTGGCCATATCGACGTCAAAATGAACGAATTAAATCATGAAATTTTATAGGTGTAATCTCTACACCTAAACGCATCATTTTATGCAATAAAATTCTATAAGGGGTATGTTGGGGGGGTGTTGTCCATCATGTGGGAGGTAGGGAACCTGTCCTATTTTCTGCGGATTTCGATGACAAAATATTGGAATTAAGATTTGGAATTTTACTAGCACAATCCATAAACATAAATACACACACTTATGCCACACATGAATAGTATAGTAACTTACAACACATGAATAGCATAGTAACTTACTAACTCATATCAGTTGTATGTCGAGTTACACACTGATTCTCCGTACAATATTGAGTTGATATGATTGACATATTGGCCCCATGACATGTACATTATGTAATGTTGGTGGTATGAAGTTATGTGTTACTCATACTCGTCATGTACAACACTACATAAGTGTACAATACTCGTTCGTATTATGTAATTAAACACGATATGTTTTAGAATTTTACAGTACTATGTCTCCACATGCATCATATTAGATTCTGAAAGAAAATATACACCAAGAATTTCTATTGCTATTCTTCAATGTGTGATTTTGACAATTAACTTCATGACTGTCAAGGAAGTTAGGCACCATCACTATTGTGACACCTTTTCTCCACCGTTGTTTATTACCACATGATCTTGATATGCGGTAGTGAGTTTCTCCATGAATTATGCACAATAGCGGGATAAGTATAAAAGCCATTATTATCATGCCCACTATATGCATGTCTTGGGGATGCGATGATATAAAAGTGTAGTTACCATGTCAACCTTGTCCATGTTGTGGGATGTATGTAGCAAGTGCCATATATAAACAAATATAAGACTAGAAAATCACAAAATCGATACTTTTTACAATATTTGTTTGTTGTGTTGCGAAGTAGTACATTTTCTTCCTTTCTATGATAAAAATACTAGTAAGAAGAACATTTGTATACTAATTAGCTCACTACTAAAAATGATAGCAAATTATACTTATATTTAGTGGATTATTTAGGTATATTACTATGATTATAATGTAGATTATGAGAAAGTGTTGTAGATCTAAGAACACATACAATTAGGAAGACATAAAAAAGCAGATGGCGGGATCTTTGCCAATTTAAGGCATTTTGGGATGAATTTACATTTTCATTGAGATAGATGAAGTGTAAATGAGAGAAATGGTAGAAAACATGAAGGCATACCTTAGTTTAGACTTATCAGAGCCCTAGTTGTTGAGATCCCTTTGCTCTGCCATTTCCTCCTCTCAAACAATGGAAACAGACTCAAGTACGAAAAAATCGGTATTTCTGTCGGTATACCAATGTTTTAAAAAACGTTAAGTGGTAACCGTGCGGACAACACCTTGTAACTGGTTAAGCGGTAAGCGGCCGATTTTTGAAAAAATGGATTTTAATTTCCTATATAATTTTGTACAAAATTACATATATATGTATATAAATACTAATACTTTTTGGAACTTTTATATATATCTAAAGATTCTAAACAGTCTACCCAACAATACAAAACACCCAAATAGTTTATAAGATAGCTATAAGACAATAATTATAGCCATAATATAATAAACAATAGATTTGACATAGATAAAATACCCTACATACATGATTCAGAAATATTTTTGTATCACGTGTTTACATAGTTAAGCAGTAAACAATAGACTAATTATTGGATACTTTTCTAACTTATTGTTATATGTGCATATCATCAATTAGTCATACATTACAGCAGTACAATTAACTAAAGTATGCATTTTAAAATTAGATAATAGTTACATATATTTTACTTGTATAAATTACACTTTACAACAATACCCTATTATCCCAACTTGCATACAAGTATGCATTCTATTAGAACTAGGCTTATCATAGGATATTTAATGTATATAAGTTTAATATATTATAGTCAGTAATACTTGGGACCATATAGTTTATATAAAGTTACAGGTGTACAACAAAATAAAAAAAAACGGACAAAAAAGGCCAAAAAGCGGGAAAAAAGGGCAAAAAACGGAAAAAACGGGTGAAAAGCGGGAAAAAATGGCCGATTAATTACAAAAATGTTAACCGGCGATTTTGGCAAAAATCGAACGGCCTGGGCATTGGGCCGATTAAGCGGCCGTTTAATCGGGCGCTCAGCCCGTTTTTCATTTCATTGCGGTATACCAGTAAATTTTGTCGGAATTTGGCGGTATTTGGCGATATTTGGCGATATTTGGCTGTATTTGGCGGTATACCATCGGTTTACCGATATTTGCAATCCCAACGACATGTTTGTGTGAACCGATGGCCGTTGCCGTCGATATCGGTATACCGATCGGTAATATCGTCGATATCTCTTTCATTGACTGCACCTTTGTAGGTGTTAACCTTGTCATTTGGAGAAGCAAAAAGCAAACTATTGTGGCTAGACCCAGTGTTGAACCTGAGTATCGCGCCATGGCACATACCACTTGATGGGGGTTCAAGGACTATTAAAGGAATTTGGAGTCTGTGATTCTGCCCCCATTTATATGTACACTTGTACAGTGATAATAAAACAGCCATCTTCATTGCAAGTAATCCCACATTCCATGAGCATGCCAAACATATTAAGGTAGACTATCACTTTGTCAGAGAGTCTATTTTACCCAGGCGCATTGCCACTCCATACATCAAGATTGAGGATCAACTTGCTTACATCTTTACAAAATCACTGCCAAAGACAAGATTCCATTCTATGGTGGACAAGCCGGGCATGCATGATATCTATGCTCCAGCTTGAGGAGTGTTAATATGTTTATTTTTATTCATTTATTTTGTGTTCTCTTTAGTGTCTTGTCTTTTGTCCCATATTGGTGAATTCTGTGTTTAGTGACTCGTATCCTATATAAGGAGGGAGTCTATGCTTGTACTATTGATCCGGTTATTACAATCCTATTCTATTCACGGACACTTCTTTGGCACCTTGAAATGTATTGGATGCTCCTAACTGTATATAATCTGGTGTCTAGGTGTATCCTACGTTTGTCGAGAATGATGAAAGGTGAAGACATGCTGGTCTTTCTTATAAATCTTTTGACGATTTTTTCATGTCAATCACTTACTCGATTTAAGAGATGCCAATGTTAGAAAAGGTCATAGAATTGCTTAACCTATTCATCAAAGGGACACTGGACCTCAAGAACATCGTCATGTTGTATCTTATTGTTTGTTGATTAGACCATAGCTTGTCAACCATTTTTGTTCCTTAGGTTTTGCCAAGTATAGTAAAGGTCGATCTTTAGCAAGAACGTATGAAAAAACAATTTAAACAATTTTTTAGCGTTTACAATACAGTTTGAATGAGCCACTACTATAGTTATATTCAATCGAGCTATGAATATATATATATATATATATATATATATATATATATATATATATATATATATATATATATATATAGGGTGTTCATTCATTGCCCGCGCGGGTAGTATGGATTTTCGCTACCCTGCAGCCAAAAAAGTAACTCTCCTAGCTAAAAAAGTAACTCTGCTGTAAAAAAAGTAATTATGGTGTCAAAAAAGTAACTCTGCTGGCCAAAAAAGTAACTCTGTACAAAATATACAGCAGATATATTTAAGGACGGGTTTTTTGATTTTGGAGGGGCAAATGATATTATTTTTGGCATAGTCCTCTACAATTTCGAATTTTTTTTTTTGAAAAAACGTGATCGGAAGGGTGGGCGGGTAGCTACCCGCGCGGGCAATAAAGATGGGCCCATATATATATATATATATATATATATATATATATATATATATATATATATATATATATATATATATATATATGGGCGTTCATTCATTGCCCGCGCGGGTAGCCTGGATTTTCGCTACCCGGCAGCCAAAAAAGTAACTCTCCTGGCTAAGAAAGTAACTCTGCTGTAAAAAAAGTAACTATGGTGTCAAAAAAGTAACTCTGCTGGCCAAAAAAGTAACTCTGTACAAAATATACAGCAGATATATATAAGGACGGGTTTTTTGATTTTGGAGGGGCAAATGATATTATTTTTGGCTAAAATTTTTTGGAGAGCTAGACAAAACAGTCCTCTACAATTGCGAATTTTTTATTTTGAAAAAAAGTGGTCGGAAGGGTGGGCGGGTAGCTACCCGCGCGGGCAATAAAGATGGGCCCTATATATATATATATAACATTTCTATCAATAATTGCTTATGGCTAGAATGTTCATCCTTTTATCATGTCCCCCTGTCTGTATCCCATTATCTTTATGAAATGCCGTGCCTCCTGTTTGTATCCCTAGTCACTATATTCTCGGAATTTTTGAATTGTTTTGCGTATAATTCACAAATTTTTCATGTGGCGAATGCTACCTCTGATTTTTTCAAGAAATCCACACTATTCCGGTATTCTACAAATTATTCATGAATTTTACGAATTATCCCTGAATTGCACGAATTGCTCAAGAACTTCACGAATGGTTCATTTACGGAATAAGACCATATTATATGATTTGACATATGGGAACAGAGAATCAATAATCACATATATACGATTACATATCAATGTGTTTATCTTGTGTATATGTGTATATATAAGTAATATTTGTATGTATATATACACATATTGTATTGTCCAAAATTAATTTTATTTTGCCCCAAATATTTGACCGAACATACCAAATCTTTGTCGAATTTTATCAGAATTTTCTGCATAATTCCCAAATGCGAATTTTTCAACCTCGGCAAATGAAAGCCAAATTTCGAATTTGTGACTATGAATTGTATCAATGTGTCTATGTCTAGAATTGTGATCGTGCTTCCTAGGATGGCAGTAAGAATAACATCGTGCCGGAATTCCTTTCAAACATGCATATGTAAACGGAGGTTTCATACAGTCTCAATAATGTGGCGACTGTTCCTCTCTACAACTCCATATGCTGTTCGGGTGTACGTTGGACTATAGAATTGTTGAATACAGCATCAATATAGAAGAAACTGGTTGAAATTTGCATTGGTATATTCTCTTGGAATTATTAGAATGAAATATGATTTCTTTTGCCAAATTGAATCTTAACTCTCATGGGGTTTTGAATATAGAAACTGATTTGGATATGTACTTCATCAAGTAAAGCCATGTAACATGCGAATAATCATTAATAATGGTGAAGAGATATTTATAATCCAGTTTTGATGGCACATCGCACTGGATTCCCTAGGCTCAAGCATCGTTGACTAGTGTTTACCCACGACAAGGCTCACACTCTGGCTTTTCTCCAGTATAACACTTTGACTTTCCAGGGTAAAAAATCTGGATACAAACTTCAAATTTTTTGAAAGACTAGTGTCCTAGATGATTGTGAACATGCAGAGAAGGCTACACAACAATATGTGTTGTGAGAGAATTTCCTAGGTAGTAGAGGCTAACAAGGTCATACCCTTCTGCAATCTTCTTCTCCGTCTTCACTCCTATATGACAAAAGTATTAGTTTGTGAGTGACAAAAGGCTCTTATTACGTACCAGATGGCTCAAAATCAGGGTTGGCGTCGGTGATGCCAAAACGGCTTTACCCTTTTTAAGGACTTTCCTCTATACTTATTTAAATCTCAAGTTCCTAAATTTTTCAGTGACATTACATACTTCCACACGTCTTTAAGACGTTCGTGTGAGGATGACGATTGGTGGGTACACTGAAGGACCTAATGGACTGTACTACCTTGATCTACCTCCAATGACACATTGGTCTTTTGCCTTTCTCTATTGCAACAACATTAATGGTTGGGATATAGAGAGGAAGCCAAACTGTACCATGTTATTTAAAACATATCTATAATTTTTTTCTAGTCTTAGCCATGTCAGTTTGGGAGACAAGACTCATACCACTTTTCCAAGCAAGTCTAGAATTAGTAGTATAACTGTATTTGATTTTGTTCATTCTGATGCATGGGGGACCTTGCAAGATACAAGGTCAGAAAGCATATATATATGTTATATCCTTTGTTGTCATTTCCTGGGCCACCTTGATTCTCTAATTAGAATATAGATCCCAACTGCTATTTTTTTTATAAACAACAAAGACTCATTTTTTATGCCTATTCATATCTTTTTAATTGACAATGCAGTTGACTTCGTTCAAAATATATGTCAAGTTATTTTGCTCTTAAAAGGGTACATTACATCAGATTTTGTGCTTACACACCACATCAAATGACGTTGTTGAACACTAAAAATGATTTAGCAAAGCCACTTTTAGTAGATCTTTTTAATACACATCCAATTACTCAACCAACCTATTCTCCACTCTAACGGATAGGTGGACTTTGCAATCGGGTCAAGGGGGCATCAATTGCGTTGAAAAGAGGAGCTTTTTTTTTGCTGCCATGGTTGTGAAGGATTTTAGTTTCCAACGTTGAAAGACGTGGATCTATCTATAATCTATCTTTTCTATTAAGATAAAGCTTTTATTGTGCAAAGACTTTCATAACAGGCAAACTCTATAAGAATTAAGAGGTATTAATCTCTTCAATAGGCAAGATAAATACCCAAAGCACCACTTGCAATGCAATAACGTATGCTTGTTTTGGGACTGTATCCTTAGGGGCCTTTCGGCCGCCATATATGAAAATACTAGGACTTTTACATGTGAAGTGATCATCGCTTTAGATCCTGCTAGTTTTTCAAGACATAAGTTCTGTGTGGAGCAGGTTAACATGAGAAACAGCTGTCACCAGGCTGAAAAGGTGAGGCTGCCATATATGGCATGACTGAAAAAGCTCACGCATGTAATGGTACCAATCTGAGGTCAAATGCTGAAAGAAGATTAATGATTGATCTGTATTGTCATTTGTACAGAAATGCTGGGATTCTCAACTGCACAACGCAAACAACCCCTTATAGTAGATAAAATGGCGGCAATGAACTTATCAAATTCCTCTTGTTGGTAGTATAAAGTGAAAAGGACGACCGGGGAGCTTTTTCTTGTGTTCAATCTGGACCATGTTAACTTGATTAGTTGGTAGGAAAGACTATGAATTATAGGCGTCTAGGCCGTCCTTTTTTCTCAAAGGGAGCCTAGGCGTTTCCAGACTTTTGCTTTTTTTTTTTTTACACACACGCGCGCGCGCGCGCACACACACACACACACACACACACAGAGAGAGAGAGAGAGTCACATTTACATATATATATATATTTACCTTATTTAAATAGATACATTGCTATATATATTTCTAATCATCATATCTATGTTGTAAGTAACATTTATATTTGACCTAAATCACACCTAACATGACCGAAACTAGACCTGATTGGCACTAATTTGACCTATCTTGATCTAAATTGGACTTAATCTGGCCTAAAACTAACCTAATTTTGCATTGCATAAACTTTGTAGGCATGAACTTTCCCTAATTCGTCCTATATTTACCAAAATGAGACCTAATTTGGCCAAATCAGACCAAATTCGCCCAAAGCTGAGCTATTTCGCCAAATCGGACATGTTTTCCCCAAATCAGACCTAATTTGCTCAAATTTGAGCTGATTTGGCCTAAGTCAGGCCTGATTTTTTCATAAAATGACCTAAACAGACCTTACTCCCCTAATTTACTATATTGGCCTAATGAGACCCAAGTTTGGCAAACTCTTACCTAAATTCCTTAAATTATTTGTATTTTCCCTAAATCAAACCTATTTTCCTCAAATCAGACCTAATTTTCCCAATTTTTGACCTCAGTTGGCTTAAATTAGACCTAATTTTGCATAACATGACCTAATCATACTTTACTTCCCCTAATTTATCCTATACTGACATAAATGCGACCCAATTTGGTCAAATCACACCTAATTTCTTCAAATCAAACGTATTTCCCCCAAACTAGACATATTTCCCCCAAAGCAGGCCTAATCTGCCAAATTTCACTTGATTTGGCCTAAATCAAACCTAGTTCAACCATAAAATGACTTAAGGTGATTCAATTTGACCAAATCCAGAGCCAATTCAAGCTAAATTAGCCTTTAAATGTCTTAATTTGAGCCTAAAAGACCTAAGACGCCCTCTTAATGCACTTTATAGGCTGAGCGATAGTTTGAGGCGCCTAGGCGGGCGCCTTGATAACTAATAAAGGACTAGACCATGTTTTCAAACTTTTAATATCTAGGTCATAGGTGAATAAGAGCGTATAGTGATGTGGCTTATGTAACACATGCCTCTATATAATCCTTAATGTTTGTGCCAACTCTGTAACTGTGCCTCCTCTCCTACTTATTGAA
Organism: Alisma plantago-aquatica; assembly: GCA_963693085.1. Taxonomy (NCBI): domain Eukaryota; kingdom Viridiplantae; phylum Streptophyta; class Magnoliopsida; order Alismatales; family Alismataceae; genus Alisma; species Alisma plantago-aquatica. Next base: position 122,675,017 of record OY856412.1, read on the forward strand.
TAATGTTTCATTGGTGAAAGATACCTCTTAGCCTGGTAATTATGTTTTAACAACCTTCCCACATATGGTATGCTAGCTATTTGTGGCCTTAAAGACGTGCTCTTTGCCTTTGATTTGATTTGTTGTATTTAGTTTTGATGTTTGGATATTTAGTAAGCCCCCTAAGTTGGTCTAATTGTTTAAGAAATGATTTTGGAAAAGCATTGTTCTTGTAGAAAGAAATGATTTTGGAAAAGCATTGTTGTAGTAGAAAGTTTGTTGAAGGAATGAACACTTTATATGGATAGGTGGAAGCATGCATATATATAGTGATGTGGTCTTATGTAACATACGCCTCTATATAGTCCTTAATATTTGTACCATCTGTAAGTGTGCCCCCTCTCCTATTTATTGAATAGTGTTTCATTGGTGAAAGAACACCTCTTAGCCTGCTAATTATATTTTAACAACCTTCCCACATATGGTATGCTGGCTATTTGTGGCCTTAAAGACGTGCTCTTTGCCTTTGATTTGATTTGTTGTACTTAGTTTTCATGTTTTGGATATTTTAGTAAGCCCCCTAAGTCAGTCTAATTGTTTAAGAAATGATTTTGGAAAGGCATTGTTGTTGTAGAAAGAAATGATTTTGGAAAAGCATTGTTGTTGTAGAAAGTATGTGTTTCTATTAAAGGAATGCACACTTTATATGGATAGCTGGAAGCGTGCAAATATATAGTGGGACGAAAAGAGAGAACAAAACGCATAATGGCATAAGCGGTAAATACAAGAAAGACTAATTAAATAGGGTTGTGTCCCCCCACCCCAAGCGTAGTTTCTAATATGCCGAGCTTGCTGTAAAGCTCCTGAATATGCTTTCTTGTAGGAGGCTTTGTGAAGATGTTGGCAGTCTTAACTTTGTTTCCCGAGGACGGGTATTAATCTCTTTGTCGTCACTACATCACACAGATAATTGCAGTCTGCTTTAATATGCTTGGTCCTTCATGGAATACTTTTTCATTTACCCCTTCCCCATCCCTTTTTTACCCACCCCAGCGCACCAGCGGGATCAAACACGCAACCAGCGGCCCACTGACCGGCTGGCTTACCAGCTGAGACAACGGGCAACTACCCCTTCATGGAATACTGACTTTTTGAATTTAACGTCGCTGCCATGTCACAATACGTAGGAATAATAAACACAATATGATATCCAAACTCACAAACAAGATCATGGATCCAAAAAACTTGCATGCAACGTGTTCCATGGCCTGATATTTTGATTCAACAAGCTGGCCACAACAATTTTCTTCTCACTGCATATGACTAGGTTGCCCACAACAATGTACAGTAACTAGATATGGATCTCTTGTCAAAAAGACTATCAACACAATTAGCATCAGAATATCCCCTCAAGTGGAAGTGGCCATTCTTCTTATAAAAGAATCCCCATGCTAGGAGACTTCTTGAGATTCCTCAATAGAGCCCCTACTGACATTGCTTAGGGCAGTCCGCTGATTGACTGACGACTCCTGCAACAACTTAATTGTTTGGTGCGGTGATGGTAAGGCACACAGTACTTTCTAACTAAGCATTCACATGTGAATTTTGTCCTCAAGTTCTACAGATGAATTGCTCCATAGCCATAATATTGATTTGTAGGAGACATGATTGGTCTCCACCCCAACGTACTTGTCTCTTCCAGAAGGTCTAGGACTCTAGGGTAGACTCCTGTTGAGTCAGTGATACCCCAATTATATTGTGGGCCACCTCAACTTGTGATTGCTTAAATGGGATTATGTGCAGGTAGATGCCTCTATATGTGCTGAGCGCTGAGATTCTAAACATACAAATGGTTTGAGATTAATAATGTAGTGAGCACTTGATTCTAAACCTACAAATGGTTTGAGATGGATTAATAATGTAGTGAGCACTTGAATCTTAATAATGTAGTGGCCTCTACATGTGATGAACACTGGGGATTTTGAACGTTTGGCTGATTCTCAGTATAAGTACTTACATCAAATAAAATTAGGTTGACGAGTCAAGATGAAATACATAATTGCGTTTTTGCTTGAAACCCCTTTAATTGTCGATATAATCTCAATATTTGTGCATCTTGAGCATACAGTCAAAATTTCAAATCTTGGTGAAAGCTTCAAATTCAACTGATATATGTCATATACTAGTAATTTGATTGATAACCTTCCGATGTAAATATCCTGATGCATGCACATCTCTTGCGAACTGTCTATGTGATCAATATTTTTTGTTCCCTATCTCTTTTATGTTGAATAACTATAGGCAATTTGGCTCGCTTTAATTGATAAAAACGTCAATGTGGTTTAAATCATATGACGATTAAAAATTTAGCCCAGTTTAGCTTGTCATAGCTAGTTGCATACATGTTTTATAAGTTTGCATTGCTCATCCCTATATATGAATAATAATATCTCAATGGCAGGATGGTTTGAAATCTCCTCTGTCTACGGTTGCTGACGATGCCTCAAGAAATGGATATAATAACTCACTTTTAACACGGGGAAGGGCATGGTCCGTTGCTCTTACAATGACAAGAAACACTACAAATGAAATTGCAGAGGCCTGCTTCTTGTTAGAAGGAATGGAGAGAGAGGATAATCTTCTTTACAGGTATCATCTCAAGTTGATTTATATTCTCTGCAAACTTGCAAAGACATTCTCTATTGAGTGAGATGATCATAAGGAGCTACACTTTGAGAAAATCTGGCTGTTTGAACTGAGAACAGAATCATATGTTTGAATCTATTGATAGGATCACATGACATGCTAGAAATAGAACTTATAGGGAAGTGTGCAAAACCGAATACTGGACATGTCTATAAGCGTGAGCATAAATATCAATCATGTTTGGCTTGCCATAGAACTCAGTGATACACTTTCCATTGAGAGTTTTACTGAAGTTGTCACCTGTTTGCTGTTGTGTCCTCAGAAAGTGTTTACATATCTTTTTGTCATCCAAACATCTTTGACAAAATGATAATCAACTTCAATGTGCTTCCTCTTATAAAAGATAGGTGCATTGGCAATGAAAGTAACAGCTTCGTTGTCACGATTTGTAGAAATAGTGGTCTTTATAGGGCATCCAAATTCAGCATTAAGTCTAGCCACGACTTTCTCCACTTCTTGCATCTTGTAACAAGATTATCTCGAACTGGTGTGCCATATCATGTGACAGATCTTCTATCTCTGCCATTGAATGTATTAGTATATATATTTTCCTGGCTTTATTTTTCCTTTATTATTGTGTTATGGGCCTTTGTTTATTAGCCCATTAGCCTATTTCCTTATTCTAGTATTCCTGTATCTAGAATAATGGCTTAACAAGTTTGCACACCTTGGACTCATTCCCACGACCTACAAATCCCTCAGGTTGTTTCATATATATGTCTTCCTGAAGTAAGAACGCGGTCGTCACATCCATCTGATGAATATAGAGATTATAAATAGAAGCCAATGCTATAAGCATTCAAATTGTGGTCATACGGGAAACAGGAGAATAGGTATCAAAATAATCTATTCCTTCCCTTTGTGTGTAACCCTTAACAACTAACCTAACTTTACCTATTGATAGTCCCGTCTGCGTTAAGTTTCTTCTTAAAGATCCATTTGCAACCAACTGCAGAACAACCAGGAGGCAAATTCACTAATTCCCAAGTTCCATTCGAGAGAATTGATAGGATTTCATCGTTAACAACTTCTTTCCAAAACTTAGCTTCTGGAGAATCCGTAGCTTGTTTAAAAGATACGTGATCATCCTCAATATTGTAAGTGAGAAATTGACTTCCAAAATCTTGGATGTCCTTGTTCGTTTACTTCTCCTTGGTTCAACCATTTCTTCAAAATCATCAGATTCAGAAATATCTTGTTCTGAGTCGCCCCTCCACATTTGTCATCCTTTCCACGTGCTCGAGAATGGAACCTGTGGTGAATGAATTCTCTAGAGATACTTCAATGGGCACACCAGATTTCATGGGAAACACATCCTCAAAGAATGTAGCATCACGCAGGTCCACAATTGTATTGACATCAATGCCTAAAATATCAGATTTCACAATCAAGAATCTATAGGCATAACTTGTCTCCACATAACCCAAGAGCATGACATCAACAGTTTTCGGTTCCAATTTCTTCCTTTTATGTTCAGGGACAAGTACCTTAGCTAGGCACCCCCACATTCGAAGATATTTGAGACTCGGTTTTCTCCCTCTCCATAACTCAAATAGACTACTTTCTACATGTATATGAGGAACTCTATTTAGAATATGGCAAACTGTATTCAAAACTTCCCCCACATGAAATTGGGTGACCTGAAGTTTGGAGTAGATAATTGACCATATCTATTAAGGTTTAGTTTTTACGTTCTGCAATCCCATTAGATTGAGGTGAATAAGGAGCGGTAACCTCATGAACTACACAATGGAATTGACAAAATTCCAAGAACAAGCTCGAGGTGTATTCTCCTCCCCTATCAGCCCTTAATTGCTTAAGTACTTTATTAGTTTGAGTTTCAGCTTCTTTCTTATAAATTTTGAATTCATCCAATGCCTCGTCTTTTCTTTTAAGTAAATAGACATAACAATATCTACTATCATTGTCAATAAAAGTTATAAAATAACACTTTTGATCTCTAATAGCAGTCCCATTGAATTCACAGATATCAGTGTGCACTAAATCCAATATTTCTGAATTCCTATCCACATAATGAAAATGTTTCCTAAGCAATTTAGCTTGCACACAAGTTTCACATTTATTATTACTAATGTCGGATTTAGGGATTAAATTCAGATTCATCGTACGTTTCATTGAGCCAACATTAACATGTCCCAAACGTGTATGCCAAACATCAGACGATACAAGACTCATGCATATAGAATATTCAAATTTAAAATTGTATTTGAAACAGGTTCAACAAGAATCTTAAATAAGTTCTCCATATCACACATATACCCATTGTCAAAAAATAAAGAATCATTGAGGCGAGTAATAATAGCCTTATTACATTTGCAATCTATTTTAAAACCGTCTCTAATTAAAATTGCGCCACTAAGAATGTTGCGTCGAATTGATGGAACATGTCTGACTCTATGGAGCGTCAAAACCTTTCCTGAAGGAAACTTCAATTCCACCCGCCGTTCACCTTTGACTTCTACAACGCTGGGATCACGCAAAGTCACTGATTGACCTTTGGAGGCCTGATAAGACACAAACATGGACTTGTCGGTACAAACATGTACATTAGCCCCAGTGCCAATTATCCAATATAGTGTTTCAAAAATAGAAAGAACTTCACGTTTTATAGACACATACCCATCATTGAGGTTCAAGGATGCAATCGTCATTTTGACCACAACCTCCTTAGTTGCATATGCGACAATTTTCTTTGCCTTCTTTGAAGGACAATCCTTGTTCCAGTGGCCAACCTGTCCACAAGTCCAACAAGGTTTGTTCTTCGGTTTCTTCTGGATCTCAACCTTAGGTTTAAGTGAATTCTTTGGTTTCTTATCCTTGTTCTTAGCAGTAGTAAAATTGACACTAGGATTAACATCAATAGGCACCTTGACAGACTTCTCTTTCAGGTATTCTTCTTGTATGTTTATGTCCATGAGATCGTTCATTGACGTCTCCTTTGCGATGCTTAAGAGACATGCTAAACGACGCCCAAGATTTTGGGAATTTCTCAATGATTGACATCACAAAAATTTTTTTCAGGAAGTTTCACGCCCACATCTTTGATCTCTTGCACTAAGAGTTGAAAATCATGCGTTTCATCAGAAACAGATTTACCGTCAACCATATGAAAATTTAGAAATTTAGAGATAATATTTTTCAGTTCCCTAATTTTCAGTATTATATTTCTTTTCTAACGTCCCCCACAAAACCTTAGATATAGTAATGGTCGACTTTGAGTATGAATCATACAATTTATTGTTTAATGCAAATAAAATCAACCCTTGAACACGTCTTATCACCCTTCTTCCAGGTTGTAATTAAATTAGCATTATCAGGGACAAATTCATCATGTTTAGGTTCATCCTCTTCTAAATATTGATCATACCCTACCATGTTCAGCCAAATCTACATCCTACTTTTCCAACGAGCAAAATTGGTTCCAGTAAACTTTTCGTACATACTTAGACGTATCGATTTTCATACCAGAACCTCGAACAACCATAGTTAACTAACGACAGGAAGTTAATTTCTTTAAAACTATTGTTAATTTTAATTACGTCGTTCCATGCAGCAACAAACAATTGCAATTAAGTTACCGTTTACAGGCCAGATCCAAATAAGAAAACGCAGAATAAACCAATGCAGGAGAACATAAATAAATGGTTATGAACTCAGACCAGATCGTTCGTTGAAAAACGAACATGATACTTAAAGAAATCAACGACCCACAATCCTTCTGGATAGGCGCCGTTCTTTTAGTCGACCCGGTCACGAACTTGATGAAGAGAACATCTCGCTCGCGTTGACGACGAACGATGCAGACGAACGACGATATGCACCACCAGTGCAGCTCAGCGACCACATGAACCACCGCCTGAGATCGCGTCTCAGAAGGGAGAAAGGAAGATTGCACTTTACAAGGAGAAGAATTCCACACCGCAACTCGCAAGCGACGACCGAAGACTCCACTTTAGGATTTGCAAAACATGTGCTCGAACGACTGAGGGTGGATGATCGTGAGATCTGTTTAACCCTAATGATCAGAGGTTTATTTATAGCCTTACACGTACCAATATCCTATTCCCAATGAGACGCAATCGCTCGATCGATCTTGTACATGTTGCGGAAAAACCCGCAAGGGAAATACTTTCCAATTAGGATTAATAAATCCGTTTTGGAAGAAATAATTAATTAAATTAATAATTAGTTACGTAGTCATATCCTTGTACAAAAGGAAGACGAAAGACAATTCTCACAATCCACAAGTCCGAGCCCGTGCCGGCCCGACCAGGCCAGGCGTGGCGAGGCATGGCATGCGCGCATGCATGTATGTGTTCTGGTCACCACACCCACCTAGGAGGTGAGCATACTCTCCCCTAGGACCCTTTGGACACTAGTGTGACATGTAATCCTACATATAAGCACCACAAAAGTTCTAGGAGTGAGCAATGTGGGATAAAACCTCTTCCCATTTGCACAAGACAACACACTACCTTTTCCTCCATGTATTAGCTGCACTACATTGAGTTTAACCCATGCTAAATACACGACTGCTACAACCATATATCTAACAATTCCTACTCTACTACTGATCTTGGTGCTAGCTTTTCCTGCTTTACTGCTGCTATCTCTCCTCTTTCTATACCAAAGTATGCTACACAAGCTCTCCAACATCCTGCCTGGCGTCAAGCTATTGAAACTGAAATGTCTGCTCTTCGCGATCGACAAACTTGGGATCTTGTTGATCGTCCTCAAGATTGCTCTACAGTTGGATGTCTTTGGATATTCACTATTAAATACCAGCCTGATGGTTCGATTGAACAACGAAAAACATACCTAGTTGCGAAAGATTATACTCAAACGTATGGGGTGGACTATTTTGAAACCTTTTCTCCTGCTGCTAGGCTTAACATTCTACGAGTGCTTATATTGGTTGTTGTGAATAATTATTGACCTTTTTTCAACTTGATGTTAAAAACATTTTCTATATGACGACTCACATGAGGAAGATGTTAAAAACATTTTCTATATGACGACTCACATGAGGAAGTCTATATGAAGCGACCACCTGGGTGTGTTGCTCCGGGGGGGATGTTCCAAAGTTTGCAATCTTAGGAAAGCAATTTGTGACCTAAAACAAAGCCCATGAGTGTGGTTTGACAAATTAAGCCAGATTCTCCTTAAATTTAACTTTCAACGCTCACACCCGGATCACTCTGTTTCAGAAGAAAAATCACTTCTGGGCTTGTTATTCTTATTGTGTATGTAGATGACATAATTCTGTCTGGTAGCGACACAAAAAGCATTCAAGCTACCAAAAGCTATCTTGAATAACATTTTGTTACAAAAGATCTAGGGAAATTTAGACACTTCTTGGGATTGAAGTTTCCCGATCTTCAGGCATCTGTCTTTCACAATGCAAATATGTTCTAGATCTTCTCGAAAAAACATGAATGCTTGGTACTAAACCGGCTAGTACCCCTCTAGATCCCATAAAAATTGGGATTATGAGTCTTCACCACCTTATCCTGACAACCACAGATAAAGAATATCGTTGGTAAGCTGATCTATCTCACTGTCACTAGAGCTAAGATTGCTTCTGCTATTGGACTTGTCAGTAGGTATTTGGATATACCTCAACAATGTCACATGGATGTTGTCTGTCACATCCTTAAAAATTTGAAGAATTACCAGGGAAAGGATTGTTGCATCAACGACATGGACATTACAAACTCACTGGTTATTTTGACTCTGATTACACTAGTAGTAAATGTGACACGAAAGCTCCTTTGGCTACTGTACTTTTGTTGGAGGCAATCTAGTTACATGGCGCAGTAAGAAGCAACTTGTGGTTGCTCGGTCTAATGTTGAAGCGCAGTATAGAGCATGGCTCATATGGCTTGTGAACTGATGTGGATCCAAGGACTCCTCAAGGAATTCTATAATCGATATCCTATTCCTATGTACTCTGACAACAAAGCCTTCATTTTTATTGCCAACAATCCTACTTTTCGTGAGTGCACCAAGCATATAGAGGTGGATTGCCACTTAGTTAGAGAATCTGTTCTATCTGGTCGCATCTGCACTCCTTATCTCTGGACAGAAGATCAACTTGCGGACATCTTCACCAAGCTACTTCCCAAGACTCTCTTCACTACTCTGGAGGACAAGTTGGGCATGTCTGACATCTATGCTCCAACTTGAGGGGGAGTATTGATATATATACTTTATGCTTTAGATTTACTTCGTGCTTTAGACTTGTCTTTGTCTTTAGCTTTTCTTTTATCCCATATCTACTAATTCCATTTCTCACTTAATCTCTTGTCCTATATAAGAGAGTCTTGAATTTGTTTGACACATGAAATAAAGATTATCCTATTCAATATAGGGAAGCATGTAAACCCTAACACAAAGGCAATACTCATAACTTTAATTAAGGAGATAACAAATATATACTGGAGTAATCTAGTGAAAGCCCTATCATGGTGAGAATGAGATAGCAGTCTGAATAACTCATTTTGATGATCCATTTTTAATTGCCCTACTATATGGATGAAAAATTTACCATTGTAGTTACCGACCTACAAAATTTCATTTTCAGTTGACCTATTAAATCTTTCGCACCAAGGAAAACTTAAAAAAATCATAATTATGGACACAATATACTATCAACACAAACCAGTTCATATGCTGACATTTTTTGGTGGTATTTTCTTAGGGTATAAGACATATGCATGCACTTCTCTAGTTGTTTTAAGCCTGCTTACACCCATTGTTAATATATTTGATTGCCTTCAGATGATCTACGCGAGCATATGCCAAATAGTTAATTTTATTATAATATTAATTAGAGATGTTACACTTACATTATGTAGAAGTTTGTGGTAAAAAGTAGTAAAATATTTTCATTTTCTATAGTTAGTAGATGTTTGAATTAGCATGATCTCATGATAGTATGGAATGTATGAAAAATAATTTCTCTATTGTGGAAACAAACATGCATTGTAAAAGATCTTAAATCAGTTATTAGCACAAAAGTATGAGACAAACATTACATGGATTTGGAAAAACTTAAAAATGATAATAGGGACGATCTAAGTTCTTATCAAGGAAGTAAATGTCCGATTTCGATGCCGTTTCCGTGGCAACAAAAATAGAAATTTACTGAAATTTGATAGAAATTTCAAAAAACGCGTTCCTGACGTTTCGATGGCAAAATCAACGAACCAATTTATGAAATTTAACCAGAATTATCTGCTAGTGCAGATCTACTCAAATATGCAATGATATTTCATATTGGATATGTGGGGGTGGGGTCTCCTCATTTGTGAGTGAAGGACCGTGAACTGTTTCAATGAGGATTTCGATGGAGAATTTTGATGTAAATTTTCAATGGTGAAATCAATAAATCAAGTCATTATAGTTTGCAAGCACAAGATATAGACTTAAAGACACAAAACTATGCAAAAAAGTATGCTCTACGTAGTCCATAACTCCATATTAGTACATTAAGAAAAAAGAAAAATTTCGACGGCAAGTGCGTTTCGACAGTGCATTTCGATGTTCGATGGCCATCGATATGGAAATGATTGTAGAAATTTCGACAATTTTGCCGAAATTTTAAACAATGGTTCTTATCCAGTAAGCCGTATGAGGAAGCAAATTTTGTTCATTTAATTATTTTGTGGCACATGCATACTCACTTTTCACATTGTAGTTATATTGTTTCTAAAATTGAATGTCAGGTAGAGGAATGGTTCTGTAAATATCCCACTCATGGTCCTTGAAGTTTTATGCTGGTAGTTTATCAATACGTTGAGGACAATTGTTTGTCATGGACAATTGCCAACATATTTGATGCGGCACTGTGTTAAATGGCGGCTTGGTTAAGCTGCATTTGAGGTTTCATTGTGAGATGTTAGCTGGTTAGACTACACGTCTAGGTTTACAATGTGTAGACCACCACCATTGTTAGCTAGTTGAGCCCTTAGTTGCCATATGCCCAAGTTACAATGACATGCCATTTATCTTGGAATACCTGCGTCCTTATGTGTCAATATGGGAGTGGTTATTGGACATGGTAGGTTACATCCCAGCCTGCTCCATATACTTCTTTGTTTCACTACATCTCATTCATCTATAAGAAAAATGGACTATGTTGAAGCGCATATTATATTGTTTTAAATGAACAAAAAGTAATGGTTTTAGAAAATATTCTTCTACTAAACCAAATTAGATTGTTCACATTATAGCTTCATTTTGCAAGGACAGTATGTCGTGGGCATCTTCTACCAAAACTTGAAACATGTACTGTTCAAAATCATAATTGGTGGCAGTGATTTTTGTTCTTGTACTAAAATGTAACATCTGCTATGGGCAGGTTTTCGTCTTTCCCAATGTTGGGCAATGATTTTGGTTTGAGTAATGCTGCGCTTGGCAACGCTTTTGCCAGCCATCGGGCAGCAATTAATAATCATGGGCAGCAGGGCAAATGCGGCGCCAAATACAGTCACCAATCGCTGCCATTTTACATGTAAACTTGTTCTAGAAGCATTAAGGAGAGATGGCTGGACGCTAATTTTCAGCTGCTATGGCGATCGGAGTGACAAGCAAACCCGATGGAATCAATCATCTCGCCAAATGATGCATAAGACATCAGTTTAGCATTACTTTTTATTTCTTTATTTTTTAAAGCTAAAGCATTATTTTATGCATTATTTAGTTTCATTGCTAAAAACTCTCAGTATAGTTCTATTGATATATGTCATCAATATCGGATACATATATGCACTATTTATATTACATACGCGATACTATATCTTAATATATTACAAATTTATCACTAATTGCATCATATTCTATTTCATATACATACGACAATATTTTATCCTAGATTTCAAAATTGGATGCACATCTGATACTAGTCCTTACCCTTACCTGTATCCATGTCACTCAACTTTTTACAAGATGCAGTCACTAATGGCCATCTGTCAAAGTGGGAGTATATGTTGGTAATGTGGTACTTGTATCCTGAATTTAGGTGGATTTGTCCACCTGTTGCTTCACATGGGCAAGTTTTTTCAATGCCCTTTTCTTGTTAGGTGTAAATCCTGCTCTCTTTGTGTCTATTAGAAGTGCAATCAGCCATGATCCATCACAGGAGTGCCTTATTGTGATCAGTTGGCCTTTTGGCCTCGTTTCTTCTGCTTATGTATAGGAAATTACATGCACTCTTCTTTATCTGGTTGTTTTGTGTGCATGCCTATAGTTAGGTTGGTTCAAAATTATCTCTTCTTTCATTTAAAAAAAATAAAAATAAAATTCTAGTACTAATAGTTTGCTTCCCAACTGGGGATGTAAATGAGCTTCTTTCCACAAGGCCCTGTTTGGTACTTTTGATCATGGTTTCATCTTATGACCTATGAACACTACTTGCCAATTGTATTGCCATCTAGAGGCTTAAGTAGTTCTCTAGGGGTGCCTTTCATATTTGGACCTTGGTGTTGGACGTCATGGCCTTGAATTGAAAGTGGTAGCTCTTTTGTCGAGCCAACCTAATATAAATCCTTCATCTGACTTTTCTTGAAATTCACTAAGTGAAAGATGGTTGATTTTACTTTCATGTCTCATATTCTATTTATGGCTCGCATGAATGATGTGCCATGCTAAAATTTTGAATGAATGCAGGCAAAGTTGATTCTATAAAATCAATGCACAAATCACTCAAAAGTAGTTTTTCAATACTTGCTTTTGGTAAAGCTTGCTTCATATTTTGTTTTCAAAGTTGGGATACGTAAGTCTATGCGCCAACTGCCTTCCTGAAGGGTTTCACTACTTTGGGTATTAGCTAGCATTTGGTCGTATTAGTTGATTCTCGAAATTATTGTTTTGTGTCAAACTCATCATATATAGCTGAAGTCTGCATGTCGAGTTAAAGTCAGTAAATAAAAAAGAGCTCTATCGAAGGGGTGCTTCAAATCTGATTGTAAGTTTTGCTCCCCGCATATATTGTTTGCAGGAAACAATATCTTCATTAGTGGTTTAGCATTCCCATACAATGTTTTAATCCTCATATATAGACTTCGTAGTTGGTGTACTCTCCTTGTGTAACAGTTAGGTTGGTTCAAAATTATCTCTTCTTTCATTTAAAAAAAATAAAAATAAAATTCTAGTACTAATAGTTTGCTTCCCAACTGGGGATGTAAATGAGCTTCTTTCCACAAGGCCCTGTTTGGTACTTTTGATCATGGTTTCATCTTATGACCTATGAACACTACTTGCCAATTGTATTGCCATCTAGAGGCTTAAGTAGTTCTCTAGGGGTGCCTTTCATATTTGGACCTTGGTGTTGGACGTCATGGCCTTGAATTGAAAGTGGTAGCTCTTTTGTCGAGCCAACCTAATATAAATCCTTCATCTGACTTTTCTTGAAATTCACTAAGTGAAAGATGGTTGATTTTACTTTCATGTCTCATGTTCTATTTATGGCTCGCATGAATGATGTGCCATGCTAAAATTTTGAATGAATGCAGGCAAAGTTGATTCTATAAAATCAATGCACAAATCACTCAAAAGTAGTTTTTCAATACTTGCTTTTGGTAAAGCTTGCTTCATATTTTGTTTTCAAAGATGGGATACGTAAGTCTATGCGCCAACTGCCTTCCTGAAGGGTTTCACTACTTTGGGTATTAGCTAGCATTTGGTCGTATTAGTTGATTCTCCAAATTATTGTTTTGTGTCAAACTCATCATATATAGCTGAAGTCTGCATGTCGAGTTAAAGTCAGTAAATAAAAAAGAGCTCTATCGAAGGGGTGCTTCAAATCTGATTGTAAGTTTTGCTCCCCGCATATATTGTTTGCAGGAAACAATATTTTCATTAGTGGTTTAGCATTCCCATACAATGTTTTAATCCTCATATATAGACTTCGTAGTTGGTGTACTCTCCTTGTGTAACAGTCCCCCCCCCCCCCCCCCCCCCCCCCAAAAAAAAAAAAAAATCACACATTTGAGTAGGGTTTTGAAGTTATTTGGTTTTCAACCTCTAGCTTCAGGATTGGATTGGCTTCTATAGACCCATAGATTTCCTCCAATAACCTTAGCGTTGATAAGCTTGTAATGCGTCCAACTCAAATATCAAAGGCTCATTTGTTATGTTCATGGTGTTACTGTTGTCCACTTGATGGGGTCTCTTGTGAGCAACCTGATGATGCTTACCGAACGACATCTAGAAATGATTGTCTATCCCCCTAATTGCAAGTTCTATCAAAATGGCAACTGACCTTTCTGTAATCTATAAGGTGCCTAGCTTGTTTTGCTTCTCAGCTCAACTATATGCTTTGTAACTTGGGATTTGGTAATACAAGGGCCCGTTCGGCTCCCAACTTTCTAACTATTGGTATATATATGGAAATATAGGGCCATTTCACTGGTTGCACGATTTGTTCTGCATTTGGTTCAGTAACATATTGGCGATATTTAAAGTTATGCTATGCCCGGTGGTACTGAACGCTGTTGTGTCCAGGCCGGTGGTCAGGTTTTCAGCATGTTGCTTTGCTGTCCTACATAATGCGATAACACCAAACACCATGCATGCATAGAACTACAACAATTCTAAAAGTCAGCAGCCGAATGGCCCCCAAGTTCTTCATTCCATGCGGTACTTCCACCATTGTGGTCATGCGATCTGGTGGTGTGTGACTGTGTCAGCCTTGCTTGTAGCATTGGACAGTCACCTTGGTTAATGCTGTCTATTAGGCCTTTCATGTACCCAAGTATTTGATGATAGTGAAGTGTTGGGGTATTTTCTTTTTCAACTCAGCTTCTTGGGCATTCTTGAAGGAATGAGATAAATAAAGTGTTCTCATAAATCGGAAGAATGGAATGAGCTGCAACGACAATGGCAAAACACACATGCTATGTGAAAAAGTGATGAAAATGTGCTTTGTTGACTCTAGGTTAATGTTGACTCTAGGTTTAAATTGACTAAACCCTTGTTTTGATGATACTAAACCATTCCACTTATTTGTGTCTAATGCTTCTACTTGAGTGATTTCAGATTAGGTATAGACACACTCCAAATGCCCTAACTTGCGCATCTCAACTTGGAGAAAAGACAAGTCAAAGTCAATACAAGTGTACGTTTTTGAAAGATGATGTAAATCCATTAGAATCATATTGTAAATCACTTGTAATGATTGTATGACTTGTAATTAAGCTTAGAAAAAATCAGGAGCACTTAAATCGAACATTTAAGCACTTTAATGACATTTTCTAAAATTCATTACAAGCAATTTATCGGTCGAGTTATAATCTCGACCGATCCTTGATGGATTTTGAGAATGTTATTGATTGGTCGAATTTCCTATACTCAGAACTCGACCGACCACTGCACTGGAATAAAACTGATTTAATCTATCGGTCGAGTTCCTACCAGAACAAACTCGACCGATTGGTCAAATTAGCTTTGTCGTATAGTGCATTCGGTCGAGTTACCTTTATAGAAACTCGACGGATAGCACTGTACGGAAAAGTACAGAAAAATGTTTCTAGCCGTTGTGGAGTTGCAACAATCGAAAATATATCCTTTGCAAGCCACAAAACGACTAGTTTTCGTTCTTAAGTGTTCCAAAAGGCTAAGAGGCATCCCCAACTATAAATATGACCCTTTGGGCTTCATTCCAAGGTTGAACATTCAATGCAAAACTCTATATGAGGTTCCTAGTCTATAATTGAGTGCATCCTACAACCTTCTTTCTCTCTCTAATCTTAATCACTTGCTACATCCATTAGAGTGAGTAGGAGATTTTTAAGAGAGCTAGTCCTACATGTATATCTTGTGAGACTCTCACTTCCACCACCTCCCTATCTCTCATTCAAACCATGAAGATGAATGTTCTATCTCTTGGCTAAGAGAGGTGAAGAAGAACAAAGGAAGGATTCCCTTAGTGAAGATCAAGGCTGAAGACTTGGAGCAAGAGTGGATAAGCCCTTGGTGAAGGCAGAAGACTCCTTGCTCAAGTGGTTATGTTCTTGGTGAAAGCTTCTCCAAGTAAAGGTGAAGTCAAAGGCCGAAGATCCAAGAAGAGTGGGTAACTCCTCGAAGGCTGAAGATTTGTGCAAGAATGGGTAAGTCCTTGGAGAAGGCCAAAGACTCGTTGCAAAGTGGGTAAGTCCTTGGTAAGGTTGAAGACTCTTTGTATTGGATAGGTAAGTCCTTTGTTGGGTGATGTGTTGTAACTCTTATTAGTGAATATATAGAGGATGACACACTTAGAAATCCTAGAGGTTGACCTCTCTAGGTAGTGGACTGACATACTTCTAGTTTGGAGAATGGAACCACTCTACATAGCTTGTTAGTTGGTGCTTGTTCAATCTCTCTCCCCCTTGCTATGTATGTTTTAGTTGCACTCAAATTTCCCATATTAGCAACCTTATCTTGTGATATATCTTGAAGGTCTAATGAATTTTGTTTAAGTGTATTCATCTCTATTCACCTCCTCTTTAGAGCATTCAATCACGCATCCTAGGATCCAACATGCTTAAGCCTGAGCTTGAAGCAGAGACTATCCCTGATGTTGTGCTGGGGCAGTAAGGACACAAAATCTTGTGCTAGAACCATATCCTGAACCTAACAAATAATTAACTTCATGTTGTACCTGTGCCCAAAGTGCAAGATCCAACTTCAGCGGTCATGTTCTTGTCTTGTTCCCCACAGACAGGAATACAAGTGTGTTTTATTTAATCTTATATTCTCTTGTGTTCACCATTACAGTATTGCTCTATATCATTCTCTTTTATTGATGATCTGAGACAATGTGCAACAAGAACTGGCAGATATAATAGTATTGTGTAGATTTAGAGTTTATTATTGTTTTTTAGTATAGATTAATATGTTAGATAGTTTTTCTGTTTTATTATTAGGTCAGGTTTTATATTATATGATTCTAATTAGGAAGTTCAGTAGACCTGGGAATTTTCCCTTTATGTGTAAGAGACACAGGCGCGGGCGCACACACATGCAAGCCATGATCATCATGAACGAACCTGGAGATAGGAGAATGGTTTCTAGTTCTGAACTTGTTATTATGTATTCATGGTTACATTCTTGTAAAGTGGTTTAAGTATTTAGATATGGGAGGGATAGCATATATGAACCTAGAGATAGGAGAATGCTCTCTAGTTCTGAACTTGTGATTATGTATTCATGTTTATATTCTTGTAAAGTGGTATGATATTTAGATGTTTGAGGGATAACATATATGACTGCCAACTAATATGTGTTTATCCAGGTCATCAGTGAATGGAAAAGGGTTGAATCGATTTTGGTCTAACATTGAAGGATATCAAGGTCCCTTGCTTATTTTGGTATCTGCTCAAAATGTTGATACAAGTAGTAAGGGTGGTCAAGAAAGGAAACAGTGGATAGTTTGTACATTAACGGGACAACAGCTTGAAAACAAGGATATGTACTATGGTGGCTCTGGCTCACTCTTTGCAATAAGCCCAATCTTCCGTCTGTTTCCAGCTTCTGGTAGATTTGTCGATAAATGTTTATTTGCGTATATAGTTCTTTCGGACTGTGATTGACTTGTCAATGAGCAGGGAAAGAGAGGAATTTTATATATTGTCATCTGCGGCCAACCCGGAAGGTATATGATCCTCATCCAAAGCCAATTGGTATTGCTTTTGGAGGAACAATTGGCAATGAAAGAATACATGTTGATGAAGACTTTGCAAAAATCACAATTCGCCATCATGCTGTAGACAAGACCTACCAACCAGGCCCTCTAATCCCTGATCAGGTAATCATTTCATTGTTTTAGATTTAGATGTCCGATTTTACACTGTAGGGGTTGAGAATCTAAGGTAATGATCTTAAAGCCAGATAGCCGAAACCTTGCACCAAACATTTTACTGTGGATCATTATCAAGGAATTTACCTTCTAACTCCCAATCTAAGTTCTTGTGGTTGAGCGGAAATAAAGGCACAAATTATACCAAGGCTTAATTTCAAATAATCGGCACTCAACATTCTCAATTACAAAGCTCTGATTGGACATAGAATTATGAAAATAGACAACAAAATAGAATATATCCTGCACACTGTACATCATAATTTTGTGTCATTTTCTTGCTGGTGTGCTCTTTTATTTTTATCCTGGGACATAGCCATACTTGCTACCGTTTCTAGTCTGGTTATTTGTCTAATTGCAGTCACGTGAAGGGTGAGAGTACATCAGCATATCCAGAATCAAAATTGTTATGAACCTAAATAGGATATCTGGTTTTTAATACCTTCAATATTGACAATGTAACACCCCGATTTCTATCGCATGAGCGGAAGCTCAATATATCTTTTTCAACTTGGCACTGTTACAAACATGACACACATTACAATAAAATAGATATGAACCATTATAGAATGGGTATGAAAGAAATTCTTTCTCAAAAAAATTCTGTTACATCATTATGTACAATATGAACTTAATGCCATGGTACTACTATATCAAATGCTAATCTTAAATCTTGGATCGTGTAGATGGCATCTACCAAGTAAACCTTTAAGGTTGTAGTCAAATCCTTTTGTCTTGACTATCTCTGGAAGCTCAGCACCTGGACGTTTCGTCTCCAACCATGCACAAATAGGGATACACGTTAGAGTAACTGGCGATGAATTTCTACTAGGAAAATGTATATGATATAACTGAAAATCAAAACTGAAGATTTGAAAGCTTTAAACTAAAGTTGAATATATTGTCTTTTATTTATGTCTTTTATCTGGCTGTGACCACCGTTATATAATAAATCCTCTTCTATGGCGCTAAGCGCCTTCTAGTGGCATGAAAAGCTTTCCGTTGACATTGAACTTCTTCTATGGCACAAAGTGCCTTCTGTGGCATAAAGTGTCTTTATGCCTTCTAGTGACACTGAGGTGTCTTCTGGTGGTATGAATTGCCTTCTATGGCATGAAATGCCTTTTGTTGGCGTGATGCGCCTTCTATGTACCGTAGTACTATTATGTGAGGACTTATCATATAATAATGTCTAGTTATGTTCTGGTTCTTTTCAGTTCTATATCTGATTCTGGATTTTGAATCTCAATTAGTAAATGACTGAGAAAAAATAAAATTAGATATTATATCTGATTCTAGCAGTCTAAAATATTCTGAATAATGTATATTAATGAAATGAAATCTCGAAACTACAATCTCATTTTCTTATATTCTTAATATGAAGTTTTGAAATTCTAAAATCATGACCTAAAATATTTACAGGAAATAATGCTACTGATTTCATGATTACATGCATCGATAAATAACTTAATTCTTGAATGCAACATAGAAGTTCTTTTAACTTTATTTTGAATTAATGCATATAGCAGTGCGAGGCGTAACAATGTGTTTTTGTGTCGGTGAGGCAAGGCGTAAGCCTCAAAATATGTACGAGGCGTTCAGAAACAAAAATTATATAAATATATATACAGTTATATATATGTGTGTATTTATATGTGCGTATAAATGTGTGTATAAGGAAAAGTAAAACTAAATGCATAGTTTTTACCCAAGTTAACGAGGAGAAATGGGGATTAAGAGCAATATTATTAACATAGACCACGAAAATAATAAAATAAAGCTATAGCAACTAATAAGATATAATGCTTTGTACTATAAGATCCAATATTTTAAACTCGATAAGGAAAATAAGGGCACAATAAATTGGAATTAGTAGAAATCAAGATAGGCTAAAAATGAGATGTGAAAATCACCAACATATTAAATAAAACGTATAGCACAAAAATAAATTTAGCAAAGTTTGATACATCTAAATCAAAAGTAACTTTGAGTTTTGACTCTAAGCAATTAGAGGTTATGTAAATTCACTAATGAGAGAATAATAATCAATTGAAACAAAGTTGAATAGAAAACTTTTAAAGAAAGTGTATGTAAATATCTCAAAAGTAAAAAAGACTTGGTAGTTAACATAAGACACAATCATCAAGAACTAAGGCTTGCGCCTCAAATAAGCCTCAGAGCCTTAGTACCTTGAGGCGAGCCTCAGACATTATGAGGCGTAAGCCTCAGTCCATGTCATTGAGGCGTAAACCTCGAGGCACAAATGAGGTAACCTCGCCTTGATGAGTAAGCCTCAAAAGCCTCAAGGCAGGTTTTGTGATACCATGAGCATGACTAGATATGAGTTAAACATGAAATATTTGAAACATGGAACATAACTTCGACGAATTTTGGTGAAATTTCGCCAAAACTTCAAACTTCGACCATAGGCAAGTCAAATCCCATATATTTCGGCTCGTCCAAACTTTGGGGCGAAGTTTCACTAATGTCGGCGAAGTTGAACTTTTTGTGTGTATTGTTGTCTCAACTTCTCAAAAGTTGTCGAAGTTTTCTCGAAGTTGGCGAAGTTAGGCGAAGTTGAGACAACCCATAACATTAATCCTAACTAGTGTCCTAAAGGCCATATAAGGCATTAGTATCGTCTCCAACCTTTCCACAACTTCTAAAATCAACTACTATGCTTGTTGTGGTCACTCTTCATAGAGAGGGTGTTATAACTACTATTTGATTGTATATTGTATAGAATACATATGGTGAACTGTATTTGTATCTAGGTTTTGGAAAGCGCGAAGCAGAAAGCGTGTGGATTGACCCTTTTGAAGCGGGAAGCGGCTTTAAAGCGGACTAAAGCGGGTGCTTTTTGAAAAAGTTGTCTGTATTGTTTTAGAAAATGTAGAAAAATTTAGTGACTGCCATACTGCTACCATATCATTAATTAAGCATGTAAATGATATTTCATTGCATCAGAATGATTTTCACATATTAAAAAGCTCCTATTTACTTAGGTCTTTGAAATCTTTAAGAATCCTACAAAAAAGGAGTATTTCACTGATGGATTTGTTTAAGACTACTATACTCAATGTTCGACACTCTGGGATGAATACAAAGTATACCATCCCTTCTCTTCTGACATCAAAGAAGTTCAGCGGCAACACAACGAACTATGGCTAGTTCAGTTCCTGGCTGGTCTTCCTTCTTCCTTTTCTTATGTTCTTGACAAGATATTATCTAGTGACCCCTTACCGACACTAAGGGATGTTCTTAAGTGTGTTCAGCGTCTCCCTTCCATGTCTTCACTGTCTACCACTTTTTTCGATCATTCGATTTTTGCTGTTCGCTCCTATGACTCAGGTTAAGGACGTGACGTGATCGCGGTCGCGGTGGTCGTGCTTTTGGTACCCGTAGACGTGGTTCTTCTTCTGGTCTTAGAAAAGACCAACATCAACTTCCTACTGATAATCTCTTCTGCAACTTCTGTGGGCGCACGAACCACACTAAAGATCGTGCTAGAAAAAGCATGGTGAACCCGCCTGGGCGAATTAGGTTTCTTCTGCTGCTTCTGAGAATTTGACTGTTGCTGCCTCCAGTTCAACCCGACCCACAGTTGACTGGATCCGCTTGGAGTTTGAGAAACTACTCCAGGCTCGCCTATCCTTGTCAGCCACTGCCCCTGAATGAGGCTCTTCTACTTTATTTGCATTCCCTGCTACTTCCAGTAAAAGTAAATGGGTCATTGACTCAGGCGCATCTGCTCATGTTTTTACTGTACTGATCTGTCTACTGCCTTATCTGAAACTACCCGTGTCCCTCATGTGACCGTTGCTGACGGGACTCAATCAGCTGCCCATGGGGTTGAAACTATATATTTGTCTAAAAGTCTTCGTTGGAAATATGTCTTATATGTTCTAAGATTTCCTCTTAATCTGCTCTTTGTCAGTAAAACTATTAAGAGCATGCAGTGCTCAATTATTTTTGATCCCGAGGGTTGTGTGTTTCAGGATCTCTGAACGAGGTCGAGGAATGGTTCGAGCCATGAAGGACCAGACGAACTGTATTACTTAGATGTTCTGCAATCTGCTGCAACTCTGCTATCTACTTCTGTGACTGGTCTGCAATGGCACTATCGCCTGGGGCATCCTTTTGCTGCAAAGCTGCACTGTTTATTTCCTGATATTTCTGAAAAAACATTTTGTGTGAATCTTGCCAGTTTGGCAAACAGATTCAGGATGTTTTTCATTAAAAGAAAGAAATTAGTTCTAAAATTTTGTTTGATATTGTTCATGACGATATTTGGGGTCCCTGCTCTATTCCTAGCTTGTCTGGCTATCGTTATTTTATGACCTTTATTGAAGATTATTCAAGGGCGACTTGGTTGTTTCTTCTAAAGGATTGCAGTGTTGTTTTGCAAACTATCACCAGCTCTTTACTAGAGATCCAAACCCAATTTAAAACTACTGTTAAGATCTTGAGAACTGATACATGCCTTAAAATTTATGAAAAAATTATTTGAATATGTTTTGTAGTTCTCGGGGTACCATTCATCTGACTTCTCGCTCTTACACGCCACAACAAAATGGTGTGGCATAAAGGAAGAATCGTCATCTACATGAAGTAGCACGCACTATCCTTCATCATCATGTCCCTAAATGTTTTTGGCCTGAAGTCATTTCGACTGCGTGTTACTTAATTAACCGTATGCCTTCTTCTGTGTTAAATTATCTAGTTCATGTCTTTCTTTTGTATCCTGATGCGCCTTTATTTTCTCTTCTACCGGGCATCTTTGGCATCACTTATTTTGTTAAGAATCTCTGCTTGGAATATCTAAACTTGACTCCCACTCCACTAGATGTGCCTTTTTGGGATATTCTCAAACTCAAAAAGGATATCAATGTTTTGATTCTGCCAACTAAGAATGGTTTCTAAGTGCTGATGTTGTCTTTTTTGAACATATGTCGTACTTTCAAAAAAGGGTCTGCTTTATCAAGTGATTTGTCGGATCCTACTCTGCTGCCTCAAGTAGTCGAACATGATCACACTGTGGTAATTGAAGATCTTCCTCCTCCTTTAAAGGTATACAAGAGAAGACCTAAGGTTATAGTCGCATCTCTGCCCCCTCATCAACCAATTCCTCCCTTGTCGTCAGATCATAACACCTCCCAAGTAATCTCTGACCTACATCTTCCTATTAGTCAAAGGAAATGTGTTCGCTCATGCACTAAGCATCTGATTAGTAATTTCTGCTCCACTAATCTAGGTGCTAGCTTTGACTATTTTACTGCTGCTCTTTGTGCTATTTCTGTACCAAAGAATGCTACACAAACTCTTCAGCATCCTGCCTGGCGTCAAGCTGAGGAAACTGAAATGACTGTCCTTCGTCATTGCAATACTTGAGATCTAGTTGATCGTCCTTATAATTGTCCAACTGTTGGTTGTCGTTGGATTTTTAGTGTCAAATATCAGTCAGATGGTTTAGTTGAATGGATGAAGGCCCGACTATTAGCAACAAGCTACACTCAAACCTATAGGGTTGACTACTTTGAAACCTTTTCTCCTGTTGCCAAATTCAATTTTGTAAGAGTTCTTGTCTCTGTTGTTGCTGTGAATAATGATTGGCTTGTGTATCAACTCGATATTAAAGACACCCTCCTATATGGTGATTTTCATGAGGAAGTTTACATGGGGCAACCATTTAGTTTTGTTAGTCAAGGGGAGGGGAGTGTTCCAAGGTCTGCAGACTTAGGAAGGCGATCTATGGCCTAAAACAAAGCCCACAAACATGGTTTGATAAATTGAGCCAACTTCTTTTCAACTTTAATTTTTGATGCTCACATTCAGATCATTCTGTTTATATTAAAAAAACAAATTTGGTCTTGTTATCCTTATTGTTTATGTGGATGATATCATTTTGTCTGGAAATGATTATGTAGGTATTGCAGCTACAAAAAGGTATCTAGAACAACACTTTATTACTAAAGATCTTGGCAAACTCAAGTACTTCTTATGTATTGAAGTTTCCAGATCATCTTCTGGTGTTTGCCTCTCACATTGCAAATATGTTAGAGACCTTTTGACTGAAGCAGGTATGCTTGGTACTAAACCTGCTAGCGCTCCTCTGGATCCCAATACCAATTGGGATGATGAATCTTCACCTCCACCTCCATATCCTGATAACCATCAATACGGATGAATGGTGGATAAGGTTATCTATCTTTCTATTACCGGAGCTGACATCACTATTGCTGTTGGACTTGTCAGTAGGTATCTGGATAAACCTCGACAATGTCATTGGGATGTTGTTTGTCATATCTTTAAATATCTGAAAACTTCTCAGGAAAAGGATTACGATATTTGCAAACATGTGCACTGCAAACTTACTAGGTATTCTAGCTCTGGTTGTGCCAGTAGTAGATGTGATAGAAAATTTACGTTTGGCTACTGTACCTTTGTTGGAGGCTATCTGGTAACATGGCATAGTATAAAGTAGACCGTGGTTGCTCGGTCTAGTGTTGAGACATAATACAGAGCTATGACCCATACTGCTTGTGAATTGATGTAGGTCCAAGGACTCCTCAAGGAATTTGATATTTCTGACTCTGATCCTTTTCCTATGCACTGCGATAATAACGCCTCCATTTTTATTGCCAACAATCCCACTTTCCATGAGCGCACTAAGTATATTGAGGTGGATTGCCACTTTGTTTGCGAATCTCCTCTCTGGATGCATCTGCACTCCTTATCTTCGAATCGAGGATCAAATTCCTGACATCTTCATCAAGATACTTCCTAAGATTCGCTTTGCTACACTAGTGGACAAGCTGGGCATGTTTGACATCTATGCTCCAGCTTGAGGGGGAGTATTAATATATTTGCTTTTATGCTTTTTTTTATGGTTTAGACTTGTCTTGTCTTGTCTTTAGCTCTTCCTTTTGTCCCATATCACCTACTCCTATTCTTCACTTACTCTCTTATCCTATAAAAAGAGTCACTTGTATTTGTTCTAGGCATATCTAGTAAAAGTTTTCTCATTCTATAGTATGCATATACAATCTTGATCATAATAGTTATACTATTGAAATTCAATGAACATGGTCCACTTACCTTTGATATTAAGAATACCTTAATGTATTCTTGATTCCTTGGTCCATAACCTAATTATTTGGACACAATCAAAGTTTGCGCATGTGCATTCTTCATATCTTCAAAGCACTAACTCCATACACTTAACATAAGCCAATTAGGATTATCACTTGAACTCATAAGATTCTGATGTAAAATCACTTTTAAATTCTAAGTATCAAACTAAAACCAAAATCACACATCATGTAACAACTATATACTGATATACCTATATGAACTAAATTAATTGTCTTATGCATTGATACATGAGTACAATGTTCAAAATTTCGACGAAATTGTCGAAATTTTTGGCGAAATTTTTGTTTCTGTGGCAATCGGACATCGAAATTGACTGATGAAACTCTCAAAACAGGCAGATCATCAAGTTTTTTATTACTTTTTATATAATATGTACTAGCTAGAGCATATTTTTTTTTGCACAATTTTGTGTCTTTAAGTCTATATATTGTGTTTGCAAACTATAATGACTTAGTTCATTGATTTTGCCATTGAAAATTGACATCAAAAATCCCCATCAAAACAGTCCAAGCTCATTCACTAAAAAATGACGAGACCCCACCCCCACATATCCAATATGAAATATTATTGCATATTTGAGTAGATCTACACTAGTAGATCATTCTGGTAAAATTTCATAAATTAATTCGTTTATTTTGTCGTCGAAACGCCAGGAACACATTTATCGAAATTTCTGTCAATTTGTCGAAATTTCTGTTTCTGTGGCCACCGAAACGGCATCGAAATCGGACATTTTCTTCCTTGCATGAGTATATACATCATTAACTAAGAGAAAACCTCAAACATACTTACACATACCAATATCACTGACTTAGTCACGAAAACATAGTATAATATGATTAGAATCATTTTCCGTACCAGAAATGAATATAAATCACATATTGTCTTACAAATAATTATTAATTATCTTACATAATAGCCACTTAGGCCCAAAAATCAAATGATACTATAATGTTGTTGAATTGATATAAATCTGAAACCAATAATACTACTATGTATTAGGGCTTAGATTAAAATATCAAATAATTTCAGCCAAACAATGGGTGAAATACCCAACATACCCCCTTTAGGGTTTACATAAAAAATCTAGATAAAACATCAAATCAGAACGATCATGTTTTGGTAATATGTGAAACATATCAAAATACATCTACTATGAATTATTCACTACTATTGAAGTCATTTTCTATTTTTTATTGACAAAATATTGAACACACAATCTTTCAATAACCAAAGTATAATGATTGTCTAACATCCAAAACACCCTTCTAATCTGTTGTTATAAGATAGTAGATATATATGCTTTCTGCAAACACATTGTTTGTTAAATTTGAGTTTCCGATTTCAAGTTATGACCTTTGAATATATTACCTCATCAACCGTTTATGGTCGTCAAAGTCATATCCATTGATTGAGATTCCCTCACCACAACATGCTCAATGCCATCTTGCCAGATTTGCTGGGGGGGTCCTTGGCTATATGAGGATCTGGGGACTCACGAGGGCATCCCTCTTTCTCCCCGTTTTCCTACGCGATGCTCTGTTCTCACAAAGTTTCTCCACTGCCACCGTGCTCTTCTTTGAGGACCTGGATCTCATAATGGGAGGAACCCTGACCCCAGGTCACGGCCCACCCAAGTCCGACGCTCCCTCCCTCACATTCATGGAATGGTCTCGGGGCTTTACATGGCGTAGGTGCTCACCCCCTTGCTGAGTTGTACGGGCGCTCGCCCAGGCGGCCCAGGCGTTCACCTAGGGTCCCAATCCCAGGCGCCCAGCCTAGTTAGGCCTCTAGGCGGACGCTTGGGCGGCGCCTAGGCAGCTGCTGAGCTTTTTTTTTTACATTTTTGATTAAGTTATTTACTGATTTGTGTTTATTTATGTACTGATTTTGTTATTATTTAATTATCTACTTATTTAACTTTATTTATCAACTGATTTAACTTTATTTATCAACTGATCTGTATTTATTCATCTACTATTTGTATTTATTTATGTACTGATTCAGGAATTAATTAATCATCTACTGATTTATATTAGTTTATCAACTGATTTGTATTTATTCATCTACTTATTTGTATTTTTTTGTCTACTGTTTTATATAGTTTTCTACTCATTTGAATATTTTTTTGTACTGCTTTTGAAATTACATAATCATCTACTGATGTATCTTTGTTTATCAACAGATTTGTATTTACTTATCCGCTTAACATTATGTATTCATCTACTTATTTGTATTTATTTATCTACTGTTTTTTATTTAGTTATCTACTGATTTGTGTTAATTTATGTACTGATTCTGATATTATTTAATCATCTACTCATTTAACTTTATTTATCAACTGATTTAATTATATTTGTCAACTGATTTGTATTTATTGTATTTATTCATCTACTATTTGTATTTATTTATGTATTGATTTAGGAATGAATTAATCATCTACTGATTTATATTATTTTATCAACTGATTTATATTTATTCATCTACTTATTTGTATTTATTCATCTACTAAATTTATCCGTATACTGTTTTTTATTTAGACAACTACCCATTTGAATTTATCTGTGTACTGCTTTTGAAATTATATAATCATCTAGTGATGTAACTTTATTTATCAACTGTTTGTCTTTTTTATCCACATAATTGTATTTATTCATCTAGTTATTTGTATTTATTTATCTACAGTTTTTTATTTAGTTATCTACTGATTTGTGTTTATTTATGTACTGATTCTGATATTTAATCATCTACTCATTTAACTTTATTTATCATAAATTTTACATGTATCCATTATATTAATGTATATATAAGAAAACGCCTGGGCCTCCGCCTGGGCGTCCCCAGGCTACGCTTGGTCGCCTATACAACCAAGCCCCCTTGTGCTCAACACCGCCGTTTCGTCTTCTCATCTTTGTTTCTTCTTAGATTCTCAGAAAGACTTTCTCATAAGGTCCTAAAGACCATGTTTTAGGTTATGTGAGGCTTTCATAGTCTTAAACACCTTCTTATGAAAGAATCCGGATCCAACTCCTTCCATGTGCGATTTAGAAAGGTAACACATGCTGATCGTTTGGGAATTTGCCTAGAAATTTCCAAAAGAAAAATAAACCCCAAAAACAAAGCAATTGACACCACTTTACCCACTTGATTATTGCACCTGCCATTATAGTAAAATCTCAAAACTTTTTTTCCTAGTACCCATATGCTTCTAGTTCATACATACCTTTCTCATAATTCAGATCACATCGGATTAGTTATAATAAATCATTAAAACCTCAAAAAATTGTAGTAGTATTTTCATCAAGTAATAATTTAAAACCTAACCAATTTTTTTGATAAATATGTCGTACCTTCCTTTCTTATCAAAGGGCAACCCATAAAATTTTTGAATCAAACTCATACATGAATCTCAATTTTTTTTAAATACATCTTTCCATAATATATCCAAATTCTTCCAAATAACAATATTATTATCTAACAAGTTTGCCTTTTAAGAAAAATCTAACAAGTTAATTTCTTAGAAATACGACACTAAAACTCTAAAATCTTATACCACCTATGACATATATCATAAGGAACATAAAACAAATCCCAATATCACCAATTTATGCATTAAATAACCTAATTTAACAAGATGCCCAAAATACCCTTGGGTAGCATATCCTATTCTTTGATTCTCTGATTGTCATTGAATTCTATAAGGACCTTATTGTAGTTATATTAATTAATCCTAAACTTATTTAAGTCAAATTTAGCATCCCATGGTGCCAATTTACCAAAATGCCCTTGTGCTCTCGTTATGCATAATTGGACTCTAATATGGGCTGAAAACTATGATTCATGACCCACTTGTCTTAATCTAACTAATTAGGAATTTTCTTAATAGGTCTAGCATCTATTTAGGTAGTTATGAAAAAATTGGGGTGTGACAATCCTACCAAGCTTATTAGGAATTTTGTCCTTGAAATTTGGCTAAACTAATAGAGGCTACCCACATTACGATTATGCTAATATTACCAATATGCACTTCTCTTCTTAACAATTAGAAGATTGCTTAATTCATGATGTGTCTTGATCAAGTTTTTTTGTTACTCATTACATAACTTAGAGGCTCATCTTTTCTTTCTTTTTGATCAAAAGATAGAGGGGTAGATAGTCATTCTAAATTTTAATGCATCTTAATTATCACAGGTGTAATTGCTTTCAAGGATTCCAACAATCTCCAAACCTGTCTAGTTTTCTTCAAATATCTCATTGGGAGGTTCTTTTGTCATGTAAATGACATTCAAGGGAAAAAAACTGAAATAGCACACTTTGACAAAAAATATTCTGGATATAGCACCTGTTTGAAAATAATTCCAAAGATAGCCCACTTCGGTCAGAAAATGCCATTTGAATTGGTGTATTTAAAGTCCTGGAAGTGAAAGCGCCATTCATTTTGGAGCTTTTAACATAAAAATAAAAATAAAATAAAGAAAAGAGTGAAAACGCCAAAACAAGTGGCGCTTTCACCCAATGTTGGGAGTGAAAACGCCACTTGTTTTGGCGTTTTCACTCCTTTCTTTGTTTTTTTTTTCAATTTTTTATTAAAAGCTCCAAAATGGGTGGCACTTTGACCTCCTGCATCTATAGAACGCCAATTCAAGTGGCGTATTCTCACCAAAGTAGGCTATGTTGGGAATTATTTTCAGAGGGGTGCTATACTCGGAATATTTTTTTTCAAAGTGTGCTATTTTAGTTTTTTTCCCGACATTCAATTCACTTAGGGTGAACATCCAGGTCAACTTGCACCAACTATTCCATGCTTCTATCACTAGTAAATGCATCATACTACTTGAGATGTGTTCCATTATATTTGCATGCTGCATTTTCTTAATTGGTCTAACATCTATTTAGGTAGTTACGAAAAAATTGGGGCGTGACAATCCCACCAAGCTTATTAGGAATTTTGTCCTTGAAATTTGGCTAAACTAATAGAGGCTACCCACATTACGATTATGCTAACCAACATGCACTTCTCTTCTTAACAATTAGAAGATTGCTTACTTAATTCATGATGTGTCTTGATTAAGTTTTTTTGTTACTCATTACATAACTTAGAGGCTCATCTTTTCTTTCTTTTTGATCAAAAGATAGAGGGGTAGATAGTCATTCTAAATTTTAATGCATCTTAATTATCAAAGGTGTAATTGCTTTCAAGGATTCCAACAATCTCCAAACCTGTCTAGTTTTCTTCAAATATCTCTGTCATGTAAATGACATTCAATTCACTAAGGGTGAACATCCAGATCAACTTGCACCAACTATTCCATGCTTCTATCACTAGTAAATACATCATACTACTTGAGATGTGTTCCATTATATTTGCATGCTGCTTGCTACAAGAATAATAGAAATCCCCATCATTCTTATTCTATTTTTAGATCCTCATAATTTAATTCATGGAATCTATCAAGGCTAACACCTAGCCTTCAACTTTATTTATTATGACTCATTAAGTTGACTAATATTCTATCAATTCTATCAGTTGTACTTGTAACTAAGACCCTAGTTCTTAGTTATCAAGGCGCCCGTCTAGGCGCCTAGGCTTAAGGCTGGCCGCCTCAAACTGTGCGCCCAGCCCCCTAGGTGACCTAAGTCGCCGCCTAAGGCCTTTTAGACCCAAATTATGCCACTTCAAGGCTAATTTATCATAGATTAGGTCTGAATTTGATCAAGTTGAGTCATTTTATGGTTGAAATGGGTCTGATTTATCCCAAATGTGGTCAAATTAGGGTAAATTAGGTCCGATTTGGGGAAAACAAGCCTGATTTAGGGGGAATAGACCTAATTTTTGTGAATTAGGTCTAATTTGGGGAGTTAGGTCTGATTTGGTCATGTAAGGCCTAATTTAGATCAATATAGGGAAAATTATGGCTAGTTAGGTTAAATTAGGTCATCTTATGCAAAATTAGGTTTGGTTTAGGCCAAATTATGTCAAATTTAAGCATATTAGGTCTGATTTGGGGAAAACAAGTCTGATTTTCGGGAAATTGGTCTGATTTGGTGAGATTAGGTCTGGTTTGGGCAAATGAGATCTTGTTTAGGTCAACATAAGGAAAATTTGGGGAAGTTAGGTTTGATTGGGTCATAATATGCAAGATTAGGTTTTATTTAGGTGAAATCATGTCAAATTTGGGCACATTAGATCTAATTTGGGAAAAACAAGTATGATTTCAGGGAGAAAGTTGTAGCTTGAAAAGATTAGGTCTGATTTGACCACATTTGGTCTCATTTAGGGGTATATATGAAAATGTTAGGGAAATTGGGTCTGATTAGGTCACTTACAAGATTAGGTATGGTTTAGGCCAAATTAGGGTAAACTTGGTCAAATTTGATCAAATTTGGACGAAATGAGTTCAAATTAGGGCCAATCAGATCTATTTTAGATCATGTTAGGTGTCATTTAGCTTAAATTCTGCATAATACTATTTAATAATGTCATTATTTAATATTTACATATATGAAAATATGAATGTAAATAAAAAATCATCATTTTATATAAAAGGCAAAATGCCTAGAAACGCCTAGGCGCCAGCCCAGACGCTCCCCCTAAAAATCCTTAGCGCTTGGCTGCCTTAACACTATGCTCTAGTTAGGTTTAAGGGTCTTTAGTGCTCGAAACGTCATTATTTCTCTCTTGTGGCCATGCACTACCCTACTCAGGTCAAAATGACCCTCTATGTGGATATGATCATATTGTCCTACTTATCTTATGGGGTTGTAAGCATCATGACTTTCTTACAATTGCATGAATATGAAATAATAACACCATTTCCATTTCCTCATAATACATGATCCTCAACTTTCCCTTATTTGATCTCATGAGATGTTGGGAGTAGGATCTTTTAGGGAATAACTATTTTCTTTCTTTAATCATATTGTTTATTGTCTTTTAGAGTGAGTGTTAGGCTTAGTTTATCACTTTCTGGTCATTGGCATGACATCTGACACTACCATGGTCTCTACCCACTTCTAATGTCT
The DNA here is from genome assembly GCA_963693085.1 of Alisma plantago-aquatica. Lineage (NCBI taxonomy): Eukaryota > Viridiplantae > Streptophyta > Magnoliopsida > Alismatales > Alismataceae > Alisma > Alisma plantago-aquatica. The sequence continues at coordinate 122,706,737 of OY856412.1, forward strand.
ATTTGTTTCAGGATCTTAGTATCAACTCTATATGTTATATTTTGATACATACTGGCTGCAATGCACGCACACGCACACGCACACGCACACACACACACACACACACGCACACGCACACAAAGCCGACCCCGCCGCAGCCAGTGCGATATCGACCACCTCCTCTTGCTTGACGACTGCTGTATGCATTGTCCCCTCACATCCACCTAACATTGACGAGCTCTCTGTTTCGGTTACCATTTGGAACAGCCAGTGCGATCTCGACCACCTCCTCTTGCTTGACGACTGCTGTATGCATTGCCCGTACATACTTATATTTCGTATTAAAAAATTGAAGGCATTCTCCATGAGTTGCCGACTCTTCTTCAAGATTGGAAGGGGATGCATGTCGGAACAGAATAAACGGTGATATGAGAGTATCACGTGTGGATTGTGGATATAGTAACACATACAAATATAAATAATTATTTGGCATAAAAAATAATTATTTGATAAAAAAAAGTAATTATTTGGCATAAAAAGTAACTATTTGATAAAATAAAGTAACTATTTGGTATTAAAAGTAACTATGTTATACAGAAAGTAACAATGTCATATAAGAAGTAACTATTTGGTATCAAAAGTAATTATGTTGTATAGAAAGTAAGTAACAATTTGGTATGAGAAGTAAGTATTAGATAATATCAAAAGTAATTGTATGGTACGAATACCCATTTCACACCGAAAATAACACCATGACACAAGAAGTAACTAAATTGTGTAAAAAGTAACTATCCGAAACTGAAAGTAACACCGAGACACAAAAAGTAACTATATGGCATGAAATATAATTATTTGACACTAAAAGTTATATCATGACACGAAAAGTAACTATCCGACCGAAAGTAATAATAGGACAAAGAAAGCAACTAAATGGTAGAAAGTAACCATCTGACACTAAAAGTGTCATCATGTTATAAAAAGGTAACTATCTGACACTGAAAGTAACATTAGGACACAAAAAGTAACTATACGGTAAGAAAAGTAACTATATGACATTAAAAGTAACATCGAGACACAGAAAGTAACTATCAGACACTAAAAGTAGTTACTTTTTGTATCATGTATTTACTTTTCATATTACATAGTTACTTTTTGTGTCCAGATGTTACTTTCGGAATCACATAGTTACTTTCCATACTACACAGTTACTTTTTACGTCAAATGGTTACTTATAACACCATATCTAATGAGCCATGATGTGCATTGGTCTACTTCCATTGCCTTGTACGACTATGTTGTTATGGAGCAGGCATTTGGACACGTTGTGACTAGATCCAAGTCGACACGTCTTTTCATCCTTAGTTGGTGTGAAATCTCTACTTTCTATGAGACTACAACGTTAGTTCCAAGTCAGTACAAGGAAAAATGTGGAGACAATCATAATAGTAACAATTTGGCAGAAAAAGTAACTACTTAGCACAAAAAGTAATTTAATACTATAAAAGGTAACTATTGATACAAAAAGTAATCATTTGACATAAAAAGTAATTATGCGGCATGAAAAGTAATACGTTAATAGGAAAAGTAATATTTGATCATAAAAGATAATTAAATGATTACAAACTGTATAAGTATAACATAATATATTTTCCTTTGTTCTGTACGTCATTTATGCGTAGTCATTCCATAGGATCTTATTAAACGAATCAACTAATTGAATGATGAACAAACACCCATTCAGTGAGGCGATTTGAGTCGTTGCCATTGCAAGGACATGGAATAAACAACTCTCATTCTTCTGACTCTGAACCTGAAAGTACACGTCAATGTCATATTAATCATTCCCGTTAGCATCCAGCACATTGTAACTATAAATCCATATTGAACGGCTGTGCAGTCAGATTGGCTTCAGGCATAATTTACCAACTTGCTAAGATTGTTGGCATACGGAATTAACACACACCACCTTTGAGGGATATATCATCAGGCAACGGATCACAACAGCAGTAACTCATCGGTGTGGTCTTTCAGATCAATGCCACTCTGAATCTTAGAAAAATTTCAGTGCGGTGAGCTTGAACTGAAGCCTGGTCATTGAGGAACTCTGCAACCTTGCCAAGGTGGTCGAACTTGATCCAACAACTCCTCATTTCCTCAAATAGCTAGAGTGCATTGTCCCTGAATCCAGTCCAATTGTAGCTGCGATCATCAGGCGCCAAGAGGAAAGATCACAGTGAGGCATTTGGTCGAACCCAACACAGGCTTCCAAGGCATTCGCTTCCCAGAGAGACGAGCGGAAGCAGGGGGCATCGGCAGCAGCAAGGGAGTACTCCTGCCAGGCAATCATGCATGACCGTGAGAATCTGCGTTCCCATCGAGGAGAAGCACACGACGACTAACAAGATGCCTGGGCAGGCTGAGCAAAAGAACACATCATCCACCGCCTGTGACATCCCGGTGCGTATACAGAGGGAAGGGTACAGCCATCGGCACGAAGACAACCTGGTCTACAGAGCAGATGGGCGCGACGGCCACAGGCACCAGGACCCCGGTCTCCACGGAGCAGATGGGCGCGACGGCCACAGGCACCAGGACCCCGGTCTCTACTCGGCAAAAGAACACGGCAGCAGTCGGCACCAAGACCCAAGGCTCCACCGAGCAGCAGAAGGGAACGGTGGCCGCAGGCACCAAGACACTGGTGTCCATGGGCAGAAGGGCTCGGTAACCGCCGGGATGAAGACTACAACGTCCACGGAGCAGAAGGGTAGAACATCTGCTGCCACCAAGACCTCGGTGCCCACTGAACAGAAGGGCACGGCATCTCGCACTACGGAGTCAGCGGAGCAAAGAAGCAAAACTGTTGGACGTCTGAGGACGTCCTCTGCGACCTGGTTCTGCTGCTGCGATGCCGGCGGCAGCGGCTGGGAGATGGACGGCCCGCATTACTCATTCACATACTACGGATGATACGACAACAGTGGCAGCTGAGGTTTTCCGACTTCTTCCTTGAGTAAAGCACGATCGCCGCGACTAGAGGTTAAGGACGGAAGACGGGACGAGTGAATCTGTAAATCTTCGTGAACGGAATAAATTATTTTATTTACGACACATGCCACCGTGTCTCTTCGACGGGTAGCAAATATAGATACCCGCGCGGGCAATAAAAACATCCTCATATATATATACATATACATACATACATATTCAATACCCGCATGGGTAGCTACCCGCCCCCTTTAGACTGTTACTTTTCTGACTGTATAGTTACTCTTTTCTTATCACCATGGCGTTCATTCAATACCCGTGCGGGTAGCCTGGAGTTCGCTACCCGTCAGCCAAAAGAGTAACTATACAGTCAGAAAAGTAACTCGCTGGACAAAAAGTAACTATGATGATAAGAAAGTAACTATATGACTAAAAAAGTAAATCTGGGCAAAATACACAGGAAATATATATATAATCGTATTTTTGAATCTGTTGTTGCAAATGTAACTATCTATGCATGAAAAGTAACAGTTTGCAAGGTAAAGTAACCCTCTACATGTCAAAAGTAAGAAACTCCAAAAACAGTAACCGAAATAGGGGGTGGGTAGCTACCCGCGCGGGTATTAAAGTTGGACCCATATATATATGTATATATATATATATATATATATATATATATAAAGTCAAGCTAGAATACACTCGAGTGTACAGATCACACCGTACACTCAAGTGGTGTTTACAATCTGGACCATATTTTTGGCAAGAATCCAAACCGTTGATATTCGTTGTTCTAACAAATATAGGCCACATGCAAAATCTAAGCCTTCTAAGTCAGTCTTTCATGATCAACAAAATCAACGCACAAAACTAATTTGAATCGCATCATTTTTGTCGCCTTTAGATGCATGACTAAGTGTCCAAATGAGCTCAAATTTTTATGTAGTATTTTCATAAGATACTTATGAAGTTCATATTTTCAAAATACACATTGCATGATGAAAATGACTTGAGTGTATTTGGTCTTCGGTACACTCGATTGTATTCCAACTTCACTCTCTCTCTCTCTCTCTCTATATATATATATATATATATATATTATATAATACATCACACCGTATACGCCGATGGTGTATGCCTATCTAGACCATATATTTGCAAAATCTACTCCATTGGTCTTCATTGTTATAATAATAATAGACCAAATACAAAATTTGAGCCAATTTGGATGAGTGTCACTCATCCCAAGTAAAACAAAATCGACGCACATAACTAATTTGAAATGCATGATTTTTACATCTTTTAGATGCATGACCTATAAGTGTCCAAATGAGCTCAAATTTATTATATAGTATGTTCTTAAGATACTTAAGAAGATGAACGGTTTAAATTTTCAAAATAATTGCTTTATTATGGAAAACCATTGAGGTGTATAGTGTCTCCGGTACACTCGAGTGTATTCCAACTTAACTCTCTCTCTCTCTCTCTATATATATATATTAATATATATATTCGAAGACTACATATCTTATTATACTTATCTCAACACCTCTCTAACGCACACCACCTGTACCACATGCACTAGGAAGGGTGAAACAAGTATCATAGGGATTAGATGTTCACAACATTCCCCCTACTATCCCAATTGATTTGTGTTCACGATCACAAACCGTTGAAAATAGAGAGTTCTTGCTACAAACAAGTATAAAGCAGAGAGGTACCTAACGCTAGTGCATAATCAAATTCTGTTACTTGACAAGGTAGTTAATTCTGTCTCTGTTGTCCTTTACTTATCTCTTCTAGTAACAAGAGTTATTAACCGCCTTTATCTAAATCTGCATTTCGGTCTAACTAGGCTTCTGGTGAGGTAATCTAAATTAAGAATATGAGAAATTGTTTGGTGGCCATCTACATTATTGCTCTTATACCACATTGAACAACCCAATTTCTATATCACATGAGTGGAAGCTAATTTTTTTAACTTGGAAGTGTCACAAACATGATTTGCTTTACAATAATAATAGACAAGAACCATTATAAAATGTGTATGAAAGAATTCTCATCATATTCTTACTATGTCAGATGCTATTTGCTAATATTAAATGTTGGATTGTGTAGATGGCGCCCCACTAAGCAAACCTCTTAAGGTTATAGTTATGTCCTTTTGTCTTGGCCATCTCCCGAAGTTCTTCACCTGCGGATGCCTTGCCCCCATCCATGCACAAATAGGGATATGCGTTAAAGTAAGTGACATTAAATTTTACTAAGAATATATGAATATGCTATAACGAAAACTAAAATTGAAGATTAAAAACGTAATACTTGAGCTAAATATATGGTCTTTTATTTATGTCTTTTATCTGTCTGTGGCCACCGTTATACAATAAGTCATCTTCTATGGTGCGAAGCACCTTCTGATGGCATGCATGCATTTTGTTGAATTGAAGAGTTCTATATGGCACAAAGTGCCTTCTATGACATAAAATGCATTTTGGTGATTCAAGGTGTCTTCTGGTGACACAAGGCACCTTGTATGACATGAAATGCCTTATGTTGGTGCAATGCGCCTTCTGTGTACAAACGTACTTGTTTTATGTGAGGACTTATGCATAATATCTAGTTATGTTATGGTTCTTTAGATCTATATCTGATTTTGAATTCTGGATCTCAATTAGTAATGACTGAGAAAAATTGAAACTCTAGATTTTGTATATGATTCTGGCATTCTAAAATAAATTTGATTTATGTATATTGATGAAATGAAATGCTGAAATTGAAATCTCATATTCTTAATATGAAGTTCCGAAATTCTAAAATCATTACTTAATATGCTTAGAGGAAATAACATGATTGATCATCTAAAAATAACTTTGTGAACATGTGCCGCAAAGCTGCGTGCAATGCAGCGTGTGTGAGGGTTCAAGACCTCTCACCCTTTTATTAATAGAAACTGGAGAAATTACATAGAGGCCCAACAATATATAGAAATTACAAATAATAGAATATTTAGAGATATATTAACACTCCCCCTCAAGCTGGAACGTACACATTGTGTATGCCCAGCTTGTTGCAAAAGCTCTGAAATGTTGCCAGACTCAATGGCTTTGTGAGGACATCTGCAAGTTGATCTTCAGATTTGACGTGCAGAGTGACAACAGTGCCATTCTTGATCTGATCTCTGATGAAGTGGCAGTCAACCTCTATATGCTTAGTGCGTTCATGGAAGACTGGATTCTTGGCAATGTAGATAGCAGCCTGATTGTCACATCTGAGCTCTGTGGGAGACGAAACATGAATCTTTAGCTCAGAAAGCACAAATTGAACCCACCACAACTCGCAACAGGCATGAGCCATTACTCGATACTCAACCTCCGTGCTTGATCTAGCCACAACATTCTGCTTTTTGCTTTTCCAGGTGATAATGTGATTTCCTAGAAACGTGCAATACCCAGAAGTAGACCTCCTATCATTCAGATTACCAGCCCAGTCTGCATCTGCATAATCGGTAAGAACAAGAGTAGACACACGAGTCTTGGGTCTATAGTAGGTGATCCCTTTACCGGGTGCACCCTTCAGATATCTCAGAATATGACATACTGCGATCCAGTGTGACTGTTGTGGTGAGCTCATATGCTGACTCACCACTCCTACAACAAAGGAAATGTCAGGGCGAGTAACTGTCAGATATATTAATTTACCAACAATTTTCATGTAGTATCTTAGATCTGGATAATCAGTATCATCAGTCATCTCCTTCACATGATAGTCCATAGAAGTAGACACCAGCTTGGATCCACTCATGCCAGCTTCCTGTAGTAAATCCAGCATGTATATCCTCTGGGACAAATTAGTACCTGCATGAGATCTAAGTACTTCAATGCCCAGAAAATAGCTCAGTTTGCCCAGATCCTTTGTATGAAAGTGCCTTTGCAATCCTTTCTTCACACGTGATATGCCTGTAGAATCACTGCCAGTGATAACTATATCATCAACATATACATCAATAATAATGGATCCAACAAAAGAGCTAGAATAAAATATGGAGTGATCAGTTACAGAACGAGAGAAGCCCACCTTTAGTACAACATCACTGAACTTATCAAACCAATCTCTAGGAGATTGTTTCAATCCATAGATGGCTTTCTTCAATCTACACACTTTCTGACACCCCCCTAAGCAACAAAACCAGGAGGTTGCTCCATATACACCTCTTCCTGTAGATCACCATGGAGAAAGGCATTCTTTACATCAAGCTGAAATAGAGGCCAGTCAAAAGTAGTAGCTAGAGAAATAAGAATCCACACTAAATTCAGACAAGCCACTGGTGAAAAGGTCTCAAAGAAATCAACTCCATATGTCTAAGTGTAACCCTTTGCCACCAGTCTAGCCTTCAACCTCTCAACTGAACCATCTGGATTATGTTTTACTGTGAATACCCATCTGCAGCCCACAACATTTTTACATGCAGGTAAGTCAGTAAGATCCCATGTGTTGTTTTGAAGAAGAGTAGACATTTTTATGAATAAACTGAGACTTGTTTATTGAGTGAATAAAACAGTGTACAATGCAGTCTCTTATATAACAGAAGAGAATAGAGACTAAAGCAGATGTGAGCAATATGGGACTAAACCACAAAAGTGAACAACATAAGTGAGGCACATGCTATGCACATGACACTCAACAAGACATAACAGAACACAACATATCTCTATACTCCCCCTCAAGCTGGAGCGTAGATGTCGAACATGCCTAGCTTGTCAACTAGAGTTTGAAAACGAGCTTTGGGAAGTATCTTCGTGAAGATGTCTGCAACTTGCTTGCCAGTACTGAGATATGGAGTGCAAATCCGGCCAGAGAGAACCGCTTCTCGAATAAAGTGACAATCGACCTCAATATGTTTTGTCCTTTCATGAAAGGTGGGGTTGCTCGCAATAAAAATGGAGGCCTTATTGTCACAAAACATCAGAATAGGGCTGAATAAGATATATCAAACTCCTGAAGGAGACTCTGAACCCACAAAAATTTGCAAGCAGTATGAGCCATCGCTCGGTATTCCGCCTCTGCACTTGATCTGGCGACAACAGTGAACTTTTTGCTTCGCCAGGTGACAAGGTTTCCACCCACAAATGTACAGAACCCTGATGTTGACTTTTGATCAGAGCGACTTCCTGCATAGTCCAAGTCCGAGAAACCAGATAGGTTGCAGTGGCCATGCTTCTTATACATCAAGCCTTTCCCTGGAGAACTTTTAAGATATCTCAGAATATGGCATATAACATCCCAATGACATTGCCGAGGTTTGTCAAGGTACCAGCTGATGAATCCGACGGCAGCAGTAAGATCAGCTCGTATGACAGTCATATAATAAGCTTTCCTACCAGCCTTCTGAACTGGTGATGATCAGCATAGAGAGGAGAGTTTGCATCATCCCAGTCCATGTTTGGGTCAAGTGGAGTGTTAGCCGGTTTGCAGCCTAGCCTAGCATGCCAGTTTCCTGCAACAGATCAAGAACATATTTTCTCTGAGAGAGACAAACTGCTACAGATGATCTGGAGACTTCAATTCCTAAGAAATATCGAAGTTTTCTGAGATTTTTAGTGACAAAGTGCTTCTCTAAGTAAGTTTTAGTTTCCTGTATGCCCACAGTATCATTGCCAGATAAGTTAATATCATCCACATAAACAGTCAGAGTGACAAGTCCTGCCACTGTCTTGCGAATAAAGATTGAATGATCAGAATGAGAACAACGAAAGCCAGAGGCGACTAATATCTGACTGAGCTTGTCAAACCAGGCTCGCGGACTTTTGTTTGAGACCGTAGATAGCCTTGTTCAACTTACATACTTTGGAGGCAGACTCCCCCTGAGCAACAGATCCTGGTGGTTGCTCCATGTCGACTTCTTCCTGTAAATCTCCGTAAAGAAATGCATTTTCACATCAAGCTGAAAGAGAGACCGATCTTTATTCACAACAACATAAATCAAAATGCGAATAGAGTTTCATCGTGCAACAAGAGAGGTCTCAAAATAATCGACACCGTATGTATGTGTGTAGCCCTTTGCAACAAGACGAGCTTTGAGGCGTTCAATAGTCCCATCAGGCTGATATTTAATAGTAAAGATCCAGCGACAACCTACTGTAGGGCAAGAAGGGTGATCCACAAGCTCCCATGTCTTGCGATCACACAGAGCTTGCATTTCCTGGTCCATTGCCTTTTTCCATGCTTGAATAGTAAGAGCCTCTATAGCATTTTTCGGAATAGTGACAACAGAAAGTGCAGTAAGTAAAGCAGGCAAAGTTGTTATGCAGATTGTCAGATGTGTAGAAATGATTGATAGGATGTTTTATACAGGAGCGAACACCTTTCCGTAAATTGATAGGAAGGTGCAAGTCAGAAGTTACCTCAATGTTTATTTGATTATCCGCAGACACAGGAATTGGTTGAGGAGGGGCCATGGAAGGAGTGCTTGTCTTCGGTCGACGTTTGTATACTTGCAGCGTACGTTCTTCAGGCTGGTCAGAGACAGGCAAATCTTCAACAATATCCGGTAGAGGTGTTTGTGCCAACACATCAAGAGATAGGCTTGCTCCATCCTAAAAAAAGAAGGGCATATGCTCAAAAAAGACTACATCCACACTGACAAACCACTGTCTGAGCATCTGATCAAAGCAGCGATAGCCTTTTTGAGTTCTCGAATAACCCAAAACAATGCACTTAGTAGACCGAGGGTCAAGTTTTGGCATTCCCGGGCGCAACTTCTTAACAAAGCAGGTACACCCAAAAATGCGAGGTGGTACAGGAAAAAGGGGTGCATCAGGAAACAAAATCGAGGAAGGTATGCGATTTTGTAAAACAGAAGAGGGCATGCGGTTTATAAGGAAACATGCCGTAGTGACTGCCTCAGGCCAAAAACGGTGCAGAACTTTATAATGGATAAGAAGAGTGCGAGCAACCTCTAAGAGATGGCGATTTTTGCATTCAGTAACACCGTTTTGCTGTGGAGTAGAAGGGCAAGTGGTTTGGTGTATGGTGCCATGATCAGAACAAAAGGAAGTGACAGATTTCTGCATAAACTCTAGGGCATTGTCAGTACGGAGAATTTTGATGGTTTTATTGAATTGGGTTTTTATTTCAGAAAAGAAAATGCGGATCTTGTCCAACACAGTTATCTGATCTTTGAGCAAAAATGGCCAGGTAGCACGGGAATAATCATCAATAAATGCCAGAAAAAACTTAACACTAGTTTGACTCTGGACACTGCATGGACCCCAGATGTCCGAATGAACAATATCAAAAATATCTTTAGACCCAAGTTCTTTCTTAGTAGGAAAGACAAACCTCATTTGTTTACCCAAAACACATGTTTCACAACAGAATTTATTTTCAACTAAAGCAGGAAATAAAAACTTCAACTTCGCAGCAGACGTATGACCCAGCCGGAAGTGCCACTGAAGTCCTGAGACAGATGTAGAATAGAGAGCTGAAGCTGCAGATGGTCCATCCAAGTAGTAAAGTCCACCTGGTGCTTCATGACCCGAACCAATCCTCGTCTTCGCGCAGAGATCCTTCAAAACACAACCAGAGGGATCAAATTTAATAGAGAACTGAAGTTGTTTGACAGTTTTACTGACAGATAATAAATTAACTGGAAACTGAGGTATATATAAAACAGAGTGAAGATTCATCTTGCGAGATAGTGGAACTGTGCCAACGCCATGGACATGCGTTTTCGAGCCATTAGCAACTGTGACTGATGGAATATACAAACTTTTAGATAGAGCAGAAAATAAGTGGATGTCGCCTGCCATGTGGACAAACGCTCCAGAATCAATACACCACTTATGGTTACCGGCAGAGGTCCAGAATCAATACATCACTTATGGTTACCAGCAGAGGGAGACGCAAGCATAGCAGAGGAACCGGCCGCCGATGTCGAAGGTAGTTGAGTCATTCGCTCCTGGAAGAGTTTCTCGAACTCAGAGCGAAGCCAGTCAGTGGTTGGAGGAGCACCTGGTGGATCAGATGCAACTTTAGTAGTAGCTTCAGTAGAGGCTTGCTTGCCCAGGCTGGCTTCCCGTGCTTGATCCAACACCTATCTTCAGTGTGATTGTCACGACCACACCAGTTGCAGTAGTGAGGTCCAGTGGCTTGACCTCGTCCAGGAGCATTAGAAGTGCCTCTTCCTCCAGAAGGTGGTGGACGTCCTCCACGGCCACGACCACGACCGCGACCACGACCAGAATCAGCAGTATGAGCAACCAAGGTAGGATGCTCAATAGCAGGTGTAGAGGATACATATGGGAGTCACTGGACTCGCTTTAGAACGTCGCGAAGAGTCGGTAGTGGATCACTTGACATAATTTGATCAACCACGCCTGAAAAGGATGCAGGTAGGGCAGCCAGGAACTGAACGAGTTGGAGTTCATTGCGCTGCTTCTGAGCCTCTTTGATGTCAGCAGTCAGAGGGTGGTAGTTCTCATACTCATTCCAGAGAGCAGAACATTGGTTGTAAAAATCTTCAATAGACGCATATGAGGAACACTCCTTGGCTAGGTTTTTGAAAATTTCAAAAACCCTCTTAGGATTTTGTTGATGCGAGTAGACATGAGTCAACTAGTCCCACATTGCTTTGGCATCATGAAGGTACAGTAGAGACTGACTAATGCGCGGCTCGGTGCTGTTGAGAAGCCATGACATAACGCCAGAGTCGTCTTTGGACCATTAGGCATAAGCTTGTTTGGTCTTGTCGTCAGCAGTAGCAACAGGGGCAGTAGGAGGATTAGTGGTAAGATGTGAGTATCGGCCTTGAGCCTTCACATACAGTACAAAGGACGCCGACCACAAACGGTAGTTCGAGCCGTCGAGCTTGACAGTGGTAACACAGAGAGACCGAGGAGACTCAACGGAAGCCAAACTGAGCAGAGGCAGGTAGTAGCAAAATGGTGGCGTAGCAACAACAGGCAGCAACTAAAGAACCCACGATGGGGCAGCAGCAGACAGTAAATAATGAACCCTCTATGGGGCTGTAGCAGAAACAGGGATCTGACGCATCAGATCAGAAGGACCCATTTTTGGGCAGAGAGATGGATAAAAGGAACCTACGCCGACATGAGGAAATCAATATTCCTTCTTGAGGCGTAGGCAGAGAAAGATCTGGAGATGTAGAGGACTCTCAATGTGAGAGATTTATGGCTGTCCAGAAGAACAGATTAACCGCTAGGAGAAGAGGAAGGGTGGTGATGGTGGGGAAAGTAGAGGAAGGAGAAGAGCAGCAGCCATCGGGTAGAGGAGTGGTGAGGGGAGGGGCGGAGGTGGAGAGGAGGTTGGGCGACGTCATGGTAATAAAAAACCCGCCTTGAGGCTCTCGAGGCTTACGCCTCTTGGTGAGGCTATCCCAAATGCGCCTCGAGGCTTACGCCTCGGTGTGCTAGACTGAGGCTTACGCCTCGCATTGTCTGAGGCCCGCCTCAAAGCACTGAGGCTCTGAGGCTTAGTTGAGGCGTACGCCTCAATTCTAGATGATAAAGTCTGATGTTAACCATCAAATTGTGTACTTTTAAGATTATTACAAACACTTTCTTTAAAAAAATCTTTTAGATCTTATAGTTAATTGTTATTTCTTATTAATGAACATTTAATCATCAATCTCTAAGTTACAGTTTTCAATCTTCTTTGTCAAATTTATCATTGTTTGCTTCCTTCTTATTCAATATCTTGTTGAATTTCGTATCATTGTTAATTAACTTTGGTTTCTTGTTCCTACTAATTCGAAATTCTATCTCCTTTAGTTTTTCTGCCATTGACATCTTTTATTCTAATAGTATAAAAAATTGATATCTCGTTATTTTTACATATTTATTTTGGTATTGTGGTGGGTCCTTAGTCTATGTTATCACTATTAAGTTTCACAATTAATTTCTATTTCATTTGGTTATGTTTGTATATACCTATTTCTGTTATACACATGCATATACATAACGCACACACATATATATGTAATTACATGTATAAATTTATTTTTGTTACCGCCTCATACATATTTTGAGGCTTACGCCTCGAGGCTTACGCCTCGCCTCACTGAGACAAAAACGCCTCATTACGCCTCACGCATTTTCAACCTTGGGCGACGACATCCGATGGGTGTAGGGGCGGCGACAACAACAGGAGGGGGTGGCGGCGGGTGGGGGAGCAGGTGGTGGCGACAGCGGGTGGTGGGGGCTGTGGGGGGGGGGGTTGGTGGCGGGTGGGAAAGGGAAGATGGTGGTGGCGGCGGGTGAGGACAACAACGGTGGCGTTGGGTAGGGAAGCCGGCGGGGGGGGGAGAGGCGGCGGCGGGCAGGGTGGGAAGAAAAAAAGGGAACCGGACGTGCTCTTGATACTATATGAATAAACTGAAACTTATTTATTGAGTGAATAAAACAGTGTACAATGCAATCTCTTATATAACAAAAGAGAATAGAGACCAAAGCAAAGGTGAGCAATATGGGACTAAACTACAGAAGCAAACAACATAAGTGAGGCGCATGCTATGCACATGACACTCAACAAAACATAACAGAACACAACATATCTCTATAATTTCCATATGCATTGCCTGTTTCCAGCCAATATCTTTCATAGCATCAAGATGAGTTCTTGGAATGACAACAAAGTCAATCCCAAGAGCAAATGACCGGGCCTGCTTAGATAATTTCGACAAAAAACACTCATTTGCAATAGGGCGTCAAATAGTACAGGAACGAGTACCTCTGCGAATAGCAATGGGAACATCAAGGTTAGATGGTTCTGCAGAAATCTCTTGAGTAGAGGAAGATGGGGAAGGCTCAGAGACCAGAGTCGCTACCTCCTCCCTGCCTCGTCTGTTGTAAACATGTGAATAATGTTGAATTAATATATCACCTGCTGGCTGCTCTTCCTGAATTACAGTATAGTCAGGAATGATAGGTTACACTCTCTCACCGATGTCTGATGGTGGCACTCTCTCACTTTCACACAATTGCTCCCCCTTACTGAGAACACTTGAGAAATATGGTGTGGATTCATGGAAAGTTACATCCCGAGACACAAACATACGATGGAGACTGGGACAATAGCATTTGTATCTTTTGTTAGTGTTGGAGTACCCAAGAAAAAGAGTCCTAATAGACCTAGGAAATAACTTATCAGCCTTAGGATCAAAATTGTGGACAAAAGACGTACAACCAAACACTCTGAGAGGAACAAGGAAAGCCTGATCCTTGGGACGTAAGTCAGAAAACGGAGTACGTCCTTGAAGTACCGAAGAGGGTTGCCTGTTGATCAGGAAACATGCATAAGTAAAGCATCATACCAGAACCTCTTAGGGACATTGGATTAAAACATAATAGTCCTGGTAATATCAAGAAGGTGACGACTTTTCTGCTCAGCTACCCCATTTTGTTGAGGGGTGTGAGGACAAGACGTACGATTGATCATCCCAACGGAGCTACAAAAATCAGCCATAACACTTTGAACATATTCCAAGGCATTATCAAATTGAAGAATTTTAATATTGCAATCAAATTGAACTTTTATTTCTTAATGAAAATGCTTGACAATGGATAACACAAACTCTCGACTCTCTAACAAATAAATCCATGTCATGTGAGAAAAATCATCCACAAAGGAAATAAAATAGCGAAAACCATTATAACTATTGGTCTTTACAGGACCCCAAACATCACTGTGGACTAACTCAAAGGGACAAGACGCCCGTTTATTGACACGATTGGGATAAGACATTCTATGATGTTTTCCCGGTTGACAAGACTGACACTCTAATGAAGACACTTGGGATAACTCAGGTTCGAACTTTCTCAACCTCTTCAACGACGAATGTCCATATCTGTAGTGCCACAATTAGGGAGAACCGCTCAAAAGGATAGTCGGAGCAGGAGCAGATACTTGGCGAGGCAGATTGTCAGAGATCGCCTTTCCTAGGCCCCCCACCAATCGTCCTCATACTCTTGAGATCATGTACTACAAAGCAAGAAGGCCCAAATGTCACTGTACAGTTCACACTATCAATTAATTTTGCAACAGAGAGAAGATTAAAAGGAAATGCAGGCACATAGTGAACAAATTTAAGATCAATTTTAGGAGTCGGAGAAACAAATCCACTTGCTAACACTCTCCTCACTGAACCATCTGCTATGGTCACAGATTTTTGAGGAATATGTTGAGTCAATGGAATGAAGTAGTCTCCTCATACCAATCATATGCTGTGACACTCCAGAATCAACCACCCATGAAGTAGTTGAACCAGAAGCCACTAAAGAGGTAGCCTGAATAGGTAGATGCCAGATTTGTTGAGGAAGAAGATCCCACACTCAGATGCTGTGTAGCCAGAATAAATCTATCATATTCTTCCTTTATGAGTGTGATGCTAGAAGAACCAGAACTTGATGCAGACAACTCAGAAGACTCAGCAGTACTCACATAGTTTGCTGCCCCCACAGGTGGTGCAGCATGTCTATCATGCTTCTTCCAACATTTCTCAATAGTGTGTCCATGTTTGTCACAGAAGGTGCACTTAGGACGTGCTGCACGTCCTCTGCCCATACATGTACGACCTCCTCTAACTGCAGCGGCTACATATGCATGAGAATTTCCAAAAGGAGAGAATATTGTAGAATCAACTGGTTTAAAATTTGATTTTAAAATCCTCGAGTAGGCTTCTTCTAGGTTGGGAAGTTTGTCAGAAGCGAGGATGACACTGCGGGCTGAACTGCATGAAGAACTCAGGCTAGATAGAACTTTGCAGTAATCAAGTCATCTCTGTCTTTGACTTGTTCTTGGACAGTCACTGGATGATAGAAGATCAGTTCTTGAGCAATACCTTGAATCACTCCAAATATTCTTCTAAAAGGCTTGTCTCCCTGTCATTCTGCGAAAAGACGATCATATATCAGGAATTGACGAAAGAGCATTCTTTTCTTGAGAGTAATGCTTCTTTACTGCATCCCATATGTCTTTGGCAGTAGTATAGAACATGAACCTAGCAGCAATACTAAGTTCCATGCTCCCCCATAGTCATGTCTTCATCAGACTATTATGCCACTTCCATTCAGCATAGCCTTTGTCAGTAGAAGCAGGAGGATCAAAATCAACATGCCTTGCCTTATCTCGGGATTCTAACACTGTATGGACAACATTCATCCACAAGAGATAATTCTTCCCGTTAACTTGATGGAGGGGATAGGTGACATCTCGTTGTAGATGGTAGATGCCTTAGTGTCCTCCATGATTCAACGGAGAGATAGGGTGACAGAGAGATACACGTCACAGAAAGGATTGAGGGTGACGGAGAGATACACGTCATCAGAAGGATTGAGTGACGGGGAGATACACATCACGTCAAATGATTAGATGCGTGTCTGACACATCCACAACACCCCCCCCCCCCCCCAAACGAAAATTTCCTAATCACACATGGAGGAGATGTGATTAGGAATTTCCTACGTACGGACGAAGCCTCCAGTATGAAAATTAATGAGTTGTTTTACGTAAACGCCGCCTTCAGAATCAACCGGAGGAACCAAGGGCTGTTGGCGCCTGCCCTGGACCGGTGGCTACGACGCCCACCCTTGGCCGGCAGCGGCGGCGTTGCTTGCTGCCTGGGAGGGGTAGCGACGACGTGGAGGAGAGGAAGAGAGGAGAGGGGGGCGGCGGCCTGGATGAACCCTAGGAGCAACCTTGCTCTGGTACCATGTGAACGTATGCCGCAAAGCTGCGTGCAATGCAACGTGTGTGTGCGTGAGGGTTCAAGACCTCTCACCCTTTTATTGATAGGAACTGGACAAATTACATAGAGGTCCAACAATGTATAGAAATTACAAATAATAGAATATAAAGAGATTTATTAACAAACTTGATTCTAAAATGCAACATAGAACTTCTTTTAACTTGATTCTGAATCATTTATAGCATGATAGGTAATAATTAAACATAAAATACTGACCGTAAGAGAGGAACTTAATCATTTATAGCATGTATTAGAAATTGTCATGGCTACATCGGACTCACTTTTAGATATTGGGTCAATGGTAAAGATTTGTTTGAAGCATATACGCAAGTTTGTATCATTACATTGAAAATGGCAGATGATTACAATCCGAACATATCGATAATGAAACTGGATGATAGGAATGTTGTTAATTGCATTTGGGGTACGAGTGCATGCCCATGGAGATCGATCATTCTGGTGGGAGAGATTCAACAAATGATTGAGGAACATGCCATCATTGGTCATCACTGTTACATGATTCTTACCTCGGTCCCCAGAAAACTGGGATTTTGGGGAGTTGACAGAAGAAATTCTTGCTACCCATGAGAGTCAAAGGGCTCACCATATTAGAAAGAAGAAATACACCATACATAGTGACTAAATGGACAAATACCTCAAGGATAGTTTACTTATACTGTGTGTTTGTTGTTGTGATGTCGCTTTTGTTTTTGTTTTTGATGAGCCTTGTTTGGTTTTTCTTTTTCTGGACGGGACCAGATGATGTTGTGTTGAGGGGGGGATGCAGGGGGAGATGAACCACAATTGTATAAGCGGAAGATGTAAATTCTTTTTTATCATGATACCTACACGAGGAGGGTAGGATGAATAAAATGTCCTCCTGACTTAATTTAAAATAACTTAATCTCCAAGTTAGTTGTGCATGTATGGGTATAAGATCTTGATCATAATACCACTGAAATGCAATATACATGGCCTACTTACCTTTTATGTCGAGGATATCCTTACTGTATTCTTGATTCCTTGGTCCATGACCTAATCACATGGATATCATCAAATGTCTATAAGTCTATGTGTATTCCTTCACATCTCTAAGACACAAACTCCATAACCCTAACATAAGTCAATTAGGATTATCACTTGGACCCATAAGACTCCGATGTAAGATTGTGACAAAGTCAGGAATTGCAGAAAGCTCAGGGTTGCACAACGTGTGCACCCTCATATATATATTACTGAGACAATTACAGAGAAGTCCATATATAAAGGAAAATAACAAAACAAATAACATGCTATGTAAAACAGGAAATATATAATGTAACACTCCCCCTCAAGTTGGAGCATAGATGTCAATCATGCCCAACTTGTCCAACAGCGTGCATAACTGTTTCTTCGCCAAGAGCTTGGTGAAGATATCAGCAACTTGGTCTTCAGATCTTGTGAATGGAGTGCATATCTTGCCAGCAAGAATAGATTCTCTGATGAAGTGGCAGTCAACTTCAATATGTTTGGTGCGCTCATGATAGACATGATTATTTGCAATGAAGATGGCAGCTCTGTTATCATAATGCATAGGAATGGCCGATGAAGACTCAATCCCAAATTCTTTCAGAAGAGAACGCACCCACAACAACTCACAAGCAGTATGAGCCATGGCCCTGTACTCAGCCTCAGCACTAGATCTGGCCACTACATTCTATTTCTTGCTTCTCCAAGTGACAAGATTGCCCCCTACAAAGGTACAGTAGCCAGAAGTAGATTTTCAATCAACTTTGCTGCCTGCATAATCAGAATCAGAATACCCTTCAAGAACACAGTGCCCATTCTTTTTATAATGAAGTCCCTTGCCAGGCGATTTTTTTAAGTATCTCAAGACTTGGCATGCAGCATCCCAGTGGCACTGTCTGGGTTTGTCGAGGTATCTGCTAAGAAGACCCACTGCAGTAGCAATATCAGGACGAGTAACAGTTAAATAGATCAATTTACCAATCAACCTCCTGAATTTATTATGATCAGTAAACATAGCAGAGGAATCATCATCCCAATTGACATTGGGATCAAGAGGAGTATCTGCAGGTCTTGCTCTAAGCATACCAGTCTCCTGCAGAATATCAAGAACATATTTTCTCTGTGAAAGAACCAAGGCATTAGAGTTTCTAGAAACCTCTATGCCAAGAAAGTACCGAAGTCTGCCTAGATCTTTGGTAGCAAAATGCTTGCCCAAATGATCTTTGGTAGCCTGAATACCAAAAGTATCGCTGCCAGAAATAATAATGTCATCAACATACACAATCAGAACAGTAATCCCTGCTGAAGTCTTTTTTGTGAAAACAGAATGGTCAACTTGTGACCTCAGAAAGCCAAAATCAATCATGATCCTGCTTAACTTATCAAACCAGGCACGAGGACTCTGTTTGAGTCCATAGATAGACTTCTTAAGTCGGCATACTTTATGAGACTCCCCCTGAGCAACAAACCCAGGAGGTTGCTCCATATACACCTCTTCCTGTCAATCACCATACAGAATAGCATTTTTCACATCAAGCTGCAGGAGAGGCCAGTTTAGATTCACAACAATAGATAGAAGAATTCTGACAGAGTTAAGACGAGCAACAGGAGAAAAAGTCTCAAAATAATCAATGCCATATGTCTGAGTATAGCCCTTGGCAACAAGCCTTGCCTTCAACCTTTCAACTGTACCATCAGGTTGATATTTGACAGCATATACCCACCTACAACCTACAGGCTTACACTGAGGAGGTGGATCCACCAGCTCCCAAGTGTCTCTGTCAGTGAGAGCAATCATCCTCTTCATGCATAGCAGATGTCCAAGCTGTACTTTTCAAGGCATCCTGAACATTCTTAGGGACAGCCACAGCAGATAAAGCAAATACAAAATTACTTGAATGAGTATGAAGATGAGCAGTAGACACACACTGAGCAATGCTATGAGAAGTGCAAGAACGAGTACCCTTACGGAGTGCAATAGGTATGTCAAGATCAGAATGTACCTCAGGTGCAGCAGAACCTTCTGGAGGAGAAGATTGGTTGTCTTGGGGGGGTACTTGTGTGGAAGGTGCTTTATTCCTGCGTTGATAAACAATAAGAGGAGGGTCTTGCTTTGCAGTAATCTCAGTATCAGTGCGGTCAGACATACAGTCAGAAATAACATGTAAAGGAGGAGCCAGAATGTCTGTCTGCAAACTATCTCCTGCTGAAGAATAGTACAGTGTATCTTCAAAAAAGACAACATCACTACTGGTAAACCACTTCCGAGTGCTAGGATTATAACATCTGTAACCCTTTTGAGTACGAGAATAGCCCAAAAAAATGCATTTAGCAGCTCGAGGAGATAGCTTATCAGAAGTGGATCCAAGCAATCGAACAAAGCAGGTACACCCAAATATTCTAGGAGGCACAGGAAACAAGGAGATGTCAGGGTGCAAAACCTGGATGGGAATCTTATTTCCAATAACAGACGATGGCATCCTATTAATCAGAAAACATGCAGTCAAGATAGCTTCAGGCCAATAAGAGCGGGGCACATGAGAATGCATCATTATCGTCCTGGTAACTTCTAATAAGTGTCTATTCTTTCGCTCAGCAACACTGTTTTGTTGTGGGGTATATGCACACGAAGTTTGGTGAATTGTACCCACAAATTTACAAAAAACAGCCACATCTTTCTTAACAAATTCTAAAGCATTATCAGTGCGAAAAGTTTTAATAGGCAAGCTAAACTGCGTCTTTATTTCAGCAAAAAATATTTAATAGTAGACAGCACTTCGGACCTACTTTTTAACAGAAACAACCAAGTAGTCCTCGAAAAATCATCAATAAAAAGAATGAAATACTTGTAACCAGACAAGCTTGGTACATGGCATGGACCCCATACATCAGAGTGGACTAAATCAAAAATGTTTTTACTGCTCACAGTACTACGTCTAGGGTACACAATACGAGTTTGTTTCCCTAGCTGACACGAATCACACTGAAAATGACAACTGCCAATATCAGGAACTAAACTACGCAGCTTCTCTGACGAGGGATGGCCCAGCCTGTAGTGCCACTGGAGAGCAGAAACAGAAGCAGATAATGCAGACATCACAACAGCTTTCTCTGGTCTAGGTAACTGGTCCAAGTAAAAGAGTCCATCAGCACCTTCATACCCCCCACCAATCTTCGTCCTCGTGCGAAGGTCCTGAAAAACGCATGAACCAGGAACAAATGTCAGGCTACAATTTAAACTCCGTAAAATTTTGCTGACAGATAATAAGTTAAGAGGAAATCTGGGCACATATAAGGCAGATTTTAGGCCAAAATGAGAAACAATATCACCAACTCCAAGGACTGACGACTTGGAGCCATCAGCAAGCATAACAGAAGAATGCCGGGCAGGTGCAAATATATGTTTAAACAAAGATCTATTTCCAGAAATATGTGCAGATGCACCAGAATCTATCACCCATTTGGTATTACCAGAAGTGGAAGGTGAGGAGCTCAGGAATGCAGTATCATAACCAGAAAAGGCAGCATGTGCTCCACTAGTAAATGCAGCAGTAGAAGGTCCAGCACGCTCAAGAAGCAGACGCTCCACCTCGGCACGAATGTAGTCTGCGGTAGCCCCCGCAGGCTCTGGTGCAGGTGTCTGAGTACCACCTTCAGACGCAGTAGATACGGAATCTGCCGCAGCATTGGCCCAAGCCGGCTTACCATACTTTTCCCAACATTTTTCTTCAATATGGTTAGACCGGCCACAGAAAGTACACAGACGCTGTCCTTGCTGAGGACGCGCAACAGCAGAAGGCGGGGCAGCAGGAGGAGCTCCTCGTCCAACACCAGGTTCACGCCCCCGGCCTGCACCCAGGGGAGGACGGCCATCATTGGAGCGGCCATGGCCACGACCACAACCACGCTCGCCCCAAGCAGCCAAAGCAGTAGAGTCTCCAGTCTCAGGAGGCGGAGACGGTGTCGATGACGGAAGGCGCTGGAGACGCTTGTAGGCAGTCTGCAAGGTAGGGAGTGGATCGCTCGCCAAGATCTGATCTACCACTCCAGTATAGGACTCAGGTAAACCACTGAGAAACTGAATCAGCTGAAGCTCCGCCCGCTGTTTTTGCATAGTAGCTAAATCGGTGGACAACGGGTGATACATCTCCAACTCACCCCACAGACCAGTGAAGGTGGAGAAGTAGTCTGAGATGTGTATTAAATAAAATTTAAAATCACACATGATACTTTTCAATTCTAAGTATTAAATAAAATTTAAAATCACACATGATATAGCAACTATACATATGTGTACCTATATGAACCAAATTAATCATCTTATGCACTAATACATGAGTCTATACATCATTGACTAAGAGAAAACTCAAATATACTCGCACATACTCATATTACTAACTCAATATGATTTAAATCATATCCCATTTTAGATCACATGTTGTCTTACAAATGATCATTATTATCTCACATAATGGTCACATAGACCCAAAAATCAAATGATACTATAATGATGCATAAAAGTTTAACAAAACTCTGAAACTAATGATATTACTAATGATCATTATTATCTCACATAATGGCCACGTAGGCCCAAAAATCAAATGATACTGTAATGATGCATGAAAGT
The DNA here is from genome assembly GCA_963693085.1 of Alisma plantago-aquatica. Lineage (NCBI taxonomy): Eukaryota > Viridiplantae > Streptophyta > Magnoliopsida > Alismatales > Alismataceae > Alisma > Alisma plantago-aquatica. The sequence continues at coordinate 122,729,095 of OY856412.1, forward strand.
TTAACAAAACTCTGAAACCAATGATATTACTATGCATTAGGGTTTGCATTAAAATATCATATTGTTTCATAGTCAAACAATGGGTGAAATACCCAAAATAATCCAATTAGGGTTTACATAAAAAACCCTAAGAGTAGGCTTTAGTATCATGTGAAACATATCAAAATACATCTACTGTAAATTATTCACTAATATTGAAATCACATCTTTTAGTAATCAAAGTTTATCAATTATCTAACATCCAAAACACCCTTCTAATCCATTTTTATAAAATAATAGACAATATAAACATTTTGCAGACACCTTGTTTTCTAAATTTGGAGTTTCCTATCTCAAGCTATCAATTTTTGGAAATATTACCTCATCAACTGTTTATGGCTGTCTAAGTCCAATCCAATGACTGGGATTTCCTTTCCCACGACGTGCTCAACGCCATCTAGCCGGATCCGCTAGGGGATCTGTGGCTCTGAGGATCTGGGGACCTGAGAGCGCATTCCCCTTCCCCGCTCAATGCTCTATTCTCTAAGGTCCCTCCACTGCAACTGTCGAGCTCTTTTCCAACGACTTGGACATCGTCACAAGAGGAACCCGATTCCAGGTCATGGCTCGCCCAGGTCCAAAGCTCCCTCCTACATCTTCAAGGCATGTCTCAGGGGCTTGCACGACAAAGGTGCTCAACCACCAAACTTATGCTTAGCGCCGCCACCACCTCTTCTCATCTTTGTTTCTTCCTTCTCAGATTCTCGTGAAAGACTTTCACATAAGGTTCTAATGACCATGTTTTAGGGTTTTGTGGGGTGTATTGTCTCACTCACCTTAGGCAAGAATCTAGATCCAACTCCTTCGCTTTGCGATTTGAAAGGTAATACATGCCAATTGTTTGGGATTTTTTCTAGCAATTTCAAAAAGAAAATAAGCACAAAAAAGGAAAGTAATTGATCCCACTTTACCCAATTAATACTCCCATCTTCCATTATAGTAAAATTTCAAAACTTTTTCTCCGTATAACCATATTCGTCCAGTGCATCTTAGTACCTTTCTCCTTTTTCAAATTGCATCAAATAAATTATTGTAAATCATTAAAATCTCAGAAATGGATAGTCGGGTTTTCATCATATAAGAATTTGAAATCTAACTAAAAATTCTGATAAAATGTGGGACTTTCCTTATCAAAGGACAGTCCATACAAATTTCAGATCAAATTCTTACATAGATCCGAAACCTATGGATCATGGCTCACTTGTCTTAATCTTACCTAATTAGGGTTTTTCTTAATAGGATTCTCATTTATGCATGTAGTTATGAAAGTTTGGGGTGTGACGGATGAAATTTCTGAAAACCAACACTTCTACTACTAAGTTCTTTACATTCAGGCTAGGTGCACAGAAGTTGTGTTTACATGGTCAAGTTTTTGGCAGATGGAATGGCTCTTATCCATCACTTGAATTTCTATATATCAAATTTGATTTGATTTGATTACATCTGAGTCATTCTTCCATACACAAATGTATGAACTGTTTTCTACTACATTTTTGTAGCATGTGTGCATGACATATAAGTATCCATATCAGCTAAAAGATTTGTATGTGGGCCTATGAATATAAAGAGAAGCTGAATTCTGTGAAGCGCTTCAAGTGTACCATCATCGCTATATATGCCTCTTTCAGAAAACATACATCACTTTTATTAAGAACGATCGGAGAATGAGGCCATCGAGATGCTCTTAAAATAATGTAAAATATTGCCACCACCTTCATTTCGTTGAGGCCGATCTCATACTGTGATTATTATGGTTACACTTAACATGTGGAAGACACCAATTATCGGCATAAATGTGTAGTTTGCAAATAATGAGAATGCATCTTCTGTGGAATTCAAATAATACCTATGTTTTTGAAAGTGTCAATCAGAAACTTCTTAAAAGAACTGAAATTCTTAATAGCTTGCACCAGAGACACCACATCACCTTAATGAACAAGTTACTAAGAGCGTACCTAGTTCCCCCAGGTGTTGCTTGATGGCTTTGGTCACCACCCTTGTGTATCTTCCATAAAATACATTTCCTCAAATATGGTAACCATTCTAGGTAAATGTATTCTTTTTGTAAATTTGTAATAACCTATAGAAGAGATCATGTTTTCCAGGGATTCCTCCCTATAGAGGCTGGTATTTTAGACGTGGAAGTTTGGGGATTAGGAGGAAAAGCTGCTAGAGAGCATCAGCTGGCACACAAGAAGAGAGAATCACTTTTCACCGAGCAACGCCGGAAGGTTTAGTATTTATGGTTTTGTTGTAACCTTGATCTAGATGCTTATTTGTATAACACTGCATGGGGTTCGTTTCCAGGTTGATTTGAAAACCTTTGGCAACTGGGAGGATTCACCTGAGAAGCAGATGTTAGACATGGTTTCTGATCCCAATCGAGTACGACGTGAAGACCGTTGACATCCATTATGTGTATTCAATTCATATGTAATTTAATGCAGAGGAGACGTACGACTAAAAATGATATATACGTAGGGGGATGAGGGTTCGATGGTGCTAATTTTGTCGGAGAGCCTGACGAGTAGTAATACTACATACGTGAAAGGATACTGAGTTACAGTGTATATTGGATGCATGTTGGGTTTTATTGTATATACACAACGGTTTACAGATGTATGCTTCGAGATACAAAATATGGGCATTTTAAACAAATAATGTCTTGTACTTTTGATTGCATCATAAAAGAAAATAGTATACGCCGTGCTTCAAAACATCTGTTGTCTATTAAATTATGGGCAAATCACGGATATCTAAATTCACCAATCATGTGCATCCACTTCTTTTTGTTAAAAAAGGGGATATTTTGTGAATGAGTAATACGGAGGTTTCATTATGGTTAACGAGGGATTTCTGGGTGATATCTATATTATGTTTCGAAGAATTATGCACCATCTGCTTGTAGATTCAATGCAAAAATAAATGGATTTCATTGACCCGTTTAATCCCCTTGTGGTGGTCTATAGTTCTAGATGTATATATGTAGTTTGATTAGGTTAAGACGATTATGTATTTTGTATTAGATACGGGTGTTGCTGACACTTCAGGATTTATTCTGTTTCTTTGAGATTGTTCTGCGTGTACTTTTTTCTTTGATATAAACATCTCGTCTCCTGTGCAAAACCATGTAAATCCGTGTTCGTTCGTGTGATTTCTTATTTCTTCTTGGCTGTGTTTTTCTTTTTGCCAAGTGTTTGACATATTCTTCAGTTCGTTTTCTTATTAGTATATTGCCTCTCCTTTTTGTTGAAAACCGTCACCCTTTTTATATAAAATTTAACTTATTTTTTTGGATGGCACATTGGCTTTGTTATTAGCTCCATGACCTGCTATTGTAGTGGTGATTAGTATTACAAATTGTTGCTAAGCCAGTTTACATAACTTTTTCATAGAGAACAAACACGCTTATTTTACATATAGAAATTTGCATTGAATTTTTGCATGAGAACATGAGAACATTGATAACAACTGTGTTTACTACTTATAATTAGGGAAACGAAGGGTTTCTCATGATGGGCTCAAGAAATCAATAATTTATTCAATTATTGTTCAATTCATATAGATAACTCTCCTATTTTGCACGTGTGAAATATGACCTCCAAAAATATTGTCTCCACTAAAAAGATTATTGGATATGAGATCCTCCTAACTCTACTAGATTCTAACTAGGCTAAAGAGGGACAAGTATGGGATTCCACCAATTAGTCCTATATAGAACCGTGGAGGAGGTTATCAACCACGAGAAGAGATGAGAAGATGAAGAGGTTCATATCCAACTTATCAATTATGGTTTGATTTAGGTAGAGCATTCTTAGTAGGGCTTCTTTGATCTCTTCAAAATCCCATATTTTCCCTTCTCTTTCTTCATTTTGACTCGCTAGGGTTTGTACGGTGTTGTGAGGTGTTCGTGGCTGATTTTGAATGTCAATGACATATTTTTTACTTGGGTAAATTACACTCTTGACACTCTCCTAAGTTTGTTTGATTTATCTAAGGTTGGTCCAACATTTGGCCCCCACTAACCAAAGATCGGTTGCCAAAAGGCCACCATTGATTTCTAGCAGTCAATACCCAAAGCACAATCCAACCTTTGATAGCTCAATTCATGTTTTGATAGGCACTCTCAACTCAAGTTGGTCGTTGGCAACCACAAGTTGAACATGGATCGTAAGTTGTTCACTAACAAGTGACCCTTCACAACTGCCTTTATAGGTTAATTTGACTTCTAAAGATCAATTAACATATTGACATTGACTTGTTGATCACTAGAAACCTTTGGTTGAGTCATCACTAACCCAATTGGGTCATCATCAGCCCGATAATTTGTTGATACTTAGAGGTTGGATGACTTATCAACCCAAACTGGGTAGAATGGGTCATCATCAACTCGATAATTTGTAGATACTTAGAGGTTGAATGACTTATCAACCCAACCTGGGTAGAATGAACCTTAGTGTTGAGTTGACCATCAGATCATGATCCAACCTCCACTAAATCCATGCTAATGTTTATTTTTTATACTTCCAATGATTCCACTAATCTCTGCTCACTATTTTGCATTTTTTAAAATTAGATATCAATCAAATTAATATCTCACTCAAACTTACAATTTGTTTTGACTTTTTGAATTCATTTGGATATTAGAATTCAAATTTCACATTTCCAACTCTCACCTATATGATAATATGTTAATTCATGAAAAATTAAATAATGCTTAGATTAAAAATATGGAATTGTAAGTAGATATTAGGGTTGCATTAAACCTAGGATTATTAAAGCAATTGAGGTACGAGATGTAAAACCATGCCTATAACATAGCATACTCTTTCCTTTTTACAAATTAGAGATGAACCGGATTATAATTACTACTAAATTCACTAGTGAATTCATAGCGAGATAACCACTTCTTGTTGTAGTGACGAATCTTGCATTTAGAAAGGTAGAGAGGAAAAGGAAGCCAAGAAGGAAAGAATGAGCAGATTGGATGGGGAAGAGAGCTCACAAAGATAGATAGAGAGAAGACAAGTCTGAGAGATACATAGAGATAAAGAGAGTGGGATTTAGTAGAAATATGTTCTTCACAAGTCTGTTTGGGGTCATTTATTGGCAACATGTATAATAGTGAAGAGAGAAAGACTAATATTTAGAAAAGGATAAGGCAAAGAAGATGTGGTAAGAGTGAGAAATAAATATAATGCACGATTTTTGGAGTTTGCAATTCAATTGGTATATCTTTTTTGGGAGAGATTAGAAATGAAATGATTGCAATTAGAAGGACAAACTTGTTTGCATAACAATATAGATTTTTTGAACAACCAACTCCTCACATTTGAACTATTGTTTATTAAAGAAGACAATAATAGTAATCTCGATAAAAGTATTAATTCTTCTGAGATGAAATTAACATCGATAACAATATTACTATACGAGAAGAGTCATAAAAGGGATGAGAAGTAGGGATGAGCATCGGACCGGGATGACCCGATCTGACCCGTGTCCCAACCCACATAACCCGACCCAGACCCGATCCATGTAATATACATGGGTGGGCCGGGCCTAAGATTGTGACCCAGATTTTATGTGGGCCGTGTCAGGGACAAGGTAAACCCAGACCCGAAAACCTAGATAAGCAAATTAGTTATATACATGTATATACATAACCACATGTGTGTATATAATACATTTCTTTTCTAAATGCATTTGAATATAAAGTTTTAAAATTACATTTTATCTAGTGCATATTTAGTCAGCTATATTAATAAGACAAAAAGAGTAGTGCACTGTGGTAATGCTAAGGTATGTGCATTCATTTGGTATTCAACCTGTTTGTAAAAAATTACAAAACAATATAATCTTAGATATTGGATTTATATTAGATGTGTTTCAAAAATAATCTCATAAGGACATTGTTGTACTTTTCATTTAAATACATATGTGCATCTTCTAATCATTGTTAATTGTATAAATCCCATTAATGGTTGTATGATTTTAGATATATTACATAGATGGGATATGACTGTGATTTTGAACATGCTTGATATAGATTACATTCTTTCCAACCATTGGATTTATAGAATAATTTGTAATTGTCCTAATTTCTCAGATGATACTTGGAGATTACATGTACTTAGTGATACATTCCAAAACTATTTTATAATTTGACATATGTGTATGTTGGAAAAATCTTCATTTAGTATGTTATCCGGGCCGACCCGAATCTGAACCGAAACCCAACTCTATAATGTGGGTCGGATAGGGGCCACATTTCCAAACGTTATCGGGCCTAAACCCATCCCGTAACCCAATTAAAAATATGGGTTTGGGTACAAGCTTGCCAAAACTCGGGATGACCCGACCTGATGCTCATCCCTAATGAGAAGCAATTTCTAGCATTATTTTTTAATGATTATAGACATATCTTTTTATATATTATGAATATGGTAGGATGCAATTTAGGGATATGATTTTTGTAATCACAAATATGCCCCCTTTCTATAATATATATGAAAAGTTGTGGACGACACAAGATGCAATCTATACTATATAAGATAGTATAAAGAGGGTGAGATGCATTTTAAAGTCTTAGTTTTTGTAAATGCCTTTTGGTATCTTATAAAAGGACATATCTATTATTATAGAAAACAATACTATAAATATGAGTTTATGCAAAAACCTATCAAGATTTGGTATGACCCGACTTGATTTCCATCCCTAGGTATGTGTGGAGTCTATGAGATGTGTTCCATTTTGAATATAGTTATGTCGCTCTAGAGTTTATAACCTAGTTCACTATTCTAGCCATAGACCACGAGAACAAGTTACATAACCAAACTATGTAACAATAGTTGTAGAGGGGTGGGACAAAATTCATAGTATTATTTTTATAATTATTTATGTCATTCTATATGCTATGGAAAGGTATGGTTAATCCTTTTGTAATTATGATGATGATTTATTGTTTTGTACTATATATAAAAAGTTGTGGAGGTGTGTGATGTGATCTATACTGTATAAAAAGAGTTGTAGTGGGGTTGAATGTAATTGATAGTATTATTTCTATAAATATAGATATGTCCTTCTATATTCTATGGAGAGAGTGGGCCATAATTCATGATAACACTTTTTATAATTATAGGTATGCCCTTATGTGTGATACTATCTATGAAAAGTTGTGGATGGGTGGGAATCAATTTATGAAATTATTTTCTCATAATTACGAATATTTCATTCTATTCTATAATCAAATATGAAGAATTTTGGTGGTTATAGACATAGGTGAGTATTGGAACGAGACCGATGATTTAGCTCAAAGTACCTGACATAAAGCTTACCATATACTTATATAGGTGGGTTGGACTAGGAATGTTAATATAGGTTGTGGTACATGTCAAGCCTGTGTCAAGGTATACCTACACCCAAAAGCCTAAAACTCATATCATTACATACACAATGATATTTAGCCACCGACTGTTAAAAATATATAAGAGCAGTGTATTTTAAGATAACATTTCATAAAAAGTCAAATTATTTCTTGTATAAGATGTCTTTGTGTAAGGCCCCTAACCCTGCTTAACCTATAAATATAATTGTTTAGCATAATGCGATTAATTTTATGCTTAATCTTAAAAGTTAATCTGTTTTGTGTTGCCACATTAAATAATGAAGCTATGTTTAAAATGTGAATCAAATCAGACCTTATTTGCTCAAGTTACCGATTTATGTAACTTGTGGACTTTTGTGCAATTTACCCTAATATGATAATATGATTATAGATGTGACACTTGCATGAGTTGCTTCATGATGTAAATAAGAATGCTATTATTCTACTTCTCCTTCGGATGCTTTTGAGCCATGCTTGATGGAGTGTGTAAGCTAGGTGAGATGATAGGTTATGTTTCATCGATCGATGGATTCCAGTTGGTCGCTTGTTTCTCGACGGTCGATGATTCTAGGTGGCCTTTGAGTTTCCAGCACCCAGTGGAACTACTAGCTATCCAACTAGGTTCTCATCCACTAACAAGTTTGGTTTGTGTGTATGTGTGACCGATGAGGTTTTGACTGACATGGTCAAATGGTCGACATATTTTCTGGTCGACGCAGTCTAGGTACCCACCGAGACCTAGACTGGCGGGTTTTCTTTGCTCAACAAAATCTCAGATTTTTGGTCGATGGTTCTCTGACCGACATGTTTTAGGTGCCCAAAAACTTCTTGGCCAACGAGATTCTCAACGCCTGATGGGTTTTTGGGCCGACAGATGGTCTGCTTGACAAAAGTTCTGTTCAGTCCTATATATACCCCTCTCTCATTTTCCTTTTACTCTTTTAGTGGAGCTTCATTTGCAACTTGAGGAGCCCGACGAAGAAGTTCTGGAGAGCGGTAGTCGACAAGGACTCATGAAGGATGACGATCTCAAGTTTTCATGAATGCATGTGCTTGAATCAAGGTTCCTTGGATTGATCTCAAGCCTTTGATCGTGTTTCTTGCTTCTTTCATGTAAGATTTTGAATGTACATGAAACTTTTGTACGAAGTTAATGCTTTCTGGATTAGAGTGATGCTTATGGATCAATGCACTCTATTTGGTGGTCAATCCTTTCATGATACAGGATGGTTAAATTCTCTGTGAAGGAGTGTTATGGAATTGTTCGATATATTTTATATCTTCTAAGGTTGTGAATCCCAATGATCTTGTAAGAATCTTTTTGGTGTTTATACATGACTGATGTAGTTAAAAATACTCAATTGGCTTATTTAATCAAATGAAACATTAATCACGTACTACCATGAGTCCATAGAGCTATTCTAGTGCCAGAACTTGTTGGATAGTGAAACGAGTGACCCGAAAGGAGCTCAAAGTCGTATACTATTGAGTATATGCAGGTGCAGGGAGGGTATATCCCTGTCATCTTGATCCAAGGTTTTGGTGGGCAGTCGAGACACATATGTTGATGTAGTTGAGAGCGACTACAGTCATAACTCAGATTTGAGGGTTGTATACCCTGATTTCTAGTACTGTGGAATGTGAACCCAAGGCGGACTAGGATGTTTTATAGTTGGCTTGATATGCCACTATAGATGACTCATACTGACTGAGGGAAAGAAATCTTAAGATTTTGGTCATCCGAGATCGTATACGAGGTTGATTTTGACATTGCAGTGGTCATCTAGTAGTTTAAGTGGTACACCTCAAACTACCCAAGTCTTAATAAAATGTAGCTCAACGGTGTAGCATAATTTTTAGGGTTAATTGATGAATCACAATGGATGATAACCCTTCCTATGTTTCTTTTAGCCTATAGATGGTTTATAATATGGTATAAGAAATAAATTGTATAAATGTTGTAGCTATGCCCATTCTTATGTGCAAACTATATATTATTTCAACTATGTATACTATTTGTTTTATCTGCTTGAATGCATAACCCTGGTAAGAAATGCATGCTATTGGAGTTTTTATCTCTCGTTAGGACATACGTCTCACCTCGTGGGTCACCACATCTTTTTAGGTGGTCGATAGTGGTGTGAGACGTTGAGTAGCGAGGAGGATATGTTCGAAGAGAAGTAGAGACTGAAGGTTATTTAGGTGGTATAGAGTCCTAGGGTCGTCCTTGTACTCTCAAGTTTGGGTGGCCTGGGAGTTATAATGATGTTGTATATTCACTCTAGTTTTTGGCAGTGTATATTGTTCTATGTGCATTGTGTAAATATGTGGACAATATCTTTTATAAATAGGTTGTGACTGAGCTATGGAACAAATTTACAGATACCTAGTATAATTATATATATACATATGCAAGATGTTGGACCTTTGCGTAAACGTTATTTAGTTTGGATGAAAAGTTTATTTGGTTTAAATTATGTCCCAATTTTGGCAGTGTGATTAATATGTATTTTATCAGAATTTGGTTTTGAGTAATCTCGCTTAGCGTGAAGGATTGCCACAATTGGCGACATTAGAGACAGGTTCACCGAGTCTATAGAGATATAGGACTTAGGTTGTTGTGTTTTCTCTCACATTTCCAACATATCTGACCATGGATTATGGTTATACAGATATGTCTGGAGAATGTGAAAACATGCAAAGAGTAGTTTTGTGGCGCCAGGAGTTGGCAGCAGGAGGTGGGCACCAGATGGAGGAGCACCTGAGACGAGACCAAAATAACTCATTCTGCCTTCCTTCGACCCTACAAATGAAAAACCATTAGAGGGGGGGGGGTGAATAGGGTTTTATGAATATTTCAATAATTATTTAACTCAAACAACCACAATTGAAATAGGAAGAAGGAGACAAGGTGTTTAGAGTGGTTCCAACCTTAGAAAACACTAAGGCAGTCAATCCACTACCCGGTTGCTTACCCAACCTGGATTTTGAAAGTATTAATTTTATTACCTCTCAAGGAATTTACATAATCTACACCCCTTTGAACAGCCTTCACCTTGAAGTAGATGCACCAACTAGAGGCAGCCTTCTTGAAGTAACTTCAAGCTCCCCCTTGAAGTAGCCTTCCTCTTTGAAGTAGCCTCCCGTTGCATCAGCCTTCTAGAAGTAGTTCAAAGTCTCCTTCTTCACCAAGAAGATCAAGACCCTCTCCAATCCGTAGCCTCCAACCCTAGGAGTAGCAAGGAGAGTACAAGCAATAAGAGTGAACAAGAAAGGAAAAAGGAAATTACAATTACCCTTTGAAGCACAAGGCTTGATTTGCCTATATCAAGTGTATAGATCTCCTAATCAATGGATATAGAAGTGTTGGTTTGGTGGATAGGAGATACTAGCCTATAGGACACGAATTTAGAGCAAGGAGAAGAGTAACCAATTGCAAGTATTGCTCAATTGCTCAAAACAGATTGCTAATGCAAGTGTATGCTCAAGGATTGCTCAAGTGTAGAATAAGTGAGTTTAGGTGTCCTAAGGCATGTCCTATTTATAGGAATGACCTACAAGTGCTTAAGGACGTTCTAGACACTTTCTAGGGGGTTCTAAGTGCTTAACTAGCCGTTAGGTACACTTTTAGTTGCTTTAGCAACAGCTAGTTAATAAATTCTGAAAGTGCTGTCTGAACTCATCTCGGTCGAGGAATTGTCGACTGAGAGTCCTACTCGGTCGAGGGTTTGTCGACCGACAGACTCTCTGGAGCAAGTGTTTGCAACGTTCATCTCCAACTTCCAACTACCTTGTCAGCTGTGTCTAACAGCTACTTGGGTCTTTCTCGGTCGAGGAGTTTGTCGACCGAGAGTGTCTCGGTCGAGGAATATGTCGACCGAGATTGACCATGTTTCAATGTTTCAAATAAAGTGCTAGGTGTATGTATGAGTGTGCATATGTGACACTATTGAAGAGGATGACCTGTCTAAGTGTAGTGATTAGTTAGGAAAGATCTAACACTTGATTTACATGATGTCTAAGTACTTGTACATTATATATTTGTACAAGTTTTACAATTGATTACATTCATGAAATAACAATAATTTAAGCATATAGATTTCCCAATTCTTTGTCATCCACCTTATTCCTGCAACACTCAAGTAGCATGTTAGATCGAAAAGAATGAAATGTTTGTCATCATCAAAATAAAGGGATTATACTAATGTCCAATTTAGCCAACAATCTCCCCCTTTTTGAAGATGACAAACATTTCCTAAATATAAAATAAGGAAATATAAATCATGTGAGTTTCATACCTGAAATTTACCTTTTGTAGCCATTCTTGTTTTGTAAGTGTATGCTGGCCGAGATATCATGAAACTCATTTTATTTTATGTTTTTTATTTTATATTAGTTCTCCCCCTTTGTCATTTCAAAAAGATATCCAAGATAATTTTAGTATGACTTTTTATTTCTCTCCCTTAATGTTATGCTATGCTCCCCCTTAAAGAGATATCCAATTGAAAAGGATTAATGCACTCCAAGTAATGGTAAATTTAGCCACAATTAAAATTTTCAATTATTTGTAAAAACATTTACCCTTTGTGATCCATTGCATATATTACTCCCCTTTTATTTGTATGCTCTACTACAATAGTCCATGTATTTGTTCAAATGAAAATAGAGAAGGAACTCATTTATTAAGAATAACTTAGTGCTTCAACAATTTACAAGATGACTCATAAAACATGCTTGCTTAAAAGATATCCATTACAATCATTTCAAAGACAACCGTTCCATTTCAACTATTACAAGAAATACTCATAATCTCACAGAATAGACCGAATTATTACATCAATATCTGGGTCTTTTCCAAGAAAGGGCTCAGCTCCATAATACTTGACCAATGTCTGCCACTCCAGGGCACCTGTCTTGGTTAAAGCATAAGCTTCCAAGAAGGTGGGAACACGATCAAAGCGAAAATGGGCAGCAATATCTTGAAGTTGTATGTGAGAGAACTGAGTATGTGTGAGATCAGGAGATGGTGGAGGTGGAGTTTGGTAGTAGTTGTAGGAAGGGTTGTATGGATTTATCATGCCAGGATTTAGAGAATAAGGATATTCATCAGGATGATTAGGAGAGAGAGCTTGCATCGTTTGGTTTAAGTAAGTCATGGCATGGTGATTGTAATCTAATTGCCTACTCAGATGATATTGGGATCCAGCAATGTACGTTAGAGTGTTTGTGATGGGATCATAGGGTAGGTTGGTAGGGGGAGGTGGCGGAGGTATGTCTGTGATTGATGTCTCCCCTTACGTCCTAGCCCTTTTGTGGCCAAAATCAATTCCCATCTTTTCTACCGTATTTTTGCTTATTTTTTGAGGTTTTCTATCCCATGTGTAACCTAGACCCTCAATATGTTTCTTAAGAAAATGTTGAGTGATTTGGCACACAAAATAAGCATAAGGGGGATTGCCAGAAAACTCAAACATATTCTTAAGGATGATGCGAATAAAGTTTATGGGAATACGTTTGAGAATGGCATATATAAGATACATACGAAAGGTGGGTACCTTATATTTGTTTGCTCTAGGATGGATGTTTGTGGAAACAATGAGGTTAATAATCCTAGCTTTAGGTTTGAGGTTTATGGCATAATAGGTACCCCTATCTTCATGACAAGTTGTATTGGATTGAAAAATAGCTCTTTTAATGTCACTAAGGCTAGTTGTATCATCATCTTGGGAGAGTTTGTTGAGTGGATTTCCAGTGGTAAGGTCAAGAAAATCTTTATATTCTTCTAAGTCTATGTTAAGCATATCAAGAATACCCTCCTCAGTAAAGTGGAATCCATACCCATTGACCATAGAGGAGAAGGAGTCATGATCAGGATGTGGGGTTAAATAGGCATATAATTCATTTACTACTTTGGAAGAGTAGGAAGGGAAGGAGGGATTCAGAAAATCAGTCAAATGTTGCACCTCAAAGAGATCCTCCAAGTCGACGATGGTGTAGAAGTCCACGACGTCAACTGGCCATCGTGGAAGAGAAGTTCTTGAGGAGAGCCTGAGGTAGCGGTCGCCTGCAGCTGCGTCGATGAAAGGGATGTCGTTGATGATCGGCAGTGGTGGGGAGACCATCCTTCCTTTCCTGCCAGCAACTTGCTTCTTTCCACGCGCAGATGATGAAGCCATTTCATTGCTTTGAGGTGGAGAAGTAGCAAGAACGTCTTGGATGTAGAGAAGCTAAAGATTTGCACAAAAATGCACTAGAGAGGAGCTAGAGAAGTGAGAATGTGAAAGTGTGAGGAAATGGCCCATTTTTGGTCTTATTTATAGCAAATCAGTACCTATTTCGGTCGACCAATTGTCGACCGATGACCGCAACGGTCATTTCTTAGGCGCGCCACTCGGTCGTCCAACGGTCGATCGACTAGCCGTTGCGACCGCAACGGTCAATTTTTTTTTAATTTTTTAAAATATCACCTTTTAATTCGTACAAATGGAGGTTCGTAGGGTCGGCCTCGGTCGAGCATTTTATCGACCGACGCACGCTCGGTCGAACAATTTGTCGACCGGAATCATGTCTAAGTTCCCCTGTGTAGCTTTTTCCTGATGTGTATCGGTCGAGAGAGATTGCCAACCGAGATGTTTTCGGTCGACGAATTCGTCGACCGAGTTTGTCTCAGTCGAGATGTTTTGCTGACCAAAAAACTTACTGTGAATGGAATTTTAAGCTGCAAGTGATAGACTGAATTTGTAGAGCATATATATGTTTTCTAAGGGAGTAATGCAATTATTGTTATCAATATTTGAGCAATCTTATGATCATAATTTAATTTGTCCTTTTATCAAGATTACATTTTTACTAAGATTGAGTATTGAAAATGATATCCAAATAAGCATTGTGTCAAGCTTATTTTAGGTCGACCTTGACTGCGACCATAGCGCCCCTTGGTCAACTATGATTTCAACCAAGAGGCAGTTTCCTGCGTATAGTTTAAATATTCATGTCTGCAGGTAGCTAGATAGATTTCTAGTATGAGAATTCAAAATCCCATTTACCCTTGTTTTCAGATAATATACTTTAGAAGCACTTTTTCTTGTACCCTTGCTCTTAAAACAAATGGATAAAACATTAAAATCTTGTTTTAAGAAACACTGTTACAGTAATCATTTTCTATTTTATCAAGATGCCTTTATTGCATAGAGTTTTACTATTTTTCAAATATTCACTTTCAATGATAGTAGCATCTATATTTATAATGTGTTGAATGACAATGATCATCTATTTATGGAAATATATATGGATTTTAGACAACTTACTGAAATATAATGATCATGGCACTATATAAAGGTAGAAACATATCCATAGTACAATGATCAACATATAAATGCAATAATTATGATCATTTAAACTGAATTTCAACACACATGGTTTCGGTATAGATATTCCAAGGAGTACTTAGGAAAACCATGTAGATAAAAACAATAATTCCCTTGGTTAAACTAATCATGATTTCAGTTTTAAGTCCAACCATTTAAAAAAATAATCTCAAAATCAGTCTTCTTATAACACTTTTGCAATATGTTTAAGGATTCATAATGTTATATAATGCAGAAAATCAATATGTCTTACTTTAAAAACTGTCTTCCAGGGTTTTATTCTTGATTTTTATGTTAAATCAATCATTAATAACAAATTTATAGCAAGCTAGGTTGATTGAAAACAAGTTCAGTAGATTTATTTCAGACTTGACAACAGAAACTTCCTCGGTCGACCATTTCTCGACCGACAGTTCTTCTCGGTCGACAGTGTCTCGACCGAGAAAAGTTCTGTATTGTTTCAGAACTGTTTTCAGTAATTGTTTCCAAGTAAAAACAAAGTTCATTTTCAATTCAATTATGCAATTTGAACATTTAGCTTGGTTGAGATAGAGCATATGAATATCAAATTAATATTTAATCAAATCTCAACTAATTGTATTTTAAGTCTTTATGCTTTTGAGAGCTTTAATTAAGGAAAAATTTTGTCTTTGCAGATTTAAAAGAATTGTGTATTTTCAATTTAGAAGTTTTAGATGCTTGAATTAATTTGTTATCCCATTATGTTAAGTTGAGATAGACATAGAAATATGCAACTAGAGTCCTTGGTCATATCTCAACTTAATTTTGTTCATTTAGTTTGGGGTTTTTGGAACCCATACTAACTCGACATCCTTTTTCTTGTAAGGGCATGAGAAAGAACAATGTCCAAGACGCAAACAATAATGACAACATATAGAATCAACCTCATATCTCTTTCTATGATTTTGTTCTTGGTTGTTCTTGGGTACATATGTATATTTGCCTTTAGGTACATACATATATTGATTTTCTTGCGCTTGTGCCTTTCTCCAACTAGGTTTTTGATAAGATTTTCCTTTAGGATTATAACCTAGTACTCTTCTTCCAATTTGACGATAAGAATCATTTAAAATTTTATCAAGAGTATCATTGTTTCTCAAACTACTAACTTTTTGTTGCAACTTAACAATCTCATCCATTCTTTTGTTTATGTCCAACTTTGCTTGATCTAGATTAGATAACAAGGAATCTCTTTCTTTCACAATGGTATCATAATCTAGATGTGCACAAAATGGGTTGTTTTTGAAGATCATTTACTTGAGTTTGCAAGTTTATCTTTTCTAGAGAAAGAAGATTGCAATCTGCTTCTATTGTTTTTAGCTTAATATTGTGATCTTCAATGACCTTTTTAAGATCTTCATTTTCAGATGTAAGATCAAGAAGTTTAGCATGTAACTCATTATTTTCTTTATTTGATTTCTTTAATTTCTTCTTGCACTCAATATATTTTTCATGCGTTTCTTGAAGACTAGAAATTAAATCTTCTTTAGGTAAATCAAAAAGGCTTACCTCTTCTTCTTCTTCACTTGTTGTAGCAATAAGGAAATTTTTGTGAACTTCTTCCTTCTTTTCTCTCCATGGACAACCAATTGTTGTGTGGCTTGTTCCTAAGCACCAATTGCAACTTGTTGAAGGTTGGTCCAAGCTTCTCCTTTGCTTGCGGTTGTAGGCACCACCACCCTTCATTCTTCAAGACTCGATTAGAGCTCCTTGAAGCCTGCTCTGATACCAATTGAAAAACCACTAGAGGGGGGGGGTGAATAGGGTTTTATGAATATTTCAATAATTATTTAACTCAAACAACCACAATTGAAACAGCAAGAAGGAGACAAGGTGTTTAGAGTGGTTCCAACCTTAGAAAATACTAAGGCAATCAATCCACTACCCGGTTGCTTACCCAACCTGGATTTTGAAAGTTAATTTTATTACCTCTCAAGGAATTTACATAAAATACAATACTTTCTACACCCCTTTGAACATCCTTCACCTTGAAGTAGATGCACCAACTTGAGGCAGCCTTCTTGAAGTAACTTCAAGCTCCCCCTTGAAGTAGCCTTCCTCTTTGAAGTAGCCTTCCTCTTTGAAGTAGCCTCCCATTGCACCGGCCTTCTAGAAGTAGTCCAAAGTCTCCTTCTTCACCAAGAAGATCAAGACCCTCTCCAATCTACAGCCTCCAACCCTAGGAGTAGCAAGGAGAGTACAAGCAATAAGAGTGAACAAGAAAGGAAAAAGGAAATTACAATTACCCTTTGAAGCACAAGGCTTGATTTGCCTATATCAAGCGTATAGATCTCCTAACCAATGGATATAGAAGTGTTGGTTTGGTGGATAGGAGATACTAGCCTATAGGACACGAATTTAAAGCAAGGAGAAGAGTAGCCAATTGCAAGTATTGCTCAATTGCTCAAAACAGATTGCTAATGCAAGTGTATGCTCAAGGATTGCTCAAGTGTAGAATAAGTGAGTTTAGGTGTCCTAAGGCATGTCCTATTTATAGGAATGACATACAAGTGCTTAAGGACGTTCTAGACACTTTCTAGGGGGTTCTAAGTGCTTAACTAGCCGTTAGGTACACTTTTAGTTGCTTTAGCAACGACTAGTTAATTAATTCTGAAAGTGCTGTCAGAACTCATCTCGGTCGAGGAATTGTCGACCGAGAGTCCTACTCGGTCAAGGGTTTGTCGACCGACAGACTCTCTGGAGCAAGTGTTTGCAACGTTCATCTCCAACTTCCAACTACCTTGTCAGCTGTGTCTAATGACTACTTGGGTCTTTCTCGGTCAAGGAGTTTGTCGACCGAGAGTGTCTCAGTCGAGGAATATGTCGACCGAGATTGACCCTGTTTCAATGTTTCAAATAAAGTGCTGGGTGTATGTATGAGTGTGCATATGTGAAACTATTGAAGAGGATGACCTATCTAAGTGTAGTGATTAGTTAGGAAAGATCTAACGCTTGATTTACATGATGTCTAAGTACTTGTACATTATATATTTGTACAAGTTTTACAATTGATTACATTCATGAAATAACAATAATTTAAGCATATAGATTCCCAATTCTTTGTCATCCACCTTATTCCTGCAACTTTCAAGTAGCATGTTAGATCGACAAGAATGAAATGTTTGTCATCATCAAAACAAAGGGATTATATTAATGTCCAATTTAGCCAACAACAAACATATCTGATCTAGCTTTCCAGTCTATTTTTAGACAACTTATGGCGACGATAATGCCTCTGGAGGACATGACGCCTGCACCTCAATCGAGGGCACCTGTCCCAAATGTAGAGTCTTCATGTCCAGGGAAGACCTTTGAGAGATGAAGTGAGTGGGAGACACAGAGTACGAGGGAACATCGGACCCAACCGATGCACATATGTGGTTGATAGAGCTGGAGAAGGCATTTAGGATTCTAAATATCTCTGAGGAGGACAAGGTGAAGCATGTGATCTACCTTCTGAAGGTTCTGCTAGCCATTGAGGAAGAGAAGAGACCATGAGAGGCAATCAAGTGGAAAGAGTTCTGGCGGGAGTTTATGAGCCGTCACTTCTTGGAGACGTGTCTGGAGGAGAAGATGTCTTAGATTGAGCAGTTGCATCAAGGATCATGGTCTATGAATGATTATGAGGTGAATTTCATGGAGTTATTGAGGTTCTATCCTCACATGGTGACCACAAGCAAGGAGAGGATCAAAAGGTCTAAGAAGGGTTTCAACATTGAGTTGGCAAGGATAACATCTTCCTTGGAGATTAGAGAGAAGTTTTCCACCTTGTGGAGTCTGTTAGGAGGATAGAGAGGACTGTTGTGGAGAGGCGAGAAGCAAATGTCTGGAAGAGTTATGCTCAGTTCTAAGGATTGCCATGTGGAAGTTTTAAGAAGCCAATGTTTTCTTCACTGCAGTTCTAGCAGTCTAAGACAAAGTCGACGTTTTCTTAACTCCCAGGATAAAGGTTCAGTCACAGTGGTCTCCTAGTAAGGGGAGAGGGCATAGATTTCTGCCAACCATGACAAACAGTTCTAGATCAGTGTCAGTGACATGGCCATTTAGGCCACAATATGATATGAGGACGTATTACAAGTGTGGACAAGTAAGACATGTGAGATGGTCTTGCCCTATGAAGGATCAGGAGGTTTTGTAGCAGCTAAGACAGAGCTAACATGGCTCACAACAGCAACAGTTTAACAATAGTGGTGGTAGCAGAGGTCGTGGACAGACATCACATGCAGGATCATTAGGACCAACTAGTAGATATCGAGGAAGACTACAGGAGATGGCTTGATTCTATTCTATGAGTCATCCAAAGGGAATGGTCAATCCATGTGTCTTGATAGATCAGATTGAACTTTTTCATTTTGACTTGTCTATTTCTTCTTTTGTATATGTTTTGGTTGAACCGGGTGTGACACACTCGTTTATCACTAGAGAAGTGATAAATAGTTGTAACTTGCCTGTAAGTAGTAGAGATGATAGCCTTTTGTTAGAAACCCCTTTAGTTGGTTCCGTTGTGTTGCGGGAGGTGTGTCCATCATGTGTTCTTTCTTTCTCAGGATGCATCATTCAAGTAGATCTCATGCCACTTGATATGCATGGGTTTGATGATCATAGGGATGGATACTTTGGAAAAGTACAAGGTTGTTTTGGACTATGGTTTGAAAGTCGGGACACTCTGTGATGGTGATGTCTCTTGCACTATCCAAGCAGACATGAAGATGCTTCCCACTTATATAGTGTCGGTTGTGATAGCGGAGAAGTTGATGAGACAGGTGTGTGATGCTTTATTAACTCATGTGGTGGACACCAAGGTGAGGAGTCCTAGTATCCAAGATGTATCTATAGTGAGGGAGTTTGAGGATGTTTTTCTTGATGAGTCCCCAAGTGTTCCACCCCCGAGGGAGATTAATTTTGAAATCAGTCTTATTATTAACACACAACCCATAACAAGCAACTTATAGGATGGCTCCAGTTGAGATGAAGGAGTTAAAGAAGCTGTTACATGAGTTGTTAGAGAAGGGTTTCATATGACCGAGCACTTCACCATGGGATGTCCAGTGTTGTTTGTGAAGAAGAAGGATGATTTTATTAGACTTTGCTTAGACTACCGACAGTTGAACAAGGTCACAATGAAGAACAAATAACCATTGTTGAGGAAAGATTTATCTATTTGACTTGTTGAGATGCTATAGTATTTTCCAAGATAGATATGAGATTAAAATATCACCAGTTGAGGATCAAGGCAGATGACATATCTAAGACTACTTTTAGGACTATGTATGGTTATTATGAGTTTGTGGTAATGCCGTTTGGTCTAACCAATGCACTAAAGATATTTATGGACATGATGAACAGAGCATTCATACCATACCTTTATTTGCTTGTGGTAGTGTTCGTAGATGACATCTTGATATACTCCAGGGATAGTAAGAAACATGAGCAACATCTTTGTCAGGCTTTGGAGTTGTTGAGGCAGCATAGGATATATGCCAAGTTTAGTAAGTGCGAGTTTTGGCTGATCGAGGTGTCTTTTCTCGGTCATGTCATCTCTGCAAGAGGTGTTTGTGTGGATCCTAAGAAGGTGGAGTTAGTTTTAGAATGGGAGAATCCCAAGACACCTACTGAGTTTTGAAGCTTCTTAGGTCTAGACCGAAGGTTCATTGAGAACTTTAGTGCTTTGTCTTTACCCTTGACCATGCTAACTAGGAAGGGTGTTCCTTTTTTTAGGACAAGAAGTGTCAATGTTGTTTTCAATTGTTGAAGGAAAAGTTGAAGAGTGATCCAGTGTTAGTGTTTCCAGATCTTGGGAAAGGCCACATCATTTTCTGTGATGCTTCGAAGAATGGATTGGTATGTGTGCTGATGCATGATAAGAATGTGATTTTTTTTGCTTTTCGATAACTTAAGAAACACGAGGAGAACTAACCAACTCATGACCTGGAGTTAGCAGCCATGGTTCTTTCTTTGAAGATTTGGAGGCACTATCTATATGGAGAGAAGTGTAAAATCTTCATAGATCATAAGAACCTTTAGTACATATTTTTAAAGAAAGAACTGAACATGAGATATAAGAGATGGATGGAGCTGATCAAGGACTACGACTGTACGATATACTACCATCCAGGAAAGGTGAATGTAGTGGCTGATGCATTGAGCAGAAAATCATCTTCATCGTCATCTACAGACAAAGCATTATTACACTCCTTGGTGTGTCAAAAGTGGGATATGCTGGTGTCACTTCAGAAGATGAATGTACAGTTAGAAGTATCTCTATTGGCAGGTTTGTTGGCACAGTTACAAGCAAAGATGACGTTGATATAGCATATCAAAAATGCATCGAAAGATGATACTGTGATACAGAACATTAGACCAACGTTTGGTAGTGGCAAGCATAATGGATTTCATGAGATATATGATAGTACAATATGCTTCCACAATAGGAGAGTGGTTCTTGACGTTGACATCCTAAGGGAGATGGTACTTGCAGAAGTTCATTCCTCAATGTACATAATGCATCCTGGTAGTAAAAAGATGTATCACAATATCAAGGATTTGTATTGGTGGCCAAGTTTGAAGCGTGATGTGGTAGAGTTTGTGGCCAAGTGTCTGGTATGTTAGCAGGTCAAGGCAGAGCATTAAAAGCCTATAGGAGTGTTACTGCCTTTTCCTATTCCACAGTGGAAATGGGATCACATAACCATGGACTTTGTGGTTGGTCTGCCCAGGACAACCAAATGTCAAGATTCCATTTTGGCGATAGTTGACCGATTGACAAAGTTGTCTCACTTGTTTCCAATTAAGACCACCTATAAAACTAAGAAGTTAGAATAGATTTATGTTGCTAAGATAGTATGTCTACATGGAACACCAGCTATGATAGTATCCGATAGAGGTCCTCAATTTACGAGAAAATTTTGGGAGCATCTACATACCGCATAGGGGACACAATTGAGGTTCAATACAACTATTTACCCAAAAACAGATGGCCCGATAGAGAGTACCATGCATATGCTAGAGGATCTCCTGAGGGCACGTGTACTTAAGTTTCTTGGGAGTTGGGATATCCACTTGAGCTTGATTGAGTTTGCTTACAACAACAATTATCAGAGGAGCACAAACATAGAATCATATGAGGATTTGTATGGTAGGTGATGCATGATTCATCTTTGTTGGTATGAAGTAGGTGAGTACCAATTATTGGGTCCTCAGTTGGTTCATCAGACTACAGAGAAAATCAAGGTGATCCAACAACAGTTAAAGGCATCCCAAGATAGACAACAGTCTTATGCTGACAATTGCCACAGACCGTTGGAGTTCCAAGTTGGAGGCCGCATGTACCTCAAGGTTTCCCCTTGGAAGGGTGTGTTGAGTTTTGGTAAGAAGGGTAAGATGGTTCATAGGTTTATATTGACCTTACTCTATCATAGCATGAGTTGGAAAGGTAGCATAAAGGTTGGAGTTGTTGGTATGTATGCCCATAGAGCCTTCCCGAGCGATTACATGAAATCAGATATTAATTAATGAATTAATACGATTAATTAGTTAATTAATTAATTAATTATAGAATATTTGAATTAATTAATCAATGAGCATTTTAATTATCATAGTTTTTCTATTTATCAAAGGGTTTAGGAAACCCTACTTCCTTTCGTCTCCTATTTAAAGGGGCTTGACGACCGATGTCTTGAGAAGACATTGAAAGAGGCTTTTCAGTTTATGCTCACGTATGTAAACCCTAGCCGTCACCGTCCTCGTGTGAGAGAGGAAAGCACCACGATGCTAGAACGTCATTGCACAGAGCCTACTCATGTCTATCGGCTTAGGAAGTGCGATGTGGAGTTCCAGTCCATCTGTGTGGACGAAGTAGAGACGCATACGCTGAGACACCTGTGTTCAGAGGATGTCAACATCTGTTCATACACGCTACAAGCGGCGTACATCACCGCACAAAAGGAGTGTTGCCGGATCTTCCTGTGACGGGTTCGGAGGACGGGAGAGAAGTATTGTCCATGTAAGCCAGGAGTGTTGCATACCATCGTGCAATAGGACGTCACTAGACTTACTCCGCGATAAGGTATATCATGTGAACACTCTTTCTAAATACGATGTTGTCGACAAGATCCTGTCGCGGGTTGTGTAGAAATATATTTTATTTTGTTGCTTCCTCCACGCATGTTTCCTTCACAAAACCCAACAGTGGTATCAGAGCATCACCGATCTACATTGTATTTGGATTCATTTCGATATGATCGAATCACTATATAATATTTTCAATGGTTGCATACGATGTGAACTTAAAACCACTAATGTGCATATCCAAACCTAATTTCTACATACGTTACATGCTTCTATTTTTGACATTTCAGATGGGGTCGACTATGGAAAATACTAATTTTTCCGCATCGGGGCGCTGCCCATGTGTACCTCGCATAGTCTGCGTCGGTGTCAAAAATTTATTTAATGGGGAATGTCCGACATTAAAAGGACTGTAAATTTTAATATGTATATACATATATGTAGATATACCTATGATATCATACACATCGTCTTTAAAATCTATTTTATGTGGTGAATGCATGCACGGTTATGGCCTAGAATCCCCTTTTGTGAATGTTGTGAATGAATGTGGTTGTGAATGTTGTGGACATGTTTGTTTGTAAATGCTATAGGTGTATAATGGTTGTACATGGATCCTTTTTATAAAGTATTCAGCTTGCATGCCGAGCCTTATCTCTTATTTTAAAGTGTACTTTGATTCTTTCTCTTTATATTTGTACTCATATAATGTAATAGAGATAGGATTAGTTTTATCTTTGCAAACTTGATGTAAGGAGGCCACTTGAAGATCCAACTCCAAAGAGCGTCTATGACGAAGCAACCTGAAGATCAAATTCCAAGAAGCAACCTGAAGATCCAACTCCAAGGAGCATCCATGGAGAAGCAACTTGAAGTTCCAACCTCACAGAGCATCCACGAAGTTGTTCATTGTAATGCTGATCGTTACAGGTTGATTGACATGTGTTGTTGCATGTGATGCATAAGACCTTAGGTGGACTGTAATCTTTTATGTCTCTAAAGGGTTACAATAGTATGGCTATAACTGATGTTTTTGTATTTGTGATTGCATGTCTATCATTTGTGATACATACTATAAGTATGTGATGTTTGGATATATATATGTATTAATAAAACCCCTCAATTAATAATATTTAGTTTTAGTTGCCTTCCATAAAGCAACACACATGTAAAGCTTGATCGACTATGTGTGGGCACGCCTACGCGCGGTACACTAGGAGTGAGCATCGGTCCAGAAATAGACCGGACCGGACTAGAGAGAAGATCGATTTAAGAAAAATTTTAGACCGTAGACTGGACCATTTCGAGATAGGACCAGACCGGGACCGGACCGTTTTGAGGTAGGATCGGACCGTTTTGAGGTAAGACCAGACCAGACCGTTTGGACCGTAATCAGTCTTTTTTACATTTTTTACAAATTATTTAATTGTAGAAATTGATAATCTTAGTCACTTGTAATAATTATATAACATTAATAGCAAAAATGTACACTACTAGTGCTTATATATGTACTTTATTTGTACTTAATATATAATATACTTATAAATATATATGTATTTTATATAACAATTAATCTAAGGTCCGGTTCACGGTCGGACCGATTTTGGACCGGATCAGACCGGACCGAAGACCGAACTTGCCAAAATATCCGGACTGTGGACCGGACCGAAGACCAAACTCACCAAAATTTTCGGACGGTGGACCGGATTGAACTCAAAATGAACCAGACCGGACCGGACTGGACCAGACCGAACTGACCGGTCCGGTCTGATTTTGTGGTCTGGACCATTATTTTCTCACCCCTATGGTACACTGTTTATATCGTGGAAGTTTGATGGTGGGTTTGTGGGTCTGCCTCCATAGGGTGCACACTCATCGTGTTGACTTATGGGTTAGACTTAACTAGGAAACCTTGATAGGATCAAGTACTTAGAGGCCCACAGATGCATCATGGAAATGAGTTGTGCATGATCATCTATCCAAGAGTTGCATATGATGCAATTGACAAAAGTTGTCTGCCTTAGTATTTGGTCTTTGAGCTAGTGTTGGCTAGGCATTGATCTGATTATTTTGGATCTTGACTCACTAGAAGGTTGTACGCTACAATCTTTCGAGTTGATAGTGAGGGCTATCAATTTGAATAAAATAGTGGGAGCATAATTAATTAAAGACCTAATTAATCTTGTTTATCAAATCTTTACAAGTCAAAATATTTTAGATTAAATGCAAACTTTTTCTTTTATAGCAATCAAATGGCAAACAACACTCACACATTCTCATTGTAGTCGGTCCTTGAGAAGGACAAAATTACCGAAATCAACTTTCAAAACTAGTTTAGGATGTTGAGAATTGTTCTCACGCAGGAGCGTAAGCTCTATGTCCTTGAAACACTAGAGCCAATGAACCCTCCTCAAATGTGTCGAAGGCTGAAAAGGATGCTTACAAGAAGCACCTTGATGATGCCATAGATGTCAAGTGCCTGATGTTGTGCTCAATGAACTATGAGTTGCAAGAGCAGCATGCGAACATGAATGTCATGAAGATCATAACACATCTCAAGAATATGTATCAACATCAAGCAAGATAGGAGAGATATGATATCTCCAAGACTTTGTTTAGAAGCAAGATGAAAAAGGGAGACTCAGTTGGCACCCATATGCTCACTTTGATTGGGTACGTGGAAAGCCTATCCAAGCTGGAATTTCCCCTAGGTCAAGAGTTGGCCACTGATGTGATTATGCAATCATTGCCTGAATCATATAGTCATTTTGTCATGAACTAGAACATGAACAATCTTGACAAGCTGTTGTCAGAATTGTTGGGCATGTTGAGGACAGCTGAAGCACAAATGAAGAAAGACAAGCCCAAGTCTGTGATGATGATCAGCAGGACAAAGGGAAAGTCAAGGCTAAGAAAGGTTCTAAAGTAGAGCATAAGCCAAAGTCATCCATGCTCAAAGATAAAGGTGGGATCTCCAAAGAAGGCAATTGTCACCATTTTCACCAAGATGGACATTGGAAAAGAAACTTTCCTCTCTACCTGGAGGAACTGAGGAAGAAGAAGCATGGGATAGAGATCTCCACTTTAGGTATATACATTATTGAGATAAACTTAAATACTTATTCATGATGGCACTGAATACCAGATGTAGATCTCACATATGTTCAAATATGTAGGATCTGATAAGAAGTAAGTCTTTACGAAAGGGCCAAGTCAAGCTGCGGGTCGCTAATGGAGCAAGGGGTGCTGCCACCGCAGTTGGAGTTATTAGTTTATCTTTGCCTACAGACCTTGTAATAGAATTAGATAATTGCTATTATGTACCTACCATTAATAGAAATATTATATCTGTATCTTTTATGGATAAGAGTGGATTTGAATTTCACATTAAGAATGGAATGATTTCTTTTTCTAAAGATGAGATCTTTTATGGTAATGCCCCTAAGTCTTATGGTATCTACTTGTTAGAACTTTAGACTAGCATATACAACGTAAATATTAAAAGGCTAAAACATGACAACTCAAACAAAACATACTTATGGCAGTGTCGTCTTGGGCACATAAACGAGAAGTGCATATCTAGACTCCATAAGAATGGTTATCTAGATTCTTTTGATTTTTAATCATTAGAGACATGTGAGGCGTATTTATTAGGCAAGAAGACCGAGACTCCTTTTACTAGACATAGTGAGAGAGCCAATGATTTGCTAGGGCTCATACATACTGATGTATGTGGACCTTTTAGATCAAATGCTAGAGGATGCTATCAATACTTCATTACCTTCACTGATGACCTCAATAGGTATGGCTATGTATATCTTATGAAACATAAGTCAGAAACTCTTGAAATGTTCAACACTTTAATGAATGAAGTGGAGAAGCAACTTGGTAAGAGTATTAAAGCACTGTGATCCAATCGAGGTGGCAAATACTTAAGCCAAGAGTTTGAGGACCTTCTGAGAGACTATGGTATTATATCACAATGGACTCCACATGGTACACCACAACATAATGGTGTGTCATAAAGAAGGAATCGTACATTATTAGACATGGTACAATGAATGATGAGTTCAGCCAAACTTCCAATATCGTTCTGGGGATATGCTCTTGAAACCACAACATTTACACTTAACCGTGTACCTTCCAAAGTGGTTCAGAAGACACCATATGAGATATGTAATGAGAATAGTCCCAATTTGTCTATGTTAAAGATTTGGAGATGTGAAGCTTATGTTAGGAAACAATTTCCTAAAAAGCTTGGACCCAAATTTGACAAATGCTATTTTACTGAATACCCCAAGGAAACTTGAGGATATTACTTCTACATACCAACTGACAACAAAGTGTTTGTTGCTAGGACTACTGTATTTCTTGAAAATGAATTTATTTCCAAAGAAATCAGTGGGAGGAATGTAGAGCTCAAAGAAGTTTGAGATCAACAAGAAAGCAATAAACCCGAGGAGGTACATAAGGAACATGAAGACTCACAAACTGTTGTGGAATTTCAAGTTCCAAATGTAACACATGAACCTCGTAGGTCTAGTAGGACACGACTTGAGCCTGAGAGATTAGGATTTCTCGTGACTCAAGATAGTGACGAATTGGGCATAGAAGATGAGCTAACTTCCTATCTAGAAGCTACTAAGGGACCGTAATATGAGAAATGGCTCGAAGCCATGAGATCTGAGATGGAATTCGTGTACACCAACAAGGTATGGACCTTGGTAGATCCACCCGAAGGGGTCAAACCCCTAGGGTACAAGTGGGTCTTTATGAAGAAAACTAACATGGATGGAAATGTTCAAACCTATAAAGGTATATTGGTTGCGAAAGGATTCATTCAAATTGAAGGTGTTGATGATGACAAGACCTTCTCACCAGTTTCCATGGTTAAATCCATCAGGATCATGCCTGCCATTGTAGCTTATCATTACTATGAGATTTGGTAGATGGATGTCAAAACAACATTTCTTAACATGAATTTACTCGAGGATGTATACATGACACAACCTAAGGGTTTTATCAATCTAAAGGAAGCCTATAAAGTTTGTAAGCTACAAAGGTCAATCTATGGATTGAAGCAAGCATCTCAGAGATAGAATCTACATTTTGATGAAGTAGTCAAAAATTTTGGATTTAGTCAAAATGAAGATGAACCTTATATTTTCAAAAAGTTAGTGGGAGCACAGTCGCATTTCTCATATTGTACGTGGATGACATACTATTGATGGGAAATGACATCCCTACTCTTCAGACAATAAAGTCTTCACTGGGGAAGACCTTCTCTATGAAGGATTTCGGCAAAACATCCTATATACTAGGAATCAAGATCTATAGAGTTAGATCTAGAAGGCTTCTAGGCCTAAGCCAGAGCACATACATTGACAAGGTGCTAAAGAGGTTTAGCATGGACAATTTTAAGAGAGGTAACTTACCCATGTCCCATGGGGTTACAATCTCTAAAGCTCAATGTCCTAGTTCATGTGATGAACGAGTTCACATGAGTAAGATTCCATATGCATCAGCAATTGGATCTATCATGTACGTGATGTTATGTACTCGTCCTGATGTGTCATATGCTTTGAGCATGATGAGCTGATATCAATAAGATCCAGGTGAATGTCACTGGACATCCTAAAGAACATCCTAAAGCACTTAAGAAGGACTAAGAATCAATTCTTGGTATACGGTAGTGAGGAAGAGCTCGTTGTAAAGGGTTACACCGATGCTAGATTCTAAACTAACAAAGATGACTATAGATCGCAATATGGATTTATGTTTTGCCTGAAAAATAGAGCTATGAGGTGGAAGAGTTCCAAGCAAGATACAGTTTTGGGTTCTACAATAGAGGTTGAATATATTGTCCCATCTAATGCTATAAAAGAAGCTATATGGATCAAGAAGTTCATTTCTAAACTTGGAGTGGTTCCAAGCGCTAGTGATGCAATTGAGTTATTTTGCGACAACAACCAAGCAATTTCACAGGAAAAAGAACCAATATCACACCAACATTCCAAACATATTCTACAGTAGTTCCATCTCATACGAGAGATCGTACAATGAGGAGATGTGAAGATTTGCAGAGTAACTACATAAGGCAATGTGGCTGACCCGCTCACAAAAGCACTTTCATAGCAGAAACATGACGGGCATGTTCGATCACTTGGATTGAGATTCATGAGTGATTAGGTATAAGTACAAGTGGGAGTCTGTTGGTATGTATGCCCATAGAACTATCATTTGTTGATTGTAATGGGATACTATGTAAACAATTTGTAACAGTATATTGATCATATCAATAAAGGCAAGTTTCCAATCTATATGTTTGTGTTTTATATTGTGAGATGACCACAAAACTTATATATGTCTATATAATAATATACTCAATGACATATGTCTTCGGGTTGATGACCTGAATAGTGAGATCATATGTATGCTAAGAGTATGTATTCTTATTTTGTCCCTAATCGGTTGTTATGGTGGAAATATCCATAGACATCAATAACACATAAGATTAGAAAGTATGTTGGTTGATGGAAGAATCTCATTAGCCATGATATGGAGATATCAAACCAAATACATAGATACTTGTTAGAGAACAGTCTATCAGACAGACCCACCTTGAGAGTGACACATGGATACCATGATAGGTAGTTAGAGTCACATCTCATAGTGATGGTAGTGATTGTGGTTCATAGACCTGAAGTCACTACACTTATCACATGTCGTTCCGTATACTTTGACATCATCCACAATGATCCTGAATAAGGATTTCCATAAAGATGGTGCTTGGGTGCACTGTGACACATGAGAATGACTGTGAGTGATGTAGATGGAATTTGTCCTTCCTACGGGAGTTTGATATTCCAACCACTTGATAAGCGAGACTGAGAAATGCATGGCCATGCTGATGTGAGTCAATATGTGATATTGAGCTTACATATATATCAGACAGTATGCTCTAGCTCAAGGAACATGGATTGAATGTTGAAGAGTATGACAGTTCCATGACTCGAGTTCAATCTGGATATCAGCAACAAAGGAACTATGCATTCATTATAACACCAATCATGAATGATAGGTTAAGTTGTTCTCCAACTTATCCAATTACTTGGGTGGCAATGAAGTCTTGCTAGATACCAATCATTGCTTGTGAAATCATAATTTGATTATGGATATCACTGCCAACATAATTTGGAGCCTACCGGGTCACACACATAGGATGTGTTGGAATAGGAGTATAATTGTGGATTTGATTGGAATTGTTTCGAATCACATTGATTACTAAAATGTTTATGTAATCCATTAGAATAATATTGGAATATGTTAAAATATTTGAGCCAATTAATTGGAGTGACTGGATCTAAGTACAAGTAGGAGTCTGCTGGTATGTATGCCCATAGAGCCATCTCGAGCGATTGCATGGAGTCAGATATTAATCAATTAATATGATTAATTGGTTAATTAATTAATTCCAGAATATTATAATTAATTAATCCACACACGTTTTAATCAACACAATCTTTCTGTTTACCGAAGGGTTTAGGAAACTGTGATGGAGTGGACTTTTGGAATCCTAAAGGGTCCAACGACTTATGTGAATCATAAGGTTGAGATAGATTGAGGGCTCCAAACTCTTGACAAAGTAGGTTTGTTGATTGATGTTAATATCAGGATTAAGATCCTTAACTTTAATCCTTTTTGAGGAATTTAATTGGATGATCAAATAGCTGAGTTTCGTCACCAAATTTGAGTAGAAGATATATAGAGAGATAAAGAAGCTATGGTTAAAATTTGGTGGCATTTGGATGCTCCTAGAGGGAGTTATTTAGGTTTGAATATTATGAATTAATGTGCATATTGATGGGTAATAGACCTAAGTTTAACCATCTAAGCCTAAGCTAGGCTGTGTCACGCGCCCCTTATTTGTGGGTGGGCTGCATGGAGGTTTTGTAGCCATAGATCTGAGATCCAGTGGCTGAGGACTGCCTACTTTAGTGAGCCACAAATCCCATGTTATGTGGGTTCTTTCACAGCCACTGGATGCACTTTGGGCGGCAGTGAGGTCATCTCCAAGCTCCGGGTTTGGAGGAGTCAAGGAGTAGTAAGACGTGAAAACATCCACGCCACCACGATCTCAAAATGTGTACCGAATAGAGGGAGTGACCGAGCAGTTAAGCTTGAATCGACATAAGGAGTACCCTGACTGTTCACTCGTGGCATTTGGTGAAAGATAGAGGGAGAACGAGCCTCCCTTTTTCACTGGCTCTCCACAACCACGAGCAGGTGGTAGCTGGTAGTAGAAGAGGGAGATAGAGAGGAGATCGGAGGAAGATAGGAAGGGGGTAATACAGAAAGAGGTCAACAGGGTCAAAGCCTAGCGTTTTCGTGGTCAGGTCTTGTGGTTTTAGTGGTGGCCGAAGGTCACTTCGCTGGAGAAGAAGATGGTGCTCGAGGACATGTGCAGAGTGCTCCTCACCGAGAACGAAGGTCGTGGTCAAGTTTGTGGAGGTCTGGAGATGCAACCTAGTGCTATGTTTTTAAGGATCAGTGCTGAAGAGTGTTTTTCCCCTTTTGTTCCGCCATGGCAGCAGCCAGCGGCGGCGACCTCCTCGAGCTCACGAGGAGGAGCATCAGGCAGAAGGGAGACCGGATGGTGGCATCGAGGGAGAGAGGATGAAGCTAATGGAAGGTTAATCCTTTTTCAAGAAGCACTGGCAGATGGCTAATCGCACATCGGAGTTTGGCTTGGTGGCGGAGCACGGACGTCGACTTGCCCTGAGAACACGAACGCGTGAGCGAAGAAAGGAGAAGGAGCAAACCAGCCTCGACCCAACTAATCCCAGAGCTGGACCGGGTCCCATCTTCAATCAGATCAGATGAACCAGCCAAACCATGACTCAACCCAGGCAACAACTAAAGAGCCAAGCGCCCCATTAGAGGACACGTGCCGGTGGCCAATTGGCCACAAATGGTAAAAGATTTATAAATACTCAGATCTTAGATAATTCATAGAAATTATCTTGATGACCAGGAAAATGCAAATAAGGTACCAAACTTCTCAGAAAAATGCATAGAACAAGATGTAATAATAATATCAGGCTTTTTATGATTAAATAACAGTGGTATCATATAAGATGTGTAATGCTTGTTTAATGGATAATAAATATCAAATGAAGTTCTAAAATTATGATAACATGCCAGTAAGTCTATAATTATGTATAGAATGCATATGATATCAGATATGGTCATGTTGATGCATGAAATCATGTAATTTGATTAATATGACTAATTAGGGCTAATAACACTAAAGATAATGCAATTAATGCATACATGCTCAATAAATTATGAAATTTACAGAACAATCTTATATCAGCAACTGGAAGCTAACTTGGAACTTTGATTTCAGTTTTATACACGAAATACATGTTATATGAAGATGAACCTTAATACATGTCATGAAACCCTAATCTAGGTTAATGATGTAACCTAGGATTAATTTGTGCACAAAAATGATATGGAAGATAATGTTCAGATAATTAGCCATAATCTAGAAAGTGACATCAGTAACATCAATCCCAGATAACAAGATGATAAGACAAGTAATAATGAGAATATCCCAATGAACTAAGTGAAACCCTAATGAATGTAATTAGGGTTAAGTTGAGATGTAAGATGATGCGAACCTGATGATAGTTTATGATCTTACCTTAATCAGGTTTAAACAAGGTTATAGATGACATGAGGAATGGGTTTAGAATGATCTATCTCTTTGAAAGGTACGCCATTACCTCTTACTTGGCTTATTATACAATATGCTTGTGTTATATGAGTAGTAAAATACTTGGCATATGGTATTGATTGAAATGATTGTCCTTGTATGCTATGTTGCTTGATTCTCCATACTTATAGAACACATCAAACATAATATATTTGTTCCATTATATGAAAGCACTAATTCTCTTTGGTAGCATAGTGCTGGAAAGTGATCATTCTCTTTGGTAGCAGATCACATTGTACAATGATCTAACTCTTTGGTAGTAGATCATAAGGCCTTACATATCATTCTCGTTGGTAGCAGAGATGATGCATTATTCCCTCAGGTGGCAAATGCATGAATATATAATGGAAAATTTGCTTAAAATATGTGTTCTCTTTTGTTAATGAATATCCTTATGCAAGTATATGCTTTTCTTATATTCTTCTGTTACTGCCAAGTATTAGTTTTATCTTATTGCCAAGATATGATGAGAGGTATATAAAAGACACGTAGGCGTACTCAGTACAATATTCTTGAATATTGTGCTGACGTGTACCGCATGTAATCTTTTTGTTTAGGTTGTGGTTATGCTCTTGAAGATCCAATATAGTTGAGAGTTGTGTGGCGAGCTGATGTACATGTGGACCTGTTGTCTTAAGATCCTGTAGTTTAGTACATGTATATGTATAGGTTTGTTGTTCAATATGTAATATTAAATGATGTAACAATTCATGTTGTAATTATATGTTGAATGGTGAACATGTGTGTATGGTTTTATTATTGTTCATGTGCATGTGCTACTGATGGTTTTCCTTCTGACTCCCTTGATTTTCTTCTTCTTAGCCTAGTGTGTGGTGTTTAAATTGGGATTCTCGCTGAGGTGAGGGTTTCAGTTTGGATGTCACACATCGGATTAAGTTTTAGAAAATCTGGGGACGTCATAGGTGGTATCAGAGCATGAACAATAGCAAAGCCTGACATTTGCTCATTATGCAACTCAAAACTAAAGAACCTTGAACGTAATAATCTTGAGTGTTAAATTAGTCGTCTTTTAGAGACTAGATCTGACCTAGCGTCTAGTTTAGCACCTAGATGTCTGAGAACTAGGT
Source organism: Alisma plantago-aquatica (assembly GCA_963693085.1). NCBI lineage: Eukaryota > Viridiplantae > Streptophyta > Magnoliopsida > Alismatales > Alismataceae > Alisma > Alisma plantago-aquatica. Next base: position 122,762,842 of record OY856412.1, read on the forward strand.
CTAGACTGGTGCTTGTTGAGTAGCAAGTCCTTAGATGTCGTTCTTTCCTTGTAGTGCAGCGGTATGGGACGTTGTACTATTTGGAAATGACGTGCATCAAGGGAAGAGAAACCCTAGAGATATTGCACATGTTGTCTAGAGTAGCTACACTAGTCTACCCCTTGTTCTCACCCTTTTCACTAGTTTTCATGACACTGTACTCTCTACTATGTGTGGGACACTCGTTTTCAGGATTTGGTTTTTTTATTCCAAGCGGATCGAACCTTGATAGTTTTCTCTGATGCTTGTTTTATCGGAGAAAAACTATATAATATTTTATTATATATATGTATTACAAAAATGTTTCCCCACGCATGTATGAGTAGGAGGTGATCATGCAACCTAAGTGAAAGTGAATGACATCAGTCTAGAAGAGAGAGTAGTTCTAGATTAGATGTCTAGAGCCTTGTTAGAATATATGATAGATGGAATAGATGAAATAAGTTTTGATGATATGATGTAAGTTTCATATAGATGATATAAGATGGTTTATGATGATCTATATTTGTCTTTGAGGATGCAAGTTCAGTTTTTTAGGATTTGAGATAAGTTTTGATGATGCAAGTAAATATGCTTTTAAGAGATAAGATAAGTTAAGTTAAGACAAGGTTGTGAGTCAGCATGAGCCTCAAGCTATTTTACAAAGGAGGACCTCTGGTGTTAGGACCAGTTTTGGGGTTAGCTCGAGAGAGAGCGAGACCCACAGGGAGAAGGTCAGAGAACCTAGACTCCACGATATGAGAAATACGAGAAATATGTGATATGATATGTCCTAAACTAGAATACTCCTGAGTGAATGAGTTGAGTTTCCTAATGCATGATTCCTATAGTTTTGGTGATCCCTAGATGTCCTTGGGAAGACCAAACCCTAGAGACAAAGAGAGGCTTGTTATAGGTGCATATGAACATGAATATGAGTGTCTGCCATCTGGGTGAGGGAGAGAGCCCAAGACCCTGGAGGAGGTATCTATGTTAGTTTCTGTGGAGCCTCATGCTCGGGCTGGTGGTTTCCCACATAGGAATATAGTGGTGTGTATAAGAGAGCTTTGGGTATGATGTTTCATGGGTAGAAGACCTATGAAGAGAATGCCATACCATGTTTTGGTTTGTGCTTATGTGGCTAGAGCTAATGAAGCCATTAGCTAGTGCCAATGAGGTATACCTAATGACCCTAGATCACGGAGGAAAGATAAAGTATATGCATATGAGATAATCATAGAGTTGTGTTCTCAGAGAGATTGAGCATGGTGATGCCCTCTTGATATGGGTTAGGAAAACCTCAATTAGACTAGATAAAGTTTTGATAAGATACTTATATAAGTTTGTTTAGCACAACCATGATATAATGTATGTAAGGATGTGATCTAATCTCTAGACGTGATATATAGACATGATATGATGGAAATCTTGAAATGGTTTAATAGATATGAATGCATAAATGATTAACCATATACACTAATAATGATGATAATGCAATATTGGTTAATCTTACGATGACGTCATTAATAAATGTTTCAATTTAGTATGAATAAGAAATAAGATCATATGAATGAAACATGTTACATGAGGTGTTAATCTTAGTGCTTAATAAGATGAAAAATAAAGTCTGACAATTAGCACAACATAATGATTATGACACCTTGATATGATCTAGATGGATAAAGCGAGTTAATGATAATTAACTCCCTCCTAAAAGACATATGTTAATGTTGAATATATTCTAACTTTTATCTCAATAAAATGTTGATGACACCTTGATGTATGGGTTAACTTGGGTTAACTCCTTGGGAACATGGTAATATGATGTTTAATATTAATGCATGTCTAAAGATAAAGATGCAACCCTAACATATGAGATACGTCATGATGTAACCTAAGCTCTTAAACCATGATATATGATGAGTGGTTCACCCTTGTATCACCTTAGATGTTTGGAAAACATCCTAATAGCTGGGATATAATTCTGGAGCTTTTGACTATGTTGTACATAGGATGATGCCTACATGTGGATGACGGTAAGATAAGTTTACCCTATAAGCATGAGTAGGGTTTACTTTCGAGGACGAAAGTTCTTTTAAGATGTATATGATGTGACAAAGTGGGTTTTCTGGCTTAATTTCGAGGACAAAATTTCTTTTAAGGTGTGTAGGATGTGATGGAGTGTACTTTTGTAATCCTAAAGGGTCCAACGACTTAAGTGAAATCATAAGGTTGAGATCGATTGAGGGTTCCAAACTCTTGACAAAGTAGGTTTGTTGATTGATGTTAATATCAGGATTAAGATCCTTAACTTTATGCCTTTTTGAGGAATTTAATTGGATGATCAAATAGCTGAGTTTCGTCACCAAATTTGAGTAGAAGGTAGATAGAGAGATAAAGAAGCTATGGTTAAAATTTGGTGGCATTTGGATGCTCCTAGAGGGAGTTATTTAGGTTTGAATATTATGAATTAATGTGCATATTGATGGGTAATAGACCTAAGTTCAACCATCTAAGCCTAAGCTAGGCTGTGTCACACGCCCCTTATTTGTGGGTGGGGTGCGTGGAGGTTTTGTAGCAATAGATATGAGATCCAGTGGCTGAGGACTGCCTACTTTAGTGAGCCACAGATCCCATGTTATGTGGGTTCTTTCATAGCCACTGGATGCACTTTGGGCGGCAGTGAGGTCATCTCCAAGCTCCGGGTTTGGAGGAGTCAAGGAGCAGTAAGACGTGAAAACATCACACCACCACGATCTCAAAACGTGTACCAAATAGAGGGAGTGACCGAGCAGTTAAGCTTGAATCGACATAAGGAGTACCTTGACTGTTCACTCGTGGCATTTGGTGAAAGATAGAGGGAGAACGAGCCTCCCTTTTTCACTGGCTCTCCACAACCACGAGCAGGTGGTAGCTAGTAGTAGAAGAGGGAGATAGAGAGGAGATCAGAGGAAGACAGGAAGGGGGTAATACAGAAAGAGGTCAACAGGGTCGAAGCCTAGCGTTTTCGTGGTCAGGTCTTGTGGTTTTAGTGGTGGCCGAAGGTCACTTCGCTGGAGAAGAAGATGGTGCTCGAGGACATGTCCAGAGTTCTCCTCGCCGAGAACGAAGGTCGTGGTCAAGTTTATGGAGGTCTGGAGATGCAACCTAGTGCTATGTTTTTAAGGATCAGTGCTCAGGAGTGTTTTTCCCCTTTTGTTCCGCCATGGCAGCAGCCAGCGGCGGCGACCTCCTCGAGCTCACAAGGAGGAGCATCAGGAAGAAGGGCGACCGGACGGCGGCATCGAGGGAGAGAGGACGAAGCTAATGGAAGGTTAATCCTTTTTCAAGAAGCACTGGCAGATGGCTAATCGCACATTGGAGTTTGGCTTGGTGGCGGCGCATGGACGTCGACTTGCCCTGAGAACACGAATGCGTGAGCGAAAAAAGGAGAAGGAGCGAACCAGCCTCGACCCAACTAATCCCAGAGCTGGACCGGGTCCCATCTTCAATCAGATCAGATGAACCAGCCAAACCATGACTCAACCCAGGCATCAACTAAAGAGCCAAGCGCCCCATTAGAGGACACGTGCCAGCGGCCAATTGGCCACAAAAGGTAAAAGATTTATAAATACTCAGATCTTAGATAATTCATAGAAATTATCTCGATGACCAGAAAAATGCAAACAAGGTACCAAACTTCTCAGAAAAATGCATAGAACAAGATGTAATAATAATATCAGGCTTTTTATGATTAAATAACGGCGATATCATATAAGATGTGTAATGCTTGTTTAATGGATAATAAATATCAAACGAAGTTCTAAAATTATGATAACATGTCAGTAAGTCTATAATTATGTATAGAATGCATATGATATCAGATATGGTCTTGTTGATGCATGAAATCATGTAATTTGATTAATATGACTAATTGGGGCTAATAACACTAAAGATAATGCAATTAATGCATACATGCTCAATAAATTATGAAATTTACAGAACAATCTTATATCAGCAACTGGAAGCTAACTTGGAACTTTGATATCAGTTTTATCACGAAATCCATGTTATATGAAGATGAACCTTAATACATGTCATGAAACCCTAATCTAGGTTAATGATGTAACCTAGGATTAATTTGTGCACAAAAATGATATGGAAGATAATGCTCAGATAATTAGCCATAATCTAGAAAGTGACATCAGTAACATAAATCCCAAATAACAAGATGATAAGACAAGTAATAATGAGAATATCCCAATGAACTAAGTGAAACCCTAATGAATGTAATTAGGGTTAATTTGAGATGTAATATGATGAGAACCTGATGATAGTTTATGATCTTGCCTTAATCAGGTTTAAACAAGGTTATAGATGACATGAGGAATGTGTTTAGAATGATCTATCTCTTTGAAAGGTACGCCATTACCTCTTACTTGGCTTATTATACAATATGCTTGTGTTATATGAGTAGTAAAATACTTGGCATATGGTATTGATTGAAATGATTGTCCTTGTATGCTATGTTTCTTGATTCTCCATACTTATTGCTAAGAACACATCAAACATAATATATTTGTTCCATTATATGAAAGCACTAATTCTCTTTGGTAGCATAGTGCTGGAAAGTGATCATCACCTTGGTAGAAGATCACATTGTACAATGATCTAACTCTTTGGTAGTAGATCATAAGGTCTTACATCTCATTCTCGTTGGTAGTAGAGATGATGCATTATTCCCTCAGGTGGCAAATGCATGGATATATAATGGAAAATGTGCTTAAAATATGTGTTCTCTTTTGTTAATGAATATCCTTATGCAAGTATATGCTTTTCTTATATTCTTCTGTTACTGCCAAGTATTAGTTTTATCTTATTGCCAAGATATGATGAGAGGTATATAAAAGACACGTAGGCATACTCAGTACAATATTCTTGAATATTGTGCTGACGTGTACCGCATGTAATCTTTTTGTTTAGGTTTTGGTTATGCTCTTGAAGATCCAAGATAGTTGAGAGTTGTGTGGCGAGCTGATGTACAGGTGGACCTGTTGTCTTAAGATCCTGTAGTTTAGTACATGTATATGTATAGGTTTGTTGTCCAATATGTAATATCAAATGATGTAACAATTCATGTTGTAATTATATGTTGAATGATGAATATGTGTGTATGGTTTTATTATTGTTCATGTGCATGTGCTACTGATGGTTTTCCTTTTGACTCCCTTGCTTTTCTTCTTCTTAGCCTAGTGTGTGGTGTTTAAATTGGGATTCTCGCTGAGGTGAGGGTTTCAATTTGGACGTCACACATCGGATTAAGTTTTAGAAAATCCGGGGATGTCACAGAAACCCTACTTCCTTTCTTCTCCTATTTAAAGGGGCTTGACAACCGATGTCTTGAGAAGACATTGAGAGAGACCTTTATGTTTATGCTCACATACGTAAACCCTAGCCTTCAGCGTCCTCAGGAGAGAAAAGAGAGTACCGCGACACTAGTACATCATTGCACCAAGGCTACTCCTTCCTGTCGTCTTAGGAAGCACGGCCTGGAGTTCCAATCATCCGCGAGGACGAAGTTGAGATGCAAACACTGAGAAACATGTGTTCGGAGGATGTCAATGACCGTCCATACGTGCTATGAGCGGTGTACATCACCACACAAAAGTAGTGCTACTGGATTTTCCCATGACACGTTCGGAGGATGGGAGAGAAGTACCATCCGTGTAAGCCAGGAGTGTTGGACACCATTGTATAGTGGGAGGTTTCCGGACTTACTCTGTTACAAGGTATATCCTGTGAACACTCTTTCTGAATACGCTTTTGTCGATGAGATCCTATTGTCGGTTGCATAGAAATATATTTTATTTTGTTGCTTCATCACACATGTTTCCTCCACAAAACCCAATAGGAGTTGTCGTCAGAGTTGTACATGTTACATGATGTGTTTCATGTTTTGATGTTGAGGAAGTGTCATCCTGATATAGAGTAGATGCTACATCCTATAGAGGTTGAATTGGATGAGGAAGTTACCTATTGATCGCTCTTTTTCATGTCTCAAAAGTGTAAACATGATTTTCTAGTCAAAGATATCAAACTTTTAATTTACATTCGACTAGAAGAGATGTCCACAACTCAATACAGAGTCTATTGCAGTAGTGCGTGGTCAAACACATGGGTAAGGGGAATAATAGAATATGAACAGGAGATCTTAGCTAGTCTAGCCTAATAACCAAATAAGTGATTTTGATGGTCTTCTGATTAAGGAACGAGCTAATCTAATTGAGCAGTAAAATATAAATTTATAGAAAACTAAAATAAGAAATGAAGATGATTTATAAAACAATGATAAAAGGGAACTCTGACTGGGTTTCACCAATCAAGCCAATCACAACCATGTAAGGCCTTCACTCTTAGATTATATATATTCTTGACTCATCCTGCAAATAGTCATAAAAGGTATTCACTCCTTCCTTCTCTCGAGATCCAGATAGATTTCTATCTAGGGTGTTCTCTCTCTCTCTCTAGGTAATAACCGAAAGATCAAGGAAAAAATGTATGACTATTGTTATAGCAACTCCTCACTCTCTTGATCTGTTACTATCCTATACTTCATATCTAGTTGAAAACATTCTGTCAAACAATATTCATATCAAACGTCATAAGAGGGTAGCTAATAATAAATTGACGCAATAAAATAAGAGTATAAGAACAAAGTTTTAAGAACATATGCCATAAAATAGAAAGATGGAAAATTACATGGTTGGGAGAGTCTGACAACTATTACCAACCCAAGTTATGTAGTTTAGCCACACATGAAAAAGAAAAAAATGGATTACAACTTGAATAAGTGATGATAAGGAAAAGAAGACAAAGAGGTTGATACAAAGGTAGATCAAGTGATCGATCTACCAACCTTTTGACTAATAAGGTAAGTGGTTGACAGTAAGTGGTCGATGGCTCTCCTCCTCCCTTTGATCCTAGCTTAGTGCAAGTAGGTCCGTCAGATCGTCGATGGTGGTGAATTGAGCCACCAAGGAAGAGGTTGAAAACCAGGTTGACAGAACTAGATTGGTCGATAGCTCTCGTCCTTGGGCTCTGGAACTTGGTGGAAGCCTTTGAGCTTGATGACTTTGATAATCCAAGATTGTTTGAATTGATGCCTTGGTGGTCTATTTATAGGCTTTGACATGTGGCTTGTCTATCTTGATTGGTCCACGTTTCATCAACCTCCCATCTTCTTCTGTCGGCCATCATGGTCGATGAAGCGTTTCTTAGATAAGTCTTTATCAATCAAAAACATTATCGATCATTCAAGTGTCAGAAGAATGGCTCCTTTATAGGCAACTATCGTTCTTTGATTGTGTCAACACAACTTTCGACTTGGTCATCAATATCTGGTTCCTCTATGAGGCCATTGAGGATCTAATCCTTGATAAGATTGTCGATGGATTTATTTGATAGTTTGGAAATAGTGGGGTTCTGTCGATGTCTTCATCCGTGAAATGAACTATTGATGCTTCCTCGATAGGTTTGTTGATCACCTTTCGATAAGTGAGAGTTCATTAAATCTTTGTCGATGCTTACTCAACAAGTTGGCGCTCGATGCATCATTCGAGCATAACTCGACAACCTTTTATCGATTATTTGGGTGAAAGATCATTGTCGATCCTATTAGTCGATGAACTATTGGAGTCTACCAAGTGATTGCTTATACTTCATTGATTTCAAGAAAATTGCACCAAAATTCCTTCAAATATAAAAAAAATTAATTAGAACCCAACAATTGGTATTTTGAAGGCAAAATGAGTAAAACAAAACATCTAAATGCTAGTTCTAATTATTTTTATTATGAAAAAGGCTATGAAAAGTGCATCAAAACCAATGCTATCAACTCCCCCAAACTTAGAATTTATCTTGTCCTCAAGCTAATAGAATAATTTATTTAATTGACCAAACAAGTAGAATCCTAACTTTATTGAAAATAAAATTTTACAAAAACCTCTTCTCGAAACCATTCACTTTTTCATAAAATTACCTAACTTATCAAGATTGTCAATTGCCAAAAGATTCTTTCTTTGATTTGTTTCTTAATTATCTTTGGGTCATACTCTTATCTCAAGCATATCTCACTTTTCAAAGTAGCTTTCACTCTTGTCAATGTATTATGTGGAAGGTATAGGTAGGCGAAAAGGCTTACGGATATCCCTTCTTCTTTCTGGTTCATTCAAATACAAGTCCATTTAAATGGGCAAGTGATCCCTGCATTATAAACTAGTTGGATTTAGATTAGTGATTGCACATCCTAAGTATCACCACCTTAGATTTCAATATGTTTAAATGAACACCATTGGAACTGAGGTAGTATTCTTTAGAGACATCAAAATTGACATATATGTGTTTATGAGAAGAATGATACACCATTTCAATAGCTCCTCAGTACGACACAACTCTCTGATTATTTTTCTCTCCTCACTCTTTTTGGGATTTTGCTGAAAAAATGAAGTTTGGAGGAAGAAACGAGGTAGCTCTTTCTTTATTCTTATGAGGACATGCCTTTGATAGAATATGATTTTTATATTAACTAGATGTTTTTGTCAAGAATCTTTTGATGACATCTTGAGTTTAAAATCAAAATAGAGGAAGAAATGACATTTCTTAACGAGAAAGGAACAAAAGTAATATTAGTAATAGAAGGATTCTTCCTATGATATTTTGTGATTTTAAAATAGGTATAGTTTGAAAGAAAGCTAGATTCATTGTAGAGGGAGTTGTCCATCATATGTAGCTTCACGACTTTATACAAGAAATTTGTCAAAAATTATGATGGAAATTAGAAAATTATGAAAAGAAATGCTAAAAAGGAAGAAACAAAATTTTATGTGATACTATGGGTACCTATCTCAGGTGTTACACCCCCAAACTTACAATACACACTATCCTCAAAGTGTGAAAAAGAAAGAAGAAAAATGTAGCACGTCAGATGCTTTTAACGAGGGTCAACGGTTGCCCATGGAGATTGAAGCAACATCATGATTTAATTTCCTCAAAGGCAGTGATAGTTATCATTATGGGATTCTTCGACGACAACATGGAATAATCCAATGGTATACATCCAATCTAAGACATAGAAACCAAAATCATTGGATAATTGGTGTTGCTGTAGGCATCAATGATAGAACCGTGGAATATTTCATCTCCTAGGTTCCTGAGAAGCATATCCACAACCATATTGCCAGATTAGTGGAATGAGTTCTTTGGAACAGACATCAACAACACATTCATGCTTGTTGTAGACTAAAACAGAGTAGCTAGGACCTTCCATGTCAAAAGATGTGTCATAACTGTTATATAGTACAAATTCTCTCTCATGAGTGAAGATAACAAACAAAGTCCAATGAGCATCATGGAGTATAGGTAAGAAAATGGATCAAGGAATGGAGTCTTGTAGATGATGAATGATTAAGTCTTTTTCTCCAGAATTCTACCTTTGCAGATATCATCTTTAAGATCGGGTCCAATCATATATACATCATCAATATTTTGGTTGATAAGAAATTGATAGGACACCATGAGGCCATGAGATAAACATCCCTTGGGTTGTAGACATTTCAAGAAGGTCATCTTACATCACCAACAAATCATCTTTACTGAAAACAACAAAATTTCTTCCCTTTTGGAACCGCTTCATTAAATCATAAGCTGAGGATTTGAGAGTTCATAGTAGGAACTTTGATCAAAATTGTCAAAACTAGGCTCTATGGTTGATACCGGGCCATTTACTAGGAATGGATCTGATTCATCTAGTAAGTCTAGTATGGCTCTCTAGACTTTGTAGTAGCAGTTACAGTGGCAGGAGGATTAGTGGTTATTTGTTATGTTGGAATCTGACCCTCCTCCTCTTCTTCGCACTACCTAACATTACAAAAAGGTTCCTTGGTTGGACGGGGAATCAACAGATATAGATGTCATAGGTTCTCAGGAAGCTAGTGGGGTCCACACCGACAATAGATATTTGACGATTGAGAGCCTCCATCACATGAAGAACAATGAAGGCACTATCATCTTTTCTTTGATTTTGTTGATGGACTAGTGGCTCGATCACATAGCTTGTCCAATTAGGACAATAGTGAGAAACCTGGCGTATGACCCTCTGAAGCTGGATAGGGATGCAAGGGTGTTTTTCTACATCGTGATCTTTGAAATACATATTATAATTTTTAAGCTCTACCATACTAGGATTGAACAATGTAACTTGGCATTTTTCCATATCAATGACACATAATAGCCATAAGCCATGGAAATGAAAGGGGATAAGGACGAATTCAATTTTCTTTATGTCAAGCTTATCTTTGAGTGTTTTGATAGATGGGGAACCTAGACGTTTCTTGAATAAGAAGTCGGCTAGGGAGGGTGTTGCATTATAAAAAGGTCACTCTTTATCACTGTGAATTACATCTTCTAGAATAGTAGATGCAAGAGTTGTAAACATGCATTTGGTAACTTTAGCGAGGTTGTAGAAAATATTGCAAAAATACTCATAGTATAGAGAGATAGAACCATTATTGTAGATAATGTGGCTTCCATCTCAGTTATCATCTAGAATATCCTGTAACACAAAAATGTCACGTATTGGCAACTCTTATAGTCAATTAGGATCAAGTTCACTCAACTTGGAAGGGAACTGTGGTGGAAGGGGTAATGATAGCTTAGGGAATACCAGAGTGGAAAGACACAGAGGTGCTACAAAAATAATGATTGAAAAATCACCATCATCTTCATCTGAAGAAGCATGTTCATTGTCTAAAGGGTTGTCATCATTGGCTTAAAGATATAGTTAAGTGGTATATAATCCCTTAGATATATCTTCCTCAAAAGTATCTCAACTGTAGAGAGACTGAATAGGGATCATGTTTGACATTACCTCATGTAATCTTCTCATTAAGTCAGCTTCCGAAGAATGAGGAGGCGATGGTGGAGTCATGGGTGGAATGTTTTTTGATGGGAGAACATGGATGTCTTTAGAAGGGATCATGTAAGGTTGTGGTGTGAGTGAAAAGGGTATCCGCCTGGTTGAAGCTGTCAAACAGAAGTATTGTTTTTAGTGAAAAAATTTTGGTTGCACCATAATTTGATTCAGAAACATGGGAGATAGACTCCCTGGATGACCCTGTGTCTTTCTCAGGAGAACGACGATGAGCTTCTATACTTGTAGTATTTGGAACGTACAAGTTGCCATGAGAAGAGTGAGAAGATGGAGAAGAAGTTGCTTGAACTGAGCAAGTGTGTGATTCACTATGCCTTTGTCGTTGAAGTTATGTTGCTCTTTCTTGTGTTGTTGTTCATCTATTTGCATTGTGATATGAAGCAAAATATGATGTTGAACAGTAAGGATTTCATCCATCTTGCTTTCAAGAGATACGATGTGGCAAGGAAGATTACTTAGTTCATCCACTTGCTACGGGAACGACTATAACTTCTTGGAAATGTCTTGCACATCCTTTGTAAGTTTAGGAATAACAATCATGTTAGCGGAAGTTACCTTGTAGATTGCAACTAAGTCATGGCCGAAAATGCCACCCGAGGTCTCTGGGTATTCTGTGACATAAGAAGAAGAATGGCGCTCAGAGTGTGGTGGCACACGAGAAGATAAAGGATGTGCATCAGGATGACGATGTCTTGGCAGACTGTCAGAAACATCATGGACTTTCTACTCTGGCGGGGAAGGTGGCTTAGCTGCGTCAGGGATGGAGGAGGGGATGCATGGAAACATACCTTGGTACATTTGTTGGAATAACTAGAGAAGTCAGAATTTGCTTTGGTGATGACTGTAACACTTCAAAGTCATCACTGATTATTCTCTCTTGTTCCCATTCCTTTGAAATCTTTGAAAGAGGTTTCTTGGAGGGTTTTTTCATGATCAACTATGGATGGATTCTGCTAGATGACGCACCCTGTTGTTGTGGAGTTCCAACAGTTGTCTTGCGGAAGTTGTTGATAAGTTCATTAATTTCTTCCTCAGAATATAGCAGCTTTTCTTTATCATAATCTGCCAGCTCTATTAAAGGAATGTATATGTTGGTTTTTGTGAACCGATAATGACTCTTGTCGTTGTAGGAAACAAGAATTTTGGAGGAGGTCAGATACCTAATTGTGATAAAACTGTTGCTGGTTATTTCCTTACATCCTGGAAGATCATTCCGGTGTCCATACGCCCTATATATAAGGCTTACCAGACCACCCACACAATACTCCTTTTATTGAGAAAAAATGGACATTGACAACCATCTGTCTATTAGTAGGCGACCAATACTAATAGGTTGGCCTTCTGTAACACCAAGAAATTATGTAAAGCTCCTCAAGATAGATGCTACCTATCTCTAATTTTGTGAAGAAAACATTGGAAACAATATTATGCATGATCGTTCAAAACCCAGAGTGAACTACAAAGGCTTTGGATTGCCCATATTGGTATCTATGTTGACCTATCAACTTGGCCTAGTATTTGGAGGCATTAAAGATGGAGTCCTCCTTTTTGAGTAGTAAAATGCATGCCTTCATGGCTTCTTCATCCGACCCACAGAATATCTTATTTAGGAATTGCTCAGAGAGGACACAATCTATGTTATGGACACAAACCTTCAACTGTCTATGTCCATTGGTGGGATCATCATTGTCTTTGGTGGAAAAACTTCTTGAATAGAGGAAATGAACTCCATAGTTTCCTCTACATAGGCCTTGGGTTTTGTGAAGCAAAGTTGAGCCAAGTTGGAGTTGGTTAGTAGTGCTTTCACTCTTGCCTTAATACCTATTTCTTCAAGAGTTGTTGATGAGACAAAGCAAGTAGGTTTGAAAGTTCTGCTTCACATTTCCTTATACACCCACAAATGTTCTTTGTAGTGAGGCTGGAATGTTCCATAGTAAGAAAAGTCCAATCGCAAGCCTTGAGGTGCTTCATGTTTGGGCTCATTGATTCGTTCTCTATTATTGCCTTCAGTGGAGGGGTGTTTAGGAGGAGGCCTCTTCTCTCCTCTCTTGGATGTGCCTCTAGCAGCCGAGATAGAACTGTCTTGATGAGCCATCACTATGAATAAAGGAAAATGAGAGTGATATTAGACATGATATAAGGTACAAGTCTATCGGTCACTGTTGTCGATGGGAATCTCGTCATGAAAAAAGGTCAACAAGGTATAGTCGGGTTAAGGAAAAGTACGCCTATCGAGGTCTTTTGTCGACAGAGAACATGCATCGATATAAAATTGAATAAGAAGGGTACACAAATGTGTCGACCACGAAGATCGACAAAATAGATACCTTTCGAGAGGGTTCAAAGAAAGGTCGACACAAAATGAAAAAGCTAATCAGTCAGAGGCCTTGATATGCACGTCAACAGTCAAAGCTTAGAGTGTCAACACTTCACTTTGATTATGATGCGATAAGAAAATCTTACTATGGGCCTTCTATTTATAGCCAAGGGTTAACATCAGTGAAATGTAATTGGGTACACTAATAGTGGATCCAGATCTATCGAGATGGATATCGAGGAGGTAGATCAACAATCATGAATTCTAGGTCGACAAGGTTGTCGACTAGGAAAGTCGATAGCTTCAACAAAATGGGCGATGCCAAACATTCTTATCAATGGACCGTTACTAGCGTGGTTGACAGACTAAACCCTCTTACTATTGATTTCAAATGTGAAATGAATAGATGGTCAGTATGATGTCTAAATTGAGTTGACAACTATGTCGATGATGTTGTCGATGTTTGAGTCGACAGGGCGTTCGAAGATATTCTTAGTAAAGTTTGGTAAAACATATCATAATTTAGGTCGGCGAATCAAGCTAAAGTGATCGTCGTCCAACCATCATTTTATAAAATGATGGTTCATATTGATTTTGATGGAACAAATTTACATAGATGAAGTTTTTTGAGGGAAAAAAAAAATAAAAGCAATAGAGAAAGTAAAACAATCATAAAAGATAGTGAAAGAAAGATAAATGCTTGGGTTGCCTCCCAAGTAGCGCTTGTTTATAGTCATGTAACTTGACTCTTGGATATCTTATTCGGCATCCGAGGCATCTGGAAGCTCCATGTTCACCTTTTTGGTGATAGCCTCATCTTCATAATATCTCTTTAGTCGGTGACTATTGACTGAAAAAGTTCCTAATTTTCACTGTGAATGTCCATCATTCAGAGGGATAGATAGTGATAATTGTGAATGGCCCAAACCAACAAGAATAGAGTTTTCTTGGAAAGAGGTGAAGAGTAGAAATGAAGATAAGAAATTTGTTGAATTTAGTGATATCCTTTCACTTGATGTGAGAATCATGCCAAATCTTTGTGCTTTCTTTGTAGATTTTGGTGTTCTCATAAGCATGCAAACAGATCTCTACCCATTCCCGTAGTTGTAGAAAATACTTTTCTTTTGCAAGGTCAGTGTCCATGTTAAGCTTTAATTTCCCAATAAGCTTTGTGTTCCAGCTCTAGAGGAAGATAACAAGATTTTCCATAAATAAGGCGATAAGTGGTCATTCCAATGGGCATCTTGTAAGCAGTTCAATATTCCCAGAGAGCATCATCAAGTTTAGATGACCAATACTTCCTGGATCATCCGATTGTTTTATGAAGGATTTGCTTGATCTATCTTTTAGAGACCTCTAGTTAACCTACAGACTGAGGATGGTATGGGGTAGAGATCTTATGTTTTACTCCATATTACTTCAGAAGAGCCTCAAACTGCTTTTCTATGAAATGTGAACCTCCATTGCTGATGGCGGTTCTGGGAACTCCAAACCTGGGAGATATAGCTTCTGTGAACATGCACATTACTATCTTAGAGTCATAGGTGGATGATGGTATAACTTCCACCCATTTGGTGCCGCCAGAATGTATTTGTTGCTAGAAGATGGTGGGAATGGTCCCACAAAGTCTATCTCCCAGGCATCAAATATTTCTACTTCAATCCATTCATCCAGTGGCATGTCATTCCTTTTCTTGATGTTCCCAGTGCGTTGACATGCATCACATTGTTTGGCATAAGTGTGTGAATCTTCAAAGATAGTCGGCTAATAGAAGTCAAAATTTAAGATCTTTTGTGCTATCTTCTCGGCACCCAAATGTTCTCCATAGGGAGCTATGTGACATTTTTCTAAAATAGAACATGCTTCATCGTAAACAACACAACGACGATAGACATTGTCAACACATTTTTTGAATAAGAGTGGGTCATCCCAATAGTGGTTATTTAGGTCAGAAAAAGAACTTCTTCTTCTGATTGTATGTCATTATGGGGGCAACTGCCGGCACATAAGGTAATTGCAGAAATTGGCATACCTTGGCATTACCTGGTCGAGAGAGTGAATAGAAATAGAGATTCATCTTAATGAGATTCATTCATAGGGAGAGGATTGTTCTCTTCAACCCTTATATGAGAGAGGTCGTTGGCCATGACATTCTCATATCCCTTTTTGTCGACGATTTTATGATCGAATTCTTGTAACAGAAGGGCCCAACTGAGGAGGCACAGTTTAGTATCTTTCTTCTGTATGAGATACTGAATTGCTCCATAATCTATATATATTATCACCTTTCCTCCTAGTAGATAATATATGAATTTATCAAAAGCATAAATGATATCCAACATGTCCTTCTCTGTTGTGGTGTAGGTGACTTTAGATTCATTGAGAGTTTTGTTGGCATAGTATATAACATGATGTTTCTTGTCCTTCTTTTGTCCTAAGACAATGCCAACAGTGTAATCGCTAGCATTGCACATCAGCTCGAAGGGGAGATCTCAGTCTGGAGCTTGCATAATAGGTGTGGTAGTCAGGGCACCCTTGAGAGTGTAAAAATCCTTCAGATAATTTTTATCAAAGATAAAAGGTGTGTCTTTTGCAAGCAGTCTAGACAATGATTTTGCAATTTTCGAAAAATCCTTAATGAATCTACAGTAGTATCATGCGTTTCCCAAGAAACTAGAGATATTGGAGATCGAGGAGGGAGATGGAAGCTTGGAAATAGCCTCTACTGTACTGTTATCAACTTCTATGTCTGCTTTAGATACTTTGTGCCCCAAGACTATCCCTTCTTGCACCATGAAATGGCACTTCTCCAAATTGAGAACTAGTTGCTTTTATTCACCTCTCTTGAGAACAAGAGATAGATCTTTAGAAAATCTTTGAAGGATGAACCATAGACTGAGACGTCCATAAAGACCTCCATAATCTCTTCTATCAGATCAAAAAATATGTCCAACATGCACATTTTGAAAGGTGGCTGGAGCATTACATAGGCCAAAGGGAATATGACGAAAAGCATATGTTCCATAAAGACAAGTGAATTTAGTCTTCTCTTGATCTTCTAGGTAGATAGGTACTTGATAGAATCTTGAGTATACATCTAAGTAGTAGAAATGTGAATGATGCATCAGTCTTTGTAGAACATGGTCAATAAATGGGAGCGGAAAGTGATCCATGCATGTTGTTGCATTTAATAGCCTGTAATCAACACACATACGCCAACCATTCATTGTGTAAGTGGCTGGTTCTTTTCCAGTATAATCTTTTACCACTATCATCCCTCCCTTTCTTGGAACTACATGCACTGGGCTTATCCAGTTGTTGTTGCTAATGGCGTAGATATACATTCATCTATTAGCTTGATGACTTCCTTGTGCACCACCATGCACATTTTGTTGTTCAATTTCCTTTGAAATTGCACACATGTCTTCACATCATCTTCAAGGTTAATTTGGTGCATGCAAACTGTTGGCTTAGACCCTTGATGTCATATATACAGTATCCCAAAGCCTTCTTCCAAGTTTTGAGTTCTGACAAGAGTTGTTGTTGTTGGTTAGAAGATAGCTTAGCATTTATTTTCACCGGTTCCTCTTTTCATCATCGAGAAATTCATACTTCAAACCCTCTAGAAGTAGTTTGAGATCTGATAGAGGCCTTGGGGAGGATGTATCTTTTGTTTCTCACTGAAGAGACACATACTTGTCTATTTCAGTGGATCCTTGAAAATCTTCTTCTTTTGTAGCTTCTAAATAAGCTAGAATTTCTTTGACCTTAGGATCATTGATCCTTGAATTAGGATTCATTAGAGAATATATAACTAACTACAACAATCAACAAAGTAGCTTGTCTCCATCAGAAAAGGACCCTTCATATGATTGAGCATATTGAAATCAATTGATTCGTTACCGACTCTTATAGTGATCAACCCATCTGCAATATCGGTCAACACACATGCTATGGAACAAAAAGATTGCCTGAAGATCATAGGACTCATAGGGTCTTCAACTACATTGATTATGACTATGTTACAAGGAATGAAGAAGTTTTTTATCCTGATTGGAACATATTCGACTACTCCAACCGGTTTGGTGAAGGATTTGTCTGCCAATTAAATCCTCATATTTGAAGTAACAATGTTCGTGAGGCCCAACCTGGTGGCCAAGCTATATGGCATGAAGCTAATGTTGGCCCCCAAACATGTGAGTCCATATCTTGATGAAGTGTCCCCTAAGAGAAAGGGGATGGTGAAAGTGTTGGGATCCTTATGTTTTGTTGGCATAACAGACTGATAGAAAGAGGATGCCATCCTTACATGACATAATGTATCAACGACCTCTCTTTCTCTTCTTCATAATGATATCCTTCAGGAATTTGGCATATGTAGGCATCTCATCTATGACGTCTAGAAGAGGAATGTCTAGGTGGATCTTCTTGATGGTGTCTAAGAATTTGGTGTACCTTTTCTCCAGCTGTGCCTTTATAAAGTGATGAGGAAAAGGTTCTCTTGAGGGAATCTCTGGCAATTTAAGGGACAAAATAGGATTAGATGCCCCTCTTGATCTCTTTGTCACCAGAATTTCTCCCTTGTCAATTTTATCCGCTGGCGTCACTTTTGGGTGTGGCATAGAAGAGGTATTTCTCGAGCTGAGCGTAGCCATCCTGGAAGTTTTGTTCTTCAAATTATGTTGAGTACTTGAAGGGAATTATCTGCCAGGTCGCCTGATGGAAGTGACTTTTGATGGCAATTGTTGATCAATTGGCCTATTTTGGTTTTGTAGATCGTTGATCTATGTGTTCAGAGTGTAAGGCCCCTGACTAGCTTAGTGCTTGATCTTGCTTGCTTTTACTTAATTAGATGCTTAGACCTTAATCTAATATTGTGATGTGTCTTAATAACATGTGACGTGCTTTTTCTTTTAGTTTGGTCCAGTTTGCAAGATGTTGGAGCTAGCTATGCTACATGTGTGCTTGTTTTGGACCCGATTGAAATTTACCCTTGTTGATGGTTTATCTTGCAATTTGTCACATGTTTGATGTACCTCCTATATTTTGGCATCTTTATGAGGAGAGTGGTGCTTTAGGGCGCCCTTGTGTACCTTGTTTTGATGAGGAAGGAAGTGACGATGCAAGTGTGGAGTTAGGGTTTGCATGGGATGCATGGATTCCCTAGCTGATGTTGGTTCCTTTGTGTGTAGCGACCAATGGAATTTCTTTAGTTGTGTTTTGTAGTGGTCAAAGATGTTTTGAGTGTGCCCTATGTCCTTGCGGATGAAGGGTCTTGAATCCTCTCCTTGGTTGTAAGGACTCTAGGGTTTTGGTCGCTAGGTTTTCTTCTTCGACCAAAGTGGATTACCTTTGTTCCTCTTCAAGCGATGGTCCTTTGGACCAAGTTAGGTCTCTTATCTACTTTGTTTTTAGCGACCCTTGTTGCATGCATGTCTTGAGTTCTTGCCTATATGTTCTATGATAGACAAGTGGCATGTTTAGTTGGACACCTATCCTTCCTTGTGTCTATCCTATCCTTGGATTTATATACCTCCCTTCTTGCATGTATATGATCCTTTTGCATCCTCTCTCTCTCTCTCATCTTTGGAGCTCGACCCCTTTGGCGCTTGGAAGAGAGGGAGCTCGACCTGGGAGCAAGGTGGTTGAACCCTTACATGTAGTGTTCTAGGGTTGGAGCATCCTCCTTTATTGATTCTTTGGTGATCCTTGTGCTTGGTAAGTGGTTTATCCCTCTTAATTTCATTTTTCTTGAACCTTACCTTCTCTTTTCTTCTCCTTAGCCAAACCATGGTTCTCTATGGTGGTTTTCTTGAGAAACTTCTCTCCAATAGAGTTCAAATCCATGGTTTTCCATGGTAGTACCTATGTGAGATGGAGATCTCCTCCTTTCCCTTTCTTTTCAGCTTAGGGTTTTCTCCCTCTTCTCTTTGAGCTTTGCTTTGACCTTGGTTTGCTCTTCTTATCTTGAGGTGATCATTCTTGTCAGTGGAGTTGATCCAAGCTTGGCATTTCTTCTCTCTCTTGGATCTTCTTGGAATTTGAAGTTGATCTTCACCTCAAAGAGGGTTAGATAACTCTTTCCTCTACTATAGTTGCACTCTAATCTTGCATGCAAAGTTCATCTTATCTCTAAAACGTGATCATATGTTGCTTGATAATGATACCTTGTTTTAAGGTTTATGATTTTGTAGTAATCTTGCATAGATTAGCTCTTTTTCTTACACCCTAATTCTTGTACCCTAGATTTAATGGATGGTGGGACTTTTGACTCTTGAATGCATGCTTTTGAATGATGGTTCTCCCCATGCCTTGGTTCTATTTTCTCTCTCTTAGTGATGGAGATTGTGGATGCATGTGATGTTTTGGAACATTGGTTTTTTCCTCATGGTTATGGTTTGGTTATCCCTATGTTTGGTGATCGAATTCTTTGGTTTTGGATGACGATTTCTTTGATGTACTACACTCTTTGAGGTTTCGACTTCATGTTGATAACCCATCTATTTTGGACATGTTTTGACAAATGGTTTTCTCTCTATTGGTGATCTTTGTGATATGGTCCAATAGGTGGAAGGTTTAGTGATGGTTCTTGGTCAATGAGATGGTTTCCTTAGAGAGGTCACATAGATGACCCCTTGTTCTTTGGTCAATGAGGTTGTTTTTATTCTCTTTGGTCGCGTGACCTAGTTTTCCCTTTGAAATTTAGGATTTTGATTTATTTAGAGCTTTAATGACCCTTGTTGCATGCATGTCTTGAGTGCTTGCATGGAGGTTCTATAATGGACAAGTGGCATGTTTAGTTGGACACTGATCCTTCCTTGTCTCTCTCCTACCCTTGGATATATACACCTCTCTTCTTGCATGCATATGATCCTTTTGAATTCTCTCTCCCTCTCTCATCTTTGGAGCTTGACCCCTTTGGTGCTTGGAAGAGAAGGAGCTCGACTAGGAGCAAGGTGGTTGAACCCTTGAATGTGGTGTTCTAGGGTTGGAGAATCTTCCTTTATTGATCCTTTGGTGATCCTTGTTCTTGGTAAGTGTTTTATCCCTCTTAATCTCATTTTTCTTGAACGTTACCTTCTCTTTTCTTCTCCTTGGCCGAACCATGGTTCTCTAAGGTGGTTTTCTTGAGGAACTTCTCTCCAATAGAGGTCAAATCCATGGTTTTCCATGTTAGTACCTATGTGAGATGAAGATATCCTCCTTCCCTTTCTTTTTGGCTTCAGGTTTTTACCCTCTTCTCTTTGAGCTTTCCTTTGACCTTGGTTTGCTCTTATTCTCTTGAGGTGATCTTCTTGGACATGGAGGTGATCTAAGCTTGATATTTCTTCTCTCTCTTAGAGCTTCTTGTCTTTTGGAGTTGATCTTCACCTCAAGGTGGGTTATATAACTCTCACATCTACTATTGTTGCACTCTAATCTTGCATGCAAAGTTCATATTATCTCTAAAACGTGATCATATGTTGCTTGATAATGATAACTTGTTTTAGGGTTTATGATTCTATAGTAACTTGCATAGATTAGCTCTTTCTCTTAAAACCCTAATTCTTGTACCCTATATTTAATGGATGGTGGGAATGTTGGCTCTTGCATGTGATGGTTTTCCCATGCCTTGGTTCTATTTTCTCTCTCTTAGTGATGGAGATTTTGGATGCATGTGATGTTTTGGAATGTTGGTTTTTCCCTCATGATTTGGAGATCAAATTCTACAGTTTTGGATGATGGTTTCCTTGATGTACTACACTCTTTGAGGTTTTGGTTTCATGATGATAAGCCGTCTATTTTGACCATGTTTTGACAAGTGGTTTTCTATCTCTTGATGATCTTCATGATATGGTCCAAGTGGTTGAAGGTTTAGTGATGGTTCTTGGTTGATGAGATGGTTTCCTTATGCATTTTTTGTAAAGTGTTTGAGTTAGATGCTGACATTGATTATCCACCATGTCAATTTAACATGATGGATAACCAATAATGATCAATCACTTTCAACAGAAAATATAACAGAAGAGGTGAGTGACAAACTACTTATGTTTCAATACAAGTGTTTAGGCCCTTCCCACCACATCAGAATGTGGGATGCCACTACCTGACATTCGGCCAGTGTGTTGCCGAATGAAGCTTTAGAGAGGTCACATAAATGACCCCTTGTTCTTTGGTTGATGAGGTTATTTTTATTCTCTTCAGTCGCATGACATGGTTTTCCCTTCGACCTGAGTGTGTTGTTGTCTTCTTTAACCCAGGTGTGATGTTTGTGTTTCTCTTTGATCAAAGGTGCCTTGTGTTTCCCTTCGGTCGAAGGGGTGATGAGTGTGCCTTCAGTTGTTTGCTTTGATGATGGTCTTTGACCGTGTGAACATTTTCTCTTTGATCGCATAGATTTGGGACTTAGGTCCCCTTCGGTCGATGGTGGTTCCTAGACACCTATTTACATTGTATGACTATCTTGTGATGAAAATGGTTGACTTAGGTGTTCAAAGGATGTGGGAATTAAGGATATTTAGAGTTGATGTTAATGGTTGTTTGGAAACCCTAATCAATTGTCTATGAGACACTCTAACCCTAATGTTTGAGTACATGGTGATTAATGCTTACTTGATTGGATAATTAGCATTTATTGAAGTGTTTTCTCTCTCCTACTTATGTAACCCTAATGTTTTAGGTTGAATGAGCATCACAACTATTGATTTCTATGGTATCTCTTATGTGACACAGGGTGATGATTATAAGCCTTGAAGAGGCATGGTGAGCTAATGATGTTCCCTTCAAGAATATGAACATTATGAATGGTATGATGGTCTTAATGACGGTGTTGTGCCTAATGTGAGGTGATATCCTTTGATGATGTCATGAGGTGTGGTTGGTTGTCTCACATTGATTTGATGATGGTGATGGTCTTGTGTAAGGCAGTGAGACAATATCATTTGGTGATGTGATCAACTTTATGCTTAATACATTTTATATCTTCTAGAGTTGCAATCTACCCTTATCTTTGTAGAATTTGTTTAGGATTTATACATTGTAACTTGATTGATTCATTAAAAGATACCCACTTGGAAATAACTAATCTAGGAAACCCTAATCATGTAGTTTCCTTGAGCAATAGATCCATCTTTAGTACTTGTTGGATGGTGAAATGAGTAATTCCTAAGGGAAACTCGAGCGCATATTGTTAAATATGTGGGGGTGCAAGTTGAGGGTATATCCTTGCATCCACAATTATTGTTTGTGGGGGATGACTGCAGTCATGCCTTGGTAGGAGAATGATTGTGGTCATATCTCAATATATGATGTGATAAAGGAAAATTGCGGTTGTACCTCAGATGATTGGGTTGTATATCATGTTTAGTAGTCTCGTGCCTATATACCAAGCTACACTAGGCTAATTTGAAGTTGAACTCTATATGTCACTATGGTGGACTTGGACTGACCAAGTATGTGGGAGATCATAGGAGTCTAGTCCTCTTAGATCTTGTATGACACTAATTTCAACTTAGCAGTGTTCAGTTGGAGTATCAGTGGTATACCTCATCTCCATAAGGAATTATAAAAGACATAACATAGCCGTGTAGTATATTTGCTCAGGCTTAAACATGATTCACATTGAATGACCCTTTTGCCTTGTTTCTTATACTATTTAGTTGATAACAGTTATATGTGTTCTTCATATTCCTTCTAAAAGCATATGATGTTTTACTGATCAGTTGTAGCTACTTAATCTGCCTACGTTGTGTTATCAGTTTTTAATTATTCATTTATATGAAATTGCTCATCCTATTAATAGTATTACTCTTCTTCTATATATCTATCTATGTTAACTATAGTTGTTGGCAGAGAGTTATATCTCTCATTGGGATGTTGGTCTCACCCCTTGGGTTTCCACATCTTTTAGGTGGTCATGCCCAACGTGGTAGAGATTGTGCAGTTGAGGAAGAACAGCCAGGGGATTAGCAGCTGTTGAAGGTTGTATATGCTGCTAGTGTTTTGTAGTAGAGTCCTATGTGTCATCCTTGTACTACAGGACCTTGGGGGTGTTTGTATATGTTGTACATTGGTATGAGGTTTTTAGCAGTATGCCACGGTTGTACATGTATGGCATGTATATGTGAACATGTTATCTTTGTAACATGTTTCAGGTTGTGGCAAGATGGCCACTGTAGAGTGAAGTGTATACCTTTATGGCATGATCTGTGGTACATGTGATGGTGGTTTGCGAACTCTGATGTATATTTTTCAGCTTGAGATGGTTATATTAGATTGGTTTTATTTTACCTTTTTTTGTGGTAACGTGGTTGTTAGTTGATAATTCCACACTTTGTTTTAAGTAATCTCACTTTGGTGTGATTGCTATGTTACACATAGAGCCCAATTGTGTTTGCATGATTTCCATAATATTATTATTGCTCAATAAGCACTCTCCCAGTCTTGCAGTCAAGGAATGCAGTTCAATTATGGATTTCGGTTGTTGTTGAAATAAACTTGGTGTTTGTTGTCCATTGAAGTTTACCTGTTGTTGTTAAGGCTAAGATCTATTATGTTGAAATCCAGGTGGAGTTCTGTAACGACCCCGCCTCCCGGTAACCCCCAATTAAGGGAGACCCGAAGGTCAGAGCCGTTATTCAATTAACAGGATCAAAGGTTTGACAAAAAATCAATAATAATTATGAAATTCTATTAACTAACTGGAATTTGGTATAAAATTAAAACTTTGCTTACCTTTGAAAACTTTGGAAATCTATCTATCCAGAGCTTGAATTATTCTATCTAATCCTCCTTGCACTTTATTTCTTATTTCCACAATGTGTCACTTTAGTGTTTGTTCTTTCAATTGTTGTTCCTAAAATGCTGACAAACAAAACACCGGTCAGTATATCAAAATATACTGGTATGTGGGAACAACCAAAAACTTGCAAATATGGCTAACAATTTAATAATCACAATCAAATTAATTAACAAGCCAATTTACACTTTTCAGTATGACATTCTCCACCGCTTTTGCCCTAACCCTGGCATACCCACCTTAGGGTTCCCTTTGCCAATGACTTAAGGCCACCTTCTCAATCCTAAGCTTGGTTCCTGGGGGTCACCACTTATGGTGCCCACTAGTCATGCAATATCATAGGCCACCTTCTCATTCCCGAGCTTGGTGCCTAGGGTCACCACTCAAGGTGTCCATTGGTCTACCCATCTGGGCCTGACCTTTGGCATCATCCATCAGGGTGGCATGTAAGTGTGAGAATCCATACTTCTATTATTAATGTGATAATCATAGTGACTTTATAGTTTGCAAATGTGAACATCCAAACTGATAATTTGCATTCAATGCGATTAACCATCCGGAAAATCCTCGAGAAGCTAAGGCGGTTATTCATAATTAACCACATACCTGTTAAGCAGACTTTGAATGCAGAAATAACTCAATCAATCAAGAATCAAAAAATCACACACACACAATTGTTCCTGAAAATGCATCCAATTTCTCTATCATTAATCATGTCCTCATGATCTATTACTCCTAGTTGTCTTCTAGGGTTATTACTCCCTTTTTAGGGTTTTGACCATAATTAGGGTTTCACTTCCTTTTTATTACTTTTACCTTACTTTTATCAAATATCCATCAATCCCTAATTATCTTGTCTTATTTTCCATTAAGGTCCTTAAGATCAGGTTTGGACCACGAAAACCCTAATTTTCAGATTACTATATCTTTTCTTTTCTTTTCCTCTAATATAGGGTTTCTAACATATTAATCAACATATTGAGTTAAAAACCCTAAACTTGTAATTCTATCATCAAAACAGATTAAAATCCATCTAAATAAGTAAACAAGTTAACCATACTCGAATTAACATATTTGCAAGATTAAATATATCTTTTATCAACCATTAGGGTTTCTAACCACAAATTAATCCCCTTTTTATTCAAAATATGTACTTTTGCAAAAAGAGATAGATTTAGGCTTCCAAACCATTTTTAATATATTTCTCATATTTTTGTGATCATTTTTCATGTATTGACTTTTTGCATCCGAGTTTTCTATCACCCGATACGATTTTATCAAGATAATTCCTTTTTAGGTTTATTTGCTATTTTCTAGAAAAATGCAGGGCCGCCCGATCCATGGGCCGCAGATCCACTGAGGATCTAACGGCCACAGATACGCATGCCTATTATGTGCGATCAAAAGAAAGCAAAGGTCGATTCTAACCTCGTCACTACTGAAGGAGGTGAAGGGCAGATTGGTCAATCTGCGATTCTTCTCTTCTTCTACCTCTCGACTTCGTTGCTCTAGCAACGATGGTCAACCGCGAGGTTGACTCTGGGCTGTAGTGCTCCTTTGCTCGCGCCGACGGTGCAGGGAGCTCTGCCTCCCCTCTTCGAACTCGACGACGCCTTCAATCGCTTGCCGAGGACACACCAAGATCGTCCCCCCACTCGCCGGACTCCGGCGATGGTCTCCGAGATGTCGAGGGTGTAGGTCAAGACGAATAGGGCAATTGAACACACTGAAGCACTCCTTGCTGCCTTCCGCAAAGCTTGGGCTAGCGATTAGGGATGCTGGTTCCCTCCATAACCCTCCCCTATATATAGGGTCGGGGCAAGGTCCTGCCCAGTTGGGCGTTTCCTAGATTGGCAACCAATCCCAGTCGAACCAGGGATGAATCCCTTCGGTTTCAACTCTTGGATTCAAAGGAAACATATGCCAGCTTTCCAACCCAGTGGATTGCGAGGAATCCAAGAGGGAAAGTCCCTCTGTAACTTGCAGAATCACAGTACCAGTGGAACTTGGGTGATGACTGTTGACCGTTGGATTAAGATCCAACAAATCTCTTTGCACTCGTTCAAACAAAGGAAAGGTCTTTTCTTTTAATTCAGAAATAATTTCCACTTTGAAGATAATTTGCAAAAGCGATTTCTCCCAAACCATAACTCTTTTCTTTCTCAAATTTTAAGGGAAGGTTCCTTTTAATATTGCCTAGGTTTATACGAAACTTGGGAAACGACTTGTAATGGATGAGAAGGTTTTCTCTCTCCCAAGTTATCTTATCCTATTAATCAAAATTAATTTATATTCCTTTTTCCTTTGTGATTATCTTGTTATTTTGGGTCCCTTGGACCTCAAGAAAACCCAAAGGCACAGATTCCCACATTGGGGAATATTGTTTTGCCTTTATCTTCTTTTAAAGGTCAAATTCTCATATTTCCCTTTTATTACTCAATTTCTTTTCCTTTTTAATTCTCTTTTTAAGGATTTCTCTTTATCTCTCTTCTATTTTCCTATTGGAATTCCTTTTAACATTAGGAATCCTTGGGATACGGAAATCCACCAAGGATAACTCAATTATACCTCTTTTCACATATTTTCCACCTTTTATCATTATTTACAATTTCTTTCTTAACAAGGAAATACTTAATTGGTCTTTTCTTTTCTTATTGCAGTCTCTATGCAACTTTAGACTCCTTGGAACCCAAGGAACCCAAAAGGCACGAAATCCATCCTTGGATTGCATTCTTTTGCCTTCCAGAGGTTTCCTTATCTCTCTTTTCTTAAAAACTCAATTATTCATTTATTAATTGAATTTTCTTGTTATTGGGCCCAATAGCCAATAAAGCCCACGAAGCAATCATCAAGGCTATTGTAATGAAATTCATGTAGTCAATCTTTATTTGTTAATTTATCTTTAATATGAGAAATTACATTTCTCAGCAAATGAACCCAAAAATTGTGGTTGTAACATCCTTCCCCTCTTATAAGAATTTTGCCCTAAAAATTCCATCAAGCAAGCAAACAGACAGGATAAGCCTTTCATATGTCAATCATGGCTCCCATGTGGCTTCACCCTTTCCATGGTGCTTCCCAAGAACCTTCATCATCTCATATTCTTCCATCTGAGTTCTTTCTTACCTTGGTATATCGTACCCTCATAGGTGACTCAGGACATTTCAACCTCTCAAAAGCTGAATAGGTTCAAGGCTCAGTACATGGCTTGGGTACCTCACATAGTGCTCTAGATCGGACTCATGGAACACATTACACATCATGTTATCCTGAGGGGCCAGGCTAAACACAACCATCTCCACCAATCCATCTCAAATGGACCCATATATCGGGGACTCAGCTTTCTCAGATGTAGCTTAGAGGGGTCGGATTTTCACATTATATTCTCCCACAGTGAACTGCATGTCAGTCTGCTTTGCATCAGCTCATGACTCATGTCACCCTTAGGCTCTCTCTCAGCCATTTCACGATCAAGCGACTTCATCTTCACACACTGTGGTTCTTTTCTGACCTTCACAAGGCCTCCTTCACCAACATCATCTTAATGAAGTGGTGACCAACACAACCTCCTTCTAGAACTTCTTTCATCCCGATAAAGGCTATGGTGGTTAACATCACATCTTAAGAACTGTCTCTTTGTATCACCCTAAGCAAGTTCACCTGCTCACCTCAGACCCTCTAGTCTGGATCATACTAACCATTAGTTAGGGTGATAAGCGGTACTGACATCGAGTTCTGCATGTTTCTACTTCCACCTCATGGAAGTGAACCTTTAGGTCATACTCAAGAACTTTTGAACTCGCATCATGGTGTAGTTGTACCATCTCTCTCTCTTATGTAGTTCAACAAAATCTATCTCATGACAATACTCCTTTCTTCTCATGTCATCTAGGTAAGGTGATCTACCATAACCCATATTGCATCTTGACCTTCTTGGTCAAGGGGAGACTTGCCACCATGCATAGTGGATGAACTCCCATTCCCTCTCTGAGATTCTTAACCTCTAAGTCAAAGCATGGGGTTACTGGTGTTTGTCCTTCACCTTTGGCTTGCATGGCCACATGCTACATGCATCTTCACATCTAGCAGCCAAAGTGCTACCATCACTTACTATCTTTGTGGTACCATGGTGTTTGGTGATCTTAAAACCATGATCTATGGTATGTCATGATTCCTCAAGATCGATACCTCAGAAACCCTAAACCACTCTCATTAGGTTTCATCACCTTCCTTTCCAAAGAAGTGCATTTGAGGTTCTACAACCATCCTTTCATTACATCACATACTAGGATGGCTAACCGAACACTCATTAACTTGCTCAACATATTTCGTTACATCTGAGTGTTAGCCAAACTTATCTCTGTTCCTCCTCTTAAGGTTAGCCTAACAACCTCAACTTCTTCTATCTTCCAACTAAACTAGGCAGCTATATCTCAACCAGAACATTCATTACCACTTCTTATCCTTAGGTGTTAGGTAACGTTGAAGACATACACCTCCATGTATTCCACTTATTATCTCATTACAACTCTAAGTTTCTCTTCATCGAGAAGCTCTGAGCTCATCCTCATTGTGATCAAACTCAACCTTAGTTAACTTGTACATTCCACATAGCTCCTGATAAAACATCCTCATGAGCTGACTACACTACTTTCTCTTAGTGTTTGTAAACCATCCATGTATCATTCACTCCACCAAGGTATGTTATCATCTCTGTCCTCATACCTTGTAGCAACGTTCCAACTCGCATCATCTTTTATCCTTGGTGTATGGCATGCGTACTTTCCTATCTCTCACTCCTATAACAAGAGGAAATAAGCATTTGGCTGCAGTCCAAATACAGAGTTCTTCCTGTTCCAAGAATAGAGATGATACATCCCACATCGCCAGTACACTTTCAATTCTAAGTTGAAACGTGCAACTTATGTCTCTTTATCACAAGCATCATGATATCAAAGTTACTTCCATGGGAAACTGGTCTCAAACCTACTTGGGTTTACACACAATCCTTGGTCATCTCCTCTAGGTCTATAGGGTGCCGACACTTTTGGGGTCATCCCTCTTCCCTTATGCATCCAGAGAGTGTCCTACTCATCTACCCTCTGGGTCCCATGAGATCATGAAGGTGATCAATCTCCTAACCCATGGCCCTCAGACAATGATAGCTGTTACCTCCCAACCCTATTGTCATGTGCAACTAGGGAATTAAGAAACTCCTACTTCCATCGGTATTATCCCTACCTGACCCTAGGATAGACTTAGGATTTTATTATAGTACATGTTCAACTTAGAACCTTACCCAAGACTTCATCATCTCTCTCTGCATTCATGGGACGAATTTCATCCCTTCATAGGGGTTATGGTGACTTGTCTTCCTTGGTCAGGCCCCATACTGGTTACCTACATGGTAACACATCCACATGCACTTAGAGATGGATATCTATGGGTCTACAAGTTCATTCTCATATCATGTACTTTTCACTTAGCTTCTCAAGATCCTATGAGACCTCTTTAGGTTACCTCAAAACCAACAAAACTGATATACATCTTACAAAAGGGTCCCTCTCCCAGGATGGGAGGAAACTACAACTATTGACCACAAGGTCACAACCGTCCCTAGGGTTTACATTCACATGAGCAAGCCTAACCCAACAGCCACTAGGGCACAAGCAGACCACCTATTAACCCATGCTAGGTCATACTTGTTCTCTTTCCTCAATCATTAGATCAACTTAGTCGTGAGGGGTTCATCAAACATACCCTTAACTTAAGGGGTTTCCTTTACCTCTATGCATGAGGAGTACCATGCTCGAAACTATAGAGACTCAAATCTCATCATGATCATTGGGTACACTACTTCCCCTCTTAGGCCTAGGAACCCTAGGTTCACCTTCTGGTGTCCAACTGCATGCTCAACCTCTTAACTATGAATCAAGCATGTCCAAGGTATGTCATCCTTTCATTTGAGCAACACCTCAGAGTTGAGTCCTCTTCCAGGACAACCAACTAGGTACAAGGCTTCACAACTTGATACTTCATTCTCTTCAAGTTTAAGAAACTCTTCTCAGGAGGTAAACACCTATACCATAGGCACATAGGTACTAGAAGACTCATCCTCTCTCTAGGGTTTGGTTCCCCTCATGGCAACCAAGACATAATTAGCCTCAAAGGGTCAAGCATACGGCAACCATTATCATCCACTTAGGTCGCATCATCCCCAACTCCCACTGTTCTTCAAGTTCGGGGTTTTAGGCTTCCAACCTTCTTGCCCGAGGTCTGCTCTCTCTCTAGAGCTAATCCTACAACCAACATCTCTATAAGAGGTCCTTTCTTCATGAAGGATCAAGCTCACAGGCATACCTCTACGTGGGTGAAGCCTATGCTCAAACTTGTGTTTGCTTATGATTATCCATAGCCCCTTATGCTTATCTCCTAAGCCATCCATCCTGTCCTTCTGGCCTCGGTTTAAACTTACTGCTCGAACTACTGATGTACTCTGGGTGCAAGCTATATCCTACTTACAACAACCCATAAGGTTTCTATAGATTCTTCTCTAACCTCATCCATGAAGGAGCTATCCTTCACTCAAACATGCACGACCCTTTCCAGGGTTGGGTTGCCAAAGGTACTTGGTCATCAACTTCTCATGGTTCATATGGCATCCAAGGCATGTTTATCATGAAATCTAACTCATCATGCCATCTCTCTCTCTAAACTTCACTTAGGGTTAGGGTTAACATCATCCTCAGAGGATGTGCTAGGTCTCTACTTTTAATGGAGGTCTCTACCTCCAAGACCAACTCTCTCTACTCATCCTCCTGACAAGGAGGTCTATCCTCAAGTTTCTCTTGAGAGCAATGACAACTCGTGTCATACGACCTAAGCATGTATCTATTCTTCAGTTTGCACTTAATCTATTAAGCTTATGTCCATGACATCTTATTTACATGCTTTTCATTAATTTGGTGGAGGATTCCTTAGGCCTTATTAACCTTACCCATACCTCAAAAGGGTGAGGAGAAGAGAGGAAACCCTAATCCTTAAGGTCCTTAACAGAATTTGAGTTGAGAAGGGAGGAACAAGATGAGAGAGTCTTAAAGGTATCTTATTTCGAGTCATATCCTAAGATATCGGCCAGGCAGTCACACAATCCAAGAGTCCTCCTATTCCGACTAGCGGTGCGGAGGAAAATATTGCCAACCCCCAGACGTGATCCTTTTCTAGACACCTCAATCTTTCGGACAATCCTCTAATAACTCTCTTGGTTCTATGGAATTTGTAAAATTTAATAATTGTTAATGATTAGATGAGGAACTTATGCTCTGATACCAATTGTAACGACCCCGCCTCCCGGTAACCCCCAATTAAGAGAGACCCGAAGGTCAGAGCCGTTATTCAATTAACAGGATCAAAGGTTCGACAAATAATCAATAATAATTATGAAATTCTACTAACTAACTGGAATTTGGTATAAAATTAAAACTTTGCTTACCTTTGAAAACTTTCAAAATCTATCTATCCAGAGCTTGAATTATTCTATCTAATCCTCCTTGCACTTTTTTCTTATTTCCACAATGTGTCACTTTACTGTTTGTTCTTTCAATTGTTGTTCCTAAAATGCCGACAAATAAAACGTCGGTCAGTATATCGAATATACTGGTATGTGGGAACAACCAAAAACTTGCAAATATGGCTAACCATTTAACAATCACAATCAAATTAATTAACAAGCCAATTTACACTTTTCAGTATGACATTCTCCACCGCTTTTTCCCTAACCCTGGCATACCCACCTTAGGGTTCCCTTTGCCAATGACTTAAGGCCACCTTCTCAATCCTGAGCTTGGTGCCTGGGGGACACCACTCATGGTTCCCACTAGTCATGTAATATCATAGGCCACCTTCTCATTCCCGAGCTTGGTGCCTGGGGTCACCACTCAAGGTGTCCATTGGTCTACCCGTCTGGGCCTGACCTTTGGCATCATCCATCAGGGTGGCATGTAAGTGCGAGAATCCATACTTCTATTATTAATGTGATAATCATAATGACTTTATAGTTTGCAAGTATGAACATCCAAACTGATAATTTGCATTCAATATGATTATCCATCCGGAAAATCCTCGAGAAACTAAGGCGATTATTCATAATTAACCACATACCTGTTAAGCAGACTTTGAATGCAGAAATAACTCAATCAATCAGGAATCAAGCAAGTACACACACAATTATTCCTGAAAAGGCATCCAATTTCTCTATCATTAATCATGTCCTCATGATCTATTACTCCTAGTTGTCTTCTAGGGCAATTACTCCCTTTTTAGGGTTTTGACCATAATTAGGGTTTCACTTCCTTTTTATTACTTTTACCTTATTTTTATCAAATAGCCATCAATCCTTAATTATCTTGTCTTATTTTCCATTAAGGTCCTTAAGATCAGGTTTGGACCATGAAAACCCTAATTTTCAGATTACTATATCTTTTCTTTTCTTTTCCTCTAATATAGGGTTTCTAACATATTAATCAACATATTGAGTTAAAAACCTAAACTTGTAATTCTATCATCAAAATAGGTTAAAAACCATCTAAATCAGTAAACAAGTGAACCATACTTGAATTAACATATTTGCAAGATTAAATATATATTTTATCAACCATTAGGGTTTCTAACCACAAATTAATCCCCTTTTTATTCAAAATATGTACTTTTGCAAAAAGGGATAGATTTAGGCTTTCAAACCATTTTTAACATATTCCTCATATTTTTGTGATCATTTTTCATGTATTGACTTTTTGCATCCGAGTTTTCTATCACCCGATACGATTTTATCAAGATAACTCCTTTTTAGGTTTATTTGCTATTTTCTAGAAAAATGCAGGGCCGCCCGATCCATGGGCCGCGGATCCACTAAGGATCTAACGGCCACAGATACATGCACCTATTATGTGCGATCAAAAGAAAGAAAAGGTCAATTCTAACCTCGTCACTATTGAAGGAGGCGAAGGGCAGATTGGTCAATCTACAGTTCTTCTCTTCTTCTACCTCTCGACTTCGTTGTTGTAGCAACGATGGTCAACCGCGAGGTTGACTCTGGGCTGTAGTGCTCCTTTGCTCACGCCGAAGGTCCAGGGAGCTCTGCCTCCCCTCTTCGAACTCGAAGACGCCTTCAATCGCTTGCCGAGGACACACCAAGATCGTCCCCCCACTCACCAGACTTCGGCGATGGTCTCCGAGATGCGGAGGGTGCAGGTCAAGACGAACAGGGCAATTGAACTCACTGAAGCACTCCTTGCTTCCTTCCACAGAGCTTGGGCTGGTGATTAGGGATGCTGGTTCCCTTCATAACCCTCCCTTATATATAGGGTCGGGGCAAGGTCCTGCCCAGTTGGGCGTTTCCTGGATTGGCAACCAATCCCAGTCGAACCAGGGATGAATCCCTTTGGTTTCAACTCCTGGATTCAAAGGAAACATCGGCCAGCTTTCCAACCCAGTGGATTGTGAGGAATCCAAGAGGGAAAGTCCCTCTGTAACTTGCAGAATCACAGTCCCAGTGGAACTTGGGTGATGACTGTTGACCGTTGGATTAAAATCCAACAGATCTCTTTGCACTCGTTCAAACAAAGGAAAGGTCTTTTTCTTTTAATTCAGAAATAATATCCAATTTGAAGATAATTTGCAAAAAAGATTTCTCCCAAACCATAACTCTTTTCTTTCTCAAATTTTAAGGGAAGGTTCCTTTTAATATTGCCTAGCTTTATACGAAATTCGGGAAACAACTTGTAATGGATGAGAAGGTTTTCTTCTCTCCCAAGTTATCTTATCCTTTTAATCAAAATTAATTTATATTCCTTTTTCCTTTGTGATTATCTTGTTATTTTGGGTCCCTTGGACCTCAAGAAAACCCAAAGGCACGGATTCCCACATCGGGGAATATTGGTTTGCCTTTATCTTCTTTTAAAGGTCAAATTCTCATATTTCCCTTTTATTAATCAATTTCTTTTCCTTTTTAATTCTTTTCAGGATTTCTCTTTATCTCTCTTCTATTTTCCTATTGGAATTCCTTTTAACATTAGGAATCCTTGGGACACGAAAATATACCAAGGATAACTCAATTATACCTCTTTTCACATATTTTCCACCTTTTATCATTATTTGCAATTTCTTTCTTAACAAGGAAATACTTAATTGGTCTTTTCTTTTCTTATTGCATTCTCTATGCAACTTTGGACTCCTTGGAACCCAAGGAA
This sequence comes from Alisma plantago-aquatica, assembly GCA_963693085.1. Lineage (NCBI taxonomy): Eukaryota > Viridiplantae > Streptophyta > Magnoliopsida > Alismatales > Alismataceae > Alisma > Alisma plantago-aquatica. The sequence continues at coordinate 122,797,167 of OY856412.1, forward strand.
CCCAAAAGGCACGAAAACCATCCTTGGATTGCATTCTTTTGCCTTCCAGAGGTTTCCACATCTCTCTTTTCTTAAAAACTCAATTATTCATTTATTAATTGAATTTCCTTGTTATTGGACCCAATAGCCAATAAAGCCCACAAAGCAATCATCGAGGCTATTGTAACAAAATTCATGTAGTCAATCTTTATTTGTTAATTTATCTTTAATACGAGAAATTACATTTCTCAGCAAATGAACCCAAAAATTGTGGTTGTAACAAGTTCCTCTTCTAGCAGCTTGTCCCCTTCCCAAAGCTTGGGATGACTGATTAAGTTGAAAAGAGTTTTCTACTATAGAAGTATTCCCATAGGAAAATCTAGGATGATCTGACCATTTGTAATTCACATAAGATACATTCTCAGTGTAAGTATCTTATGCTTCATGTGTGTAAATTAAATGATCAATGTCATTACCTCCTTCTCCACACATGAAACATTTTATAGTTTCCTCAGTAAAATATCTTGAATTGGCCTCCTTTAGATTATGGACGTCGGTCTCCATCTTGTCAAGTTTATTATTCAACTTTCAAGTAATTTGAATCTAAATAACTACTGACTTCCGATACAGTGGTTGTAAAGCCCCTATCCTAGTCTCATCATGCTTGTAGTGAAGCCATATTATTAACGATTGTGGTCTCTACATCAGTCTTCTTAAAATCTCTACCAACTGTAGTGCTTAGAAATGTCCTCTCAGTGGAAGTGGGACCTTCATAAAGGTGGTGACAATAAAACCTTCAATGTAGCCATGATGTGGGCAGTCTCTCAAATATTCCTAAAATATTTCCCATGTGTCAAACAAGATGAATTTTGCTTGAAACTAGTAATTTTGTGGTTGCACCTGATGATCTTCTCAACAAGATAGAACTTGTTTGCAAATTCTTCAAACAACTTTCTCCAAGAAGAGATCCCATTTTGGGAAAGGTACCACTAGAGCCTTGTCTTTAAGAGAGAATCAAAACCCCTTCATATAGATGACTTCTTGAGGGACCCTATTCATTTTGAGGGTGTCAAGAGGTTTTTAAAAGTATCAGTATGATAATATGGGTTTTCTTCAATAGAGTTTTCACTAAAGGTCTGAGGTTGAATCATACTGACGAGGCAGACTTTAACTCGAACTTTACTGATGGTATGCAAGGGAGAACTATAGGTTCCTTGATATCATTGACATGTTCAATGACCAATGATTGAAGAGAGGGATTATTTTCTGGAGCATCACTAGTGGGTGGTAGTTGTGCTGCCATGGGATTGTCGAGGATAATATATGCCTCTAAAAATTCAGCAAGGAACTCCAATGTTGAAAAAGAATCGATGAGTAACTACCTACAACCAAAAGATTGAAAGGATCAGAGTCAAGGACTGAAAATGTAAACAATACTTTAGTAAATAGGTAAATTAAATAAAAAGTATGCTAATAAACTTTTTGTGAAATTTAAAAGCAATGACTAGTCCTAAGTCGACCACAAGTTCTTAAAGATTATTCGTTGCCTTATCCCCAACAATGACACCAAAAAGTTGATCACTTTTTTCATGGGTCAAAAGTGTAAACACAATTGTCCAGTCAAAGATGTTGAATTTTTAACTTACACACAACTAGAAGAGATGTCCACAACTCAATACGGAGTCTATTACAATGGTGTGGGGTCAAACACATGGATAAGGGGAATAAAATAATTAGAATGAGAGATCTTAATTTAGTCTAGTCTAACCAATTAAGTGAATTTGATGATGTTTTGATTAAGTAACGAGTTAATCATGAGTTGTAAAATATAAATTTATAGAAAACCAAAAGAAGAAACAAAGATGATTTAAACAATGATAAAAGGGAGCTCGGATTGGGTTTCACCAATCAAGTCAACCACAACCATGTAAGACCTTCACTCCTACATTATATTTTTTTGACTCATCCTGCAAACAATCACAAAAGGTATCCATTCCTTCCTTCTCACGAGATCCAGACAGATTTCTATGTAGGGAGTTCTCTCTCTCGAGGTAATAATCAAAAGATCAAGGAAAAGAATTGTATGACTATTGTTATAACAGCTCTTCACTCTCATGATTTGTTACTATCATATGCTCCAGATCTATTTGAAATCATTATCTCAAACAATATTCATATCAAATGTGAAAAGAGGATGGCTAATCATCAATACATGCAATAAAATAAGAGTATAAGAACAAAACTTAAATAACATATGCCATAAAATAGAAAGATAAACAATTGCATGGTTGGGAGAGCCTGATGGCTACTCCCAACCCAAGTTATGGTGTTTAGCCACACATGAAAACATAAACAAATAGATTATAACATGAATAATTCATGATAAGGAAAAGAAGAGAAAGAGGTTGATACAAAGGGATATCGAGTGATCGATCTACCAACCTTTCAGCTGACCAGGCAAGTGGTCGACGACAAGCAGTTGCCAACTCTCCTCCTCCCTTTGACCCTAGCTTAGCGCAAGTAGGTCTGTCAGACTGTCAATGGTGGTGAATTGATTTACCAAGGAAGAGGTCGACAACCAAGTTGACATAACTAGACCAGTCAATAGCTCTCTTCCTCAGGCTCTATAACTTGGCAACAACCTTTTTACTTGATGACTCCGAGAATCCAAGATCATTTGAAGTGATGCGTTGGGGGTCTATTTATAGGCTTTGACTCACAGCTTGTCAATCTTGATTGGTCCATGTGGCATCGACCTCCTATCTTCTTCTGTCGACCTTTATGGTCAATGAAGTGTTTCTTCAACAATTCTTTGTTGATCGACAACAATATTGATCATTTGGGTGTCGAAAGAATGGCTCCTTTACAGACATATATTAATATTTAATTGTGTTGACATGACTCCCTACTTGGTCATCGATATCTGGTTCCTCGATGAGTCCATTGAGGATATAATCATCAATAAGATTGTCGATGGATTTGTTCAACAGCTTGAAAATGATAGGGTTTTGTCGATATCTTCATTAGAGAAGTGAACTATCGATGCTTCCTTGATAGGTTTGTTGATCACCTTTCAATATGTGAGAGTTCATTAAACTTGTTGATGCTTACTTGACAAGTTGGCACTCAATGCATCTATTGATCATAAAAGATTGTGTTTTGATCCTATTGGTCAATGGACAATTGAAGTTTATCGAGTGATTGCTTATACTTCATTGATTTCACCAAAATTGCACTAAATTCCTTCAAATATAAAAAAACTTAATTAGAACCTAAAAATAGTATATGAAGGTAAAATGAGTAACAAAACATCAAAATGCTAGTTGTAATGATTTTTATTATGAAAAAGACTATGAAAAGTTCATCAAAACCGATGTTATCACCTATGGGAGGGTCCATTATTGATCTTTGATAGACATGTGCATAAGCTTAGGAAGAAGCGTATAGCCTTAATTAAGGTGTTGTGGCATCATCCTAGTGTATAGGAAACCACTTGGGAGTTAGAGAATGAGATGCATAGTAACTACCCATCCTTATTTGCTTAGGATTTTTGGGGAAAAATCCTTATTAGGGATTTATGGTTGTAAGGACACTAACCCTACTTAACCTATAAACATAATTGTTTAGAATGATTGGATTAATTTGATGCTTAATCTTAAAAGTTAACTCTATTTTGTGATGTCACACTAAATGATGAATCTTTCTTTAAAATGTGAATCAAATCAGACTTTGTTTGCTCAAGTTACCAATTTATGTAACTTGTGGACTTTTGTGCAATTTACCCTTTTCTAATAATCGTATTATAGATGTGTCACTTTCTTGAATTGCTTCATGATGTACATAAGGATGCTATAATTCTACTTCTTCTTTGGATTCTTATGAACCATGCTTGATGGAGTGCATAATCTTGGTGGGATTATAGTGTTATGTTTTATCGGTCTATGGATTCCGAGCGGTTAATTGTTTCTCGGTGGTCGATGGATTCTAGATGGACGATGAGTTTCTGATGCTCGGTGGTACTTTTGGCTATCCAACCAGGTTCTCCTCGACCGATGAGGTTTGTGTATAAGTGTGACCGATGAGTTTTTTGACCAATAGGGTTAGATGGTCGATGGATTTCCTAGTCAATGAAGTCTCACTGCTTATGAGACCCCATGCCGATGGGTTTTCGTTTCTCAATGGAGTCTCGACCTTTTGGTCGATAGTTCTCTGATTGATGTGTTTTCTATTCCAAATGAACTTCCTGACCGATGGGATTCTCGAGGCTCGATGGGGTTTCTGGGCTGACAGATGGTCTGCCTGGAAAGATCTAGAGGGGGGGTGAATAGAGCTTTTGGTACTTTAAAGTTCAATAAAAAACTTAAAGAAAATAAGGAGGAGGAAACAAGGAAGACACTTCAATTTAGAGTGGTTCTAACCTTTGAATCAATGGTTGTCAGTCCACTACCCAATTGTTTCCAATTGGGATATTGAAAGTAATTTATTTTATTTACCTTGCAAGGATGTTACAACAAATTACAATCACCTTCCACCTCCTTGAAGTAGCCTCAACCTCTTTAAAGAAGCCTTCTTGAAGTAACCTCAAGCCCTTAGAGCAGCCTTCATCACCTTGTAGTAGCTCCACCACCTTGAGGTAGCCTTCACCTAGAAGTAGCTTCAGTCTCCTTTGAAGCGACCTTCTTAAAGTAACCTCAAGCAACCTTACAGCAGCCTTCACCACCTTGAAGTGGCTCCACCACCTTGAAGTAGCCTTCACCTAGAATTAGATTCAACCATCTTTGAAGCAGCAATCTTGAAGTAAACTTAAGCAACCTTGGTGCAACTTTCTTTGCCTTGAAGTAGCTCCAGGAAACCTCCCTCAGACAGCCTCATACACTTGGAGTGGTCAATGAGAACAAATATAATACAAAGGAAATATAATGTAAGAAATAAATATTTAACCAATGAAGTACAACATCTTGATTTCTATATCAAGGGTTTAGACCTTCCTAGTGGATGATGATGGACGTTGGAGCAATTCACTGGAAGGTTGGAGACTAAGGATGAAGATTGCATGTGTAGCTCAACTTGTCTTGTTCTCTAGAAAGATTACACAAGTTTAGATTGTATGCTATTATGTATGCCAATAATTCCAAGTGTGTCCTAGGTGCCCTAAGGTCACTTCTATTTATAGGAATAGGTTCCAAGTGACTAGGGTACGTTTAGAAAGGGTCTAGAGTGTTTTGAAGCCTTTTACAGTCGATTTTCATTAGGTACAACAACTAATTTAGTCGTTAATGGTAAAATAATCCAAAACCTTTCTTGGTCAACAATTTCTTCGATCGCATGACTTGTCGGTCGACCATCTTCTCGATCAAATATGAATCGAGTGCACTAGTTCTCTCTAACATCTAGTTAGCACATTAATCACATTGGTTAACAGTTGTAACATTTACTTGTCGGTCAAGAATAGTTTCAGCCGAGTGAACTTGATTGACAATGTGTTCGACTAAATTTTAAGTCAGACCATGTGTAAAGTATACAATTCATGTGATGCTCTAAAACTTCGACCAGAGGAATTCTCAATTGACTAGTTTCTCGACCAGAAGTGTGCCGGTTGAAAATTTTCTCGATAAAAAATTCTTATGTTTAGGTTCTAAGGGAAGCTTACCAAGTGTTTAGTGCACTCAATCTCCCAGTCAATGTCTCGATCGACCAAGGTTTTCAACTGAGTTATGTCTCAGTTGAGGTTTTCTCGATTGAAAATATTCTTATTGTCTTATTTGAAATCCTATGAAATGATTTCTTTAATTAGGTTCTGTAACATCCCTGACCTAGGTTATGTGTTAACCCTAGATGTTTTTCCTAATAAGGTTGATTAAATGCTTAATATTATCTTGGGAAAAGTAATTAGGGCTCATGAGAAACATATGTTTCAATTTTGGTCCTGTTTGAACAATGTTGAAGCAATGTTTGCCTATTTCGGACTAAAATGCAAATTACCCAAGTTGAGGGGTTAAATTGAAAATGTTGCATGATAAGATGTTCCTATGATGTGGAGACATCATAAGAATGAATATATATATAGTGATATGATTTTCGCAAGCTTGGGCACCAAGATTAAGCTTATAAAGCAATCCTTGTGCATTAAAACCTAGTTTTGGTGTAAAGTGCAATTTACCCAAAATCTAGGGTTTAATATGAAAATTACCACTTCAATAAGGCCCCTAATGTTTCTTGGCATCATGTAGAGCAAAGAAAATGAGAGGGGCGCCTCGTTTGAATTAAGTTGGAGGAGAGAGAATCTTGATATTAAAATAATCAAGATTTAATCCTAAGTGAAACCCTAATTCAATTTAGGGCAAAAATGAATGTATTAATTAAAGGGCTTTCAACCAAAATTAAAATTGTTGAATTCAGATGTGTGTGGATGAGCTTAACGCCTTGCAAAGGCACGAGCATATCCTAAGGAGGTGAAATTCCACTCACCATTATAATAAGAAAAAGTATTTCCACTCAAATATGGATATTCTTATTATAAGGGTTAAGGTGCTTAATTTCTTTTCCCTTAATTCATGGATAATGGAAGGGAACTCGGTGGGGATAGAGATGCCCTTGCATGCAAGAAACCAAGGGGGAAGTGGTGGCATCAATTTTGGAATTAAAAGACTTTTATAAATAATTTTCTCCCTCATCAATTTTCTTATAAAAGTACCTTTTCCAAGCCAAAACAAAGGCTTTTTCAGATTCCTTTCTTTCCCCTTGCTTGGAAAATGACCAAGGAGATGTGTAGGAGCAGGAGGACGACCCCCAACCTGTTGGTAAGGTTCTTGACCTCCTTTCACCTTGAATCCATTGTGAAAATCGAAAATCAATGCATAAATTCTTCATATCTCGATCCCCTCTTCAATTCTAACCAATTCTTTTCACTCAAAGCTTGGGGACGACCCTTGGAATAGTGAAAGGAGTTGCATCCACCATTGTTGCCGTGAGCTTGGAGCTTTGGAGCTCATTTGGAGGCGGGTTTTGTAACTTGAACCCTTAATTTTATTATTGCAATCAATTCCTTATCAATTGGTGATCATTTCTACATTTCCGAAATTAAGTTTGGTTGATTGATGCAATCTCCATGGAAATCACAGTAGATTTCGTGAGTTTGGAGCTTGATGATGATGACATCATCGTAAGCACACACCTCCCCAAATATCTAGGGCAAACGGTTTCAATGTTGGGACCAAACGGTTTCACCAAACCGTTTGGTGACCAAACGGTTTGCAAACCGTTTGATGGTTTGGGTCCCAAACCGTTTGGGATGGTTGACCATTTGATATGGTTGACCATTTGAATATATATTCTGTGTTTCTTGGATTTTGATCCAATGGTTTCAATTGGTTTGATCTTGAAGGTTTCATTTGTGAATGATTACTTAATTGCAAACCCTAATCGACTAAGTGTTGAATTTCCAATTGATTGAGATGATGGTTTGGGTTGATTGACCCAAACGGTTTCAAAACTGTTTGGGGATCACCCAAACGGTCTCAAGACCATTTGAGGGTCACCTAAGACCGTTTGGAGTTCTAGGGTTAAGTATGGATAAGTGTTTGAAGATCAAAAGATATGGTATCAACCCTAATCGGCTAAGTGCTGATTTTGCAATTGAATAAGTTGATGGTTTGGGTTGATTGACCCAAACGGTTTCAAAACCATTTGGTAATCACCCAAACGGTCTCAAGACTGTTTGAGGGTCACCCAAGACCGTTTGGAGGTATAGGGTTGAGCATGGTTGGGTATTTGATGATCCAAAGATACCAAATTGAATTGCAACTAAGTGTTGATTTGATAATCAATCCAATGGTCCAAAACCCTAATTGGATGTCATGGTTTTTGATGATGGAATGTGCAAACGGTCTCAAGACTGTTTGGAGATCTACCAAACGGTCTCAAGACCGTTTGGTGGTCATCCAAGATCGTTTGAGGTCAGGTCATATCATGTGATGATGATAGTTCATTGATTTCAATCGATTTGATTCCACAATGTCAACCATTGATGGATCCTCGATTTCAAACCCTAAGTGATGGTTTCTTGATTATCAAACCTAGTTAAATTGGGTTCAAAACCCTAAATTGAAGGTCTAATTGAATGGTGATTCAGTGGTCCAATTGATGAATGCTTTAGTGATTCAATTCATAATTGGTCCATGGATTGAAACATTGAATCGATTGAGTGTTGAAGTACCTTTTTGGTCCATGCAGTTTTGAGAAGGTTTGGACCAAACGGTCTCAAGACCATTTGGGACCAAACGATCTCAAACCGTCTGGAGACCCAAAGTGCAAACGGTTTCAATACCTACTTTGTCCAATTGGTTTCAAGTTAACTTGTTCAATTGATTTTCAACCAATTGATGTATGAGAACCAAGATCATTGAGGGTCTAAGTAATTAAATTTGTGAAGATCAACATGGTTAATCCATTTGTACATCTCATGTAATTGAAGGTTCAATATGGTGAATCTATTTAGATACTTAATGCAATTGAAGATTTCAATGGTTAACCCAATTGATCACTTTGTGGAATTGAAAGTTTAATTGGTCAATTCTTTTGAATTACTTATATAATTGATGGTTTAATTGACTAGACCATTTGGACATCTAATATGATCAAAGGTCAATCAGCTATGTGATTATTAAAGATGTAGACCCATGATGATTGTGAAGGTTAACCCTAGATATGTGTACTCAAGTGAAGAGTTGACCTAGATTAATCTTGGAATAGTTAACATACTACAGAGGATGAGAGAGAGAATGAGAGAGATGAATGCTTATATAATTAAGCCTAATTCTCTCATTATGAGTAAACTATGTGATAAGGGTTGATCCATAATAATGAGATCACGAAACCCTAATCAATGAGCCTAAACTCTAATTAGAGCAATGCTATGTGTGAAACCCTAATTAGAACAATGCTATGTGTGAAACCCTAATTAGAACAATGCTATGTGTGAAACCTTAATTAGAGTAATTCTATGTGTGAAACCCTAATTAGAACAATGCTATGTGTGAAACCCTAATTAGAGAAATGCTATGTGTGAAACCCTAATTAGAGAAATGCTATGTGTGGAACTCTAATTAGAACAAAGCTATGTGTGAAACCCTAATCTATGGCAAAGCTGAGTGTTATCATAAATCCAAGGTGATAATGTTACAACCCCAATTTTTGGGTTCAATTGGTGAGAAATGTAAAATCTCATATTAAAGATAATTGAACAAATAATGATATAATTTGTTTTGAAGACATGGATTTCGTTTACAATAGCCTTGATGATTGTTTTGTGGGCTTTATTGGCTATTGGGCCCAAATAATAAGGAAATCCAATTAGTGAATGAATAATTGAATATTTGAGAAAAGAAATAAGTAGAAACCTCTAGAAGGCAAATACAAAGAGGGATTTCGTGCCTCTTGGGTTCCTTGGGTTCCAAGGAGTCCAAAGTTGCATAAAGAAAGCAATAAGAAAAGAAAAGATTAATTAAGTATTTCTTTATTAAGAAATAAATGGAAAATAATGATAAAATGTGGAAAATGAGTGGAAAGAGGCATAAATGAGATTTCTTGGGGAAATTTCATATCCATGAGGTTGCTAACATTAAAAGAAAGGCTAATGAGGAAAATAAAAGAGAAATAAAGAGAAATCCTCAAAAAGAATTATTTTAATAAGAAATAAACAAGATAATGTGAAATAATGCATATAGATGCATCTAAAAGGATAATAAGTATCCTTAAAAAGTAATTTCGAAATAATAGAGTTTCTTGGGGTACAAGGAGCCCCAATGAAGGAAGAGGAAAGAGAAAATACCAAAACTTGCAAAATAAAAGATAATATGATACTTTATTAATGATTTTGGTGGAATTATGAACAAGGAAGTAATTTCTATTAAAAGAAAATAGAAATTCGTTCTAATGGATTAAAGAGCAAGAATAAAAAGGATAAGAAAGAGGAATTTCAAATTTCTTAATGACCAAGGATCAAGAGGAAACAAGGAATTAATTAAAAAGAGAGGTTTTGTTCTCAATTATGGGAAATGAGGTTTCCTAATGAGGAAGAGCCTTGCTCTCTTCATAGGAAAGCACGTTAGGGTGTGGGTGTCCTCCTCTATATAAGGGGTAGTACTGTTGGACGAATCCAAGAGAAATCTCACGTTTCTCTCTCTCTCTCGTCTTCTTCTTGTTCTTCCATCGTATAAACCCTAACCAATGAGAAACTTCATGATTGCAGAGATATGAGGCTGCAAAGAAGGATACAAGGGAATCACGATGTCCCATGACATCTCGGAAGAGCTCAGCCATCCTTCCCGAGCCCCAGCTCTTGCACGGCGGCCGCAGAAGAGCAGCGGGCCGTACGCAAGTTGCAGAGGTTGGGAAGCATGTTTTAGTCATCTCGGCCATGACCAAGAGGCTCCTTCACATACACAGAAGCACGTCGGAGTCAGTGGGAGCCTCCCTGGGGGTCATCGAGGTCGAAGAAGAAGGAGACGAGCTACGTCCTGGGCCGTTAGGGCGGCAACGGTGCTTGCGGGAGGTTGAAGATAAGGAATCGGACATTGGACGGTTTTGCCCTTCGCGGGCTAAAGGGATGATCAACTTAACCAGGGGCACGGACGTCAATTCAAAATGTTTCCAAAGAAAGCAATGTTGCATGAGTCTGAGATGACGTGGCGCAATCTCATTGGCTGTGGTAAGTGATTTATTGCAAAAATCATATCTAATGATTGGTAACTCCGATTAGGACAAGTAATATATGAATTTTGATCAGAAGAACATAAGGAATCCAATAAAAATAGTTTTATAGCATGAATATGATCATAGTTCGAAATGTAGTGTAAATTATCATCTTTAATGAATTAAAGATTAAGAAACCCTATTTTGATATGATTAATGTGTTTAATAGGGTTTAATGGATCTTTAGGGTTGATGTTAATCTGTTAAATGTAAAAAGGTACATAATGTTAAAAAAGGAATAACTTTGCACATGATTAGTCTTATTTAGAGTTTATGTGCTTAAATATGCATGAAATTTGAAAAGGGCATAAAGTTATCATCTTTAATGTTTTAATTAAGGAAAAACCCTTAGTTTTGATGATAGATGGACTTATAATGTTATTTGGATAATTCAAGCTAATATTAACCTGTTGTTAATAAAAGTGAAAATAGGATCTAAAAAGATGATCTTTTTATATAATTGGTTTAATTTAGGGTTTTGTGCATGATTATGCACTAATGAGCTTGAAAAACCCTAATTTAGGTGAATATGTATTTTAATTGGTTTAATTGTTCAAATCCATGAATAAATAGGGATGTGATGATCCTAAGTCAATAAAAGACTATTAAAATGGACAGTCGAGCAATTAAGGTTCATAAAAATGGAAAAAGGTATTTTAGGGTTTGTTAACCTAAAAGGGATACGTTTGAACTAAGAAACCCTAATGAATATTAATGAAACCTTAATGCGGATTAGAAACCCTAGAAAGTGAAACCAAGTCAATAAAGTAGATTCTTGATAAAGTATGTAATAAATAGAGTACATATTCTTTTCAAGAATTATGTGATGATTGAATTACTTGCTTGGATCTGTTGATTGGCTTGATTGTATATACATGAAGTATGTGTTGGATAATCTGCATGACTCATCAAATCAGGTATGTGGTTACGCTTATGAATAATCGCTCTAGTTTCACGACGATTCCTGAAGTTTTAATCGGTTGCTTGAAAATAACTGTTGGATGTTTATTTATTTCATGCAACTATAAAGTGACTATGATTATCACTATAATGTGCGTATATAACTGACTAGATCCGGGTCCACCTCTATTGCTTTGAAAAGGCTAAGAAAAAGGGGTAATCCTAGAGCAAGGTCTAGGTTACCGAGAGTTAGAAATTGGGCTACCTACGTGTAGTGCCATGAGACTCATTATCCTGCCATGAGTTAAGGAGTGGGCTACTTACGAGTAGTGCCATGTGACTCAACCCTAGAAATTGGTTCACTTATAGGTGGATCATGAGGGGTTTAATGGGGACAACACAGAGGATAGGGTACCCTTGGATCGCGGAGTTATATCTAAAATGTAATCTTGGTTGTTAAATGATTAATTGAATGATTACATTGTTAACGTAATTACATGATTATTGTTTCCCCCACATACCAGCTTCGGCTGACCGACGTTTTGTTTGTCGGCGTTTTAGGTACAAGCCAAAAGGACAAACAGTAAATCGTCATACTGTGTAATACATGAAGTAAAATACAAGGAGGATTGGTTAAAGTAGAATCCTTAAGTGGATAGAAGTTTAGAGATCCAAGTCTTCAAAAAGGTATGCAAAAAAAATTATTTTCTTACAGCTTTTCAGTATAGTATGTTAAAATTTGATAATTATTCTTAGTTAATTGCCGAACCTTTGATTCGGAAGTCATGGGTGCGTCTTCGACCTCTCGGTCTCCCTTGATTGGGGGTTATCGGGAGGTGGGGTCATAACATTTGGTATCAGAGCTTGGGTTCCTCAGTTAACCATTAATAATTATTAAATTTTACAAACTCCATAGAACCCAAGGGAGTTATTAGAGGAATATCTGAAAGACGGAGGTGTCTAGAAAAGGATCACGGCCGGGGGCTGGCAATATTTTCCTCCGCACCGCTAGTCGGAATATGATGACTCCCAGATCCGTGTGACTGCCTGGCCAAAGTCTTAGGGTATGAATCGAAATAAGATACCTTTATGACTTATCATCTTATTCATCCCTTCTCATCACAAAATTCTGATAAGGACCTAAAGGATTAGGGTTTTCTTTCTTCTCCTCACCCTCTTGAGGTGTGGGTAAGGTTAATAAGGTTTAAGGAATCCTCCATCAAATTAATGAAAGACATGTAAATAAGATGTCATGGACATAAGCTTAATAGATTAAGCGCAAACTAAAGAATAGATACATGCGTAGGTCGTATGACATAAGTTGTCATGTCTTGAGAAGAGACACGAGTCTAGACCTTCTTGCTAGGAGGATAAGTTAGTCTTGGAGATAGAGATCTCCATTGCAAGTAGAGACCTGGAACATCCTCTAAGGATGCTGCTAACCCTAACCCTAAGTGAAGGTTAGAGAGAGATGAGTTGGATCAGGTGTTTGAAAGGACATGCCTTTGGGATGCCATATGATCCATGGGTGACCTAGCACCTTTGGCAACCCAACCCTGGGAAGGGTCGTGCATGTTAGGGTAACGGATAGCTCCTTAGATGATGATATTAGTGAAGGACCTTAGCAACCCTATGGGCTTGTGCAAGTAGGGTATAAATGGCACCTAGGGCACGTCATAGTGCTGACAGTAGGATGAAACCCTGGATAAGGTATTATGCTGGAGCATAAAGGGTTATGGATGATCTTGAGAAAATGTAAGTTCGAACCTAGGCTTCACCCATGTAAAGGATGCTTTTGAGGTTGACCCTTCATGAAGAGAGGACCTCTAATGGTGAGGTTGGTTGTAGGGTTAGCTCTAGAAACCCCTCCAAGAAGGTCGTAAACCGAGACCCCAAGATATGAGGAACAGTGAGGAGTTGAGGATGATGCAACCTAAGTGGATGATAGAGTCTACCTCATGCATGATCCGTTAAGGCTGTTGCTATCTTGGTTGCATTTAGAGGGACCAAACCCTAGAGAGTGAAGATGAAGCATCTGGTGTCTATGTGCCTACGGTATGGGTGTTTACCTTCTGAGGCAGGAAGAAGAGTTCCTTAGACCTAGAAAGGTTTAGTAGCAGGTTATGAGGCCTTGTACCTTGTTGGTTGTCCTTAAGGAGGACCCAACCCTAAGTGTTGCTCGAGTTGAAGGATGACAACAAGTGCATGTCATGCCTTTTGCATGCTTGGTTCGTAGTTAAGAGATAGAGCATGCAGTTGGACACCTACAAGTGAACCTAGGGTTCCTAGGCTTGAGAGGGGAAGTGGTGTACTTAATGCTCGTGATGAGAAGTCGAGTTCCTATAGAGGCGAGCATGGTACTCCTCATGTATAAAGGAAAAGGGAAGCCCCTTAAGTTTAAGGTGTGTTTGATGAACCCCTCACAACTAGGTTGATGATAAAGAAAGGTATGATCTTGATCCAACATTGAGGAAAGAGGACAAGTATGACCTAGCATGGTTCGGTAGGTGATCTGTTGTGCCTTAATAGCTTGCTAGGGTTAAGTAGGCTCATGGGGATGTAAACCCTAGAACTAAGAGCTTTTGTGACCTTGTTGCAAGAGATAGTTTTCCTCCCATCCTGGGAGAGGGACCCCTTTGGTAGGGTGTATATCAGTTTTGTTGGTAACCTGAAAAGGTCTCACAGGATCTTGAGAAGCTAAGTGAAAAGTACATGGTATGAGAATGAACCTGTAGGCCATTAGATATCCATATCTAAGTGCATGTGGATGTGTTACCATGGAGGTAACCGGTATGGGGCTTGACCAGGGTAGGCAGGTTGCCATGATCCCTATGAATGGATAAAAGTCATCCCATGAATGCAGAAAGAGAGATGATGAAGGCTTGGGTAAGGTTCTAAGGTGAACATGTACTATAATGGAGAATCCTAAGTCTATCCTAGGGTCAGGTAGGGATAAGATCGATGAAAGTAGGAGTTGCCTAATTCCCCAGTTGCACATGACCATAGGGTCGGGAGGTAACAACTATCATTGTCTGAGGGCCATGGGTTAGGAGATTGATCACCTTCATGAACTCATGGGACCCAAAGGGCAAATGAGCAGGGCACTCTCTTGATGCATGAGGGAAGAGGGATGACCCCAAAAGTGTCGGTACCCTATAGACCTAGAGGAGATGACCAAGGATATAAACCTTAGTAGGTTCAAGACTAGTTTTCCAGGGAGGTAACTTTGATATCATGATGTCTGTGATGTAGAGACATATGTGGCACATTGCATCTTAGATGTAAAGGTGTATTGGAAAGGTGGGATGTACCATCTCTACTCTTGGAACAGGAAGAACTCTGTATTTGGACTTCAGCCAAATGCTTATTTCCTCTTATTATGGGGGTGAGAGATAGGACATTACACATGCCATACACCAAGGATAAGAGATGATGTAGGTTGGAACGTTGCCACGAGAAATGGGGATAGAGAAGATAACCTACCCTGGTAAAGTGAATGATACATGGATGGTTTGCAAACACTAAGAGGAATGAGGTAGTCACCTTATGAGGATGTTTTTTTTATCATGAGCTATGAGGAACTTACAAGTTATACCAGGTTGAGTTTGATCACCATGATGATGAAATCAGAGAGTGTTCTTAATGAAAATAGACATAGAATTTGAGGTGAAATGATAAGTGATATACATGGAAGTGTATGTCTTCAACGTTACCTAATACCTAAGGATGTGAAGTGGTAATGGATGCTCTGGTTGAGATACATCTAAATTGTTGGACTAGAAGCTAGAAGAGGTTGTTTGGCTAACCCTAAGTTCGAAAAGGAGAGGTGTTTGGATAACACTCAGATATAACGAGATATGTTGAAAAGTTAATGGTTGTTTGGTTAGCCAGTCTAGTCTTTGATGCAAGGAAAGGATGGTGGTAGAACCTCAAGTGCACATCTTTGGAAAGGAAGGTGATGAAACCCCGACTAGAGTGGTTTAGGGTTTCGGAGGAATCGATCTTGAGGAATCAGGACATACATGAAATAATGATTGAAGATCACCATACACCGTGGAAAATGGCAATAGCACTTTGGATGCTTAAGATGAAGTTGCATGTGGTTTATGGCCATGCAAGCCAGGAGGTAAAGGACGAACCCCAATAACCCAGTGTATCGATATAGAGGATAAAAGAGTCCCTGAGAGGGAACGGGAGCTCAACACTATGGGTGTTGTGATAGGTCTTCCCTGGGCCAAGGAAGGTCGAGATGCAATATGGGTTATGGTAGGTCGCCTTACCTAGATAACATGAGAAAGAAAGAGTTCTGTTAAGGGACAGATCTAGTTGAACTACCCATGAGAGAGATGGTTTAACTACACCATGAAGCGAGTTCAAAGGTTCTTGAGTTTGACCTAAAGGTTTCCTTCCAAAAGATGGAAGTAGGTGCATGAAGAACTCGATATTAATATAGTTTATCACCCCTAACTATGGTTAGTATGATCCAGACTAAAGGGTCTGATGAGGGCATGTATGCTCGTTCAGGGTGATATCTAGAGACAGTTCTTGTCCTATGAAAGATGTGACAATGACCACCATAGCCAGTATCGGGTATTATAAGAAGCTCTGTAAGGGAGGTTGTTTCGGTCACCACTTCAGTACGGTTATGTTGGTGAAAGGGGCCACATGATGGTTAGAAAAGGACCACATGATGGTTAGAAAAGGACCACAGTGCGTGTAGATGAAGTCACTTTGATTGTGAAATGGCTGAAAGAAGCCTAGAGATGACGAAAGTCATGAGTAGATGCAAAGTAGACTGACATACAAGTTACTGTGGAAGAATATGTGAAAATCTGACCCCTCTAAGTTATAGCTAAGAGAGCTGAGTCCCCGATGCATGGGTTCTTTTGACATGGTTTGGTGGAGAAGGTTAAGTTTGACCTTACCCCTCAGGATAAAGTAATGTGTGATGAGTTCCATGTGTCCAATTGAGAGCACTATGTGAGGTACCCCGACCATGTGCTGAGTAAGGAACCTAGTGAGCCCCAAGGGAGGTTGACATGGCCTGAGTCACCTGTGCAGTTTATAGACGCCGAGATGAAAGGACTCAGAGAAAAGGATATGCGATGATAAAGGTTCTGTGGAAGCGCCATGAGTATGGTAAAGCCACATAGGGGCCAATGATGGACATGGAAAAGTCTTATCCTGAATTGTTTGTTTGCTTGATAGAATTTTGAGGACAAAATTCCTATAAGAGGGGAAGGATGTTACAATCCCAATTTTTGGGTTCAATTGGTGAGAAATGTAATTTCTCATATTAAAGATAATTGAACAAATAATGATATAATTTGTTTTGAAGACATGGATTTCGTTTACAATAGCCTTGATGATTGTTTTGTGGGCTTTATTGGCTATTGGGCCCAAATAATAAAGAAATCCAATTAGTGAATGAAGAATAGAATATTTGAGAAAAGAAATATGTAGAAACCTCTAGAAGGAAAATCCAAAGAGGGATTTCGTGCCTCTTGGGTTCCTTGGGTTCCAAGGAGTCCAAAGTTGCATAAAGAAAGCAATAAGAAAAGAAAAGATTAATTAAGTATTTCTTTATTAAGAAATAAATGGAAAATAATGATAAAATGTGGAAAATGAGTGGAAAGAGGCATAAATGAGATTTCTTGGGGAAATTTCATATCCATGAGGTTGCTAACATTAAAAGAAAGGCTAATGAGGAAAATAAAAGAGAAATAAAGAGAAATCCTCAAAAAGAATCATTTTAATAAGAAATAAACAAGATAATGTGAAATAATGCATATAGATGCATCTAAAAGGATAATAAGTATCCTTAAAAAGTAATTTCGAAATAATAGAGTTTCTTGGGGTACAAGGAGCCCCAATGAAGGAAGAGGAAAGAGAAAATACCAAAACTTGCAAAATAAAAGATAATATGATACTTTATTAATGATTTTGGTGGAATTATGAACAAGGAAGTAATTTCTATTAAAAGAAAATAGAAATCCGTTCTAATGGATTAAAGAGCAAGAATAAAGAGGATAAGAAAGAGGAATTTCAAATTTCTTAATGACCAAGGATCAAGAGGAAACAAGGAATTAATTAAAAAGAGAGGTTTTGTTCTCAATTATGGGAAAGGAGGTTTCCTAATGAGGAAGAGCCTTGTTCTCTTCATAGGCAAGCACGTTAGGGTGTGGGTGTCCTCCTCTATAGAAGGGGTAGTACTGTTGGACGAATCCAAGAGAAATCTCATGTTTCTCTCTCTCTCTCGTCTTCTTCTTGTTCTTCCATTGTATAAACCCTAACCAATGAGAAGCTTCATGATTGCGGAGATATGAGGCTGCAAAGAAGGATACAAGGGAATCACGATGTCCCATGACATCTCGGAAGAGCTCAGCCATCCTTCCCGAGCCCCAGCTCTTGCACGGCGGCCGCAGAAGAGCAGCAGACCGTCCGCAAGTTGCAGAGGTTGGGAAGCGTGTTTTGGTCATCTTGGCCGTGACCCAGCGGCTCCTTCACATACACAGAAGCACGTCGGAGGCAGTGGGAGCCTCCCTGGGGGTCATCGGGGTCGGATAAGAAGGAGACGACCTGCGTCCTGGGCCATTAGGGCGGCAACAACGCTTGCGGGAGGTTGAAGATAAGGAATCCGACATTGGACGGTTTTGCCCTTCGCGGGCTAAAGGGGTGATCAACTTAACTAGGGGCATGGACGTCAATTTGAAATGTTTCCAAATAAAGCAACATTGCATGAGTCTGAGATGACATGGCGCAATCTCATTGGCTGTGGTAAGTGATTTATTGCAAAAATCATATCTAATGATTGGTAACTCCGATTAGGACAAGTAATATATGAATTTTGATCAGAAGAACATAAGGAATCCAATAAAAATAGTTTTTAGCCTGAATCTGATCATAGTTTGAAATGTAGTGTAAATTATCATCTTTAATGAATTAAAGATTAAGAAACCCTATTTTGATATGATTAATGTGTTTAATAGGGTTTAATGGATCTTTAGGGTTGATGTTAACCTGTTACGTGTAAAAAGGTACATAATGTTCAAAAAGGAATAACTTTGCACATGATTAGTCTAATTTAGAGTTTATGTGCTTAAATATGCATGAAATTTGAAAAGGGCATAAAGTTATCATCTTTAATGTTTTAATTAAGGAAAAACCCTTAGTTTTGATGATAGATGGACCTATAATGTTATTTGGATAATTCAAGCTAATATTAACCTGTTGTTAATAATAGTGAAAATAGGATCTAAAAAGATGATCTTTTTATATAATTGGTTTAATTTAGGGTTTTGTGCATGATTATGCACTAATGAGCTTGAAAAACCCTAATTTAGGTGAATATGTATTTTAATTGGTTTAATTGTTCAAATCCATGAATAAATAGGGATGTGATGATACTAGGTCAATAAAAGACTATTAAAATGGATAGTTGAGCAATTAAGGTTCATAAAAATGGAAAAGGGTATTTTAGGGTTTGTTAACCTAAAAGGGATACGTTTGAACTAAGAAACCCTAATGAATACTAATGAAACCTTAATGCGGATTAGAAACCCTAGAAAGTGAAACCAAGTCAATAAAGTAGATTCTTGATAAAGTGTGTAATAAATAGAGTACATATTCTTTTCAGGAATTATGTGATGATTGAATTACTTGCTTGGATCTGTTGATTGGCTTGATTGTATATACATGAAGTATATGCTGAATAATCTGCATGACTCATCAAATCAGGTATGTGGTTACGCTTATGAATAATCGCTCTAGTTTCATAGTGATTCCCGAAGTTTTAATCAGTTGCTTGAAAATAACTGTTGGATGTTTATTTATTTCATGCAACTATAAAGTGACTATGATTATCACTATAATGTGCGTATATAACTGACTAGATCTGGGTCCACCTCTATTGCTTTGAAAAGGCTAAGAAAAAGGGGTAATCCTAGAGAAAGATCTAGGTTACCGAGAGTTAGAAACTGGGCTACCTACGTGTAGTGCCATGAGACTCATTAGCCTGCCATGAGTTAAGGAGTGGGCTACTTACGGGTAGTGCCATGTGACTCAACCCTAGAAATTGGTTCACTTATAGGTGGATTATGAGGGGTTTAATGGGGACAACACAGAGGATAGGGTACCATTGGATCGTGGAGTTATATCTAAAATGTAATCTTGGTTGTTAAATGATTAATTGAATGATTACATTGTTAACGTAATTACATGATTATTGTTTCCCCCACATACCAGCTTTGGCTGACCGACGTTTTGTTTGTCGGCATTTTAGGTACAAGCCAAAAGGACAAACAGTAAATTGTCATACTGTGTAATACATGAAGTAAAATACAAGGAGGATTAGTTAGAGTAGAATCCTTAAGTGGATAGAAGTTTAGAGATCCAAGTCTTCAAAAAGGTATGCAAAAAAAATTATTTTCTTACAGCTTTTCAATATAGTATGTTAAAATTTGATAATTATTCTTGGTTAATTGCCGAACCGTTGGTCCGGAAGTCATGGGTGCGGCTTCGACCTCTCGGTCTCCCTTGATTGGGGGTTATCGGGAGGTGGGGTCGTAACAGATGATGTAATCCTAACTTAGTGTAACAATGAAGGAAATTCTAATTTAATGGGAATTGTATATCCTAACCCTAATTTGGGTATGAGGTAAGAGAAACCTTACTTGGATGTGAATATAAAACCTTAATCCCTAAAATGGGGTAAGGTGCATGAAACCCTAATATAGGGTAGTGCCACTAATCCTATATGAAGACCTAGCACTGGGTGATGTATTGTGAAATCTTAATTTCACATAATACTAGGTGAAACCCTGATACAGAAGGATGATTATATGAAACTCTATTGAAGAGTATTACTATGTGAAATCCATAAATGTATGGAATATTCTATGTGAATCCTCAAATTATAAATATGGAGAATATTATTCCTAATAATGGAACAATGATTAATATTATGACAAATGTAACACCTAGAGAGGTTGATAATGAATATCCTTATATTGATAGTTCCTAATTCAAGGATGAGTCCATAATATTGGCAATGGTTGTATATTCTAAGTGAGTGACTAATGACCAATACTTTACATGATAAATGTGATGAACTGGTGCATGAAGTATTAGGATGGGGAATACCCTAATACAAGCTAAGTGTGTGAACTCAAGTAAGACAAAGGTGTTGAGGGAAGTGATACATCATGATATGATAGATATCACATCCAACACCCCAATATTGGTATACCTTGATGTGTTATAAGTCCAGGATAATTGGATGAATGACACATGAGATGTGTCATGTCAATGGTTACATTGAGATGTAATGCACCCCATTGAATGTAGGCTAACATGCCTTACAAAAAGGTTAATCCAAACCTATAAACTATGATGTAATCATATTCTGGCAAGGATGAGAGAGAAACTCATACTTTGTGATGATAATACATTCAATGATGAATGATGAGAATAAACAAGTATGATTGAATATTTATGTTATCGATAATGGTTCCTTACTATGTGAAACCCTAATACAGGGTAATGCTATGTGAAACCCTAATACAAAGTGATGCTATGTGAAGTTCTAACACAGAGTAATCCTATGCGAAGCTCAAACACAGACTAATGGGTTATGAATGTAATAAGATAACCCTTGTATTGCATAGTATTGATATGTAATGGTATCATGATTACTAATCATGCAGATATGTTGAGATGATGAGCATAGCCAGGTATGAGCTATGATGTTCTGTATACTGAAAATGTTCTATAGGCCTTATAAGCCTTCATATGCTTTGTTGCTTAGTTAGAGGTAACCCACAATCAATAAGTCCTGTGTGTCACATGATGTGTTAATTATCTTAGATTGTTTATGAGCTTTGTAAACTATGTGCAATGCTTGTGTAGCAAGAATTATAATGTCCCTGGGTCAGATGATATAAAGGTATGAAATTACCTAATAAGTGGAAATAAGTGTTCTATGGTGAGTTTTGGGTTCAAATTCCCAAATTCTATAATCATGATAATGAACTTATTAAAAAGTGGAAATGTACTTGATGAGTTGAGGGACTAAGATCCCAACACTTTGTGAAAAGAGTATGGCTACAGGCCATGACTCCCCAATGACAATGCCATGCATTAGATATATGATCTAACCCCGAAGAGAGTTAATGCTGTGGTGATGATTCTATAGTGAATAAATGTTATACATGTTCTTCATATTCCTTAAAGGATAAGTGACATGTTGTTCTATCAAATTATAGCTGTATTGCTTTTGATAAGAATGATGTTCTAATCTGTTAGACGTTGAATTAACTGCTACCAAACAAATATAATTCATTTGTGTATATTTATCTTCTTAAGCTGCAATAATAATGTTTCTGGCAGAGAGTTATATCTATCGCTGGGGCAATTTACAATTGTCTCACCCCCGTGGGAATCACATTTTTAGGTAGACGCAGACGAGGAGGCAGGAATCCTTCAGTAGGTGAAGGGCAACAACAACAGCAGCAGGGACAGCAGTGAAGTCTCAGGTGGAGACACTAGCTGTTATGTCTTGTATAGATATAGATAGAGTCCTATGTGTCGTCTCTGTACTCTCAGGTCCTCAGAGTAGTAGTTAGTGCTTTCGAGATTTTGGCTCAGTGCCTCGAGATTTTATATTGCCTGTGTTTAGCCTGACAGGACAGTTAATGCTTGTAATTCTCAGAAAGAGATGATACATAATATGTACCTTCGAACAAGAATGTAAATGTGTTGCTTTGGTTCTATGTGAGAAAGTTTTCCTTTGATGGATCTCTTGATAAAAAGGTTTTAATTTTTAGTGATTTTTGGTAATATGTTGTTTAGTGAATGCTTCCGCATTAGTTAATTATGTTTTCATGAGTTGTATGCCACAGGTTCATTGGCTCTAGACTCTAGGGGGGATCCTAACAAAGGGTTCTAGGTGGATACAAAAGATCTAACACTTGATTTACATGATATCTAAGTACTCGCACATTATATACTTGTACAAGTTTTTGCATTGAGTACAATCATGAAAATATTAAACATTTAAGTGCATTAATCTTCAACTATCCACTTAGTATGATCTCCTCATCTTCTTGAACCCTGAAATACTCAAGTAGCATGTTAGATGCATAAGAGTGTTTATTGTCATCAAAACAAAGGGTATGCTGACATGCAATTTTGCCAACAATCTCCCCCGTTTTGAAGATGACAAACATTCCTAAAATATAAGCAAAATATTTGAAATGAAATAAGTTTCATACTTTTGACATACCTGAGATGAATAAATCCTTGAATATCAAAAAATGTATGCTAATATTCCTAAAGTGATATGGAACATGATATCCATCTCTTAAGGCAATTTACCACCAATTAATGTCAAGCCAAGAGATAATTAGATCATGAAACTCACGAAAATATTTTTCTTTATTTTATTTTCTTTATTTCTTCCCCTTTATCATTTATAAAAGATAATTAGATATGTGAATCAACAGTGCTCCCCCTTAATTGATTACTCCCCCTCAATTTATTATTTCTAAGAAAAATGTCAAATTTAGCCACAATTCAAAAATATATTAATTTCTCAATCTTTTACAAGGGATGTTAAGACCTGAAATGATATGAGTTTCCTTTGGGCTCATAGTGGGATCAATAAATGTATCTCTAACCAAATATAAGGGATGTTAAGCCCGTATTTGTATAGAGAATGCAAATTAAGAGCAAGATAAAAAAATATATGCACATTATATCCAAGAATTTTATGAGCTCCTCCTAAAACTCTCAAAGTGAGATAAAAAATGTTAAGGTATTTCAAATCATAACTAGATTTAAAATCAGTTTATCAAGTACATTGAGTCAATTTTTTATGACCTTTAAGAAATTTTCTTTCTTACACAATTTTAGTTAGCAATTTCTCTCATTATAAATATTTGTAATGATTTATCATGATGAGAAATTTATAGGCTTAATATATCAATGTTAGATACAAAATAATTTGATTTACAAATAAGTGTTTCTGTCAGGCTTATTTTTGATCGACCATGACTTCACCTGAAGCGCCCTTTGGTCGAACTCCTTGTCATCCAAGAGGCATTTTTTCATAATTTTAGTACCTACATCTTATCTAGAGTGATCCAAGATATAACATTTTCTTATATATTAGCATGAGTGACCAATCATCTTTCTTTTTGTATGCATTTCAATCTTGTTTCAAGTCATGGGTTCAAGCAAAGATTTCTTCTTTATGATTCTATTAAGAAAACAATTTTATACATCCATTTGAAGGGTTTAATGTCCTTATGAGTGGCTAGAGTTAAATAACATATGAATGGCCTCAAGTCTAGCTATAGTTACATAAATTCTACCAAATTCTATTTCCTCTCATTATATCCTAGCTTTATTTAGTTTATATCTTCATGCCCATTTTGTTCCAATGAATGTTTTTCTTTAGGTCTAGGAACTGAATCTTATACATCATTCCTGGTAAACTCATATAGCAATTGTCCAATAATCAAGTCTTTTAGGAGATATGACTAAGTCTTTAATTTGTTGTGTATAATCATCATTTATTCTTCAACTATCTTAGATGTAGACTTATAAATCCTGTATACTTTGCTAGATGTTGAATATTCCAAGATAAAGCCTTTTTGTGATTGAAGATTGAATTTGTATCTACCATCTTTTGTTGAAGAGAAAACAACATCATGTACCATAAATAGATAAAATTCACATAGGACCAAATAAATTTATGTGAGTGAGTTCTAATATTCTAGTAAACAAAGTTTTAGTTTTGAAATGAGATCTTAACTTGCTTGCCTAGATTACACAAATCTCAGATTTATCAAAAGAAAGTTTAGGTAATGACAATATTCTAAGAAACTTTCTTGCACGAACAATCTTTCTATGCCATAAACAATTCATTATTTACAAAAATTCATTTAATAATAGTATCCATAGAGTTAAGAGGTTTGCAATTATTTTTCCTTTATCAACAACCTTGATATTTTCTTATGAATCATAACCATTTTCATGTCACTTATGATGTACTTCTTTTATCACTTATGATGTACTTCTTTGACAAATAGCTCATTTAAATTTTTTACCAACATTACCTATGCCAATAGTTTTACCTTTGAAATTTTCTCTGACCATGACCAATAATTTTAACATTTCTCCAAGTGTATAAAAAGCTTCCTTGTTTTTGGTCACATTTAAAAGAGAAATTTCTATAGACCATCCAAACCTACAAAGTATGAAAGTTTTGGTACCCATATAGTGGTCCTTTTGGTTATAAATGATTTTCATTAATCTAAATATATATAGATCAGAATGAAAGTCATTTTACAGCTGTCGAGTATTGTTTTCAAGTAAATGACTTCAATTATTAAATTTATGATAGAACTATTTTCGATCAAATTTGTTTTTTGATCGATAAGCATCTCGATTGAGATTCTTGTCGACCGATCATATTTTTGTAGATTTTCCAGAACATGTACTAATTCTAGTATGAACATGACATTTTTATTCCACTTGTTTTAATCCAAATAACACATTTAATCAATCAACTACTTAAATATATACAAGTTGAGGCTTATTTTGGTTGAGTTAAGACTATGAATTTCAAAATGAATTTTAGGTCGAATCTCAACTAATATACCCAACATTTCTGAGTTGGAGGTTTTGTAACCAAAGTGAATTCAATATCCTTCCTTTTCCTATATGGACAAGAAAAAGAGTAATGACCAAAACATAAACAATAATGACACCCGATAAAATCAATTTCATTTCTCTTCTTAGCATTATGGTCATTAGCTAGATTGTATTTAGGCACAAACATGACCTTGGTCTTAGGCACTTGTGTCTTTCTAGTTCTAGGATTTTTGTAGAATTTATCTTTGGGTACATAACCTAGGCATCTCCTTCCAACTTGTCCAGTAGAATTTTCTAAGATTTTATCAAGAATATCATTATTCTTCAAGCCATTAACATACTTTTGCAACTTAACAATTTCATCCATTTTCTTTGTAATATCTAACTTTTCTTGATCTAAGCTAGAAAGCAAGTTATCTCTTTATTTAATAACAACATCATAGTCTGAATGAGTACATAGAACAGGTTGACTTTGAAAATTATTTATCTTAGCAAGCAATTCAATTTTTTCTTGGGAAAGAAAATTATTGTTGGTTTCTAGAGCAAGAAAATTGATATTGGAATCACTAATAGATGATTTGAAGGTATATTTTTCAGACATAGACTTTCATTTTCAAAAGTAAGGTCATTCAAATTAGCATACAAACCATCAGTAGTTTTTGTAATCTTCTTCAATTTCCATTTACAATCATCATAGTTATCATGTCGTTCTTCAAGACTAGTGACTATTTCTTCTTTTGATAAATCAAGAATACTTACCTCATTTGGATATTCATCATCTTCTTTTGCCATGAGACATTCTACTTCTTCTTCTTCACTTCCGCTATCATCGCTTGATCCACCCCAAGCTGCTTTGTATGCCTTGTCTCCTTTGTCCTTCTTCTTGGATGGAGATTTCTTGCTCTTCTTGAGTTTAGGACATTCATTCTTAACATACCTTTTCTTCTGTAAAGAGTGGTATCCCAAATGGGATTCACTCCCTACTAAAACAAAAAGGCATCATCCCATATAACCAAACACCAACATAAATTTTTCACAAAAGGGATGATGACCGATTCATTCAACATGTAAGTATCATAACACCAAAAGTAGCAGCGGAATTTAAAGATGTATCTAACCATTACAAACTTGTTACCATCACTAGCCTTCACCATAGGGTGAGAAAAAAGAAAAACTAATTAAACATAGGACTATATGAGGATCACCTTAGAATTTTAAGAAAGTCTCCCATAAGGTTTTAGTCAAACTTGTTAAGGTACTAGTCCACCCTGGTAGTCACCTCCTTGACCTATACCTGGGGTTGGAAGCGTACCCCAGCAAAAGGAGAAAAAGTAAAAGACATCAGCAAAAGCTGGTATGTGCATACTAAATATGGAATTGAGCAATTTATGGAGTAAAGCACATCAAGTAAAGAATGTTTCCCATAGAAAAGATAAGGACTACCAAATCGAACATAAAAGAAATTGATTTGCAAACAAAAGATAACAATGGAGATCATTGCCATAAATAAAAAATAAAGTTGTGCTACATAAACACTTATCTTGAAATCAGGGCACATAACCCATCATCAACCTGCATGCATGTGAGATAAGCATAGCACTAGAACAATATAAATAACAAAGGCAGTCAAGCCTTATAAACTTTAAACCTGATAGAGAATGGAACATAACAAAACTACCCAATTTAAATGTGTGGGCGAAGTCTCATAAACTTGAAAATCACATATGGGGCATGTAACATCCATAACAAAAATATAATAAGGGCACATAACCCAAAAATCAATGCAATTACACTACTCTAGGGCTACCGAGTCACATAACATGCTTAATGTAAAGGCAAGTAAAAAGTACAGTCAGATTAAACAAGATTTCCATCACATAAATGGACAATATAAACATCCTCCACATAAGTGGAAAAGTTAAGATTTTTTAAATAACAAAGCATAAGTTGGAGTCAAAAGAAAGTCCAATCAAACAGGATGATAAAAAGATCAGAGTAAACATAAATATTTCACATGAAATCATGTTATCAAAAGAAAGAGATATTGTGTAGGCTATTGTCCATAGAACAAAGAGAAAGAAGAAAAAGGTCATTGCTCAATGTATAAGAATATGAGATGAAAAACATACCTCACTTAAGAATCTAAACAGTCCAAAGTCAGTCCTAGATCCAAGTCTAGGTCCCCAAAGCACCTATGATGCATATATGTAGAATTAGGGTTAGGTTTACATTAATTATCCAGAACCCTCAAAATCTCCTTTTTACTATATGTGAATTAGATTATCAAAACCATTGAATGTTATAGATTATCTTTTTTTGAGTTTAGAATATATTTTATTATATTTTTCTTACTTACCAATATTTAGTTATGAATTTAGTAGATTATTATATATTTAGGAAAATCCATTAAAATTCACACATTTACAACATCAGATTTAGGTGTCAAACTTGGCATCATTAGATAGGTTATATTTGATTGATTCCAGATCATATTTTATTTTAATTTTCTGAGCTAGGAAATAATTAAATATGAATTTAGAGAACCCACCAATCATATAAATCCATGTCAATAACTAACTCACGAGAAAATGAGAGAGAGAGAGTCATGAGGTCCGAGTTGGCCCAATCAGGGCTAGCAACTCATATGGCCCCATGGACAGCTTGGCAAGCCACACAACACGGAAAAGAAAAACTAGATAGGGTGAAAAGACCAAGCTACCCCTATAGCAAAAAAACAAAATCAGAGAAAAAAGTAGGGTGAACTGGTGATTCACCTATGAGGATTGTATCTCCTCAGAACTCCTCGACATGGCCAAAACTCTATTGGCCAAGAAGGATCGTAGCTTGATCAACAACATGATCTATCCCAGGCGAAGAATCCATGAGAACCAAGACAACCATACAAAGGAGACAAACCAAAAATCAAGACTCAAGGTGCACTGAGTTGTCAGATCGAGGAGTTCCTCTGACGACCAATGACAATGAAACCTCCACACGACCATAGGCAGCCGAACCAAATGAAGCAACCACATGAAAGCCTTTGTTTGAGGTTGAAGAACACAAACGAACAAAAAATGTGAATCGAGAGTCAAAAGAGTGATAGCAGCACATGAAACACCTTGAAATAGAAGTACATGAAAACGTTGTACTCGACCTGACGAAATAGACAATAGCACGGTCAGGTGAAGGTGGAAATCAGAGAAGGGGGTTACCAGGAACATGTAGGTGCAAGCAATCAAACTTCAACACCACCTATCAACTACAGTAGCCGCTAGAGTCCAGAGAAGAAAATGAGTAGGTCTGAGGTTCTGGGGGTAGCAGAAATCTAACTGAGGGTAGAGGAGAATTGAAAAGATGTTGAGGAATGTTTTTTGGGTTCTTGCGTGAAGACGGGAGGCGACAAAGGAGATTCTGTCAAAGATGGTGGAAGATAGGAAATTGAGGGTTTCTTATTTATAGGGTTTTAGGGCTTGTGCAAGAGATCATCGTGTGAAGAAATATATAAGAAAACCAATGGAGAAGGAATCATGTGTAAAGGTTAAGAAACAGGCGAGAAATCTTCAAAAAACCAAGGTCCCAATCGATACATGTTTCCTTCGCGGGTCACGAGGAAGGTGATGGAATGTGGGTCATCCGATCAAAAATCAAATGGTTAATATGCGATGTGAGATTAAAAAATAAAAATACTCACGTGACATTTAAATCGAATTAGCAATCTTATCCACTAGAAATTGATTAAAGTGATACATATAATTGTTTAAGTTTTTCTCTCTCCTCTATTGAGGATGCAAATGAACTCCAATATTAATAAAATTTGGCACATAGACTAATTTGGAGATGTAGAATCCAAATATGGCCTAAGTTTTCACTTTTGAAAATTCTAGATATTTTATTCAATTCTTATAAAACATATCACAATTTCTCTTTCTTATCACATTAGATACATCTAGAATCCTCCAATTAATGTGAAACTTCACGTTTAAGAAAACCAAATCATCTAGAACATGAATTGGCAATTAATGTTTCCTTTTGGGATTATTTGATACATTATTTAATGTTTTGGGCTTTATCTTCTCGTTCTCTCTCCTAATCTACACATGATCTTTAAAGATTATCCAAGTTGCATGAAAATTTACCCAAAGGGTATTTTTAATGTGTAGATTATGAACCTAATATTATTTTCCACTTTTGGAGTCATTAAATGATTTATCTCAAATTTTTAGGAAAACTCACATTTTCTTTTCAAAATAAAAGGAATATAGTTGTTGTTATTCTAATATTATGAAATTTGTCCTCCAAGCCAAAACCAACCCAAGGAAAATGAATATGAAGTTATTCTTATCAAATTAGTTTTTCTTTTTATGAGTTTTGCATAATTAACATTGTGGCCCATTATTATTTTAGTTAACAAATTATTTCATCTTTACTATTATCATTCTTCCAATACCATCACTATAACCAAAAGGATATATGTCAATTTTATGCACAAAATCTTATATATTTATCTTTTATCTCATTTAGTTTATTCATTATATATTTATTTGGATAATGTAACATTTTCTTTCCATTATAAACACATAGTTATCCTGCACTTATTATCTCTCTTATCATCATACCTTAATCATCATTATCTCATGTGACATATTCTATGTATCCTTTATTGGTCTAAAGATTAATTATGAAAGTATTAGGTCATATTTGTTTATATGTCTATATGTTAGGGTTTCAATTAAGATAGTAATGTGTATATCTTTATCCTTGTTTGGCTAATCCCAAAGAATTAAGGTCTCTAATCTCTTAACCTTAGAATAGAATAAGGTTATAGATTTTGATATGTTACAACATACCACCCCTTAAAGAGATTTCATCCTTGAAATATAAACATCCATTTTAAACAAACAACTATTTACCACCCCTTCAAATGTTTTACCTAACAAGTCAAACTAAACACCATCAAGATACTATGGTTACTTATGCATATTTTAGTTGTGAATATTTTAGAGGTTTATATGGTCCATGAAACCAACTAAGAAGTCATATCCAACTAGGATTGAACTTTAAGTCCTTGGTCCACTAACCTAAGAACCCTAAGATACACTTCAACAACCAAAGGTCATAGAGCACAAAATGGTAGGTCAACTAAACCTTTATTGCAAGACATATCTTCCTAGTCATCACTCCATCATAATAACTAGGGTTTTAGAATCACTAATTTTAGGATTTCTTTCTTCATTGTGACTTAGTTCAAGAAAATCTCGATAAAATCCAGAAGACTCTTGTACATATAATAGTATACTTAAAAATAATTTTTGGTGAAGAAATCTATTTGTCATAAAACAAACTATGGATCCAAAATAAATTATAGAAACCAAGTCACAAATTTTCCCCCATAATAAGATCTCCTTATCCTACCAATACCTCATCCTCAAACATGACCACCCTCAAGCCAATACATGATAACATATATATATGTTACCATTAACGAATATGGTAGGGCAAAATCACCTAGAACCTTAACACATTAAGGTTTAATAAACATGGTTCTAATGTGAAACTCACATCAACCTTTCACCATCTCATGAAAAACATATATAAATTCTAGGGTGAACATCTCACCTAGAGGGCAACTATATAAGGTAAGAGCTCTAATCTAGGAGACAAAATTGAAATAGTCAGATTCTGACTGCCATGAGATCTGATACCATGTTGTAAAGAGTGGGATCATGTATGAGATCCACTCCCTACTAAACCAAAAAGGCACATCCCATATAACCAAACAACAACATAATTTTTTTTCAAAAGGGATGATGACCAATTCATTCAACATGTAAGTATCATTACACCAAAAGTAGTATTAGAAGTTAAAGATGTATCTAACCATTACAAACTTGTTATCATCACTAGCCTAAACCACACAGGGTGAGAAAAAAGAAAAACTAATTAAACATAGGACTAGATAAGGATCACTAACAACTTCAAGAAAGCATCCCACAAGGTTTTAGTCAAACTTGTTGAGGTATTGGTCCAACCTGGCGGTCACCTCCTTGACCTATACCTGGGGTTGGAAGTGTACCCCGGTAAAAGGAGAAAAAGTAAAAGATATCAACAAAAGCTGGCATGTGCGTACTAAATATGGAATTGAACAATTAATGAAGTAAAAGACATCAAGTAAAGAATGCTTCCCATAGAAAAGATAAGGAATACCCGATTTGGCATACAAGAAGTTGATTTGCAAATAAAAGATAACAATGGAGATACTTGCCATAAATAAAACAATAAATTTGTGCCACATAAGAACTTATCATGAAATTAGGAAAAATACCATATCATCAACATGCATACAGGTGACATAAGCATAGCACTATAACAATATAAATAACAAATGCGACCAAGCCTCGTAAACTTGAAACTTGATAGAGAATGACACATAACCAAACTCCACAATATAAAATGTGTGGGCCAAGCCTCATAAACATGAAACCCAGGAATGGGGCACATAACCTTCATCCCAAAAATATAATAAGGGCACATAACCGAAAAACCAATGCAATTACACTACTCTAGGGCTAGTGAATCACATAACATGCTTAATGTAGAGGCAAGTAAAAAGTATAGTCATATTAAACAAGATTGCCATCAAATTAAAAGGACAATATAAACATCCACCACATAAGTAAAAAAAGTAAGGTTTCTTCAAGAACGAAGCATAAGTTGGAGTCAAAAGAAATTCCAATAAAATAGGATGATAAAAACATTAGAGTAAACATAAATATTTCACATGAAATCATGTTCTCAAAAGAAAGAGATATTGTGTAGGATATTGTCCATAGGACCAAGAGAAACAAGAAAATAGGTCATTTCTCAATGTAGAAGAATAGGAGATGCAAAATATACCTCACTTAAGAATTAAAACACTCAAAAGTCAGTCCTACATCCAAGTCTAGATCCCCAAAGCACCTATGATGCATATATGTAGAATTAGGGTTAGGTTTACATTAATTACCCAAAACCCTAAAAATGACCTTTTTACTATATGTGAATTAGATTATCAAACTATGACATGTTTTAGATTATCTTTTTCTGAGTTTAGAACAAACTTTATTATATTTTTGTGACTTATAAATATTTAGTTATGAATTTTGCAAATTATTATCTATTTAGATAAAATCCATTAAAAAGTATACATTTACAACATCATATTTAGGCAACAAACTTGGTATGATTAGATAGGTTATATTTTTCTAATTCTAGATCATATTTTTTTTTTCTGAGCTAGGAATAATTACATATGAATTTTAGAAAATCAACCAATCAGATAAATCCACGTTAGTAACTGACTCGTGAGAAAATAAGAGAGAGAGAGTCACGGAGTCTGAGTTTTCCCAATTAGGGCTAGCCAACTCGATCGGCCCCACAAACATCTTGGCAAGGTGCACAACATGGAAAAGAAAAACAAGACATGGTGAAAAGACTAAATTTCCCCTATAGAGGGAAAACAAAAACAGAGGAAAAAGGAGGGGAAATTGGTGATTAACCTATGAGGATTGTATCTCCTCAGAACTCCCCA
The DNA here is from genome assembly GCA_963693085.1 of Alisma plantago-aquatica. Classification (NCBI taxonomy): domain Eukaryota; kingdom Viridiplantae; phylum Streptophyta; class Magnoliopsida; order Alismatales; family Alismataceae; genus Alisma; species Alisma plantago-aquatica. Next base: position 122,830,021 of record OY856412.1, read on the forward strand.
GCATGGCCAAAACTCTGCTGGCCAAGAAGGACCACAACTTGCTCCACGACATGTTTTGCCTCAAAAGAAGACTCCATGAGAACCACGACAAGCAAACCAAGGCAGCAAGAAAAAAAATCAAGACTCGTGGTGCACTGAGTCACTGAGTCGAGGAGTTCCCCTAACGACCACTGACAATGAAATCTCCAGACGACCACAAGCAACCGAACCAAAGGAAGCAACTGCACGAAAGCCTTCATTTGAGGTTGAATAACACAAACAAACAAAAACTATGAATCGAGATTCAAAAGAGCGACAATAACATGAGAAACACCTCGAAATAGTAGTACATGAAAACACTCTACTTGACCTAATAAAATAGACAATAGCATGGTCAGGTGAATGTGGAAATTAGAGAAGGGGGTTACCTAGAACGTGTAGGTGTAAGCAATCAAACTTCAACACCACCTATCAACTACAGTAGCCGCTAGAGCCCAGAGAAGAAAACGAGTAGGCATGAGGTTTTGGGGGTAGAAACGATCCAATTGAGGGTAGAGGAGAATTTAAAAGAGGTTGAGGAATGTTTTTGGGTTCTTGTGTGAAGAAGGGAGGCGGCGAAGGGGCTTCTAACAAAGATGGTAGAGAATAGGAAATTGGGGGTTTCTTATTTATAGGGTTTTAGGGCCTGTGCAAGAGATCATCATCTACAGAATCAAATAAGGAAACCAATGGAGAAGGAATCACGTGAAAAAGGTTAATAAATTGGTGAGAAATCTTTGAAAAACCAGGCTGCCAATTGACACCTCTATCCTTCGTGGGTCGCGAGGTAAGTGACGACCTGTGAGTCGTCTAATAAAAAATTGAATGTTGAGATGTGACGTGGGAGTGAAAAATAAAAATAAATGTGTGGCATTTAAATCTAATAGGAAATCTTATCCAATTAGAAATCAAATTAAAGTGATACATATAATTGTTTAAGTTTTTTTCTCTCCTCTATTGAGGGTGCAAACAAACTGCAAAATTAATGAAATTTGGCACCTAGCCTAGTTGGTACATGTAGAATCCAAATATGGCCTTAGTATTAGTTTTCACTATTGAAGTTTCTAGATATTTAATTTAATTCTTTTAAAGTAACTCACATTTTCTCTTTCTAATCACATTAGATACATCTAGAATCCTCCAATTAATGTGAAGCTTCACCTTTAAGCAGAACAAATCATGTGGAACATGAATTGGCCATTAATTTTACCTTTTGGGATTATTTGATACATTATTTAATGTTTTGGGCTTTATCTTCACTTTCTCTCTCCTAATCTACACATGAGCATTAAGATTATCCAAACTGTATGAAAAATTACCCAAAGGCTATTTTTAATGTATAGATGACGAATATAAGATTATTTGCCACTTTCGGAGTCATGAAATGATTTATCTCATATTTTGTAGGAAAAATCACCTTTTCTTTCCAAAATAAAAGGGATATTATTCTAAAATTATGAAACTTGGCCTCAAAGACAAAACCAACCCAAGGAAAACATATATGAAGTTATTCTTATCCAATTAGTCTTCTTTTTATTTGTTTTACATAATTAACATTATGGCCCATTATTATTTTATTTAACATTTTATTTCATCTTTACTATTATCATTCTTCCAATACCATCTCTACAACCAAAAGGATATATGCCAATTTCATGCACGAAATCTTATATATTTATCTTTTATCTCATTTAGTTTGTTCATTCTATATTTATCTGGATAATGTAACATTTTCTCTCAACTATAAACACATAGTTCTCCTATGCTCATTATCTCTCTTATCGTCATACCTTAATCAACATTATCTCATGTGAAATATTCTATGTATCCTTTATTGGTCTTAAGTTTGATTATGAGACATTGAGTCATATTTGTTTATATGTTTACATATTAGGATTTCAATTAAGCTACTAACGTGTATATCTTTATCCTTTTTTGGCTAAGCCCAAAGAACTAAGATCTCTAACCTCTGAACCTTAGAATAGAATAAGGTGCTAGATTTTGGTATGTTACATCTTCCCGCATTCAAAGAACCAAAGAGAGGAGGAGGAGGAAACACTAGAATTCTTGTTAGATTTTAATCTTCTATATTTCTTAGCATTTACAATGAGTGCCTCTTCTTCATTGTCATCTCCACTTCTCTCATCACTTTCTTGAGTGATGACTTGTGTTTTGGTTGACTCTTTTAATGATATGTCCTTTAATGATATGTCCTTCCTTCTTCCTTTTTGTAGTTCCAACTCCAATCTTTCTTCTTCTTCTTCAAGAGTAACTTCATGAGTCTCTAGATTTCTGATGAGTTGCTCCATCTTCAACTGGGCAAGGTCATTGTCTTCTTCAATGGTCGTCATCTTTGTCTTGTACTTTAGAGGAAAGGATCTAAGAATCTTGGACACTTGATCTTCCTCACTTGTATACTTAACCAAGGCATTAAAGTTGTTAACAATAGAAAAAAACCTTGCATATTTCATTAATGGACTCATTAGATTTCACACGGAATTGTTCAAACTTTTGTCTAAGCATGTTAATCTTAGTATTCTTAACTTGAGTTGTACCTTTATGTGTAACCGAAAGCTCATGCCATATTTCATAAGCGGTTTCACATGAATACATCCTATTAAACTCAGCAAATGAAAATAGAAAAATATAAAATACTTACCGCTTATGCATTCAATTGAACTTGCATTACCGTTTTGGGATTCCGTGTCACATACTCCATATTAGGAAGATCATAGGGAAAGGACACCATTATCCTGGCTGATCCCTTAGAAGTAGAGTTGCATCCTTCTTTTCCAATGAGTGTAGTTGCTTCCGTAAAAGGGTGGTCGTTGGCTCACATGAGTTCCTTTGAGGTTGAGGTTGTGTAGAACACCATCCCCAATTTAATACTAGTTAAGGCTCCTTTAATACCTGCTCTGATACCAATTGAAGTATCTAGAGGGGGTAAATAGAGATTTTAATACTTTAAAGTTCAATTAAAAACTTAAAGCAAAGAAGGAGGAGGAAACAAGGAAGAAACCTCAATTTAAAGTGGTTCCAACCTTTGAATCAAAGGTTCTCAGTCCACTACCCAATTGTTTCCAATTGGTATTTTGAAAGTGATTTATTTTATTTACCTCGCAATGATGTTACAATAAAATACAAATACCTTCCACCTCCTTGAAGCATCCTTCACCTTAAAATAGCCTCAATCTCCTTGGTGTATCTTTCTTGAAGTAACCTCAAGCCCTTAGAGTAGCCTTCATCACCTTGAAGTAGCTCCACCACCTTGAGGCAGTCTTCACCTAAAAGTAGCTTCAACCTCCTTTGAAGTAGCCTTCTCGAAGTAACCTCAAGAAACCTTAGTGAAACCTTCACCACCTTGAAGTAGTTCCACCACCATGAAGTATCCTTCATCTAGAAGTAGCTTCAACCTCCTTTGAAGCAACCTTCTTGAAGTAACCTCAAGCAACCTTAGAGCAACCTTCTTTGCCTTGAAGTAGCTTCAAGCAACCTCCCTCAGACATCCTCCTTGTAAGGACTGGGACCCAAGAGGGGATCCACTCCCTACTAAAAAAAATTGAAGAATAAAACACCCATTCCAAACACACTCAAAGGTATGCAGGAATACGTGCAAAATTGTCAAACTTCAATAAATGGTATTCAAAACAACCAAAGTGTAGCAGTGGAATCAAACAAATGACTATATTCAATTTTCACAATAGACTACAAAAGTACAACATAATCTCCCATAAGGGTTTACATGTATGATACAACATAAGGATCTAAGTAGAGGAAAGTCTGAACTACTTCAAATCTGTCTCCAAGGAACATCTCCAAAATCTAGGTCCATGTTGGAAGCTATGTTCTCCTAGACCATGTTCAACACCTCGATCTAAGCACAGGTGGTTAGGAAATAACCCAACAAGAGAGAGAAATACAAGGTATGTGTCAAATAATGAACAAGAACAAAAGATAAGGAATAACATGAAAGTAAAGGCTAAGATTTCATCACAAGATGAAGAGAACAAGAGTATGAGGCATAATCAAAATAGATTCTTGCCATAACATTAAAATAGTAAAGGAATTGCAAACATGATTAATATTGACTAACTTAACTAAGTAGGGTTAGGTACCTACTGGACCTCAACCTATAGGTGAGGGATAATTAATACATCCCCAGTCACTTATACATACTTTTATGGGGAAGAATAAGACATTCCCCAAGGCAAATTAATACATGCCCTATCTATGGGTGGTTGTACATAAGTACCACTACTATAGATAAATAGCCCATAAAATCAACATGCTAGAAAAGAAATCCTGGCAAGTCAAAGCATCATATACTTGAAACATGAAAGTTAGGTACAAGATCTAAAAAAAAATATTATTACTGATTTTGAGGCAATTTAACAAAAGAATCATAAACAAAGGAAATAGGGTTCATATAGTGCCTCATTAGGGAATATAGGGTTTGGTTTGCAAATACCCCAACTTAGGGTTTAAGAATGGACATACCGCTCTTACTGATATCAATTACTAACTTTGACCACTTTAATTGAGTCCAAGTTCCTCTTTGCCTATTTTCAATGTATTAACATGTATTAGAGTACATAATGCACATTAATGTATAGAAACCCTAATTTTAGACACTTTTTAGCAAAACTCAGATTTAGACTCTAAAAACCTCACCAATGAACTTATTAGGCTCTCATTATCAAGAAAATATACTTTTATGTTAATTTTGGAGTTATGATGATTAAGATGTAATTTTTATGGATTTTTTTGCATTAAATTTATTTTACAAAAATAATCCTGTGTAAAACATCGAAATCAAACCTTGAAATATTTTTATTAGATAGAGATTAATTTTTAAATTCCAAAATATATTTATTTGTCAAATTTGGATAAGTGGATGAAAAGATATGAATTCTTCAATTTAAACCAATCAAGAAATGAAAAGTCAAAAATCCTTGTGAAAGAGGGGAATATATATATATATATATATATATATATATAGAGAGAGAGAGAGAGAGAGAGCACCATTTGAAGCAAGATTAGGGATGGAGATGCATAGGTAACCAAACTTGATCTTCTAGAGAAGGAAAAATAGCAAGAAACCAAAACCCTAGAAGAACATGGTAAATAGAGATGGAGATCATTGATTTTAAACATAGAATCATGAGTTTTAAGTATTTAGTAAGAAATATATGAGAAGGGGGTTACAAAACTCACCTATAGGAAGGTGGACATGTTCAAGCAGCAAGGTTCCCAAGCTACAGAGGTTGGTTTCTGTTGGATCTAGGGATCAAAAAGGGGGGTTAATAGAGCTTCAATAAATTATCACAAGATAGATTACACCTTCAAATTATATCAAATAAAATCAATAGATTAAGTGCAATTTGAAGTCCTAACCAACAATCATAACAAGGATGAGAGGAATTGATAGCAAGAACTTGACAAGGTCATGTAGAGTGGTTCCATTCTCCAAACTAGAAGAGAGTCAGTCTACTACGTAGAGAGGTCAACCTCTAGAACTTTGCAAGTTCTTTTCTCTATATATTCACCAATAAGAGTTACAATACAAAACCACCAAAGGACTTACCCATCCAAGCACAAAGAGTTTCTACCTCACCAAGGAGTTACCCACTTTGCCAAGAGTCTTCAGACTTCTTCTAAGGTCTTACGTACTCTTGCACAAGTCTTCCGCCTTCAGGGGTTTACCCACTCTTCTTGGATCTTCAGCCTTTGCCTTCTCCTTCACCTGGAGATGATCTTCACCTCTTCTTCAACCTTGAAGAAGAATAACAATAGCTCCATCTTCACTCAGAGTAGTTTGCTTCACCTTTGCTTCATGGAGGAAAGGGGTAGGGAAGATGGAATGGATGACAGCTTTACAAGCACAAGGAAGTATTTCTCTTAAAACTGGGCTATCTCACTCATAATCACAAAATGAAGTGTAAACAAGAGAGAGAAATGGGCTCAAGGAGTTGCAACACACTCAACTCTAGAAAGGACTTAGAATAGCATGAATGAGCAAACTTGGAATGAACCCCAAAGGGTCCTATTTATAGTTGGGGGTGTTCCCTTGAGTGTGGGATCACTTAGGGTCGAAAGATAGCCATTTTCCAAGATGCAACATGTCTATTTTTGCCCAAAACAACTCACCAACGATTATAATCACTTTTTTGTATTTTCCATACAGTACATTCGATCGAGTTTCAATAAAGGTAACTCGACTAATCCACTAAATGACGAAGCCGTTTTTTAAACTATCGGTCGAGTTTGTTCTGGAAAACTCGACCGATAAGATAAAATTAGGTTTGCTTAGTGAGTCAGTCGGTCGAGTTCTATGAGTGTACAACTTGACCGATGGGCCATCTTCAGAAAATCCATCATAGGATCGGTCAATTTTCCAACTCAACCGATGAACAACCTATGACAAATTTTCTAAATTGACATTTGAGTGATTAAACCATGGAATTAAGTGTCCCTGATTTTTTCTCATAATTACAAGTCATATCATTAATACTAGTGATTACAAAAATTATCTAAGGTCATTTGGAGTGATTTCCCAAATTGCAGACTTGCATTGCATTTGACTTGAACTTGAACATGCTAGGGCTTGTATAATTTGATCCTTTTCATGTACCTAAAGCTTAAAACCAATCTTGAACAAACATATTAGATACATAAGAATGGGATGGTTAAGTCATTATCAAAATATGGGCAATGTATAACTCTCAAGTCAACATTCTCCCCCTTTTTGAGAATGACAAACCATTCCACAATCATATTTAAAAGGATATTGAAGTTATACCTTTGTCTTGTGAATTGTACGGGGATTCAAGATTTGAACAATGTGAATTGCTCCCCCTTAATCTATGTTTATTCTAACCTGCATGGTTAGTCTATCTACACAAAGCAACATGACATATATATACTATATGGTCCTTTAGCAAGTCACATGATAAAGCATATAATGAACAAGAAAAGGATCACATAGGCAATACAAATAATATGGTTGAGCTTAGAAATATTAAACTTCTCTCCCCTTTTTGACTTTATCAAAAAGGAAGGGGGTAAAAAAGAATAGAAACATGTTTTCTCTAAGCACAATCAATTACATCCATAACATGCAATCTCAAAGCATACATCAAACATAGACGAGAGAAACAAACAATCTAAGTCATAACCAAAATATGGTAAAACATGGCACCAACTCATGAGATATAGTAAATCAAAGAGTAAGTGTACACATGGTTAAGATTACAACCTAGAAAACAAGTTCTTAGAAAATAGCTACAAGCCAAAATGTTGAAATCTAGATGATAAAATTGTACAGCTTAGAACATGTGCCCAGATGTTTTTAATACAAAATAGCCTAGAAAGATATATATGATCAACAACTAGACTAAAAACTAGAACAACTAAACATGTAGGTCATCTATGTCTACACCATCCACATCATCATAAACATAAGAGGCATCAGGCTCATAGTCGTCATCTCCATCTAAAGGTGCAACAACATCACCTTCATCACCAGAGTCACTAGCAAAAGTCATCAGAACCATCATCAAAAGCATCATTATCATCCTCATCAGCCTCCTCGTTAGCAGCGGCAGCCTCCTCATCAGCCTGGTTTGGCATCTCTTCATCAGTAGAGGGACTGAAACCACGATCAAGATAACGTCCATTCTTCTCATCCCAAGACATACCAAGATCATGGAGCTCATTGGCCTATGTGAAGGAAGGAGAAGAACTACTGAAGCTAGAAAGTAGAGTGGCCAAGGGGGCATCTAGCAAAGGCAGCACACTAGAGGTAGATCCACCAACAGTAGGGGGTGCAACAACAGAAGGCACAGGTGGAGGGGCATGGTAAAAGAAATCATATGCATAGGATGCATAGTCACCTCCTAGGAAAGGCTGGTAGGTAGGGTAGGGGTGTGCACAGGACATGTTCATGTTAGACATGATGGAACATATGTATTGATGCAGGTGCTCCTGAACCTGAAGGTTGTATGCCTGTTGATGCATAATGTAGCCCATAAGGGTTTCATTTGACACATGGAATGAGGTACGGGCAGGTTGGGTAGGATGAGGTGGTGGAGGTGGGTAGAGGCAGGGGTAGAGGCACCAGGGGTGGTGGAGGATATGATAGGCACAAACTTTTGAAGAGTGGTATCACTAGTGCAAACTCCTTTCTAGGCAGGTTTGTAGTGAAGGTTGTGGAGAAGAGATTTGCCAGTGGCAAGCTGGAATAGACCACAAATTAGGGTTGGGTGGGTGCCAAGGGTGTTCTTTCCTGAGTCAAAGCAGGTCATATGATGGAGAACATATCTTGACCACTTGACTCTGATGTTCTTCAAGAGACAATACATGATCACCGTAGTGTTTTCTGCATTCTCAGTTTGATTCTTCTTTGGGTGAATATTATAGTTAACAACTAGGGAAAGGATGTATCTCTTGAGGTCTAAGGTAGAGGAGGGAAGGGTTTACTTCTTCCTATATGGGAATTGAGGCTTCTTCAAGAACTTATGAATATCAGGGAGAGTAAGATCGTATTGCTTGTAGAAGGCCTCAGGCTCAACTAAGTCAAAATACTCTGGGTAGTCCTTACGCCAGGTGTCAGTCACTTCGGTACCCAAAAAGAAGATGTCCAGGGTATCCTCAGAGACTTGAAATTTCTTCCCGACTATCATGGATGTGAGGACTACTTGAGTATTAGGTGGGGGTACGAGGGTGTCATAATTCCAATGCAAGTTAGCATTGAATTCTTGAAATGCTTTGGTGCTTGTGATGGAATTGTTATAGCACGTGCGTTCAACACCCAAGGCAGAGAGATGGTGATCATAAAGAAACTCTGCTACTTGATCTATGACCTCTTGTCTTTGTGGTCTAGGCTCAAATAAGGCATGAAAAGGGAAAGGGTTCCTAGGAAGGAGCTCCTTATACCTATTTAGAACTTCATTTAAGACAAAGAAAATGTCATTAAACGAAATCAAGCGGGAGGTGGATGATGATGAAGGTGCATTAGCTGGAGCGACCCTCTTCCTCCTATTGGATGCCATAGAGACAAAAAGGACAGGAAGGAGAGATAAAAAGCTAAAGACTCACCACCAAAACTCATCCACAGACCTAGGTTAGCAAGGGGGAAGGTCAAAGGAGGTTAAGCTATGTCGAGCTAGGGATAGGGAGAGGAAGGTCGGGGCTAGGGTTGAGAGCTTAGGCGAGCTGGAGGCTCGATCGGTCGACTTTTCTCTAGTTGAGAAGGATAATAGTTGGCCAAACCCATCTTAAATTTGCTCCAGCCCGGTCATCTATCGAATTCTCTGAACTCGAAAACTCGACCGACATGCTCTTTAAAAAAGCTCTCGGCCTTCGATCGATCGAGTTGGCAACTCGACCGATGGTCAACCTGACCTAAACTTAGAAATTCTAGTTTCTAGACATTAGTGTTGGGTTTTAGGGGAGGCAGAGAAGCAGCGGAAACAAAAAAATTTCTCCCAAAACCCAGAACAAAAGGAATCGCGTCAACGTCTATATAATAGGAAAGATGGTTTGTGGATGCATACCTTGTCCCGAGGCTTGCTCGGCGATAGTACCACGTGCCTTGCGCGATCTTCACCTCCGGTCTTGGACAGTGTCTGTGTAGCTCCTGGTCACACCGGGACTGAAGACTCCTGGTCTCACCGGGATTGTCGGGATTGACAGTTGTCCTCCAAGCGACAGAGGTCTCCCGCCTCTGCAGTCGTCCACACGGACTTCCTGGAACTCCGATCTCCTTGTCGCACAAGGAATCAGAAGGAGTCACACCCTCCTGTCGGCGTACTAGTCGCCAACACACTCTCCTGCCACCAGTCGCTTTCTGCAGTTGTCCTTCCCTTGATGTGCCTCCCTTATCGGGTAGCACTTGCTCGGGCTCTCTCGGTTACCAAAACTAGAGAGAACGACAACTTTGCAGAGCAACTGGTTTGCACTGAGTTGTACTTTGAGAAGCCCCCAATACCCCTATATATAGGAGGGTCATGGGACAGGGTTCTCCATCCCGGGCAATATGGGACTAAAGCAGCAGTAGAAGGGTTCGAGATTTTCCACAAAAACAACCAACTCGCAACCTGAACCGATCGTTTCACAACTGAAACGGTCGGTTGGGGATCTGAGCCGGTCAGTTGACACCTCAACCGATCGGTTGGGACCCATAAACCAGTCAGTTCACTTCTGAACCGGTCGGTTCGTGGTCCTGGTCAGTTCCCGATTGACTTTCCAACTTTTGTTTCTAATTGGTATCAAATACCAATCCTTGTTCCAATCAAATTGGGCAAGTGAAACAAAAGGAAAATTCTCACCAATCCTACTTTCCCAACTTGCCCAGTTGCAACAGTTGAACCGATCATTTCAACACTTGAAGCAATCATTCACCCTGTCCTTGAGCCGATCGGTTCATCACATGAGCCATCGGTTCACCAGCTGAGCCGATCGGTTCATCACATGAGCCGATCGGTTGGGAGTACAGATTGTGCAGAATCAGTCAACTGCGGTTTCAATCAATCTGATACTCTAATCAATCAGTCCAACACCTTGAACACTATGATAATGAGCTATCAATTAATTGAGTGTTTAATTGAACTACTAAACTCCTTTAGTAATCAATCTAAACATGTTTGTGGACAAACTCCTCTTCCAGGTTAAATCCTATGTGTGTGACCCTGCAGGTCCATTTCACGTTGGTAGTGAAAGTCCATAACACTTATGACTTCACAAGCAAAGAGCGGTGCCTAGTCACACATCAGTGCTACCCAAGTGAAATAGAAAGTTGGAGAACAACTTTCAATCCTACAATCCGTGAATGGTGTTATAGTGAATGTATAATTCCTTTATCACTGATATCCTGAATGAACTTGAGGCATGGAACAGTCATCCTGTCAACATTCATTCATTTCCTTGATCTCAGAGCAGACCGAGTGAGATGTGTGTGACATCAATATCACATATTGATTCACACGTGCATGTGCATGCCTTTCTCAATCCTACTCATCAAGTGGCCAAGGATATCAAACTCCCCCAGGAGGGACAAATCCCATATCTATCACTCACCCCTCAAAAGCCCCATGTGTCAAAGCCACCCAATCATCACCTTTATAACAACCCATGTTTCAGGACTGTGTTTGATGATGTCAAAGTGTACCCAACGACATGTGTTGAGTGTAGTGATTTCAGGTCTAAGAATCACACTCACCACCATCACTGTGAAAGCTGACTGTGACTACCAAGTCATGATTCCATGTGTCACTCTCACGGTGGGTCTGTCCAGTACCTTGTTCTCTAACAAGTACCTATGTGCTTGGTTTGATATCACTATATCATGACTAATGAGATTTTGTCATCAACCAACACACAATCTAGTCTTTAGTGTTATTGATGTCTATGGTTATTTCCACAATAACAACTGACTAGGGAAAAAACAAGAATGTATACTCTTAACATCCGTATGATCTCATCGTTTAGGTCCTCAACCCAAAAGCATACGTCATTGAGTAAAACAATTCTTTAGACATCTATCATTTTATACCATCATCTCAGAAACAATTTAAACATATAGATTGGAAATTGCCTTTATTATTATTCAAATCATTTACAAAGTATCCCATTAAAATCATCATATGACTTGCTCTATGGGCATACATACCAAGAATTAGAGTGCTAATTAAATTTATTTTTTAAGTCCATTATGTATTTTGAACATACTTAGGCACATATCACTCATCATTGGGTACTATTTTGTGGTCAAACATGCGTTTGTGAAAAATACCCAAAAACAAGAGAAAACAAGGAAAAATGAACATGAAAAACTAAATTTTAGCATATTAGCAAGAAATGGTGATCCAAACATAGGAAAAACATATAGGATTGATGACAACTAGCTAGAAGGCATATCAGATTCATTCAAAGCAGTTATGAGCAGTTTTGATCTAATAAAGTTAAATTGCTCTCTAGCTAGAGGTTGAGTGAAAATGTCTGCCAACTGATTTTCTATGTCCACATGCATGATATAGATATCCTTCTTGGCAATGTGATCATGGAGAAAGTGATGGTGAACCTCTATATGTTTTGCTGTACTATGCAAGATAGGATTTAATGATAAGTGAATTGTACTAGAATTATCATAATAGATAGGAGAAGCATCAAAATGAATGTTAAAGTCTCAGATCATTTGCTTCATCCATAGGACCTGAGAACAAAAACTCCTAACTATAATTTATTCAACCTCAGTGGTTGATCTGTGTTATGTTTCTTATAGAACCAAGAAACGAAGCATGGTCCTAGGAGGAAACAAGTGCCACTTGTGCACTTTCTATCAATTCAGCTCCATGCATAATCTACATCACTATAAGCAGTAAGAGTAAAGTACCTTGACTTGGGATACCATAGTCCAAAATTTTGGGTTTTGGATAAGTACCTCAAAATCCTCTTAACAACTGTTAGATGTGATTTCTTAGGATTTGAATGAAAGTGAGCACCCAAGCCAACACTAAACATTATATCACGTCTAGAGGTAGTTAAGTAAAGTAAGCTTCCAATCATACCTCTATAGAGCTTCTCATCTATCTTGTCACCTTCTTCATCTTTGTCAAGTTTGGCGGTGTTTGACATGGGTGTGTCCACCGGCTTGGTGTTCTCCATTCCAAAGCGTTTGAGTAGTTCACTTATGTACTTGCCTTGGTTGATGAAGTTCCCATCTTTTATTGCTTGATTTGAAATCCGAGGAAGAACGTGAGTTCACCCATCATACTCATCTCGAATTCATTCTGCATAATATCACTAAATTCTTTGCAAAGACCAAGGTTAGTTCCGCCAAAGATGATATCATCAACATATATTTGCCCATGATATACCCATGATCTAACAAAAAGTTCTTTAATTTCTCATGCCAAGCTCTAGGTGCTTATTTGAGTTCATAGAGAGCTTTTTGCAACAAATAAATATGGTTAGGTATACTATCATGTTCAAAGCCCGGAGGTTGTGCAACATACACTTCCTCTTCAATTGTACCATTCAAAAATGCACTTTTAACATCCATTTGATATAGAAGAAATTCTTTACAACTGACAAAGGCACACGACATACGAATGGACTCAAGTTTAGCTACAGGTGCATATGTTTCATCAAAATCTATACTTTCCTATTAATTGTAGCCTTGAGCCACTAACCTTGCTTTGTTCCTTACCACTTTGCTGCTTTCATAAAGCTTGTTGTGGTAGACCCATTTGGTGCCAATGATCTTTATGTCACTTGGTCTTGGCACTAGGATCCAAACTTTGTTCTTTTCAAATTGCTCCAACTCTTCTTGCATAGCTAGGATCCACCCGTCATCCCCAATAGCTTCCTTGTTGTTCTTAGGCTCGAGTTGTAAGATGAAGGCATTGTTGGCTTGTTCTTTGTTGAATGCAGCCTGCGTCTTCACTCTTTCAAATGGATCACCTAAAATTAGTTCCTTTGGATGATTTTTTGTAAACCGGGGGGTCGGATCATTCTTCTCTCCATATTTCTCTTCTTCTTGAGTTATCACCTCTTTTCACTTTTGGGTGATGTTGAGCTCTTTTAGAATGGGAATTACGTCACCTACAACATCATCATTTGGAACAATATCTTTGGGAGTAGAGGGGTCAATCTCAATAAACTTAACATTTATGGATTCTTCAACTTTAGCAAGATCAACATTAAATACTCTATAAGCCTTGTTAGTAGTGTTATAGCCAAGAAAGAAAGCCTTGTAGGATTTTAGATCAAACTTGTCGAGAGAATCATTTGTATTCAAAACAAAACAAGGACATCTGAAAACATGAAAATACTCGATAGAAGGCTTCCTACCACGCTATAGATCATAAGGGGTTTTCTTCAAAGAAGGATGTCTAAAAACCCAGTTTTGAGGTACTAACAGCTTCAACATAAAACTTCTTTGGAGTATCATACTATAGAAGAACGGTCCTAGCCATCTCCTGTAAAGACCTATTCTTCCTCTCTACAACCCCATTTTGTTGAGGTGTTCGAGATGAAGAGAAGTTGTGTGCATAGCCAGATTCTTTGCAAAAATGTTCAAAAAGTTCATTTTCAAATTCTCCCTCATGATCACTACGGATGGAAATGATGCAGCAAGAAGCTTCATTCTCAACTCATTTACAAAATCCCGAGAAAACATCAAGCGTATCACTTTTATAAACGAGAAAGAAGGTCTAAGTATATCTAGAGAAATCATCGACAATAACAAGGCAATACTTGGTGCCACAAAATGATTGAGTTCTCATTGGTCCAAATAAATAAATGTGAAGAAGCTCAAGAGCTCTCTTGGTACTAAGGAATCCTTTGGATTTGAAGGAGTACTTGGTTTTCTTTCCTTGGGTACAAGGTGGGCATTTCGCATGCTTTTCAAAATCCAATTTGGGAAGTCCCTTGACCAAGTCCTTTTTGCTCAAATTCTTTACATGACCAAGCCGATGGTGCCAAAGATAAATATCATTCATGTTGACTACTACGCATCTACCAACAATAGGCTTAATAGAGTCAAGAATAATAACATAAAGATTACCACTTCTAGTTACCTTATATATAACTTGGCAGGTGAGGGAATCTAGAATCAAGCATTCAAAGGAAGTAAATAACACAAGATAACCATTGTCACATAATTGAATAACACTAATTAAATTGTGATGTAGGCCATCCACAAAAAGAAGATTCTTAATAAAAAAGGATTCACCTACATCACCCTCACCATTGACTTTACCTTTCTTATTGTCCCCAAAGGTGACCGAACCTCTTTTATTTTTGGTGAAGTTGTTGAAATGGCTTATATCACCTGTCATATGCTTAGTGGAGCCACTATCAAAAATACATCTTCTTTTTTCCTACAAGAAAGGAGAATGTCGATTCCCAACTCAAACTTTGGGATCCAGAGTTAGCTTGGGGACCCGTTTCATCTTGGGGGTCGTCCCCTTAGGCTTGTAAGGACAATAAGTAGAGTAATGATCATCACACTTGCAATAAGAACAAACCATAGGATTCTTTGTGTTGGAAGACTCTCCTACAATGAAAGAGGTCTCCTTGCTCTTTTTCTTACCTTTGGCTTTTCTCTTTCCCTTTGGGGCTCCCCCTACAAATCCCAAACCACTAGTACCACTTTGTTTGGTAGAATGGTCAAGGATTTCATTTAGGGAGTTTTTCCCTTTGAGGGATTTCTATAGAGTTGATCTTAATCTATGGTTAACATCATTT
Source organism: Alisma plantago-aquatica (assembly GCA_963693085.1). NCBI lineage: Eukaryota > Viridiplantae > Streptophyta > Magnoliopsida > Alismatales > Alismataceae > Alisma > Alisma plantago-aquatica. The sequence continues at coordinate 122,845,288 of OY856412.1, forward strand.
AGAGAAATAATAGTAGAAGATAATCTAGCAATGTCATCTATAGCATGAACAAGATTGGCCTCAAGACAGAGGGCTTTAGTTAAATATGAACTCTTCTCAAGAGAGATAGAAGAAACATAATTACTAGGAAAGATAGGTGTAGAAGATAAATAATTAACTTGACCAAGAAACCTAGCATTTTCAATTTTAAGCATTTGAATTCCTTAACATAGACATCTCTTTCATCTCTACGAGCATCAACAAGAGGCTTAAATTAAGCATTTTCAGTTTTAATCATTTCAAGTCCCTTTAGGTAATTTTGGTTTTCCTCCTTAAGAGTTTCAATGTTCTTAAGGTAGGTTCCATTCTCAACATCAACTCCATTATATTGGAGCTCAAGATCAAGATATTTCCCTTGCAAGTTATCAACACTCTGAAGATGAGTTTTCTCGTTTGTCTCAAGAATTTCAAGTTTAGCAAATAAATCATCAATATTTTTTTCTAACCGTTCTCTTTTTTATTTACATTTAGCAAAAGATGAACGGGTAGAAATAAGCATGTCAATGATAGCTTTCTTAAATAATTCATGCAAGCTTACCTCACTTACCTCACTTACCTCATCAATTTCTTCACTAGTAGAGGCCATGAGTGCAAGGTGGCACTCTCCATCTTCTTCGGAACTTAAGTTGCTTGAAGATGAAGCTTCCCAAGCTGCATGAGCTGCATTCTTGTGTCTCTTCTCCTTCTTGTACTTTCTCTCCTTCTTATACTCCTCTTCCTTCTTTGAGATGCCCTTGTTGTGTGACTTTCTTGACTTGGGACATTCACTCTTGTAGTGCCCCTTTTGTCCACACTTGTAGCATCTAGGAGTAGAGGAGGAGGAAGCTTGCTTTCCCTTGAAGTGTTTTCCCTTGATGTAGTTGTCTTCATGCTCACTTGGACCATCATCTTCACTAGAGGAGGAGGGATAAGTCCGTCAAGCAAGTTGTTGTTGAAGCATGGCTGCCTCCACTTATGCTTTGAATGCACTATCTTTGTTCTTCTTGGCTTCCTTCTTTTCTTGCTTGGCTTCTTCTTCTTGTTTGTCAAGCCTTGGCTCATGGGCTTGGAGGTTGCCAATGAGCTCTTCGATTGGGATGTCACCAAGGCTCCTCACTTGTTCAATGGAGGTGGAGTTTGACTCCCATCTCTTGGGTAGAGTCCTCAAGATCATGGAGTTGATTACACCTCTATCCAAAGTGTTGCCCAATGCAACCATCCCATTGATGATGACATTGAGTCTTGAGTACATCTCTGCAATCCCTTCTTTCTTACCCATCTTGAAGTTCTCTAGAAGGCTATTCAACATGTAGATCTTGACCTCCTTGACTTGCTTTGTGCCTTCGTAGGTGATGCATAATTTATCTCAAATCTCATAGGCAATGTCCCAAGATGAGATCCGATTAAACTCCGTTGTGGTATGGACTGCATAGAGGATGCTTATGGCTTTGGCATTGAGTTGGGCTTCTTTGACTACAGCTTCACTCCAAGTTGCCATAGCTCTGGTTGGCTCCTTGTAAGGTGTGACCATCACCTTCCACATATCAAAATTCATGCCTTGAATGTAGAATTGCATACACATCTTCCAATAGAGGAATTTGGTGCCATCAAAGACCAGAGGACGCATAGAGAAGCCTCCCTCTAGGTTGAGAGAACCAAGTAGGTTGTCTCCCATCTTCTCGTCTCATGGGATATTGTTGGAGAAGATCCTTAGTTCTGATACCACTTGTTGGATCTAGGGCTCTAGAGGGGGGTGAATAGAGCTTCAAAAATTCTCACAAGATAGATTAGACCTTCAAATTATATCAAATAAAATCAATAGCTTAAGTGCAATTTGAACCCTAAGTAACAACCATATCAAGGATGAGAGGAATTGATAGCAAGAACTTGACAAGGTCATCTAGAGTGGTTCCACTCTCCAAACTAGGAGAGAGTCAGTCCACTACCTAGAGAGGTCAACCTCTAGGACTTTGCAAGTGATTTTCTCTATATATTAACCAATAAGAGTTATAATACAAGACCACCAAAGGACTTACCCATCCAAGCACAAAGAGTCTTCTACCTCACCAAGGACTTACCCACTTTGCCAAGAGTCTTCAACCTTCTTCCAAGGTCTTACCTACTCTTGCACAAGTCTTCCACCTTCAAGGGCTTACCCACTCTTCTTGGATCTTCAGCCTTTTCCTTCTCCTTCACCTAGAGAAGATCATCACCTCTTCTTCAACCTTGAAGAAGAACAATAATAGCTCCACCTTCACTCAGAGTAGCTTGCTTCACCTTTGCTTCATGGAGGAAAGGGGTAGGGAAGATGGAATGGATGAGAGCTTTACAAGCACAAGAAAGTAGCTCTCTTACAACTAGCCTATATCATTCATAATCAAGAAATGAAGTGTAAACTAGTGAGAGAAAGGGGCTCAAGGAGTTGAAACACACTCAAATATAGCAAGGACTTAGAATAGCATGAATGAGAAAACTTGGAATGAACTCCAAGGGGTCCTATTTATAGATAGGGTGTTCCCTTGAGTGTGGGACCGCTTAGGGTCGAAATATAGCCATTTTCCAAGATGCAATGGATCTATTTTCTCCCAAAAAAACTCACCAATGGTTCTGCATTTTCATACAGTACATTTGGTCGAGTTTCAATAAAGGTAACTTGACTGATCCACTAAATGAGAAAGCCAATTTTCAAATGATCAGTCGAGTTTGTTCTGGAAAACTCAACTGATGAGCTAAAATCAGGTTTGCTCAGTGAGTCAGTCGGTCAAGTTCTGTGATTGTACAACTCGACCGATGGGTCATCTTCAGAAAATCCATCATAGGATTGGTCGAGTTTCCAACTCGACAGATGAACAACCTGTGACAAATTTTCTAAATTGACATTTGAGCGATTAAACCATGGAATTAAGTGTCCCTAATTTTTTATCAACTTAGTTACAAGTCATATCATCAATACAAGTTATTACAAAAATTATCTAAGGGCATTTGGAGTGATTTCCCAAATTGCACACTTGCATTGCATTTGACTTGAACTTGAACATGCTAGGGCTTGTATACCAAACCACTATAAATTCCTCTAATTAAACATCAAGGACATAAAGGACGAAAATGAAAGGGAAACTTGGGAAAAAGGGTTACATAGAGATTACATCTAAGATTCAGTATGTTACAACACTCCACCCCTTAAAAAGGATTTTGTCCCTGAAATCTCAAACAAAAAGATTAGGGTGAGTATGCAACATCCCAACACTAAACTCCCAGGTTATTACCATAAAGCTTCCACCAAAACATTCACTAACTCAAACTCCTTATTTTTCAACTAATTAACTTGGGAGTTTAGAATCTTCTCAATCAACTCCACATAGGTAAGGTTCTCATGGATCACTAAGGGTTCCCCTATAAAGTTTTCTTTTTATTAGATATAATACAGTTAACATTTTAGGCCTATTAATATTATATTCATTATGATATTATATCATCCTTATTATTCTTTTAATTGTTTCATGTTATATTTACTTTGTTTCCAAAAGAGTTATATTTTATTATTATACACAAAGTCATATACATTTCTTATTTATCTCATTAAGAGTTTTAGCACAATTAGGGTTTATTCAATTATCTCAATATACTTGATTATTATCCTTAATTTACTCTATGTTATCAATATATTGAATTATAACATATTGTTTTTAAGAAATAAGACATTTTATCCAGTTTTTTTTTCAATTAATCCAAATAATGTCACATTAATTACTTATATCTATATTAAACACTGTCATATTACCTTTTTTACATTATTTGTCATCATTAATCATTTTCTCATATTTATTCACTTCTTATTATTGATTATGAACATTTATGTGAATACAATTTACTTCTTATCCATATTAAAGTCATTATATGTATTCTAGTGATAAGGTGGGACATATTACATATTAATGATTTTATTCACATACCAATTAATGATTAGGTGACTAATTAAGTGTGTATTAGAGAATACGGTGATATGCATTTCATATTGATGGCATGATTAATCTATGATTAGGTGATTATATATCATTTATTTGTATTAAAGTTTATGTTACCTGATTATGACACCTTATGCCACTAATGTATCAAGAATGTCATTAGGGATGTATAGGATAAGGTTAGATGATTACAACTTAGGGTTTAGGTCAATATAATCATTATTCTTCACCTATACATTCTTAGTATGCATTAAATACAAGATTACGTTATATTTATCTTACTCATTATTTCGTTAGGGTTTATTGTACCAAGAAATGTTTAACATCATGTGTACTCAGTATTAGTATTAATATGCGAGTTACTCATATTATGTGCATAAGATATTCATTAGGGTTCAAACATGTGAACTATTCATTAGATGACCATTAAATGTTCTTTAGGATAACAACAAGCATGTGGGGTTACAACTATAACTTGTTTGGTCAAAACTAAGGATCCAAGCAAACTATCCTCCTAATAATGGAGTTAGGGTTTCTAGGGTCAGTGTAGCTAGATTTTGGTATGTTACATGAACCCATTCCCTTAAAAAGGATTTTGTCCTTGAAATCTAACTACCCAAACATCATCAAACCAACTACTCTCCACCCCTTAAAAGGTTTGACCTACCAAGATAAACTAATCTAGAGGTAAAATGGTGAGTCTAACTAAGCCATGCACAAGATCCATCACGCTCCCACTGTCCACTCTGATTTCTTACTAAACACCAAACTTCAAAGTCAAGGTTCTTAGGGATAGACTATCCAAACATGTGGTTCTTGTTGGATCTAGGGCTCTAGGGGGGGATGAATAGAGCTACAAAAAATCTCACAAGATAGATTAGACCTTCAAATTATATCAAATTTAAACCAATAGCTTAAGTGCAATTTGAAGTCCTAACTAACAAGAATAGCAAGGATGAGAGAGATTGATAGAAAGCACTTGACAAGGTCATGTAGAGTGGTTCCACTCTCCAAACTAGGAGAGAGTCAGTCCACTACCTAGAGAGGTCAACCTCTAGGACTTTGCAAGTGTTTTTCTCTATATTATCGCCAATAAGAGTTACAACATAAGGCCACCAAAGGACTTACCCATCCAAGAACAAAGAGTATCTTACCCACTTTGCAAGAGTCTTCAACATTCTTCCAAGGTCTTACCCACTCTAGCACAAGTCTTTCTCCTTCAAGGACTTTTCCACTCTTCTTGGATCTTCAGCCTTTGCCTTCTCCTTCACCTGGAGAAGATCACCACCTCTTCATCAACCTTGAAGAGGAACAACAATAGCTCCACCTTCAGTCGGAGTAGCTTGCTTCAACTTTGCTTCATGGAGGAAAGGGGTAAGGAAGATGGAGTAAATGAGATCTTTACATGCACAAGGGAGTAGCTCTCATACAACAGACCTATCTCACTCATAATCATGAAATGAGGTGTAAACTAGAGAGAGAAAGGGGCTCAAGGAGTTGCAACACACTCAACTATAGAAAGGACTTAGAATAGCATGAATGAGCAAACTTGGAATGAACTCCAAGGGGTCTTATTTATCGCTAGGGGTGTTCCCTTGAGTTGGGGATCACTTAGGGTCAAAATATAGCCGTTTTCCATAATGCATCAGATCCACCAACGATTATAATCACTTTTTCTGCATTTTATGTACAGTACATTCGATCGAGTTTCAATAAAGATAATGTGACCAATCAACTAAAAGACAAAACTAATTTTCAAACTATCAGTCGAGTTTGTTCTGGTAAACTTGACCGATGAGCTAAAGTTAGATTTGCTCAGTGAGTCGATCGGTCAAGTTCTACGAGTGTACAACTCGACCGATGGGTCATCTTTAGAAAATCCATCATAGGATCAGTCTAGTTTCCAACTCGACCGATGAACCGCCTGTGACAAATTTTTGAAGTTGACTTTTGAGTGATTAAACCTTGGTATTTAGTATCTCTCATATTTTTCTCATCTTAGTTACAAGTCATATCGTCAATAAAAGTGATTACTAAAATCTTCTAAGGTCGTTTGGAGTGATTTCCCCAAAAGCACACTTGCATTGGATTTGACTTGAACTTGAACAATCGAAGGCTTGTGTAATTTGATCCTTTTCATGTACCTAAAGCCTGGAATCAATCTTGAACAAACATATTAGATACATAGGAATGGAATGTTTAAGTCATTATCAAATATGGGCAATGTATAACTCTCAAGTCAACATTCTCTCCCTTTTTGACAATGACAAACCATTCCTCAATCATATTGAAAAGGATATTGAAGTTATACCTTTGCCTTGTGAATTGTAAGGGGATTCAAGATTTGAACTATGTGAATTTATCCCCCTCAATGTATGCTTACTTTAACATGAATAGTTAGTCTATATACACAAAGCAACATAACATACATATATTATATGGTCCTTTAGCAAGTCACATGATAAAGCATATAATGAACAAGAAAAGGATCACATAGGCAATAAAAGAAATATAGTTGAGCTTCAAAACATTGAATTTCTCTCCCCCTTTTGACATTATCAAAAAGGAAGGGGTAGAAGAGCATAAAAATAGATCTTCTCCAAGCACAACCAAGCATACAACCATAACATGCAGTCTCAAAAGCATACACAAATAGAGACGAGAGAAACAACCAAACTAAGTCATACTCAAAATATTGAAAACATGGTACCAACTCAGAAGATACAGTAAATCAAAGAGTAAGTGTGCACATATTAAGATTACAACCCAGAAAGCCAGTTCTCATAAAATAGCTACAAGCCAAAAAGATGAAAGCTAAGGAGATAAAAATAGTACAGCTCAGAACATGTGCCCAAATGTTTCTAATACAAAATAGCCTAGAAAGATATATATGATCAACCAACTAGACTAAAAACTAAGAACAACTAGACATCTAAGATATCTATATCAACAACATCATAATCCTCAACATTAGGATCGTAGTCATCATCTCCGTATGAAGGTGCAACAACATCTCCTTCATCCCAAAGTCACCAACAAAGACATAAGATCCATCATCATCAGATGCAGCACTATCATCCTCATCATCACCAACATCCTCATCAGCATCAACAACCTCCTCATCAGCCTGGTCTGACATCTCTTCATCAGTAGAGGGACCGAAACCAGGACCAGGCCAATGGGCATTCTTCTCATCCCAAGACATACCAAGAGCATGGAGCTCATTGGCTTGTGGGAAGGAAGGAGCAGAACTACCGAGGCTAGAAAGCAGAGTGGCCAAGGGGCCAGCAGGCAGAGGCAGCACAATAGGGGTAGGTCCACCAACAGCAGAGGGTGTAGCAGCAGTAGAAGTTGCAGGTGGAGGGGCTGGGTAAAAGTGATTGTGTGTATAGGATGCATAATCACCTCCTGGGTAGGGCTGCTAGGCTGGGTAGGGATGTGCACAGGACATGTTCATGTTAGACATGATTGAACATAGGTCCTGATGTAGGTTCTCCTAAACCTAAAGGTTGTATGCCTATTGATGCATCATGTATCCCATAAGAGTTTCATTTGACACATGAAACGAGGAACGGGCAGGTCAGGTTGGCTGAGGTGGTGGAGGTGCTCGAGTAGAGGTATAGGTAGAGGTAGAGGCACTAGGTGTTGTGGAGGAGAGGATAGGCACGAACTTCTGAAGAGTGGTCTCACTGATACAAACTCCTTTCTGGACAGGTTTGTAATGGAAGTCGTGGAAAATAGATTTTCCAGTGGCAAGCTAAAAAAGACCACAAATCAGCGGAGGGTAGGGAGGGTGGGTTCCATGGGTGTTCTTTCTTGAGTCGAAGCAGGTCATGTGGTGGAGGCTATATCTTGACCAATTGACTCCAACATTCTCTAAGAGACAATACATGATCACCACAATGTTTTTTGCAATCTCCGTTTTATTTTTCTTTGGATGTATATTGCAGTTAACAACTAGGGAAAGGATGTGTCTCTTGAGATCCAAGGCAGAGGAGGGAAGGGTGCACTTCTTATAAGGAAATTGAGGCTTCTTCAATAATATGTGAATATCAGGGAGAGTGAGATCATATTTCTTGTAGAAGGCCTCAGGCTCAATAAGGTCAAAAATACTTGGGGTAATCCTTACGCCAGGTGTCAGTCTCATTGGTACCTGAGAAGAAGATGTTCAGGGTATCCTTAGAGACTTGGAATTTCTTCTTGGCTGTCACGGACATTAGGACCACTTGAGTATTAAGCGGGGGTACAAGGGTGTCATAATTCTAATGCAAGTTAGTGTAGAATTTGTGAACTGCTTTCGTGCTAGTTATGGAATTGTTATAGCATGCACGTTCAACACCCAAGGCTAAGAGATGGTGAACATTGAGCAACTCCTCTACTTGATCTATGAACTCTTGTCGTCTAGGTCTAGGCTCAAAGAGGGTGCAAAAACGGAAAGGATTCCAGGGAAGGAGCTCCTTATACCTATTTATAGCTTCATTTGAGACAAAAAGAGTGTCATCAAAAGGAATCAAGTGGGAGGAGGATGATGAAGATGGTGCATTAGCTGGGGCAGTTCTCTTCCTCCTATTGGATGCCATGGGGGTGAAAAAGAGAGGAAGGAGAGATCAAAAGCTAAAAGATCACCACCAAAAATGTCCACATACCTAGGTTAGCAAAGGGGTAAGGTCTAGGAAGGTCTATCTAGGTCAGATTAGGCCTAGGTTGAGGAAGGGAATGGAAGGGAAAGGGTAGAGAGCTTAGGGTATATGGAGGTGGAATTGGTCAACTTTTCTCTAGTTGAGAGGCAGAATAGTCGGCTGAACCCAAATTAAGATAGCTCTAGCCCGACCATCGTTCGAGTTCTTTAAACTCAGAAACTCGATCGGTAGGCTTTTTTAAAAAAGCCCTCGACCTCCGATCGGTTGAGTTGGCAACTCGACTGATGGTCACCCTGACCTAAACATAAAAAACATAGTTTCTAGCCATTAGAGTGCTAATTACATTTATTTTTCAAGTCCATTATGTGTTTTGAACATACATAGGAATATATCATTCATCATTGGGTACTATTTTGCGATAAAACATGCATTCGCGAAAAATATCCAAAAATAAGAGAAAAACAAGCCAAAAAAGAACATGAAAAATGGATTTTTAGCATACTAGCAAGAAAAGAAGATTAAAACAGAGACAAGACATATAGTATAGATGACAACTAGCTAGAAGGCATATCAGATTCATTCAAAGTAGTTATAAGCAATTTTGATCAAATAAAGTTAAATTTCTCTCTAGCTAAAGGTTTAGTGAAAATGCCTGCCAACTGGTTTTTCGTGTCCACATGCGTGATATAGATATCCTTCTTAGCAATATGATCACTGAGAAAGTGATGGTGAACCTCTATATTTTAGATCTACTATGCAACATAGGATTGTATGACAATTTAATTGCACTAGTATTATCACAATATAAAGGAGAAGCATCAAAATGAATGTTAAAGTCTAAGAGCATCTGCTTCATCCATAGGACCTGGGCATAACAACTCCCAGATGCAATGTATTTAGCCTCAGTGGTTGATAATGCCACTGTGCTCTATTTCTTGGAAAACCAAGACACCAAGCATGGTCCTAGGAGGAAACAAGTCCCACTTATGCACTTTATATCAATCAAGCACCCTACATAATCCGTAGCACTATAAGAAGTAAGAGTAAATTCCCTTGACTTGGGATACCATAGTCTAAAATTTTGGGTTTTGGCTAAGTGTCTTAAAATCCTCTTAACAACTATAAGATGTTATTTCTTAGGATTTGATTGAAATCGAGCACAAAAACCAACACTAAACATTATATCAAGTCTAGAGGCAGTTAAGTAAAGTAAGCTTCCAATCATACCTCTATAGAGCTTCTCATCTACCTTTTCACTTTCTTCATCTTTGTCAAGTTTGGTGGTATTTGACATGGGTGTGTCCATCAGATTGGTGTTCTCCATCCCACAACATTTGAGTAGTACACTTGTGTATTTGCCTTGGTTGATGAAGTTCTCATCTTTTGTTTGCTTGATTTGAAAGCCGAGGAAGAACGTGACTTCACCCATCATACTCATCTCAAATTCACTCTACATAAGATCACTAAATTCTTTGCAAATATCAAGGTTAGTTCCGCCAAATATGATATCATCAACATATATTTGTATGATAAGAAAATTGTTAGAAGTGTGCTTTAGAAATAAGGTAGAATCTACTGTAACATCCTAGGATTTGAGGCCTCGGATATGATGATCTTAAAAGGAATTATTGTACTACCCATATCACCAAGGTGCACCTCCTTTTCTGAGAGCCCATCACTAAGAACTCCATAGTTAAGCATGCTCAGTCCAGGCATGTAGGAAAGGGTTGTCCATGGTTGACGTAGCCACCCTTGCGCTGGTATTCCATGATCGGGAGCTGGGTGTCCATGGGCCATTCTGGGTCTGCACTGAAATGGGGAATAATATGAGGCCATATAGTTGAGCTTTGACAAGGACATCAAGAGTCTAAGTGGGGGAGATTGTAACATCCTAGGATTTGAGGCCTCAAATATGATGATCTTAAAAGGAATGATTGGACTACCCATATCACCAAGGTGCACCTCCTTTTCCGAGAGCCCATCACTAAGAACTCCATAGTTAAGTGTGCTTAGCTGAGAGTAGTACTGGGATGGGTGACCTATCGGGAAGTTGATCCTGGCATGTGCGTGAGTGAGGACAAAGCACGTAGTTAAGGCTAGTGGTGGTCTGTGGGGATAGTCATCATTCCTGAAACTCTACTAGAGCCTTGGGCAGTGGGCCCGAGCGTTATATCTACTTTGCCCATGATATACCCATGATCTAACAAAAAGTTCTTTAATTTCTCATACCAAGATCTAGGTGATTTTTTGAGTCCATAGAGAGCTTTTTGCAACAAATAAACGTGGTTAGGTAGACTATCATATTCAAAGCCTGGAGGTTGTGCAACATACACTTCCTCTTCAATTGTACCATTCAAAAATGCACTTTTAACATCCATTTGATATAGAAGAAAGTATTTATAACTAGCAAAGGCAAGCAACATACAAATGGACTCAAATCTAGCTATAGGTGCATATGTTTCGTCAAAATCTATACCTTCCTATTGATTGTAGCCTTGAGACACTAACCTTGCTTTGTTCCTTACCACTTTTCTGCTTTCATCAAGCTTGTTGCGATAGACCCATTTGGTGCCAATGATCTTTCTATCACTTGGTCTTAGCACAAGGGTCCAAAATTTGTTCTTTTCAAATTGCTCCAACTCTTCTTGCATAGCTAGGATCCATTCTTCATCCTCAAGAGCTTCCTTGACATTCTTAGGCTCGAGCTGTGAGATGAAGGCATTGTTGGCTTGCTCCTTGTTGAATGAAGCCCGCGTCTTCACTCTTTCTAAAGGATCACCTAAAATAAGGCCCTTTGGATGATTCTTTGCAAAATGGGGGGTTGGATCCTTCTTCTCATCATCTTTCTTTTCTTCTTGAGTGGCCACCTCTTTTCCCTTTTGGGTGATGTTGAGATCCTTTAGAATAGGAATTACTTTACATGCAACATCATCATTTGGAATAATATCTTTGGGAATAGAGGGGTTTGTCTCAATAAACTTAACATTTATGTATTCTTCTACTTTAGCAAGATCAACATTAAAAACTCTATAAGCCTTGCTAGTAGTGCTATAGCCAAGAAAGAAAGCCTTGTAAGATTTCAGATCAAACTTTGAGAGAATCTTTCGTATTCAAATAAAAAAGGACATCCAAAAACATGGAAATACTCGATAGAAGGCTTCCTACCATGCCATAGCTCATAGGGGGGTTTCTTCAAAGAAGGATGAGTGAAAACCCAGTTTTGCATAAAACATGAGGTGCTAACAACTTCAACCCAAAACTTCTTTGGAGTATCATGCTCTAGAAGCATGGTACTAGCCATCTCCTATAAAGATCTATTCTTTATCTCTACAACCCCATTTTGTTGAGGTGTTCGAGGTGAAGAGAAGTTATGTGCATAACCAGATTCTTGACAAAAATGCTCAAAAAGCTCATTTTCAAATTCACCTTCATGGTCACTACGGATGGAAACAATGTGGCAAGAAGCTTCATTCTCAACTCGTTTACAAAAGCTCAAGAAAACATCAAGCATATCATCTTAGAAACGAGAAATAAGGTACAAGTATATCTAGAGAAATCATCAACAATAACAACACAATACTTGGAACTACAAAGTGGTTGAGTTCTCATTGGTCCAAATAGATCAATGTGAAGAAGCTCAAGAGCTCTCTTAGTACTAAGGACTGCTTTGGATTTGAAGAAGGATTTGGTTTTCTTTCCTTGGGTATAAGGTCGGCATATCTCATTCTTTTCAAAAACCAATTTAGGAAGTCCCTTGACCAAGTCCTTTTTGCTCAACTTCTTCAACTGATGCATATATACTTGAACAAGATGACAATCCCAAAGAGAAATATCATTCGAGTTCACTACTAGGCATCTACCAACAACATGCTTAATAGAGTCAAGAATAATAACATAAAGATTACCACTTCTAGTTCCCTTATATATAACTTGGTAAGTGAGGGAATCTAGAATCAAGCATTCAAAGGAAGTAAATAACACAAGGTAACCATTGCCACATAGTTGACTAACACTAATTAAATTGTGATGGAGGCCATCAACAAAGAGAACATTCTTGATACATAAGGATTCACCTACATCACCCTCACCTTTGACTTTACCTTTCTTGTTGTCCCCAAAGGTGACCGATCCTCCTTTCTTTTTGGTGAAGTTGTTGAAATGGCTTATATCACCTGTCATATGCTTAGTGCAGCCACTATCAACAATCCATCTTCCTTTTTCCTGCAAGAAAGGAGAATGTTGGTTCTCAACTCAAACTTTGGGATCTGGAGTTATCTTGGGGACCCATTTCATCTTTGGGTCGGTCCCCTTAGGCTTGTAAGGACAATAAGTAGAGTAATGATCATCACATTTGCAATAAGAACAAACCATAGGATTCTTAGTGTTGGAAGACTCTCCTACAAAGAAAGTGGTCTTCGTGCTCTTTTTCTTACCTTTGGCTTTGCTCTTGCCCTTTGATGCTCCCCCTACAAATCCCAAACCACTAGTACCACTTTGTTTGGTAGAATGGTCAAGGATTTCATTTAGGGAGTTCTTCCCTTTGAGGAATTTCTGTAGGGATGCTCTCAATCTATGGTTATCATCATTTAAGGAAATAATGGTAGAAGATAAGATAGCCATGTCATCCCTAGCATGAACAAGATCAGCCTCAAGACATAAGGCTTTATTTAAATGTGAATCCTTTTCAAGAGAGATAGAAGCAACATTAACACTAAGCAATAAAGGTCTAGAAGATAGATCATTTACTTGACCAAGTAACCTAGCATTTTCAGATTTTAAGCATTTGGATTTCTTTAAGATAGACATCTCTTTCTTCTCTAAAAGCATCAATAAGGAGCTTAAATTCAGCATTTTTAGTTTTAACCATTTCAAACTCTTTAAGGCAATTTTGGTTTTCTTCCTTAAGATTCTCAATGTTCTTAAGGAAGATACCATTCTTAACTTCAACCCCATTTTATTGGAGCTCAAGATCAAGGTATTGCCCTTGAAAATTATCAATACTCTCAAGATTAGTTTTCTCATTCAATTCAAGAATTTCAAGTTTAGCATATAGATCATCAATGATTTCTCCTAACCGTTCTCTTTTAGATTTACATTTAGCAAAAGATGAATGGGTAAAGATAAGCATGTAAATAACAGCTTACTTAGATAACTCATGCAAGCTTACCTCACTTACCTCACCAATTTCTTCACTAGTAGAGGTCATGAGTGGAAGGTGCCACTCTCCATCTTGTTCAGAGCTTGAGCTGCTTGAAGATGAAGCTTCCCAAGATGCATGAGCTGTATTCTTGTGTTTCTTCTCCTTCTTGTCCTACCTCTTATATTTTCTCTCCCTCTTATACTCTTCTTACTTCTTTGATCTACCCTTGTGGTGTGACTTTCTTGATTCGGGACATTCACTCTTGTAGGCCCCTTTTGCCCACACTTGTAGGATCTTGGAGTAGAAGAGGAGGGGGCTTGGTTTCCCTTGAAGTGTTTGCCCTTGATGTAGTTTGCTTTATGTTCACTTGGGCCTTCATCTTCACTAGAGGAGGAGGGAGAAGTTCGGCAGGAAAGTTGTTGTTGAAGGATGACCGCCTCCACTTGTGCTTTGAAAGCACTATCCTTGATCTTCTTGGCTTCCTTCTCTTCTTGCTTGGTTTCTTCTTCTTGCTTATCAAGCCTAGGCTCATGGGCTTGGATGTTTCCAATGACCTCTTCAGTTGGGATGTCACCAAGGCTCCTCACGTCTTCAATGGAGGTGACCTTTGACTCCCATCTCTTTGGTAGAGTCCTCAATATCTTGGAGTTGATTACACCTATATCCAAAGTGTTTCCCAATGCATCCAGCCCATTGATGATTCCATTTAATCTTGAGTACATCTCTGCAACCCCTTCTTTCTTACCCATATTGAAATTCTCTAGAAGGTGGTTCAATATGTAGATCTTTGCCTCCTTTACTTGCTTTGTGCCTTCATAGGTGATGCACAATTTGTCCCAAATCTCTTAGGCGGTCCCAAGATGAGATCTGGTTGAACTCTGTTGGGGTGAGGGTTGCATAGAGGATGCTTATGGATTTGGTATTGAGTTGGGGTTCTTTGAGTGAAGCTTCACTCCATGTGGCAACAGCTCCGGTTGGCTCCTTGTAAGGTGTGACCATCCCCATCCACATATCAAAGTTAATGCCTTGAATGTAGAACTACATACACCTCTTCTTATAGAGAAAGTTGGTGCCATCAAAGACCGGAGGATGCATGGAGAAGCCTCCCTCTAGGTTGAGAGAACCAAGTAGGTTGTCTCCCATCTTCTCGTCTCGTAGGAGATTGATGGAGAAGATCATTGGCTCTGATACCACTTGTTGGATCTAGGGATCTAGAGGGGGGGTGAATAGAGTTACAAAATTTCTCACAAGATAGATTAGACCTTCAAATTATCAAATTTAAACCAATAGCTTAAGTGCAATTTGAATTCCTAACTAACAAGCATAGCAAGGATGAAAGAGATTGATAACAAGCATTTGATAAGGTCATGTAGAGTGGTTCCACTCTCCAAACTAGGAGAGAGTCGATCCACTACCTAGAGAGGTCAACCTATAGGACTTTGCAAGTGTTTTTCTCTATATTATCACCAATAAGAGTTATAACACAAGACCACCAAAGGACTTACCCATCTAAGCACACATAGTATCCCACCTTACCAAGGACTTACCCACTTTGCAAGAGTCTTTAGCCTTCTTCCAAGGTCTTACCCACTCTAGCACAAGTCTTCCGCCTTCAAGGACTTTTCCACTCTTCTTGGATCTTTAGCCTTTGCCTTCTCCTTCACCTGGAGAAGATCACCACCTCTTCATCAACCTTGAAGAGGAACAACAATAGCTCCACCTTCACTCGGTGTAGCTCGCTTCACCTTTTCTTCATGGAGAAAAGGGGTAAGGAAGATGGAGTAGATTAGAGCTTTACATGAACAAGGGAGGAGCTCTCTTACAACAGGCCTATCTCACTCATAATCATGAAACGAGGTGTAAACTAGAGAGAGAAAGGAGCTCAAGGAGTTGCAACACACTCAACTATAGCAAGGATTTAGAATAGCATGAATGAGCAAACTTAGAATGAACTCCAAGGGGTCCTATTTATAGTTGGGGGTGTTCCCTTGAGTTGGGGATCACTTAGGGTCGAAATATAGCCATTTCCCACAACGCAAAAGATCTATTTTCACCCAAAACAACTCACCAATGGTTGTTATCACTTTTCTACGTTTTTGGTACAGTACATGGAGTTGAGTTTCAACAAAGGTAACTCGACCGATCAACTAAAAGACAAAACCAATTTTCAAACTACCGGTCAAGTTTGTTCTGGTAAACTCGACCGATGAGCTAAAATTAGATTTGCTTAGTGAGTCGGTCAGTCAAGTTATGTGAGTGTACAACTCGACCAATGGGTCATCTTCAGAAAATCCATCATAGGATCGGTTGAGTTTCTAACTCGACCGATGAACAACATGTGACAAATTTTCTAAGTTGACTTTTGAGTGATTAAACCTTGGTATTTAGTGTCCCTCATATTTTTCTCATCTTAGTTACAAGTCATATCATCAATACAAGTGATTACAAAAATCTTCTAACTTCGTTTGGAGTGATTTTCCAAAAAGCACACTTGCATTGGATTTGACTTGAACTTGAACAAGCTAGGGCTTGTCTAATTTGATCATTTTCATGTACCTAAAGCCTGAAATCAATCTTGAACAAAAATATTAGATACATAGGAATGGAATGGTTAAGTCATTATCAAAATATGGGCAATGTATAACTCTTAAGTCAACAGTTCTAGGGGATATAAGGGAACTATATTGGGTATCCATCCTCAAACAAGTCATTACACCCGAAAGATAAGGTCAACATATTAGGTTCTCAAGAGTATCCAACTGAGGTGACTAAGGCTACTACTATCTATAGGCATGCTATTAGGGACAGTCACTATCATCTCAGGCCAGACATGTATCATATGGATCCGAGAGTCCTCATAAACCAAGCTAGTGGTGTGGAGGAAAATCTTGTCAGCCCCCAAACCCTAATCCTTTCAAGACACCTTTGCTTTTAACTTATTCCCTAATAGATACCTAACATGCTCATCACATTATGGTTAACTAAACATGTTTCTAATGTGAAACTCCTATGATCTTGAATGAATCTTTCATTTCAAGTGTATCATAGATCAAAATTGAGGAACTATATGAGGAAAGGGTTTTAATTAGGGAGACAACATTAAAATAGTTAGATCAAAATTGAGGAACTATATGAGCAAAGGGTTCTAATCAGGGAGACAACATTAAAATAGTTAGATTTCGACTACCATGGGCTCTGATACCATGCTGTAAGGACTGGGACCCGAGAGGGTGTCCACTCCCTACTAAAAAAATTTGAAGAATAAAACATCCATTCCAAACACACTCAGATCTAAGATGGAATAGATGCAACATTTTCAAAGTTCAATAAATGGTATTCAAAACAACCAAAGTGTAGCAGCAGAATCAAACAAATGACTATAATCAATTTTCACAAAAGACTACAAAAGTACATCATAATCTCCCATAAGGGCTTACATGTATGATGCAACATAAGGATCTAAGCAGAGCGAAGTTTGAACTACTTCAAATCTTTCTCCAAGCAACATCTCCAAGAGCTAGGTCATTGTTGGAAGCTATGTTCTCCTTGATCATGTTCAACACCTCGATCTAAACCTGGGTGGTTGGGAAATCTCCCAGTAAGAGAGATAAATACAAGGTATGTGTCATATAATGAACAAGAATAAAAGATAAGGAATAATATGAAAGTAAAGGCTAATATTTCATCATAAGATGAAGAGAATAAGAGTATGAGGCATAATCAAAATAGTTGCTTGGCATAACATTAAAATAGTAAAGGAATTACATGTATGATTAATATTAACTACATTAACTAAGTAGGATTGAGGAACCTACCAGACCTCAACCTATAGGTGAGGGGAGAACGAATACATTCCGAGTCACTAACACATATTTTTTAGGGGAGAATAAGACATTCCCCAGGGCGAATTAATACATGCCCTGTCTGTTGGTGGTTGTACATAAGTACCACTACTATAGCTAAATAGTCCATAAAATCAACATGCTAGAAAATAAATCATGGCAATTGAAAGCATCATATATTTGAAACATGAAAGTGGGGTACAAGATCCAAGAAAAAGAATATTGTTACTGATTTTGAGGCAATTTAACAAAAGAATCATGAATAGAGGAAATAGGGTTCATATAGTGCCTCATTAGGGAATATATGGTTTGGTTTGCAAATATTCCAACTTAGGGTTAAATAATGAACGTACCTCTCTTACTGATATCAATTACTAACTTTCACCACTTTAATTGAGTCCAAGTTCCTCTTTGCCTATTTTCAATGTATTAACATGTATTAGAGTACATAATGCACATTAATGTATATAAAACCTAATTTTAGATCCTTTTTAGTAGAACTCAGATTTAGACTCTAAAAACCTCAACACTAAACCTATTAGGCTCTCATGATCAAGAAAATATACTTTTATGTTAATTTTAGAGTT
Organism: Alisma plantago-aquatica; assembly: GCA_963693085.1. NCBI lineage: Eukaryota > Viridiplantae > Streptophyta > Magnoliopsida > Alismatales > Alismataceae > Alisma > Alisma plantago-aquatica. The sequence goes on from OY856412.1 coordinate 122,863,480, forward strand.
ATGATGATTAAGATGTAATTTTTATGAATTTTTTGCATTAAATTCATTTTACAAAAATAAACCTTTGTAAAACCTCAAAATCATACCTTGAAAATATTTTTATTACATGGAGATTAATTTTTCAATTCCAAAACATATTTATTTGTCAAATTTGGATAAGTAGATTAAAAGATATGAATTTTGAAATTTGAACCAATCAGGAAATGACAAGTCAAAAATCCTTGCAAAGGAGGGGAAGAGAGAGAGAGAGAGAGAACACCAATTGACCCAAGATCAGGGATGGAGATTCATACATAACCAAACTAGATCTTCCAAAGAAGGTAAAACAACAATTAACCAAAACCCTAGAAGAACATGGTAATTAGAGATGGAGATCATCAATTTTAAACATAGAAGCATGAGTTTTAAGCATGTAGTAAGCAATATATAAGAAGGGGGTTACAAAACTCGCCTCTAGGAAGGTGGACAGGTTCAAGCAGCAAGGTTCCTAAGTTAGAGTGATTGGTTTCTCCAACAAAGATCCTATCTCGAGCAAGAAGTATCTTCTCCACTTTGGAGGTGAAAAACCCTAGCAAAAGAACATTGAGATGAGGTGTTTAAGGGCTCTAGGTGGGGTTTCACCATGGAAGGCCATGGTTACAACCTGGAAGAAGGTGGGAGGAATACTAAAAGCATGAAAATAGGGAACGAAAGGAGAAACTTACTATTTTTGGTCGAAATCACCAAGAAGGAGCTTTAGAAACCCTAAATAGAGCAAATTTGGAACCCTAGGAGCCTTCTTCACCAAGGTAAGCACTCTCTTTTACCTTGGGACAACACCTTCATGGCCAAACAGAGTAGTAACGATGCTCTAAGCTTGGGGAAAGAGAAATAGAGCAAGAATTTTCGAATTGGGAGGTGGGAAGGGGTAGATATGGCTTTATAAAGAAGGGAGCAAGCATGAGGTGTCTATGGGACTTTCCATATATCCTTAGCCATAGGCTTCATGGACATACAAGAGGACAGCTCATAGAGGCTTCTTGAATATCATATGTCAGTTCTAAAAGCACATGGAGACTTTTAGGCCATCCCCACCATCCTCCAATCAAAGAAATGACCCCATTGGTTGATAGCTTTCAAAGATAAGCTCGTTTATAAAGAGGGTAATCCCTATAATGCCCTTGGAGAGAAACACCTTCGAACCAAGATGCAACTAGGTGACCCATGGTTTAAAATCTCGAGAATGGTAAATTTAATATCTAAGTATTATAATTCATGTGATAATTTGTAAAGAAAACCCCCAAATTGGGTAAATTGCATAAAAGTCCAGAATGTACCTAAAATTGCATAACTTGCACAAACAACATCCAAATTGAACAAAATTTGAAACTTAGGCTCATTTTATGATTTCAAAACACATAATAAATTTATATTAAGGTTTATAACACCTAAATAAGGTCCTTAAATAGATTTTCACTTAGACATTTGTGCATAAACCCTTTTATTAGTACAAATAGTGAATAAATGTTCACCGAACCACTACCAAATTCCACTAATTAAACATCAAGGACATAAAGGACGGAAATGAAAAGGAAACTTGGGAAAAAGGGTTACATGGAGATTACATATAATATTCACTATGTTACAACACTCCACCCCTTAAAAAGGATTTCATCCCCGAAATCTCAAACAAAAAGATTAGGGTGAGTATGCAACATCCCAACACTAAACTCCCAGGTTGTTTCCATAAAGCTTCCACCAAAACTTTCACTAACTCAAACTCCTTGTTTTTCAACTACTTTACTTGGGAGTTTAGAATCTTATCAATCAACTCCACATAGGTAAGGTTCTCATGGATCACTAAGGGTTCCCCTATAAAGTTTTCTTTCTATTAGATATAACACGATTACATTTTAGGCCTATTAATATTATATTCATTATGATATTATATCATCCTTATTATTCTTTTAATTGTGTCATATTATATTTACTTTGTTTCGAAAAGAGTTATATTTTATCATTATACACAAAGTCATATACATTTCTTATTTATCTCATTAAGAGTTTTAGCACAATTAGGGTTTATTCAATTATCTCAATACACTTGATTATTATCCTTATATTGAATTATAACAGATTGTTTTTAAGAAATAAGACATGTTATCCCATTTTTGCAATTAATCCAATTAATGTCACATTATTTGATTATATCTATATTAAACACTATCATATTACCTTTTTTTACATTAATGCCACTGTTAATCATTTTCTCATATTTATTCACTTCGTATTATTGATTATGCACATTTTTGTGAATCCAATTACGTCTTATCCATATTGAAGTCATTATATGTATTATAATGATCAAGGTGGGACATATTACATATTAACGATTTGATTCACATACCAAATAATGATTAGGTGATTTATTAGGCATGTATTAGAGAACAAGGTGATATGAATTTCATATTGATGACATGATTAATCTATGATTAGGTGATTATATATCATTTATGTTTATTAAATTATGTTACCTAATTATGACACCTTATGTCACTAACGTATCAAGAACGTCATTAGGGATGTATAGGTTAAGGTTATATGATTACAACTTAGGGTTTAGATCAATATAATCATTATTCTTCACCTATGCTTTCTTAGTATGCATTAAATACAAGATTAGGTTACAATTAGCTTGCTCATCATTTCATTAGGGTTTATTGGACCAAGAAATGTTTAACATCATGTGTACTCAGTATTAGTTTTGATATGTGAGTCACTCATATTATGTGCATTATATATTCATTAGGGTTTAAACATGTGAACTATTCATTAGATGACCATTATATGTTCTTCACTATAACAACAAGCATGTGGGGTTACAACTATAACTTGTTTGGTCAAAACTAAGGATCCAAGCAAACCATCCCCCTAATCATGGAGTTAGGGTTTCTAGGGTCATTTTAGCTATATTTTGGTATGTTACATGACTCCATCCCCTTAAAAAGGATTTTGTCCTTGAAATCTAACTACCCAAACATCATCAAACCAACTAATTTCCACCCCTTAAAAGGTTGACCTACCAAGACAAACTAATCTAGAGGTAAAAGGGTGAGTCTAACTAAGCCATGCACAAGATCCATCACGCTTCTGATGTCCACTCTTATTGTTTACTAAACACCAAACTTCAAAGTCAAGGTTCTTAGGGACAGACTATCCAAACATGTGGTTCTAGGGGACATAAGCGAACTATATTGGGTATCCGTCCTCAAACAAGTCATTACACATCAAGGATAAGGTCAACATATTAGATTCTCATGAGTATCCAACTGAGGTGCCTAAGGCTACTACTATCTATAGGCATGCTATTTGGGATAGTCAATATCAGATCAAGCCAGGAATGCATCATATGCATCTGGGAGTCCTCGTAAACTGATCTAGTGGTGCAGAGGAAAATCTTGTCAGCCCCAAACCCTGATCCTTTCTAGACACCTTTGCTTTCAACTTATGCCCTAATAGCTACCTAATAGGCTCATCAAATTATGGTTAACTAAACATGTTTCTTTATGTCCTCCTTAGAATGGGAATTGATCTCATCTATGAGGGGAGGATGACTCCGTGATTGTGTTTCCACATGCGTCCTAAAAGTGGGCGGAATGTGGCATTGAACTACATGGAAAATTGTGTCACTCTCTAATGTGAAACTCTTATGATCAGTAGCATAGATCAATTATACGGCAAACATGTCACTTACAGAGGAACTATATGAGGAAAGGGTTCTAATTAGGGAGACAACATTGAAATAGTCAGATTGCAATTACCATGGGATCTAATACCATGATGTAAGGACTGGGACCTGAGAGGGGATCCACTCCATACTAAAATAATTTGAAGAATAAAACATCCATTCCAAACACACTCAAAGGTATGATGGAATAGGTGCAAATTTTGAAACTTCAATAAATGTTATTCAAAACAACCAAAGTGTAGCAGTAGAATCAAACAAATGACTATATTCAATTTTCACAAAAAGACTACAAAAGTACATCATAGTCTCCCACAAGGGTTTACATGTATAATACAACATAAGGATCTAAGTAGAGGGAAGTCTGAACTACTTCAAATCTATCTCAAAGCAACATCTCCAAGAGCTAGGTCTATGTTGGAAGCTATATTCTCCTTGATCATGTTCAACACCTTGATCTAAACCTGGGTGGTTGGGAAATCACCCAGCAAGAGAGAGAAATACAAGGTATGTGTCACATAATGAACAAGAATAAAAGATAAGGAATAACATGAAAGTAAAGGCTAATATTTCATCATAAGATGAAGAGAATAAGAGTATGAGGCATAATAAAAATAGATGCTTGCCATAACATTAAAATAATAAAGGAATTGCATGCATGATTAATATTGACTACCTTAACTAAGTAGGTTTGAGGCACCTATCGGACCTCAACCTATTGGTGAGGGGAAAATTAATACATTTCTAGTCACCTACACATATTTTTATGGGGGAGAATAAGACATTCCCCATGGCGAATTAATAAATGCCCTATCTATGGGTGGTTTTACATAAGTACCACTACTATAGCTATATAGTCCATAAAATCAACATGCTAGGAAAGAAATCATGGCAAGTGAAAGCATCATATATTTGAAACATGGAAGTGGGGTACAAGATCCAAGAAAAAGAATATGGTTACTGATTTTGAGTCAATTTAAGAAAAGAATCATGAATAGAGGAAATATGGTTCATATAGTGCCTCATTAGGGAATATAGGGTTTGGTTTGCAAATATCTCAACTTAGGGTTTAAGAATGCACATACCTCTCTTACTGATGTCAATTACTAACTTTGAGCACTTTAATTGAGTCTAAGTTCCACTTTGCCTATTTTCAATGTATTAACATGTATTAGAGTACATAATGCACATTAATGTATAGAAACCCTAATTTTAGACCCTTTTCAGTGAAACTCGGATTTATACTCTAAAAACCTCACTGATGAACTTATTAGGCTATCATGATCAAGAAAATATACTTTTATGTTAATTTAGAATTATGGTGATTAAGATGTAATTTTTATAATTTTTTTGTATTAAATTTATTTACAAAAATAACCCTTCATAAAACCTCGAAATCATACTTTGAAATATTTTTAGATAGAGATTCATTTTCTGATTCCAAAACATATTTATTTGTCAAATTTGGATCAGTGGATTAAAAGATATGAATTTTTCAATTTGAACCAATCAAGAAATGACAAGTCAGAAATCCTCGCGAAAGAGGGGAAGAGAGAGAGAGAGAGAGAAAATACCATTTTACCCAAGATCAGGGATGGAGATGCATAGGTAACCAAACTAGATCTTCTAGAGAAGGTAAAACATCTAGAAACCAAAACCCTAGAAGAACTTGGTACATAGAGATGAAGATCATCGATTTTAAACATAGAAGCATGAGTTTTAAGCATGTAGTAAGCAATATATGAGAAAGGGGTTACAAAACTTACCTCTAGGATGGTAAAAAGGTTCAAGAAGAAAGGTTCCCAAGCTAGAGAGGCTAGTTTCTCCAACAAATCTCCTATCTCGAGCAAGAAGTACCTTCTCCACTTTAGAGGTGAAAAACCCTAACAAAGGAACATTGAGATGAGGTGTTTAAGGACTCTAGGTGGGGTTTCACCATGGAAGACCATGGTTCCAAACTAGAAGAAGGTGGGAGGAATACTAATAGCATGAAAAAAGGGAAGGAAAGGAGGAAGCTTACTGTTTTTGGTTGAAATCACCAAGAAGGAGCTTTAGAAACCCTAAATAGAGCAAATTTGGAACCCTAGGAGCCTTCTTCACCAAGGTAAGCACTCTCTTTTACCTTGGGTAGGAACTATGCTCTAAACTTGGGGAAAGATAAGGAGAGTAAGAGTTTTCAAATTAGGAGGTGAGAAGTGGTAGATATGGCTTTATAAAGAAGGGAGCAAGCATGAGGTGTCTATGGGACTTTCCATGTGTCCTTAGCCTAGGGCTTCATGGACATGCAAGAGGACAACTCATAGATGCTTCTTTAATATCATATGTTGGTTCTAAAAGCCCATGGAGACTTCTAGGCTATCCCCACTGTGAGAACCTGTTACACTAAACGAGATTACTCAAAACATAAAACACAATCAATCACTAATTAATCACATACCCAAAAATATGGGTAAATTAAAACCAATTTCAATGTCAGCACCCGCTAAGAAATATTTGCATAAGAGCCCAACATCTTTCTTTTATCCATACTATGCCAAGAATTTGATACAAATTGTTCCATTGCCTTAGCCACAACATATATATACAGGAGAACAATATTCATATATGCCACACAAACAAGTATTAATATGCTAAAAAAAGTCTGATTCGTTTGAAACACCATATACAAACTTTTCCTACCCAGATCTGAGAGTACAGGGATGACTCTAGGACACACTAGACATCTAATCAACTTTCTCAAAGATTCATTACTATAGCTCCTCTTTGTTGGCACATGTTTGTTTTTGTCACTACCGATTACCTAAAAAAATGTGACGAACCACAAGGGTGAGACCCATGTCCCAGCAAGAGATATAACCTCCAACAACGTTTATTGATTACAACATTTTTAAGTAATTAAACAGTTAAGCAGTTTAATCAGATATAACAAATAAGCTCAGTGGTACTGATGATTAACAAAATACATTAAGGAGAAGATAATAACTATCATCATTAGCCACGCTACCATCCTTTATCTTATTGAGGATATAAGCAATTTAGTAGCATATGCATATCTAGCATCATGAGCAGTTCTAGTAACATAGCATAGCTAACAACATGAGCATGTCTAATTGGTTGAGCATATCAACATCATAAGAAAAGCTAACAACATAAGCACAATTATCTAGATAAGCATGATTATAAGTATATGCGTCTCTAGTTACAAAGCATGGCCAGTAATATTAAACATATCTAGCAACAACATCTTAACCATCAGTGTCAGTATATGTGACAACATAATCATGTCTACAACATGAGCATAAATACAACATAAGCATGTCTATTATCTCTTTTTATAATATACATGATCTCAGCGAAAAGAAAGCAAACAAGGGTTTTCATCCAATATGAAGCGTTGTGTATAACCCTAAACAGATATGCTACATGGCTGTCTTACATCTTTTATTATGCCTTGAGGAAATTGAGGACACCACTCAAAATCCAACTGACCACTGCTAAGTCAAAATCAGTGCCATACAAGATCTAGGAAGAGTCAGACTCCTAAGATCTTCTCTGCCCCCAGTCAGTACGGGTCTGCCACATCGACACATAAGGTCAAGCTGCTAACAGCCTAGTCCGTCCTTGGTACAGGTCACGACACTAGTGAAAGGAGGTGGGTACGCATACCCTACCATCTGAGGTACAACTGCAGTTGTCCTCCAATCTTGTCACATATATAATCACCGAGACACGACCGCATTCCTTCTCAATCACATCAGATGTATGAGGCATGACCATATCCAACCTCCACAATCTGCATTGTGGATGACAAGGATATATCCTCAATTTCCACCCCCACATACTCAACAGGATGTCCTCTGAGTTTCCCTTAAGAATACTTATTTCACCATCTGGAAAGTTCTGACACTCAGTTGGATCTCTGGCACATGGTACTACATGATTAGAGTTGCACTTGATTAGTTATGCCAATTGGGTGAATTAAGGCTGCATCAAACAAGTGGACATACAAACCCTAATTCACTTCCAGCAAGCATATAAATATCACAACTTTTTAAAAGATATAAATGTGAAACATAATTTCTCATCTCATCATCACATGTTATTAAATCACTTGCCATTCATGAGACAAAACTAGTAATCATACTATCACAAGATAATAATCTTGTTCACAATATCATAGGGTATCAAACCTTATCAACATAAGAGGATTACACCTCATTCAGGGCTCAACCATGCCCAAAGGTCATTAAGACCATCATACTATCAAAGGATATAAATCCTTTCCACAATATCATAGGGTATTAACCCTTATCAACACAAGAGGATTACATCTCATTCAGGGATCAACCATGCCCAAAGGTCATTAAGGCCATCATACTATTCCCTACAAGATCATCATTATCTTTGCATGACTTATAACAAGGCTCAACAACATCACTTACATATAATACACCAGATCAGCACAATATTGCATTAATGAGCTAGGAGATATTCATAAACAATCATAGCAGGGTTATATTAACATTAAGAACATTCCTTTATTACATCAACATGCAAGGAATCTAGATATGATTAACAATCATCATATTAATAATGCACATGTTTAGCATAAGAAATTATCAACCATGTGGCTATGATAACCACCAATTAACATATTAAGGTTATGATCATGTTAAGGAGGTTATTCCACTCATCATTCCATCATATAAGAATGTTAAACATGAATACTCATATTTATCTATTTGCATTAGAGTTAGGTTCAACATGATAAATTATATCAGTGTGACTAATCAACACTTATACCCAAACCCTAACTCACGACATCCCCATTGGATAATGGATGCATAAGGTGAAGCATCACCATCACATTCCATACTATTCTCAAGTATTAACCCACACATAAATCAAGGTGTAACCATATGGTTATATCATACTAGGGCTTCAACAATAGTAACAGAGTATTCCATGATTGTATTAGTCATTCAAGGACTATTCATACCCAATTACCATCATTTAGTTATATTAAAGCTAGGTATAACAAGCTATACCTCATTAGGGTCACATATCAACATAATATGATTATCATCCCTTCTATTCATATGAGTGAATAGGTAAGACTACCTTATTAAGGGTAACCCTCCATTTGTTCCATCATCATTCAACCCATATCACCATACCACAATGTCACCCAGAACCATTGGATGTTTAAAAGGTAAGACCATTGGTTGTTTACATAAGTAAACACCTTGAATGAATCATATATGATGTTATTGAGTTGTGATATATAAAATTAACTATTTAACCCTAGATATCCTTTGATTAACAACAATAAGTATTATGTGAGAGTAGGGTAAACCCCACAATCGTCTATTCATTTAAAACAAGCCATCCATTGTCAACAAGTAAGATCCTTAAGTTGATCATATAAAGGAAACCATCTAAATCACATAGGACCAACATATTAAATTAGTCATAATTCTACTTTATTGAAGGAATAATCATTATATCTTGTCCATTGGGTCAAATTCAGATGTTAAAAGCATCAATTACAATATAGGTCCGACCATTGCATCAAGTGGCCCAAGAAACCATTAGTATAAGGCTTAATTGATGCTAAAACTATATGATTAACTCACCATAGGTTGTGGAGACCTGATCCACCGTCATTAGTGATCATGAAATCACCATAGGTTGTTAGATCAACACTATATTCATTAATCAACATCAATTATTAAGCTAATGTCAACATTGATTGATAACATCAGTAGGGTACTTAATGGCTGATCATTGAACTTCTAATTGATCCAAAATCTGACCTAAGGGGTGACCATAGGTTGTCACCATCATCTGAAACCTTTGATCTCGACCATCGGTTGTCATGAAAACAACAACATAGGGTTGCTGCAATGGTACCATCATCGGGTCATGGATTTATAGATAAAATCAGCTTTAAGCCCTAAAATTGACCAATGGTTGATAGGTGCTTAGCACCATAGGTTGTCAAAACAACCTGATCCAAGTCAAATTGTACCTTAGGAATAACGTACAAATGATCACAGGTTCATCTAGAACTAAAATTAGAACAGGGAACATTATAAAAATCAAAATCCAAGTCAAGCATAGCTTTTTAGTGCATGAATCATCATTTTCAAGTAAGAACATGATCTAGAAAGCTTATTATAAGAAATAAACGTGGAGCAAGTTATAAAACTTGCCTCTAATGAGAATATGAAACCCCACATAGAAGAAATCTCGAGCAGATAGGGTAGAAAATCCAATCATAAGCTATGAAGTCGTCCATCCAGCACCTTTCTTCATCAAATGAGCAAACCCTAAGCATAAGGAGCAAGAAAGGTAGGATTTAAGAGATTTAAAACCAATTCTACCATGGAAAAGTAAGGTTCCGACCTGGAGAAAGGTCTAAGAAAGGAAAATATCAAGATAAATGGATAAGGAAGGAAGAAAACAACTTGCCTTGGTCGAAATCCCTAGAAGATGACCTTGGAAACCCTAGGCAGGGCTAAATGGAGCTCTAGGAGACCTTCTTCTCCAAAAAGAGGTTGTCTTCTACCTTAGAGCACTTAGTTCCGTAGAAAAATAGAGTGGATTCGTTGATACAGGTTAGAGGAAAGAGAAATCAAGTATAGATCGTACTTGGGCAAGGAAGAGGTAAATATAGCCCATGGATAAGGATGGGAGCAAGCATGAGGTGTAAAAGTAGCTTCCCCATGTGTCTATGGCATTAAACTATTAAGAATATACAAGAACACACACAAGAAGATCCCCCACCGTCGTTATAGACCTGCTTATATTTCCTTTATCGAATTTCCCAGCCAATCACATAATTCATTAGTTGATAGTTACTAAAGGTAGCTCATCCATGAAGGGGTAAACCCTAAAATACCCTTAGAGAAAACACCTTCAAACCAAGGATTAAATAGGTGCCCCATGGCTCAAAAAGATAAATAATGATGAGAGAATATCCAAGGAACATAATTCAAGTAATAAATTGCAAATAAAACCTCTCAATTGGGTAAATTGCAGAAAAATCCAAAATGTGCATAAAATTACATAACTTGCTCAAACAGTGTCCAAATTGGACCAAATTTGAAACTTAAGCTTGTATTATTATTTAAAATCATATCAAAAGGTTATATTAGGGTTATAAGTATTCAATTATGGTAATTAAGCTTATTCAACTCATTAAGCATGTTCAGGGGCCTTACTACTATAAACCCCTAATAGGGATTTCGCCCCCAAAATCCAAGGTAAAAAAAGATGGGTACTTCCTTTGCAACTCATCCTATTACCTTCACATGGTTACTTGCATATAATGGTGGTGTCACATCATTCATACATATATCCTCTTGGGTGAGCACAAAAACCCCCACCTAAGAAGACATTCTCAATATGGAATGTAGAAATTTGTTGTATCATCTATACAACTCTAATAGTAACTTTCAACTTTAAATTCTAGCTATCATCTGGGAATTATATCTATTGTATCAACACATTACTCAAAAGTCATACTTGCTAGCTTTTATCAAAGATGGAACATGTTATAACCTCGATTTCTCCAAATTATGTAATGAAATTATAAAGGTTCTTTTTAAAGAAAAAAATGAAATTCATGGTTGATATGATGAATTGTTTGAATGGATTGAGTGGATTGGGTGTTTTATAACTTGTATGTTCTCTTATTGGGCCTTTGAGGCCGTAGAGCCCAATGGAAAGATTAAAAGAAAAACAAAAAGAAATGAAAAAGGGAATTTCATTTAATAAAGGAATATATGAGGAAAAATAAAAAGAAATGATTTTAAGGCTAAAAGGTATTTTCCAAAAATAAGATTTCGAGTTAAAAGGGTTCCTTGGGGTTCAAGGAACTCGGCATAATTAGATAATGGCAAAAGAAATAAGGAATATGTGGAAAATACAATTAAATAAGAGATAACTTGAAACTGAAGTAAAGGGCTCGTTTCCTTTGGATAATGACTCCAATTTTTTTACAAGGGAAGATAAAAATATAAACGAGTTTTCCTAAAAATTTGAGGAAAAATGGAGTTAAGGATTGAGAGTTATTTAATTTCCAAGTTAGCTTTAAAATAAGGATTTTCCTTGTTTTATTGGGAATTCTTTCCCTTTTTGGTTTGAACGTGGATGATCAGAGCCGTTGGATTTTGATCCAACTAGCCCGGCTATTGCCTAGAGTCCCAGAGGGACAAGAACTGTAGCGCATCTACAGGGGTTTTTCCCCTCGATTTTCCTTTCACCTTGGTGCATGAGAACTTGGGATGATAGTCCCATCAGGTTTGGGAGACCCAGACGAAGAGCTTTGACCCCGATTTTGCTATCTTTGGCGGTGTATATCCAAAACGCCCAATTGGGCAAGAACCAGGGTTGGTGGCGAGGTCTGGAACCCTAGAAGAGACCCTCCCCTAGCCTATAAATAGGCCTCGGGTGGTTTCCCTCACCCTAACGCATCCAGACGGCCACTTATTAACCCTCGAGACCCTCTCTCCCTCCTGTTTGCTCTAGCTCCGGCGAGGAGGCCGTGCGGCGCCGCTGCTGTTTCTTGTTAGAAGACAAGGAGGACGATGAGCAGGGATCGTTGGATCCCGAAGCATCGTGCGCCAGTCTGCGATCCAACGCTGCTTAGGGCAGCGCGTTGATTCAACTCAGCTAGTGGAGCGTTTCGACCAGGACCCTGGGATCGAAATCCACCGTGAGCCCACGCGTCATCGACGGCCGATAGAGGAGGCGCGCCACTAGTGGAGGAATCTGACGAGGAGCATCAGATCAAGGAAGGGAGCAGCGGCGCAGTGATCTAACGGTTGGGGTAATTCCAGTTAATTCTTCTCTCTGCTTAATAATCCAGATAAATGATTTATCTTGCAAAATTAATAGAATTTGCTAGGAAACTCGTATGAGAAAACTTAATATATGAAAATTGTATAGAAAAATACGAAGAATCTAATAAAAATAGATTGAGAACCCAGTTATGTATGTTTTGCAAAAAGTACTTTAATTTGTTAATAAAGTGTATTAAGAATTGGTGAGAAACCCTAATTGTATGATTAAAGTGTATTTTGGTAAATCAATAGATCAAACTGATAAGTTTAACTTTGCTAATGATAAAGGTGATATGATTATCAGTTTGAATGCAAAAGTATGAGATTTAGAGTTGTAATTCTTAAAAAGGAATTTATTTTACATGGAAACCCTAATTTGGGATAAAAGGAGATAAAAAGCATGTTTTTGGCGGAATAAGATAATTGGATATTTAATAAAGGAAATTTACTGAGAAATTAGGGATTTTATGTAGTTTAATGAATTAAGGATGAAAATAAGGAAAGAAGAAGTGAAAACCCTAAATTCTAAAGGAACCATAAAATAGGAACTGAAACCCTAAGTAATATGATGAAAATTAGATGAATATTAATAAAAGGAAAATTGTCCTTTTATTTCAGGTTTTGCTTATTGATTGGGTTTCTCTTTCTATCTTGAAATCTGCATTTAAAGGTATGTGGTTACTTATGGTTAACCGCTTATGTTTCCCGATGTTTCCCGAATGTTTAATCGCATTGAATGCAACTAAACAATTTGGATGTTTATTTCTGCCATGCAAAGTATAAAGTGACTATGACGATCACTTAATGTATATGCCTTCTAGCTCAATCCTTGATTCCCTCTGTGTCGTAATGGATGACCTGATAAAAGACTACCTAGAGGGTAGGTACATCAGGTCATGAATGACTTTGACTACCTAGAGGGTAGGGTCATGAATGACTTTGACTGCCTAGAGGGTAGGGTCATGAATGACTTTGGCTGCCTAGAGGGCAGGTCCATCAAGTCACCTTAATAGAGGTACCATGTAAGTCCTATAGGGACAACACAGAGTTGTGAAAAGATGGATTGAGTAGTTTGGCTTAAAACGTAAACTTGATTGTTAAATGATTAATTGAATGATTATATGTTGAACCTTTGATCCGGAATAAATGGTTTCGGCTCCAACCTCTTGGTCTCCCTTAATTGGGGGTTACTGATGAGGTGGGTCATAACATTTGGTATCAGAGCCTGGGTTCTTCATGTAACCATTAGTAATTATTAAATTTGACAAACTCCATAGAACCCAAGGGAGTTATTAGAAGGAGTATCCGAAAGATGGAGGTGTCTAGAAAGGGATCACGACCGGGGGCTGGCAAAATTTTCCTCCGCACCGCTAGTCAGAATACGAGGACTCCCGGACCCGTGTGACCGCCTGGCCAAAGTCTTAGGGTATGAATCGAAATAAGATACCTTTAGGACTCTCTCATCTTATTCATCCCTTTCTCATCACATAATCTATTAAGGCTTTAAGAGTAGGATTCTCTCTCTCCTCCACACTCATGTGGTATGGGCACATAAGTTAAGGGTTTAAGAATCCTCCAGCAAATTAATAAAATATATGTAATGAGATATCATTGAACATAAGTATAACTAGTTTAAATGATAAACTAAAGGTTTGTTTGTTATGCTTATGTAGATGGCACGAACAAAGACTGTGGCTATCCCTGAGGGCTCCGGAAAACCGGCTAGGAGTGTTTGGCCTCCCCGTAAAGTAAAGGAGTCTTCTGAAAAGAGGAATAGGAACCATGAGGGTGGATCCTCTAAGAAGAGGAAGAGGCCTGAAGAAGTCACTCAAGAAGTCCCTGATCCTGACCCAGTACCATTTAGTAACCTGAACCAAGAAGAAGATCAAGGATATGAAGAGCAGCATGTATATGGGGAAGAAGCCCAGATGGATGAGGACCCAGTCAATGATTCAGAACCCACCATGATGATCCATACCCATGATACCTTGTGGTTAGAGCAACATAGGAAGTTGACAGAAGCTATTAGTGCTTTGGCCCTTCGAGATATAGCTAGAGCTGAGAATGGTGAACCACACCCTGTTCGTCCACGTGTGGGAGCCACCATCCTAGACTTTGTCAAGCTGAACATAGAAAAGTTCTGGGGGGAAGATAAGACTGAGGTGGTTGATAAAGCAGAGGCCTAGATACTTGCAATAGAGAATGGTTTCCGCATGCTTGAAGTACAGCCGAGCAAGAAGGTCCTCTTTGCTGCTCACCGTCTGGAAGGAGCAGCTAAGATATGGTGGGAGACTCACATCACAGGCCGAGATCTGACTGAGGAACCAATGGCATGGGCTGATTTCAAGACCATTTTCACTTCCAGATTCGTCCCGGTTGCGGCTAAGAAAGAGAAGGAAAGGGAATTCACTAACATGACTCAAGGAAATTCCTCTGTGGCAGAATTTGGGCGCAAGTTTCGGATCCTGGAACGTTTTGGATACAAGATGGATGAGGAAAGGAGGGTGGATCACTTCATAGAGCGTCTCCACCCTACCATCAGGCCTCATGTGATGGCAAGCAAACCTAAAACCTTCACAGAAGCTTATAACACTGCCTAAGACCTAGAGAGAACTGTGATGCCTACACAGCTTCCACCCAAGGGGTATTTGGGTTTCACTGAGGGAACCCGAGGACCGAAGAATCATCATAAGAAGGGTCCAGGTCGTCATCAAGCCAAGGGAAGACAAGGAGGAAAAGGGAGACCCCATCAAGAGAATAATCGACCTCGATGCCGCTCATGTGGAAGAAGGCATCTCGGTGTGTGCCACTATAGGAAGAGAGTCTATTTCCGTTGTCACCAAGAGGGGCATATCCAAGCTGCTTGTCCTCTACCAGAGCTAAAAGGACCAGGTCCAGTGGCAGCCCCACCCGTAGCAGCACTACCAGTAGCTGTGGCCCCACCTACTGGAGAAAGAAGGCAAGATCGAGTGTTCGCCATCGACAATGAAGAAGCTCAAGCAAATGCAAATCGATTGATTGAGGGTAATAACCCTTAGGGTTTTCTTTATGTTTTATAAGCTAAAGCATGTAATGGTCTAATGTATGGTGAACAATAATGTAGGCATGCTTGAAGTCATGGGACATAATGTAAAAGCATTATTTGATTCTGGTTCTACTAATACTTTCATTTCGAGGAATCTTGCAACTATGCTTTGTTTGGATATCAAGGATTTAGGATATGTCTTAGATGTTACAACCCCAAGTGGAAAAATCTTTACCTCTCTTTTGAAAACTCCAGTGATACCTGTGAATTATCGAGATCATGAGTTTCCTACAGACTTTATCCTTCTTGACATGAATGATTTTGATATGATCATTGGCATGGATTGGCTTTATACTTATAGGGCTCAAATCGACTGTAGGGAAAAGAAAGTGATCATTAGGGAACCAGGACATCCACCCTTTGTCATTCGAGGTAGGAAAGATGCCACCACTAGTTTGTATGTGTCATCCCTGAAGGCAGAAAGAATGATGAGTAAAGGTTGTCAAGCTTTCCTAGCAGTTGTTACCGAGCCCGAACCCAAGGTGCAGCCCTTAGAGGAAATAGAGGTAGTCAAGAGCTATGCAGATGTTTTCCGGATGATCTACCCGTGATTCCTCCCATGAGAGAGGTGGATTTCTCCATAGAGCTAGCTCCATGGATGAGCCCTATTTCACGTGCACCTTATAGAATGGCACCTGCAGAGTTGCTCGAGTTGAAGAAACAATTGCAGGAATTGCTAGACAAGGGTTTTATCCGGCCTAGCACATCATCATGGGGAGCTCCAGTCCTGTTTGTAAAGAAAAAGGATGGCTCGCTCCGTATGTGCATAGACTACCGGATGATTAACCAAGCTACCATTAAGAACAAATACCCTTTACCCCGCATAGATGACCTGTTTGACCAGTTGAAGTCTGCTCGAGTCTTTTCCAAAATTGACTTAAGATCGGGTTACCACCAGTTGAGAGTCAAGAGTGAGGACATTCCAAAAACAGCTTTTCGAACATGATATGGCCATTATGAATTTGTGGTTATGCCTTTTGGGTTGTCCAATGCACCTAGTGTGTTCATGAACCTTATGAATAGTGTGTTCCAACCCTTCCTTGACTCGTTTTTCATAGTGTTCATAGATGACATCCTGGTATATTCCAATAACTTAGAGAAACACCGAGACCACCTAAGTAAAGTCCTTGATATCCTGAGAAAGTAGAAGTTCTATGGGAAATTCTCAAAATGTGAGTTTTGGATAGACCGAGTCATGTTCCTTGGGCATATCATCTCAGGAGGAACGATCGCCGTGGATCCAGCCAAGGTGTCAGCAGTTCGAGACTGGCCTACACCGAAGAACCCCTCGGAGATCAGAAGCTTCTTGGGGTCAGCAGGATATTATCGGCGTTTCATTTCAGATTTCTCAAAGACTGCATTGCCCTTGACCATGTTGACTCGGAAGGAGGTTAAGTTTGTGTGGTCTAATGTCTGTGAGGCTCGTTTTCAAGAATTGAAAGAAAAGTTAACCACTGCACCAGTTCTGACTCTACCATCAGGCAATGAGGGTTTCATGATCTTCACCGATGCATCCAAAATGGGTCTTGGCTGTGTATTGGAGCAAAATCGACATGCGGTTGCTTATGCTTCCCGACAACTCAAGACTAATGAGGTGAATTACCCGACACATGACCTAGAGTTGGCTTCTATCATTCATGCCTTGAAGATTTGGCGGCATTACCTGTATGGTGCTACTTTTGAGATCTTCACTGACCATAAGAGCTTGAAGTACCTTCTGACGCAGAAAGACTTGAACCTACGACAACGAAGATGGATGGAATACATGAAGGATTATGACTTCACCATTGCCTATCATCCTGGGAAGGCAAATGTTGTAGCAGATGCGTTGAGTCGGAAACAACTTCGTTGTGCAGCTGTTCTGTCTAGTCAGTGGAAGAGCTTAGAAGAGTTGGTGAAATTGTCTCCTCAACCATTAGGTGATCGAGTTCGATTGGCCAACATTCAGATACAGTCTGATTTGTTGAGTGAAATTGTGGCAGCACAGATGGTCAGTAGTGAACTTGACAAGATGAGAGGCTTGATGAAGAAGCCTCAGACCCGCCTTTCCTTGGGAGTAGATGGAGGAATCAGATTCGAGAATCGTATATGGATTCCTGAAGACTCACAACTGAAGGAACGTATCTTAAAAGAAGCTCATGGTTCTAAGTACACAGTGCACCCAGGGACTACTAAGATGTTTAAGGACATGCAGAGGTTTTTCTGGTGGTCAGGGATGAAGAGAGACATTGCAGCTTATGTGGCCAGTTGTCTTACGTGCCAAATGGTGAAGGCTGAACACCAACGACCTGGTGGACTTTTACGGTCTATAGAGATTCCGTAATGGAAATGGGATCAGATCACCATGGATTTTGTGGTGGGTTTACCAAGGACCAAGATAGGTCATGATGCAATATGGGTTGTGGTGGATCGCCTTACCAAGTCAGCACATTTCCTTGCACTGAAAACCACTGCCAAAGTGACAGACTTAGCGGAGTTGTACATTCGGGAGATAGTGTGTTTGCATGGCGTACCCAGTTCCATCATATCTGATAGAGATCCAAAGTTTACTTCCAAACTGTGGAAACAGGTTCAAGAGGAACTTGGTATGAGGTTAAAGTTCAGTACCGCTTATCACCCCCAGATAGATGGACAGTCAGAAAGGAAAATCCAGACTTTAGAGGATCTTTTGAGAGCATGTGTGCTCGATTGGGGTGGATCATGGGAGCAGTACTTACCTCTAGCAGAGTTTGCATACAACAATAGTTAACAAGCCAGTATCGGGATGCCTCCATATGAAGCTCTATACGGGAGACAGTGTCGGTCACCACTTCACTGGGATGATGTTGGTGAGAGGACCTTGTTGAGGTCAGATGAACTCCAAGTGTATGCGGATAAAGTCACTTTGATCAGGCAAAGGTTAAAGAGAGCCCAGGATCGACAAAGGTCGTATGCTGATGCAAAGAGGACTGATGTGCATTTCACTGTGGGCGAGCATGTTTTTCTGAAGATCCGACCGCTCCGAGCTATAGCTAAAAATAGAGGAAAGTTGAGTCCCCGATATGTGGGTCTGTTTGAGGTTTTAGAACGGATTGGCGAGGTGGCTTATCGTTTGGCGTTACCCCCTCAATATACTATGATGCATGATGTGTTTCACGTGTCTAATCTGAAGCGATATGTGCAAGACCCAAGCCATGTGTTGAGCATTGAACCTATTGAGCTTCAAGGGAAGATGTCTTATCCTGAGTTACCTATGCGTATTATAGATACTAAGGTAAAAGAGCTCAAAAATAAGCATATAGAGATGGTAAAGGTTCTTTGGAAACACCATGGAGAGGATGAGGCCACATGGGAGCTGAAGACGGACATGGAGAAAGCATATCCTGATTTGTTTGTTTGATTGTTGAATTTTGAGGGCAAAATTCCTATAAGGAGGGGAGGATGTTATAACCTCGATTTCTCCAAATTATGTAATGAAATTATAAAGGTTCTTTTTAAAGAAAAAAATGAAATTCATGGTTGATATGATGAATTGTTTGAATGGATTGAGTGGATTGGGTGTTTGATAACTTGTATGTTCTCTTATTGGGCCTTTGAGGCTGTAGAGCCCAATGGAAAGATTAAAAGAAAAACAAAAAGAAATGAAAAAAGGGAATTTCATTTAATAAAGGAATATATGAGGAAAAATAAAAGAAATGATTTTAAGGCTAAAAGGTATTTTTCCAAAATAAGATTTCGAGTTAAAAGGGTTCCTTGGAGTTCAAGGAACTCGGGATAATTAGATAATGGCAAAAGAAATAAGGAATATGTGGAAAATACAATTAAATAAGAGATAACTTGAAACAGAAGTAAAGGGCTCGTTTCCTTTGGATAATGACTCCAATTTTTGTACAAGGGAAGATAAAAATATAAAAGAGTTTTCCTCAAAATTTGAGGAAAAACGGAGTTAAGGATTGAGAGTTATTTAATTTCCAAGTTAGCTTTAAAATAAGGATTTTCCTTGTTTTATTGGGAATTCTTTCCCTTTTTGGTTTGAACGTGGATGATCAGAGCCGTTGGATTTTGATCCAACTAACCCGGATATTGCCTAGAGTCCCAGAGGGACAAGAAATGTAGCGCGTCTACAGGGGTTTTTCCCCTCGATTTTCCTTTCACCTTGGTGCATGAGAACTTGGGATGATAGTCCCATCAGGTTTGGGAGACCCAGACGAAGAGCTTTGACCCCGATTTTGCCATCTTTGGCGGTGTATATCCAAAACACCCAATTGGGCAAGAACCAAGGTTGGCGGCGAGGTCTGGAACCCTAGAAGAGACCCTCCCCTAGGCTATAAATAGGCCTCAGGTGGTTTCCCTCACCCTAACGCATCCAGACGGCCACTTATTAACCGTCGAGACCCTCTCTCCCTCATGTTTGCTCTAGCTCCGGCGAGGAGGCCGTGCGGCGCCGCTGTTGTTTCTTGTTAGAAGACAAGGAGGACGACGAGAAGGGATCGTTGGATCCCGAAGCATCATGCGCCAGTCTGCGATCCAACGCTGCTTAGGGCAGCGCGTTGATTCAACTCAGCTAGTGGAGCGCGTCGACCAGGACCCTGGGATCGAAATCCACCGTGAGCCCACGCGTCATCGACGGCCAATAGAGGAGGCACGCCACTAGTGGAGGAATCTGACGAGGAGCGTCATATCAAGGAAGGGAGCAGCGGCGCACTGATCTAACGGTTGGGGTAATTCCAGTTAATTCTTCTCTCTGCTTAATAATCCAGATAAATGATTTATCTTGTGAAATTAATAGAATTTGCTAGGAAACTCGTATGAGAAAACTTAATATATGAAAATTGTATAGAAAAATACGAAGAATCCAATAAAAATAGATTGAGAACCCAGTTATGTATGTTTTGCAAAAAGTACTTTAATTTGTTAATAAAGTGTATTAAGAATTGGTGAGAAACCCTAATTGTATGATTAAAGTGTATTTTGGTAAATCAATAGATCAAACTGATAAGTTTAACTTTGCTAATGATAAAGGTGATATGATTATCAGTTTGAATGCAAAAGTATGAGATTTAGAGTTGTAATGCTTAAAAAGGAAGTTATTTTACATGGAAACCCTAATTTGGGATAAAAGGAGATAAAAAGCATGTTTTTGGCGGAATAAGATAATTGGATATTTAATAAAGGAAATTTACTGAGAAATTAGGGATTTTATGTAGTTTAATGATATAAGGATGAAAATAAGGAAAGAAGAAGTGAAAACCCTAAATTCTAAAGGAACCATAAAATAGGAACTGAAACCCTAAGTAATATGATGAAAATTAGATGAATATTAATAAAAGGAAAATCGTCCTTTTATTTCAAGTTTTGCTTGTTGATTGGGTTTCTCTTTCTATCTTGAAATCTGCATTTAAAGGTATGTGGTTACTTATGGTTAACCGCTTATGTTTCCCGATGTTTCCCGAATGTTTAATCGCATTGAATGCAACTAAACAGCTTGGATGTTTATTTCTGTCATGCAAAGTATAAAGTGACTATGACTATCACTTAATGTATATGCCTTCTAGATCAATCCTTGATTCCCTCTGTGTCGTAATGGCTGACCTGATAAAAGACTACCTAGAGGGTAGGTACATCAGGTCATGAATGACTTTGACTACCTAGAGGGTAGGGTCATGAATGACTTTGACTGCCTAGAGGGTAGGGTCATGAATGACTTTGGCTGCCTAGAGGGCAGGTCCATCAAGTCACCTTAATAGAGGTACCATGTAAGTCCTATAGGGACAACACAGAGTTGTGAAAAGATGGATTGAGTAGTTTGGCTTAAAACGTAAACTTGATTGTTAAATGATTAATTGAATGATTATATGTCGAACCTTTGATCCGGAATAAATGGTTTCGGCTCCAACCTCTTGGTCTCCCTTAATTGGGGGTTACTGATGAGGTGGGTCGTAACAGAACATTATGTATATCTTATCATATGTAACTTATGTCATCCACTCTAACTCTTATGTATTGATATTTGATCCTAGGTTCATCTTAAAGGAACATGGTATCACATATCTATAAACCAACAAACCATCTATCCTTGATAGTGGTCTTTCCCAGCTATCACTAAACCATACACAACATTATAGAATCACTTTTGTTTTTCCTTCCAAACAATATTTAGAGGGTCATCATCAACTCTCTCTCCCTCTCTCTCTGTGGAAGAGGAATACTTGGAATGTTCATTTAATAAACATCTCCAACCTTCACATATTTCTCATATTATTAATACATCTTAGATACTAGGATTCATTACCTTGGTATCCACCTCATGTGCTATAAGCAACTCACATCCTTATATCATCTACTTTTACCAACATAACAAATATCAAGACATATAAGAGGAGTCTTCCTAATTATTGGAAGGCTCAAAAGAAAAATCATCACAAACTTTATGAACTTGGAACCATAGTCCAAACAACCTTATGCTATAATAATCTATCCACCCTCATGTTTACAATGAATTCACACATACCAAGTGGCGATGATCCACTTGAAAGTTGTTCCCTAGAAAGGAAAGACACAAAGGGAAACACACTTTCCATACTATAGTAGTATTTTTCAAGAGTCACTAGCAAAAGGGTAACCAATTCTATTTACATTATGCAGGTTACAACTTCTTATGTATCATTTTACCTTTTTCATTTTGGGTTCCTTTCTATTACATATGAATCATCATGATTAACATATCTCATTACTCCTTCCTTGATGACTATTTATCCCACTAGTGTATGTTCTTTTAATTTTATTATATTTTTCAACCACTTATCAACAGGTAAATATTCATATTCCACATTTTCTTCATTAAACATAGATCATCTCCCTTAATTTCTTTCACAAGCCATGTTGATTTTACAATAACACTTTCTTACACACATAGGTTGGTCTGAGATTAACTCAAGTTCCACCTTATTCCTTTGTCACTATTCACATTCATCTTCTCATTTTGTACTTGTTATAGGAGTTCTCTCTATCTTTTGTGGATTTCATACCTTGATTCACTTTATAAGCATAGGCTTATCTGTCTTTTACTTTATTATATTCTTGAATCACATCTTCAGGAACTCCTCTTTTCCTTATTTGTATTCAGATTTAGATTTCATGGTGTTGTATCTTTCTCTTATATTTACCAAACATTCAAGTTTTGATAGATAATGATGCAATTCTCATCTTCTTTAAGGTAGGATTGATATATTCACACCATGATTTCTTATTCGTTATGCTCTTTGGATTGTCTCAAAATGACTACTTGATCAGAGTAATCAGAAAGATAACAATCTAAGAGTTCCATACTTACCTTTTCTTCAATAATTAAATACCTGGCCAGGGCACCCAAGTACTGAGATTAGGCAGTATGCATCATATTTTTATGTCATATTCCTAACTTAGACATCATCCTAGTCATAAGTCTTAGTGTCCCTGTAGACTCACTGAACCTAGAGCTCTGATACCAACTTGTGAGAACATGTTATACTAAATGAGATTACTCAAAACATAAAACACAATCAATCACTAATTAATCACATACCCAAAAATATGGGTAAATTAAAACCAATCTCAATGTCAGCACCCGCTCAAAAACATTTGCATAATAGCCCAACATCTTTCTTTTATCCATATTATGCCAAGAATTTGATACAAATTGTTCCATTGCCTTAGCCACAACATATATACAAAGGAGATTGATATTTGTATATGCCACACAAACAAGCATTAATATGCTAACCAAAGTCTGATTCATTTGAAACACCATATACAAATTTTTCCTACCCGGACCGGAGAGTACAGGGACGACTCTAGGACACACTAGACATCTAATCAATTTTCTCAAAGGTTCATTACTATAGCTCCTCTTTGCTGCCACATGTTTGTTTTTGTCACTACTGATTACCTAAAAAATGTGGCGAACCACAAGGGTGAGACTCATGTCCCAGCAAGAGATATAACCTCCAACAACGTTTATTGATTACAACATTTTTAAGTAATTAAACAGTTAAGCAGTTTAATCAGATATAACAAACAAGATCAACAGTACTAATGATTAACAAAATACATTAAGGAGCAGATAATAACTATCATCATTAGCCAGACTATCATCCTTTATCTTATTGAGAATATAAGCAATTTAGTAGCATATGCATATCTAGCATCATGAGAAATTCTAGTAACATAACATAGCTAACAACATGAGCATGTCTAATTGGTTGAGCATATCAACATCATAAGACAAGCTAACAACATAAGCACAACTATCTGGATAAGCATGATTAGCAGTATATGTGTCTCTAGCTACAAAGCATGGTCATTAATATTAAACATAGCTAGCAACAACATCTTAACCATCAATGTCAGTATATGTGACAACATAAGCATGTTTAAAACATGAGCATAACTACAGCATAAGCATATCTATTATCTCTTATTTTACTATACATGATCTCAGTGAAAATAAAGCAAACAAGGGTTTTCATCCAATATGAAGCGTTTTATATAACCCTAAATAGATATGCTACACGACTGTCTTACATCTTTTATTATGCCCTGAGGAAATTGAGGATACCACTCAAAATCCAACTGACCACTGCTAAGTTGAAATTAGTGCAATACAAGATCTAGGAAGAGTCAGACTCCTATGATCTTCTCCGCCCCTAGTCAGTACGAGTCCGCCACAATGACACATAAGGTCAAGCTACTAATAGCCTAGTTCGTCCTTAGTACAGGTCACGACACTAGTGAAAGGAGGTGCGTACGCATACCCTACCATCCGAGGTACAACCGTAGTTGTCCTCCAATCTTATCACATATATAATCACTAAGACACGATCACAATCCTTCTCAATCACATCAAATGTATGAGGCATGACCATAGCCAACCTTCACAATCTTCATTGTGGATGACAAGGATATATCCTCAACTTGCCACCCCACATACTCAACAGTATGCAATCCGAGTTTCCCTTAGGAATACTCATTTCACCATCTGGAAAGTTCTGACACTCAGATGGATCTATGGCACAGGGAACTACATGATTAGAGTTGCACTTGATTAGTTATGTCAATTGGGTGAATTAAGGTTGCATCAAACAAGTGGACATACAAACCCTAATTCACTTCTAGCAGGCATATAAATATCACAACTTTTAAAAGATATAAAACGTGTGAAACATAATTTCTCATCTCATCATCACATGGTACTATTCACTTGCCATTCATGAGACCACACTAGTCATCATACTATCACAAGATAATAATCTTGTTCACAATATCACAGGGTATCAACCCTTATCAACATAAGAGGATTACACCTCATTCAGGGCTCAACCATGCCCAAAGGTCATTAAGACCATCATACTATCACATGATATCAATCCTTTTCACAATATCACAGGGTATTAACCCTTATCAACACAAGAGGATTACACCTCATTCAGGGCTCAACCACGCCCAAAGGTCATTAAGACCATCATACCATTCCCTATAAGATCATCATTATCTTTGCATGCCTTATAACAAGGCTCAACAACATCACTTACATATAATACACCAAATCAACACAATATTGCATTAATGAGCAAGGAGATATTCATAAACAATCATAGCAGGATTATATTAACATTAAGAACATTCCTTTATTACCTCAACATGCAAGGAATCTAGTTATGATCAACACTCATCATAATCATAATGCGCATGTTTAACATAAGAAAGTATGAACCATGTGGCTATGATAACCACCAACTTACACATTAAGGTTATGATAATGTTAAGGAGTCTATTCCACTCATCATTCCATCATATAAGAATGTTAAACATGAATACTCATATTTATCTATTTGCATTAGAGTTAGGTTCAACATGATAAACTATATCAACGTTACTAATCAACACTTATACCCAAACCCTAACTCACGACAACCCCATTGGATCATGGATGCATAAGGTGAATCATCACCATCACATTCCATACTATTCTCAAGTATGAACCCGCACATAAATCAAGGTGTAACCATCGGTTTATAGTATACTAGGGCTTCAACAACAGTAACAGAGTATTCCATGATTGTATTAGTCATTCAAGGCCTACTCATACCCAATTACCATCATTTAGTTATATTAAAGCTAGGTATAACAAGCTATACCTCATTAGGGTTACATATCAACACAATATGATTATCATCCCTTCTATTCATATGAGTGAACAGGTAAGACTACCTTATTAAGGGTAACCCTCCATTTGTTCCATCATCATTCAACCCATATCACCATACCACAATGTCACCCAGAACCATTGGATGTTTAAAAGGTAAGACCATTGGTTGTTTATATTAGTAAACACCTTGAATGAATCATCTATGATGTTATTGAGTTGTGATCTATAAAATTCACCATTTAACCCTAGACATTCTCTGATTAACAACAATAAGGGTTTTGTTGAGAGTAGGGTGAAACCCACAATCGACTGTTCATTTAAAACAAGCCATCCATTGTTAGCAAGTAAGCTCCTTAAGTTGATAATATAA
The DNA here is from genome assembly GCA_963693085.1 of Alisma plantago-aquatica. Lineage (NCBI taxonomy): Eukaryota > Viridiplantae > Streptophyta > Magnoliopsida > Alismatales > Alismataceae > Alisma > Alisma plantago-aquatica. The sequence continues at coordinate 122,889,673 of OY856412.1, forward strand.
AGGAAACCATCTAAATAACATAGGACCAACATATTACATTAGCCATATTTCTACTTCATTGAAGGAATAAACATTAGATCTTGACCATTGGGTCAAGTTTAGATGTTAAAAGCATCAATTACAGTATAGGTCCGACCATTGCATCAAGTGACCCAAGAAACCATTAGTATAAGGCTTAATTGATGCTACAACTATATGATTAACTCACCATAGGTTGTGGAGACCTGATACACCATCATTAGTGATCATGAAATCACCATAGGTTGTTAGATCAACATTATATTCATTAATTAGCATCAAATATTAAGCTAATGTCAACATTGATTGATAACATCAGTAGGGTACTTAATGGTTGACATTAAACTTCTAATTGATCCAAAACCTGACCTAAGGGGTGACCATAGGTTGTCACCATAATCTGAAACCTTTGATATTGGCCATCAGTTGTCATGAAAACAACATCATAGGGTTGTTGCAATGGTGCCATCATTGGGTCATGGATTTATAGAAGAAATCAACTTTAAGCCCTAAAATTGACCATTGGTTGATAGGTGCTTAGTAGCATAGATTGTCAAAATAACCTGATCCAAGTCATATTGTACCTTAGGAATAACGTACACATGACTACAGGTTAATCTAGAACTGAAATCAGAATAGGGAACATTATAAAAATCAAAATCCAAGTCAAGCATAACGTTTTAGTGCATGAATCATCATTTTCAAGCAAGAACATGATCTAGAAAGCTTATGGTAAGAAATAAACGTGGAGCAAGTTATAAAACTTGCCTCTAATGAGAAGATGAAACCCCACACATAAGAAATATCTAGCATGTAGGGTAGAAAATCTAAGCATAAGCTATGAACTCGTCCATCTAGCACCTTTCTTCATCAAATGAGCAAACCCTAAGCATAAGGAGCAAGAAAGGTAGGATTTAAGAGCTTTAAAGCAAATTCTACCATGGAACAACAAGGTTATGACCTGGAGGAAGGTCCAAGGAAAGAGAAGAGAAAGAGAAATAGAGAAGGAAGGAAGAAAACAACTTACCTTGGTCGAAATCCCTAGAAGATGACCTTGGAAACCCTAGGTAGGGCTAAATGGAGCTCTAGGAGACCTTCTTCTCCAAAAAGAGGTTGTCTTCTACCTTAGAGCACTTAGTTCCGTAGAAAAATAGAGTGGAGTCGTTGATCCAGGTTAGAGGAAAGAGAAATCAAGCATAGATTCGTACTTAGTCTAGGAAGAGGTAAATATAGCCATGGATAAGGATGGGAGCAAGCATGAGGTGTAAAAGTAGCTTCCCCGTGTGTATATGGCCTTAAACTATTAAGAATATACAAGAACACACAAAAGAAGCTCCCACACCGTCCTTATAGACCTTCTTATATTTCCTTTGTCGAATTTCCCAGCCAATCACATAATTCATTAGTTGATAGCTACTAGAGGTAGCTCATCCGTGAAGGGGTAAACCCTAAAATAGCCTTAGAGAAAATACCTTCAAACCAAAGATTAAATAGGTGCCCCATGGCTCAACAAACTCAAGAATGATGAGAGAATATCAAAGGAACATAATTCAAGTGATAAATTGCAAATAAAACCTTTCAATTGGGTAAATTTCAGAAAAGTCCAAAATGTGCATAAAATTACATAACTTGCTCAAACAATGTCCAAATTGGACCAAATTTGAAACTTAAGCTTGTCTTATGATTTCAAAGCATATCACAAGTTTATATTAGGGTTATAAGTATTCAATTATGGTAATTAATCTTATTCAACTCATTAAGCAAGTTTAGGGGCCTTACACCCACCGTCCTCGAATCAAAGAAATAACCCCATTGGTTGATAGCTTTTAGAGATAAGCTCATTTATAAGTGCAACTAGGTGCCCCATGGTTCAAAATCTTGAGAATGGTAAGGGAATATCTAATTATTATAATGCATGCTATAATTTGCAATGAAAACCTCCCAATTGGGTAAATTGCATAAAAGTCCAAAATGTACCTAAAATTGCATAACTTTCACAAACAACATCCAAATTGAACCAAATTTGAAACTTAGGCTCATTTTATGTTTTAAAAACACATAACAAAGTTATATTAAGGTTTAGAACACTTAATTAAGGTCCTTAAATAGATTTTCACTGAGGTATTTGTGCATAAACCCTTTTATTGGTACAAATAGTGAATAAATGTTCACCAAACCACTATAAATTCCACTAATTAAACATCAAGGACATAAAGGACGGAAATGAAAGGGAAACTTGGGAAAAAGGGTTACATGGAGATTACATCTAATATGTAGTATGTTACACTCATACACTTGGAGTAGTCATGGAGAACAAATACAATAGAAAGGAAATAGATTGGGAGAAAGAAATACTTAACCAATGAAGTACAACATCTTGATTTATATATCAAGAGTTTAGACCTTCCTAGTGGATGATGATTGATGTTGGATCTATTCACCAGAAGGTTGGAGACCATGGAGACCAAGGATGAAGATTGAACATGTAGCTCACCTTGTCTTGTTCTCTAGAAAGATTACACAAGTGTATATTGTATGCTATTATGTATGACAATAACTCTAAGTGTGTCCTAGGTGCCCTAAGGTCACTTCTATTTATAGGAATAGGTTCCAAGTGACTAGGGTACGTTCAGAAAGGGTCTAGAGTGTTCTTTAGCTGTTTAGAGTCGATTTTCATTAGGTAGAATGGCTAATTTAGTTGTTAATGATAAAACAATCCAGAATCTTTTTCGATCAATAATTTCTTCGATCAGATGAATTGTTGGTCGACTATCTTCTCAGCCAAATATGACTCAAGTGCATTGGTTCTCTCTAATGTCTAGTTAGCACATTAATCACATTGGTTAGTAGTTGTAAAGTTTACTTGTCCGTTGAGAATAATTTCAGCTGAGTGAACTCAGTTGACAATGTATTCGACCGAATTTTAAGTCAGAGCATGTGTTAACTATACAGTGAAACTTTGACCGGAGGAATTCTTGGTCGACTAGTTTCTTGACTGGAAGTGTGCCGGTTGAAAATTTTATTGATCAAAACTTATTATTTTTAGGTTCTAAGGGAAGCTTACCAAGTGATTCGGTGCACTCAGTCTTAGACCGGTGAGTGTCTGGTCGACTAAGGTTTTCAATCAATTTATGTCTCGGTTGAGGATTTTCTCAACCGAAAGTATCCCTGCTGGCTTATTTGAAAATCCTATCAAATGATTTTTTTAATTAGGTTTATTGTCTCTAGACTCTAGGGGGGATCCTAACTAAGGGTTCTGGATGGATAGGAAAGATCTAACACTTGATTTATATGATATCTAAGTACTTGTACATTATATACTTGTACAAGTTTTTACATTGAGTACAATCATGAAAATACTAAATATTTAAGTGAATTGATCTTCAACTATCCACTTAGTATGATCTAAACCCTAAAATACTCAAGTAGAATGTTAGATCCATAAGAATGAAATGTTTTTCATCATAAAAACAAAGGGTATGTTGAAGTTAAATTTAGACAACATGCCTGACAGAAGTTATGTTCAGTCCTATATATATACTCCCCCTCTCATTTTCCTTTTACTCTTTTGGCATTGCTTCATTTGCAACTTGAGGTGCCCGATGATGAATTTCTAGAGAGCAATAGTCGAAGAGGACTCATCGAGGATGACGATCTCAAGCATTCGTGGGTGCATATGCTTGAATCAAGGTTCATTGGACTTATCTCAAGCCGTTTATTGTATTTCCTACTTCCTTCATGTAAGATTCTTGCTTTGATCCTATTCTCTTTGTTATTCTTCATCCTCTTCCCTCCTATGGCTGAATTATTGAGTGTTTCTTAAGTTTCCTTGCTAGAACCTTGTGTGTGCGGGTTGAGCACTCTCATTGTCTTCTTTCTTGCTCTAGTTCCACCCAGTTTATGGTGATTGAAGGAGTTTTTAGAAGTTCCATCATGGAGTTTAGTGCTCTCCTCTTTACCAGGCGAGTTATATAACTTTGAAACATATGTGCCTACTATTTACTTGCATGTCATTAAACTTTCTCTAGAAACTGGTAATCATGCTAAAGATGGTCATTATAAGTGTTGTTTTGTGTAAAAAAATGATGATCCAATCTTTTCAGTTGTAATTTAGACTTTGTGAACGTTATTTGTTGACTATTGAATTTTTCTTTTAAGCATGAAAGGCCTGAAATTCATAGTATAGGGGAAATGACTTCTAGCATTGTCTTAGGTGTTGTTTTAGTACCCATACTTTGAAACATGTTGATTAGTGGTTAATGTATGGTAATTATATTGCTTTTCTCTACTATTGTGGTTGTGTAACCATGGTTGGACAAAAGCCTAACATGGATGGTAACATCTTTATACTAAATCTTGAATGTACATGAGACTTTTGTACATAGTTAATGATTTCCTTATGATAGTGGTGCTTATGGCTCAATGCACAGTAGTTGGTGGGTCAATCCTTATATGACAAGTGAAGGTTAATTCTCTATGAATGAGTATTATGGAACTTTTTGATATGTTTTGTATCTTCTGAGGTTGTGAATCTCAATGATCATGTAAGAATCTTTTTGGTGTTTATACTAACTTGAGTGATGCAATTAAAAACTGAACTGGCTTAATTAATCAAGTGAAACCTTAATCATATAGTGCTTTGAGTCCATAGAGCTATTCCAGAGTCAGAACTTGTTGGATAGTGAAGTGAGTGATCCAAAAGGATCTCAGAGTCATATACTCTTGAGTATATGCGGGTGCAGGGAGGGTATATCCCTATCATCTTGATCCCAAGGTTTTGAAGAGAAGTAGAGGTATGTCTCAAATGATGATGTAATTGAGAGTGGCTGTGATCGTAACTCAGATTCGAGGGTTGTATGCCTTGGTTTCTAGTACCGTGGCATGTGTACTCAGAGCGGACTAGGTTGTTTTGTAGTTGACTTGATATGGAACTATGGATGACTCATACTAACTAAGGGGAAGAGATCTTAATATTTTGGTCATCTTAGATCTTATACGAGGTTGATTTTGACTTTGCAGCGATCAACTAGTAGTTTGAGTGGTACACCTAAAACTACCCAGGACTTAATAAAATGTAGCTCAGCCATGTAAAATAATTTTTAGGGTTACTTGAAGAATCATATTGGATGATAATCCTTTCTATGTTTCTTTTATCCAGTAGATGGTTTATAATACGGCACGAGAAATCAACTGTATAAATATTGTATCTATGCTCGTTCTTATGTGAAAATTATATAGTCTTTCAACTCTGTAATACTATGTATTTATCTACTTTAATGCATCACTGGTAAGAAATATATGGTTTTGGAGTTTAATCTCTCATCGGGACATAGGTCTCACCTTGTGGATCACCACATCTTTTTAGGTGATCGAAAACACCACCAGACGTAGAGTACAAGGAGGATCTATCCAAAGACTAGTAGAGACAGAAGGTTGGTTAGGCGGTATAGAGTCCTAGATTCATCCCTATACTCTCAAGTCTCGGTGGATAAGGAGTTATAATGATGTTGTATATCGACACAAATTTTTATTAGTGTATCTTGTTCTCTGGGCATGTCGCAAATATGTGGACAATATCTTTTATAAATAGGTTGTGACTGAGGCCATGAAACAGATGTACAAATAACTAGATGGTTATATATATATATATATATATATATATATATATATATATATATATATATATTGCAAGATGTTGGACCTTTGCGTAAAAGTTCTCTAGTTTGGATGAAAAGTTTATTTAGTTTAAATTTTGTACCGATTTTGGTAGCATGATTAATATGTGTTTGATTGGCATTTCAATTTTGAGTAATATCACTTAGTTTGGTGGGTTACCACACTTTAATTAGCTTTATTAAATAGTAATTGTAATATAATGTAATTAACAAACTTTAGAACATTTACAATCATAAAATTTTCACATCAACTTAAAAGTTTAGCCTTTTCGTAGTCCGCTTCCAAATCAAACATAGAAATAAAAATGTATATTTTTTTGGTGATTATAACATAAATGAATGTTTTCATAATGGTGTCACCTGGAAATCAGTTACAAAAGGATTTCTATTGACATAGGATGAGTAAAAATACTAGGTAATAGTCTCACAATACTGAATGGAAGATATACAAATAATTAGTTGTTGTGGTCTACACTTAATACATGAGGTACACTCTATCAGAGGCATAATCATATATGGAATGGACTCTGTGTACACTTTGGTTTGAGCATCGGGTCAGGTCATGTCATGTCATGTTTTGATGTGCTCCCGCTCATTGTCGCGGGTCGGATCTGGATAATGTTAAAAAATATAATACACCAGATAGTGGTACAAGTTTGGATTTTGAGCCAATCTGTATTACACATAAAAGTGAACGTTTCATAACAAATATGTAATTATATGCATTTTATGTCATATGTAAGAATATAAATTTGGGATTTTATACAAAATAATTATATAAAAGATACATATATTATAGATATCTATACTATATAATACAAACCGTCCAGGATTAGTTCAACATTTTTTTCCAAATCTTTTGTAAATTACAAATGAATCCTTTAATATAAGACATACACCTAGGTTTAAGACAACAATTTATTTTATCATATTTATACCTTAAAAATGTCTCCTTCATACTACAAGGGGTTGTGATAAATTTCTATACAAAAAGCTTTTCTAGGATTTATGCAATTGTTATGCACTTTGAAGTGATAAGAAGTGTCTCGACTCTTTGTTCCACTGCCTCAACATATGCTGGTTTGTAGAAGGTTTTGAGAGAGATAAGTTAGAGGAGATCACATATTCAGTTGGAGCGGCGTGAGGAAGAAATTTAAAGACTTTTTAGTGTCAAGTAAACCTCTATTCTTCATTCCCTAACGAGCATGTTTAGATGATCTGTACTCATCTTCCTCAACCTGTCACTATCCGTTACTGAATTTTTCTCTCTTATCGTCTATATAACCTTATATATTTGGCCACTTACAAGTAATATGTAACCTCATCCAAATCTGCACCAGTTAGGACTCCGCAAACATTTCCCCCTTTCCACAAAATGTCACACCACTCTGTTATAGATCTGATTCAGACTGTCTACTTAGTAGGTCCATTGACATGACGGTTAGGATATTTTGCCTTGAGAATTCACAAGGACTTACAAAGCCTTCCTATTTCTGGGATACATGAACATCTTTTAATAGTGATATACTTATCCAAACCCAAACAAAGGCTTTATAGGGAGGTTATTATTTTACTGAGTTTATTTTAGTTAATCACCAATTAGGATTTCTGCCCATTTTTTATCCTTGACGCTTAACATGGCCCCCGCCAAGCGTACTCCTGTAACTAACTTGTTGGATTTCTACTATTCTATGTTCATCTGTGTTACAGAACTATATTTTCATGCATTTCATAGGGATATTTGTTGGTTTTATGTTTCTTATGCATCTTAAGCTTCTTCTACCCGACTTGTATTTTACTGAGTTGTTTTCCCTCCGCTAGGAGAAAATTCAATTCACTTTTCATGCCGCTTGCATTAATTAATTCATATTAGTCAAAGAATTTCAATTCTTTTCCTACCATGATCTAAGGTCACGCTTGATCAATATGCATAATGTTGAGTTGTTTTTCCTACTGTGATAGAAGGTCATGTTTGATAACTACTATGTGAAATTGTACACAATACAGACATGGTATCCATGGAGACTTGATTTAAAGTTTAATATTAAAAAATTTGAGGACATCACAAAGAAGTTTCATTTTTATTTTGTGTTGTTTCGTCCTCCTGTCCTAATTCCTTTTCCTTGTATCATATATTGGAATTTTAGAAATGTTATGTAAGGCCCCTAAACTTGCTTAATGAGTTGAATAAGCTTAATTATCATAATTGATTTCTTATAACCCTAATAGAACCTTGTTATATGCTTTGAAACCATAATACAAGCTTAAGTTTCAAATTTGGTCCAATTTGGACACTGTTTGAGCAAGTTATGCAATTGTATGCACATTTTGAACTTTTCTACAATTTACCCAATTAAGAGGTTTTCTTTGCAATTTATGACTTTAATTATGTTCCTTGGATATTCTCTCATCATTCTTAAGCTTTTTTATCCATGGGGCACCTATTTAATCCTTGGTTTGAAGGTGTTTTCTCCAAGGGTATTTTAGGGTTTACCCCTTCATGGATGAGCTACCTTTAGTAGCTATCAACTAATGAATTATTTGTTTTTCTTGGAAATTCAAGAAACGAGAGATAAGCATGTCTCTATGGATGGTGGGGGAGCTTCTTTTGTGCGTTCTTGTATATACTTAATAGTTTAAGGCCATGGACACTTGGAAAGATACTAGAACTTCAACTTTTTCTTTTTCTTTATCTTAAAGTTTCATATACTTATCCCTAAGAACAAAAATGATCCATTTTCTCTCCACCGCTTCCCTCCTTCTATGAACCTAGTTCTCCCTCTGTTCTGCTATGAATTTCCTATCCAAGGAAGAAGAAAGAGGGGATCTTCTTGGAAAAAGAATCTAGGGTTGCAATTTGACTTTCTTTTAGGGTTTGGAAAGCTTCCTTCTAGTGATCTTGACCTAAAAGAGTAAGAATCTCCTTATTTCCTCCATTTATTTCTTTTTTATCCTTCCTCCTACCTTTCTCCAGGTCAAAACCTTGTTTTTCCATGATAGAAACTTCTTTAAAGCTCTAAAACCATACATTTCTTGCTCATTATGCTTAGGGTTTGCTCATTTGATGAATAAAGGTGCTAGATGGACTAGTTCACAGCTTATGCTTGGATTTACTACCTTACCTTCTCATGTTTTATTTTGTTTGGTAGTTTTTCTTCTATTAGAGGCAAGTTTTATAACTTGCTCCACATTTATTTCTTACCATAAGCTTTCTAGCTCATGTTCTTGCTTGAAAATGATGATCCATGCACTAAAAAGCTATGCTTGACTTGCATTTCGATTTTTATATTGTTCCATGTTCTGATTTCAGTTCTATATGAACCTGTGATCATGTGTACGTTATTCCTAAGGTATAATGTGACAGGATCAGGTTGGTTTGACAACCTATGGTGCTAAGCACCTATCAACCAATGATCAATTTTAGGGTTGTAAGTTGATTTCTTCTATAAACCCATGACCCGATGATGTTACAATTGCAACAACCCTATGGTGTTGTCTTCATGACAACTGATGGTGGTGACCAAGGGTCTCAACTGGCGTTCACCCCCTTAGGTCATGTTTTGGCCTAATTAGAAGCTTAGTGATTAACAACTAAGGACCCTAATGATGCCATCAATCAATGGTGATATTAGTTTGATATTTGATGTTCATTAGTGAATATATTGCTAATCTAACAACTTATGGTGACTTAATGGTCACTAATGATGGTGGGTAATGTAAGGACCCTGACCTCCGTTTAGGGTTTATCCTGTTTTCTTTGCTTAACCCTGGTGTTTAGTTTCTTGCTAATCACCTTTAGTGGTGATTAGGGTCTGTTTGTGCTTTGTTGAGAGTTGGGGGTGCTACTTGCAATCTACCCAAGTCTAGGGTTTGTGGGCAAGTTTGTCACCTTGTGAGGTGTTCCTCCCTCTCCTTGCTTCCTCTGTTGTTGAGAGGAAGGGTTGGGCTCGTTGCTTGAGTTCCTTTGGGCTTGGATGAGCCTTGATAGGCCTTGTTGTGCTTTGCCTTTGCCTTTTAGGACCTTATGTCGGGCAGGAGTGCCTTGTGTAGGCCTAGGTGTGTCGGCCATGGCTGTGTCAGCCTAGGTGTGTCTCCCAGGGTGTGATGTCAGGCATGGTGGAGTGGAGGTGTGTCGCCCTTGGACCCCTTTGACCTCATTTGTGTCACCACTAGTGGACACTTGGTGCTTGATGCTTGCATGTGGCAATGGCCTTGGACATGTGTTTAAGGCAAGTTAGAGTGGTGGCATTGCTCATGGACAAGTGTCCCTAGGTGGGCGACACCTTGCCTTGTCTTACCTTGGTTTCTCCTCCATCCTCTCCTATATATGTGTTTCCTTTCCCTTGCTTAGGATCCCTTTAGTTCCTTAGTTCCCTTCTCCCTTGGTGCATGACACCTCTTCCTTTGCAAGCTTGGTGGCCGATCCTTATCTTGGAGTCTCCTTCTTCCTCTAGTGGTGGCCGAACCCTAGAGTGCCTTGCTCTTCTTCTTGTGGTTGTGCTTGGAAGCTTGGTGCTAGGAGCTTGGAGCTTGCTTAAGGCGGGTTACATAACTCCTAACCCTAACTATACTACCTTCTATGTTCTTGTATGTTTCTTATGATCATAATCAGCTATGTATGTTGCTAGTTGAGTTTCTTTCTTAGTTGCACCTAGTTGGCTGAACCATGTTTCTAGGGTTTCCTTGTTGAGAAACACCCCTCTCCCTCCTTGGTCTAGAGAAGTGAGCTTGAACTCTCGTAATATGGGCAATACCCCTCTCTCGTTTAAGTTGAGAGGTGAGCTTATAATCTAGTTGTTTGAGAAACACCCTTCTCTCACCATGGATTCGAGAGGTGAGCTTTATGGTGGACGTAGACCTTTGTTAGGGTTGATCCTTGTGGTTGCCCTAATTGTGTTAGAGGTTGTGCAAAACCCCTCTCTCTTGGTTGTTGAGAGGTGAGCCGATCTTCTTGATCAATTTTGGGTTTGGTGCCCTTGTGCTTGAGGTTGAAGATGACCTTGTTGGGTTGCATCTTGCATGATATGGCTTGGGGATGGTGCTGCCTAATATCCCTCTTTGGACTACAGTCATGGTTGACATGTTGTGGTTGAGTTGAGCGTCACACCTTGTTTCTTGACCTTTGTGTGTCGGGCGTCACACCAGGGTGAGTGCCCTGCCCGATACACTTAACCTAAGAGGTGGCTTGGTGCCGTCACACCCTGATGTTATGGAGCTTTGTTAGGTAGTTCTGTGGTGGGCGTCGACCCTTGGCCCTGGCCTTGTGTGTTGGCCGATAGCATGAGACTAGCCTGGCTGGACGATATGCTTTCTTTGCTGTCGTTTGAGTTGTACCCCTGGCCATTGTGCCTAGATGAGTAGAGTGTTGGTCGTTACCCTTGTGTGTCGGGTGTCAGGTTATTTGGAGTGCCCTACCCGATACACCCATCTATGGTTGGCTTGGTGCTCGTTACAACCCGTTACACCTAGTGCACGATATATATATATATATATATATATATATATATATATATATATATATATATATATATATATATATATATATATATATATATATATATATGCCTAGTGCACAACGCATCGTTGCACGACACAGAGGTGCATGACACATGGTTGCGCGACACCTAGGGTTGCTCGATACACCCTGAGGTGGTAGTGGACACCCTTGCCTTAGCTTGGCCGTTACATGGCTAGACGTTTGGGCGATATGAGGGAAGTTGATCTGCCCGATACCCCTTCTAGTGGAGGCACCCTACCCGTCACACTTCCTATGAGGGTAGCGAGCACTTCTAGTGAGGGTCATGTTCCTTATGGAAAATCTAAATGTTGGATCCTTTTCATGCAATCACGTTTGGTTTATGGTTGTAAACCCTTGATATGTTTAAAAGTAGTGAGGTGGTTGATATAGTAGATCTCACCTATGTAACATGACATGATATTACATGTGTTTATGATCATCTCGAATTATGTATAAAGATGAGTAAAAGATAAAGTATATGAGATGTTGAGGCAAGAATGATAAAGCACATAATCATCAATGCTACCCTATGTTTGATAATATGATCTTTCTGTTAATCCATGATGATTGTATATACTAACCATGCAGGTGTTTCATACATATGCATAGCCAGGTAAAATTCTATGAGATATATATGTTGAGTAACACTGCTTTGATGGTCACTCTTGATGATGAGATAACATGCTTGATGTGTTTTGGTCTGAGGACCTAAGTTTGGCTAAAGTGCCTAAGTTGAGGTGTTATCCTCTAATGATAATCTGGGATTGTTATCTCAAGTGATGAGAATGCCTTATGAGGCAAGTGGTTTCTTATGATGAGGGATTGAGATCCCGGAATAACATGATGATGGTAAAAATAATGTAGCTTAATGTTATGCATGTGTTACAACTTGGTTGCCTCAATAACCCACTTAAAATATACTAACTAATCACAGTGGAACATATCATGTAGATTGCCCTGGCCATAGATTCATCATCGTCAGGAGCTGGTGATGGTGAAATGGGTTCACCTGCGGGTTAACCCGGAGCGCATATTGTTGAATATGCGAGGTTTCTCCTAGCCTAAAATAGAGAGGATTCGAGTGCAGCTGCGGTTGCAGACTCGGGTTATATATAGAGCATGGTGAATAGGCCCATGGCTCAATGTGATAGAGCATGAATGCGTTCATGGATCAGGGAGCACGGTGAACTGGCTCGTGGCTCAGATAAGCTAGCGCCGAGACCTGTACCGAGGCGGGCTAGAGAGAGGGTAGCCTATGGAGCTAACCCTATGGTTGAGGCCACTTAAACATGAGACTGCGGTCCTGCTTTGGTTCTCGTGCACTGACAATGAGGTGGGAGGTCGTGGAGTCTGGCTCTTCCATTGACCTTGTATGGCACCGGCTCCGGGTTTTACAGCCGTCGGTTGGATTTGAGCAGTACGGCTCACTTCCTCAGGGCATAATAATATGTAATCCAGCCGAATAGTATTTATTGCTTAAGGCACAACATGAAACATTGATTGAGGCCTTGCTTGTGTAGTTGATCTTGTTGTACTTGCAGTTACTTATACGTTCCTTATGTTATGTGATAAGATCTTATAAATCTTATCTTGTCAATCATGTTGCATAAAGAAATACCTGGGTACATGCCTTCCGTACATTTTGGTAAGCTCGATGGTAGTAATAACCTTGCTCTATAGACTGCTCTTACTCTACGCTTTATCAATTATCTACTGTTGTTGCTTTAATCTTTTTAAGGTTTTATGGTTTCGGCGGGGAGTTATGTTTCTCGCTGGGACTATGTGTCTCACCCCACTGGTCTACAACCTTTTTAGGTGTTCGAGCTAGACGTGGTGGTGGTCGCGGGGTTGCGGCCGAGCAACAAGGCGAGCAATAGAAGGCAAGAGATGGACAGGTTGTTGTTTTGGTTGTTTTGTAGTAGAGTCTTAGAGTCATCCCTATACTCTCAGGTCCTTGGAGGCATTTTGACATTGTTTTACGATATTTAGCTATTTAAGCTTTGTATATCCTGCTGCTGGCCGGATGAGGCCATTATGTATGTATAAACAGGTGATGAACTCATGAGATGACAAGACAGCTGATCCAGTAAGCTGTGGACATGTATCTCGACTTGTAAATGTTTATATAACCTGTTTTCTTGCAGGATGAGGATCTGAATGTAAATAGTTTCTTAGTTTATCCGTTTCTCCAAAATCGGTTTTAATTAACCCGTGTTTTTGGTAATTAGTGGTTTATGGTGTTTTCCGCACATTTTCGCGTGGCACCTCACTGTCTGTGTGATAGTGAGATGTGTCACCATAAGTTTTGGTATCAGAGCTCTAGGTTCGCTGAGTCTACAGGGATTTAGGACTAGGTTGTGTTTGTTCTTGTGAGTTTTCCAGATTTTCTTACAATCATCTTCTGCCCTCATTGGAAGAAAAAGCCAAGATGTCTGGAAACCATGAAGAACATGTTGCCGAGAGCAGCGATGCTGCATCAGTTGATGGAGCTATATATAGGGTAGGCACATGGAGATCGGGTGCCTGAGGTCCCCCAACTTGACCCAGCCATTCTCGAGAACCCTGCCTACCAACAGCTTATGGGGCAGATGATGGCTACGATGAATCTCATGGTAGAGAGATTTCCAGTGCCTCCGCCAAGAGCACATGCTCCCCATGGTGAAACGTCGGGTATTGGGAAGACCTTTGAGTGGATTCGCTGAGTCGGAGCTTCAGACTATGCTGGGACGGCTGATCCAGCGGATGCAAATCTGTGGCTGACAAGTCTTGAGAAGGCTTTCCGGATCCTCGAGATCCCCGAAGCAGACAAAGTCAAGCACGTTGTCTACCTTCTGAAAGGTAGTGCTGGTTACTGGTGGACCATCAAGGAGGAGAAGCGACCCGGTGAAGTGATCGGTTGGGAGGTTTTCCGGCACGAGTTCGTTAGTAGATACTTTCCGAAGACGTATTTGGACGAGAAGATCAGCCAGTTTGAACGCCTGCGCCAAGGAACGATGAACATCACCGAGTATGAATCCAAGTTCATGGACCTGTTGAGGTTTTGTCCTCACATGGCAGCGGCAGATGACGAGCGAATCAGACATTTTGAGAAAGGCTTGAGTGCTGAGCTGACAACACCTGCTTCTGCATTAGAGAACCGTGAGCGGTTTGCCATGTTTGTGGAATCTGTCTGGAGGATCGAATGGTCAGTCAGGGAGAAAAGAGAATCCATGTCTAAGAAGAGTCCTGCTCAATTCTAGGGACAGAGGTTTGGTGGTTATAAGAAGCCAAGGTTTTCCGTGCCTTCAGTGATGAGAGGTTCCAGTGTACCATCGCAGTGGTCTCTGAGTAAGGGAAGAGGTTATGTTTCTTCACCATCAAAGGCACATAGTACAGCTTCAGTGGCAGTGACAGGGCCATCTAGGCCACAGTTTGAAGATAGGACATGCTATATCTGCGGTCAGACAGGGCATTTCAAGTTAAATTGCCCAAGTAGAGATGTTGAAGTGACACAACAGCCGAGGCAGAATCAACAAGGGTCAGATGGACAGCATCCCAGTAGTAATAGAGGGAGAGGACACGGTCAAGCATTGCAAGCAGGATCATCTACTCAAGGAAGCAGAGGACATGGACAACGAGCAACAGCTCGATTCTATGTTATGAGTCAGCCAGAGGCGATAGTCAACCCGCGAGTGGTGGCAGGTCAGATGGAGTTATTTCATTCTAATATGTCTTCTTCTTACTTTATATCTGTTCTAGTTGACCCGGGTGCTACACACTCTTTTATCGCCTATAATATGCTTGAAAACTGTCGTTTACCTGTTAGCTGTAAGAAAGATAGCTTGTTGTTAGAAACCCCTATTGATGGTTCCTCGATGCTTCGAGAAGAGTGTCCATCTTGTGTCTTATCTTTTTTGGGACACAGTATACAAGTGGATCTTATGCCACTTGATATGCATGGTTTCGATGTGATCCTTGGGATGGATACCTTAGAGAAGTATAAGTTTGTGTTGGACTGTGATTCCAAGCAGGCTGTGTTTGATGATGATGGAGAAAAGTGTATCTTCCAAGGAGATAGAAAGATTCTTCCGACGTGTCTAGTATCAGCTATGGTGGCAGAAAAGTTGTTACGACAAGGATGTAAGGCGTTCTTAGCTCACGTTGTGGATACCAAGGAAAAAGGTCCTAGCCTTGAGGAGGTGACGGTCGTTCGAGAGTTTGCAGATGTGTTTCCTAATGAGTTCCCCGGTGTTCCTCCACCCCGAGAGATTGACTTTGAGATCAATCTAGTCCCAGGAACATAGCATGTTGCATAGACACCGTATAGGATGGCTCCAGTAGAGATGGCAGAACTAAAGAAGCAGTTACAAGAGTTGTTGGAGAAAGGTTTCATCCGACCGAGTACGTCGCCTTGGGGTGCTCCAGTGTTGTTTGTTAAGAAAAAGGATGGATCGATGCGACTATTCATAGACTACCAGCAGTTGAACAAGGTCATGATCAAGAACAAATATCCCTTGCCAAGGATAGATGATCTGTTTGATCAGTTGCGTGGTGCTACAATGTTTTTGAAGATCGGTCTACGATCCGGATATCATCATTTGTGGATTAAGGCAGATGACATACCAAAGTCAGCTTTTAGGATGAGGTATGGTCACTTTGAGTTTGTGGTTATGCCATTCGGGCTAACCAATGCACCTGCTGCTTTCATGGATCTGATGAATCAAGTGTTCCGTCCGTTCCTCGATCAGTTTGTTCTAGTCTTTATAGATGACATCTTGATCTATAGTCAGGACAGGCAAGAGCATGAGCAACATCTTCGACAAGCATTGACTCTCCTTCGCCAGCACCAGTTGTATGCCAAGTTTGGTAAGTGTGAGTTCTGGTTGAAAGAGGTAACTTTCTTGGGTCATGTGATATCCGCAAAAGGAGTAAAGTAGATCTGAAGAAGGTGGAGTCTGTTGCAGAATGGGAACAGCCGAAGACGCCAACAGAAGTTCGTAGTTTCCTGGGATTAGCAGGATACTACCGAAGGTTTATCAAGGACTTCAGTGTGATTGCGTTACCGATGACGAAGTTGACTAGAAAGGATGTACCTTTTGTATGGAATGATTGTTGCCAGCAAGCTTTCCAAAGTTTGAAGGAAAAGCTGACTAGTGCTCCAGTGTTAGTCCTACCAGAGCCTGGAAAGGGCTATGTTGTTTTCTGCGATGCTTCTAAGAAAGGTTTAGGTTGTGTGCTGATTTTGGAAGATCATGTGGTTTCTTTTGCTTCGCGACAGCTTAAGAAACATGAGGAGAACTATCTGACTCATGACTTGGAGTTGGCAGTAGTGGTTCATGCGTTAAAGATTTGGAGACACTATCTTTACGGGGAAGCATTTCAGATCTTCACATATCATAAGAATCTGAAGTACATCTTTTCGCAGAATGAGCTGAACATGCGACATCGTCGTTGGATGGAGCTAATCAATGATTACGACTGCACCATTGAGTATCACCCTGGTAAGGTGAATGTGGTAGCTGATGTGCTTAGCTGAAAGTCTTCTTCTCTCTCTACAAAGAAGGCACAGTTGAGTTCCTTGGTATGCCATAGACGGGATATGCTTGTTTCCTTGTGGTAGATGAATGTGCAGATGGGAGTTTCCTTGATATATGGACTTTTAGCACATATGCAAGTCAAGCCTACGCTGAAACAACAGATCAAAGACACACAACAAACAGATGATACAGTGCACTTGATCAGGTCAGAGCTCGGTAGCGAAAAGCATGATGGGTTCCATGAGTCCGAGGATGGACTAGTTTTCTATCATGATAGGATGGTGGTCCCCGATGATAATGATCTGAGGAAGCTAGTGCTCGAGGAAGAACACACATCTATGTATGCTATGCATCCAGGAGTCACCAAGATGTATCACAATCTAAAGGACCTGTATTGGTGGTCTGGCTTGAAGAGAGATGTAGCCGAGTTTGTGGTTAGGTGTGCGGTATGCCAGCAAGTCAAGGCTGAGCATCAGAAGCCGGTAGGTACGTTACAACCCCTGCCGATACCGCAGTAGAAATGGGATCATATAATCATGGATTTCGTAGTTGGTCTGCCCAGGACAACTAGGAATCATGATTCCATTTAGGTAATAGTGGACAGATTGATGAAGTCTGTCCATTTCATACATGTAAAGACAACATATATAGCTGAGAAGCTCGCTCGGGTATATGTAGATGAGATAGTACGTTTGCACGGTGTGCCAGCAACGATAGTTTCTGACAAAGGTCCTCGGTTCATGAGTTGTTTCTGGGAACAATTGCACAAAGCATTGGGAACACAGTTGAGGTTCAACACCGCTTTCCACCCGCAGACAGACGGACAGTCTGAGAGGACTATTCATACTTTGGAGGATCCTCTTCGGGCTTGTGTTTTGCAGTTCCTAGGCAGTTGGGACGTACATCTCAGTTTGATCGAGTTCGCCTACAACAATAGTTATCAACGGAGCATTGACATGGCTCCTTATGAGGCCTTGTATGGCAGGAAGTGCAGATCTCTCTTATGTTGGTATGAGTCTGGTGAGTATCAACTTTTGGGTCCTGAGTTAGTGCAGCAGACAACAGAAAAGATCAAAGTGATACAGCAACAGTTGAAAGTGGCACAAGACAGGTAGAAGTCGTATGCAGACAATCGTCGATGACCTTTGGAGTTCCAGATTGGAGACAAAGTGTATCTTAAAGTCTCGCCATGGAAAGGCGTGCTAAGGTTTGGGCAGGAAAGGTAAACTGGCACCCAGGTTTATGGGGCCTTACCCAGTAATAGCACGTGTGGGCAAGGTAGCTTATGAGTTAGAGCTGCCGCCAGAGTTGCACAGGTTACACCCAGTGTTCTATGTCAGTATGTTGAAGAAAAGTCATCAGGATACAGGAACAATGATACAGCCAGTCGAAGTTGAGCTTGATGAAGATGTGACCTACGAGGAAGGTCCTATGATGATCCTTGACAAAAGAGTTAAGAAGCTGAAGAGGAAGGACCTGGTTCTGGTTAAAGTTCTTTGGCATCATCGTGGCATTGAGGAAGCCACATGGGAGCTTGAGGAAGAGATGAGGAGGAAGTATCCCTCGCTTTTCTCTTCGAATTTTGAGGACGAAATCCCTTCGTAGAGGGTTATAGCTTGTAAGGACCCTGACCTCTGTTTAGGGCTTATCCTATTTGCTTTGCTTAACCCTGGCGTTTAGTTGCTTGGTAATCACCTTTAGTGGTGATTAGGGTCTGTTTGTGCTTTGTTGAGAGCTGGGGGTACTACTTGCAATCTACCCAAGTCTAGGGTTTGTGGGCAAGTTTGTCACCTTCTGAGGTGTTCCTCCCTCTCCTTGCTTCCTCTGGTGTTGAGAGGAAGGGTTGGGCTCGTTGCTTGAGTTCCTTTGGGCTTGGATGAGCCTTGATGGGCCTTGTTGTGCTTTTCCTTTGCCTTTTTGTACCTTGTGTCGGGCAGGAGTGCCTTGTGTCGGCCAAGGTGTGTCGGCCATGGATGTGTCATCCTAGGTGTGTTGCCCAGGGTGTGATGTCGGGCATGGTGGAGTGGAGGTGTGTCACCCTTGGACCCCTTTGACCTCGTTTGTGTCACCACCAGTGGACACTTGGTGCTTGATGCTTGCATGTGGCAATGGCATTGGACATGTGTTTAAGGCAAGTTAGAGTGGTGGCATTGCTCATGGACAAGTGTCCCTAGGTGGGCAACACCTTGCCTTGTCTTACCTTGGTTTCTCCTCCATCCTCTCCTATATATGTGTTTCCTTTCCCTTGCTTAGGATCCCTTTAGTTCTTTAGTTCCCTTCTCCCTTGGTGCACAACACCTCTTCCTTTGCAAGCTTGGTGGCCGATCCTTATCTTGGAGTCTCCTTCTTCCTCTAGTGGTGGCCGAACCCTAGAGTGCCTTGCTCTTCTTCTTGTGGTGGTGCTTGGAAGCTTGGTGCTAGGAGCTTGGAGATTGCTTAAGGTGGGTTACATAACTCCTAACCCTAACTATACTACCTTCTATGTTCTTGTATGTTTCTTATGATCATAATCGGATATGTATGTTGCTAGTTGAGTTTCTTGTTTAGTTGCACCTAGTTGGCTGAACCATGTTTCTAGGGTTTCCTTGTTGAGAAACACCCCTCTCCCTCCTTGGTCTAGAGAAGTGAGCTTGAACTCTCGTAATATGGGCAATACCCCTCTCTCGTTTAAGTTGAGAGGTGAGCTTATGTTCTAGTTGTTTGAACAACACCCTTCTCTCACCATGGATTTGAGAGGTGAGCTTTGTAGTGGACGTAGACCTTTGTTAGGGTTGATCCTTGTGGTTGCCCGAATTGTGATAGAGGTTGTGCAAAACCCCTCTCTCTTAGTTGTTGAGAGGTGAGTCGATCTTCTTGATCAATTTTGGGTTTGGTGCCCTTGTGCTTGAGGTTAAAGACGACCTTGTTGGGTTGCATCTTGCACGATATGGCTTGGGGATGGTGCTGCCCGAAGAGTCATGGTTGACATGTTGTGGTTGAGTTGAGTGTCACACCTTGTTTCTTGACCTTTGTGTGTCGGGCATCACACCAGGTTGAGTGCCCTGCCCGATACACTTAACCTAGGAGGTGGCTTCGTGCTGTCACACCCTGATGTTATGGAGCTTTGTTAGGTAGTTCTGTGGTGGGCGTCGCCCCTTGGCCCTGGCCTTGTGTGTTGGACGATAGCATGAGACTAGCCTGGCTAGACGATATGCTTTCTTTGCTGCCATTTGAGTTGTACCCCTGGCCATTGTGCCTAGATGAGTAGAGTGTTGGTCGTTACCCTTGTGTGTCGTGCGTCAGGTTATGTGGAGTGCCAATCCCGATACACCCATCTACGGTTGGCTTGGTGCTCGTTACAACCCCTTACACCTGGTACACGATATATATATATATATATATATATATATATATATATATATATATATATATATATATATATATATATATATATATATATGCCTAGTGCACAACGCACCGTTGCACGACACAGAGGTGCACGGCACATAGGTGCACGACACATAGGTGCACGACACATGGTTGCACGACACCTAGGGTTGCTCGATACACCCTGAGGTGGTAGTTGACACCCTTGCCTTAGCTTGGTCATTACATGGCTAGACGTTTGGGTGATATGAGGGAATCTTCTCTGCCCGATACCCCTTCTAGTGGTGGCGCCCTGCCCGTCACACTTCCTGTGAGGGTAGAGGGCACTTCTAGTGAGGGTCATGTTCCTTCTGGAAAATCTAAATGTTGGATCCTTTTCATGCAATCACGTTTGGTTTATGGTTGTAAACCCTTGATATGTTTAAAAGTAGTGAGGTGGTTGATATAGTAGATCTCACCTATGTAACATGACATGATATTACATGTGTTTATGATCATCTCGAATTATGTATAAGGCTGAGTAAAAGATAAAGTAAATGAGATGCTGAGGCATGAATGATAATGCACATAATCATCAATGCTGCCCTATGTTTGATAATATGATCTTTCTATTAATCCATGATGATTGTGTATAATAACCATGCAGATGTTTCATACAGATGCATAGCCAGGTAAAATTCTATGAGGTATATATGTTGAGTAACACTGCTTTGATGGTCACTCTTGATGATGAGATAACATGCTTGATGTGTTTTGGTCTGAGGACCTGAGTTTGGCTAAAGTGCCTAAGTTGAGGTGTTATCCTCTGATGATAATATGGGATTGTTATCCCAAGTGATGAGAATGCCTTATGAGGCAAGTGGTTTCTTATGATGAGGGATTGAGATCCCGGAATAACATGATGATGGTAACAATAATGTAGCTTAATGTTATGCATGTGTTACAACTTGGTTGCCTCAATAACCCACTTAAAATATACTAACTAATCACACTGGAACATATCATGTAGTTTGCCCTGGCCATAGATCCATCATCGTCAAGAGCTGGTGATGGTGAAATAGGTTCACCTGCGGGTTAAATCAGAGTGCATATTGTTGAATATGTGAGGTTTCTCCTAGCCTAAAATAGAGAGGATTCGAGTGCAGCTGCAGTTGCAGACTCGGGTTATATATAGAGCATGGTGAACAAGACCATGGCTCAATGTGATAGAGCATGAATGCATTCATGGCTCAGGGAGCACGGTGAACTGGCTCGTGGCTCAGATAAGCTAGCGCCGAGACCTGTACCGAGGCGGGCTAGAGAGAGGGTAGCCTATGGAGCTAACCCTATGGTTGAGGCCACTTAAACATGAGACTGCGGTCCTGCTTTGGTTCTCGTGCACTGACAACTAGGTGGGAGGTCGTGGAGTCTGGCTCTTCCATTGACCTTTTATGGCACCGGCTCCGGGTTTTACAGCCGTCGGTTGGATTTGAGCAGTACGGCTCACTTCCTCAGGGCATAATAATAAGTAATCCAGCCGAATAGTATTTATTGCTTAAGGCACAACATGAAACATTGATTGAGGCCTTGCTTGTGTAGTTGATCTTGTTGTACTTGTAGTTACTTATACATTCCTTATGTTATGTGATAAGATCTTATAAATCTTATCTTGTCAATCATGTTGCATAAAGAAATACCTGGGTACATGCCTTCTGTACATTTTGGTAAGCTTGATGGTAGTAATAACCTTTCTCTATAGACTGCTCTTACTCTACGCTTTATCAGTTATCTGCTGTTTTTACTTTAATCCTTTTAAGGTTTTATGGTTTCGGCGGGGAGTTATGTTTCTCGCTGGGACTGTGTGTCTCACCCCGCTGGTCTACAACCTTTTTAGGTGTTCGAGCTAGACGTGGTGGTGGTCGCGGGGTTGCGGCCGAGCAACAAGGTGAGCAGTAGAAGGCAAGAGATGGACATGTTGATGTTTTGGTTGTTTTGTAGTAGAGTCTTAGAGTCATCCCTATACTCTCAGGTCCTTGGAGGCGTTTTGACGTTGTTTTACGATGTTTAGTTGTTTAAGCTTTGTATATCCTGCTACTGGCCGGATGAGGTCGTTATGTATGTATAAACAGGTGATGAACTCATGAGATGACAAGACAGCTGATCCAGTAAGTTGTGGACACGTATCTCGACTTGTAAATGTTTATATAACATGTTTTCTTGCAGGATGAGGATCTGAATGTAAATAGTTTCTTATTTTATCCGTTTCTCCAAAATTGGTTTTAATTAACCTGTGTTTTTGGTAATTAGTGGTTTATGGTGTTTTCCGCACATTTTCGCGTGGCACCTCGCTGTATGTGTGATAGCGGGATGTGTCACCACAGGTAAGGTCTCCAAAACCTATGGTGAGTTAATCATATAGTTTTAGCATCAATTAAGCCTTAGACCAATGGTTTCTTGGGTCACTTGATGCAATGGTCGGCCCTATACTCTAATTGATAATTTTAACATATGAAATTGACCCAATGGCCAAGATCTAATGTTTATTCTTCCAATAAAATGAAATGATGGATAATGTAATATGTTGGTCCTAATAATGTGATTTATATTATTTCATTTATATGATCAACTTAAGAATCTTACTTGTTGACAGTGGATGGCTTGTTTCAAATGAACAGTCAATTGTAGGTTTTACCCTACTCTCAATGGAACTTTTTGTGTTGTTAATCAAGGGATGTCTAGGGTTAGATGGTGACTCTTTCTAGAGCACAAATCAAGGACATCATATGTAACAACCACCACCAAACCAACAACTAAATCATCACTAATAATGTGGAATAACCATAAACAGCAGATTAACAAAAATCACTAAAATTTAAAACCATTTTTGCAAAGAGATCCATTTCCTGGAAAACTCTTAATGAAAGAACCAAAACTTAATATATATCAGGGTTCACATTGTACATACACTATACCATCTCATCTTGAGATTAACATATAATAGTTTCTTTGTCAAAACATGTACTGAAGCAACATAAAACCTCGAGGCATACAAGCCAAAATCTCATATTGTTCATAAAACCATCACATACTAAATCCAAGGACCTGAGAGTACAGAGACGACACATAGGACTTCTATCTACAAGACACGATAGAAAGTAATTCAACCTGAGATGTTATTGTTGTCCCTATTATTGTTATCCTTCCTCTGTAGAACAATCTCTACCTCCTCGTGCACGTCCACCTAAAAATTGTGGATCCCACAGGGTGAGACAATTGTCCCAGCGAGAGATATAACTATCCACCAACAATGTTATTATCACAAGTAAATAGTATTTAAACTGAGCAGAGGTTCTTTTTTAATAATAAGTAAGGTTAATCATTGTGGATAAGTAGATTTGAACATTTCTCATCTTTTAAAGCATTGTAACTTGTCTATGATAGAGCCGTAAATCATCTATTCACTTTATAAGGATTATGAAGAACATGTGTAACATTTACCCATCATACTATATCAACATCTCAAGCTTATCATGTGATACTTATTATCATGGTATGACATCCATGAATCATTCTCATTTCTATCTGTTAGCCTCTTCCAATTTGCTAGATCGGTATTGGATTGTACCAATCATGTGAATATGCATCATTGTGATCTGTCCAGGTATTGGTTTATACCAATCATGTAGGGTTGTATCTAGGTATTGGGTTACCCCAATCCCATAGGGTTTGCATCCAGGTATTGGATTATGAATCATGTAGGGTTTGCATCCAGGTATTGGGTTATCCCAATCCCGTAGGGTTTGCATCCAGGTATTGGATTATGCCAATCATGTAGGGTTTGCATCTAGGTATTGGGTTATCCCAATCCTGTAGGGTTTGCATCTAGGTATTGGATTATGCCAATCTTGTAGGGTTGTATCCAGGTATTGGGTTATCCCAATCCTGTAGGGTTTGCATCCATGTATTGGATTATGCCAATCCTATAGGGTTGTATCCAGGTATTGGGTTATCCCAATCATGTTGGGTTTGCATCTAGGTATTGGATTATGCCAATCCTGTAGGGTTGTATCCAAGTATTTGGTTATCCCAATCCTATAGGGTTTTCATCCAGGTATTAGATTATTCCAATCCTGTAGGGTTGTATCCAGGTATTGGGTTATCCCAATCATGTAGTGTTTGCATCCAGGTATTGGATTATGCCAATCCTATAGGCTTGTATCTAGGTATTGGGTTATCCCAATCCTATAGGGTTTGCATCCAGGTATTGGATTATGCCAATCATGTAGGGTTGTATCTAGGTATTGGGTTATCCCAATCCTATAGGGTTTGCATCCAGGTATTGGATTATGCCAATCCTGTAGGGTTGTATCCAGGTATTGGGTTATCCCAATCTTGTAGGGTTTGCATCTAGGTATTGGATTATGCCAATCATGTAGGGTTGTATCTAGGTATTGGGTTATCCCAATCATGTAGGGTTTGCATATAGGTATTGGATTATGCCAATATTATAGGGTTGTATCCATGTATTGGGTTATCCCAATCATGTAGGGTTTGCATCCAGGTATTGGATTATGCCAATCCTGTAGAGTTGTATCCAGGTATTGGATTATGTCAATCCTGTGAGGTTTGTATCCAGGTATTGGACTGTGTCAATCTTGTAAGATCATGGCCATATTGCTAAGGATTCCAAAACAGTGGAATACCTTTATATTCCCATTTCACTTTCATTATGGGATATCAATTCCTTAATTTCATCACTGAATTCCACATCACCTTCACTAGGCATTATAGACATTCACATCCTTTATGTGATACAAACATTCCTCATATCTCATTTAAACACATTTAGAACACTTATAGCCTTTGTTTGACTATAAACATAAGGCATGTATGACCAAGATTTCATTATCATCTTTATAACCATTTACTATTATTATTATTATATTACTGGGTTTCCATTTGAACATCTCATCACCTTTCACTAGGCAACAACTTATTTACATGGCTCACAAGGACCATTAAACATCTTATCACCTCTCACTAGGCAACAACTATTCACATGGCTCACAAGGCCCATTAAACATCTTGTCACCTCTCACTAGGCAACACTTATTCACATGGCTCACAAGGCCCATTAAACATCTTGTCACCTCTCACTAGGCAACAACTATCTCTAGGTCATAAGACCTATATAATCGGTATTATATGAAACATCATAGCTCATACTTAGCTATGTTCATTATCTCATGCTACCATCATGGTTTCAATATGGTTAAGGTTTCCCTTTATTAACCAATTGTAGTTTCAAATCATATCATTACCCTTAATTAGGGTTAAGGTTTCCCTTTTTCAGCCAACTAGGGTTTTCAAGTACATTCATCAAGAATCACAACCCTAAATCAGACTCCACACATAATAGGATTATCAATGTATACTCATTACATGAGTATTAAACAAGTATAAGTTTCTCTTTCATCCTTACTAGGATATTGATTACATCATACTCCATTAGATTGGCTCAATCCTTCTCTCAAGGCACATTGGCCCATATTTATCAAAATGCATTAAATCCTTCATGTCTTAAAGTATCATTTGACATGAAATACTACAAGTATCACTTAATCAAGTGTATTTGATTGAGGTGCTTCCTCCATATTGGGTATAGAGGTGTAGGTATGCTTCCATATCGGGTATATAGGTGTATCCTTGTGACCATATCATGCATCCATATTGGATCACTCAAACTTAGGGGTTTGCATATTGGGTTTCACAACACCGTGTTGAGTTTCAACATCATATCGGGTTAGGGTATATACTCAACACCATATCGGGTATAAGGTGTGCACTTAACCCCATATCGTGCAAAAGGTGTGTGTATGTGTCACTCATATCATCCATGAGATATAAATTCATCACTATACCATGCTAGTGGTTGTGTTCATATCCTCATATCGGGTTACCATATCAAGTTACCATATCAGGTTTCCATATCAGATTAGCATGTCGGGTTAAACCCTTATGCTTATATCCTTTCACACCATCATGGGATCAATCCTATAATGTATTGACTGATATGCTAGACAACTGGTTGATCCCTTCACAATCAACCCATTACACAAAACAATAGGGGTGTGGGGTTCCAATGCATATCGGATTCCATATCACCATCTAGGGTTTCAACACCATATCGGGTTAGAAGTGTATGTGTGCTCACCATATCGACCTTGAGGTATATGTGTGTGTCACCATATCGACCTTGAGGTGTATGTGTGTGTCACCATATCGTGCATAAGGTGAATTCTCATCACCATATCGTTCTAGAGGTGTATAACCATCATTATCTAGGGTTTCAACATCATATCGGGTAAGAGGTGTATCCTTCAACACCATATCAGGTTAGAGGTTCTTCAACCCAATATCAGGTTGCACCATGATGATGTCATCATCATCAACCTCTAGACTCTTGTTCTTATTGTTATAGTTCATGTAAAATAGTCCTAGGTTACTACTAGAGCTCATGGGTTCATCAATTATGCAATAAAATTCTATTTGAAAGTAAATCATTTAACTAAGGCAAGACTGATGGTAAATAATAACATAATTGAGTTCAAGTTATATAACCCGCCTCTAGAGCAACTTCAAAGATCCAAGATCCAAATCTTCATGTTCCCAAGGTTTAAGATGAGATTCTCAAAGGTTCAAGACTTGATCTCCTCATACCTATGCACGATACATCACCACGTGTGGCCGATATCCCTCACTTATGGCCGATAGCCTTCACTTGGCCGATATCACTTTGCTATGGGTGATATCTCTTTTCTATGGCCGATACCAAGGCCCTATGCATGATTATCCTTCACCTATGCATGATAAAAATACTCTATGCACGATATCTAAGAGCAAGGGGGTGGTAAGATTCAAAAAATTCCACAAATAGGTGAAAGGAAGGGTATATATACTTGAGGTTCATGAAAAAGTGTGTATATGAGGTGTCACCATTTTAAGCTACTTGGTGCCACATGTTCATGCATGGTTGACACCTGTACTTTAATTCACTCATATTTATCTTGACATGCAAAACACTTGAGGATAATCTAGAGATGATATTTTGGCCATTAGTTATCTTGTTTGATAAGATATCTCATCTTTATCTCATAAATTATGCAAACTGATACTACTTTTGCAAGGAGCATCTAACTCATCATGGATCACCTCCTTGAGGTGCTTTGACCATCATGGACAAGGACAAGAGTCCACAAACCGATATGAGACTTCCCCTATGGCTCCTTGACCGATAGACACTCCCATATGGACTCTACAACCCGATACAAGCTCATATTAGGGTTTCACATTCAACACTTTCTTGGTCTTTTCATCACCAAGAGTATCACACTCAAAAATGTATCAAAAATGGTTCATACTTCTTTATATATCCTATAAATGATATTAGGAGAGATTAGGGACACTCTATATGTGGTAATTTGTATATCAACCCTACATTTTAGGTAAATTACCATTTGTACCAGAATTGGTGCACGAGGCACTAGCATTATTCAAACAAGTTCAAATTTGGAATTTAGGCTTTCCACAAGCCACCACCTTGCATCATTCTCTCTCTAATGATGCTAAAACACATGATTTATGTTCAACATATGACATATTGCACGATAACCCCTTATCTTGGGTGAATTGCATTTTGGTCCAAAATAAGAGAACATTGCTCAAACGTTATTCAAACAGGACCAAACTTGGAACATAAGTGTGTCACATGATAACAAAACACTTTAGAGGATTACATTAAATTTCTAAGAAACTTACTTATCCAAAACAAATAGGGTTACCTCATAACCCAGGTCAGAGTCATTACATCATAGTTGGTTTATTCAAGGTGTTTACTTATGTAAACAACCAATGGTCTTACCTTTTAAACATCCAATGGTTCTGGGTGACATTGTGGTATGGTGATATGGGTTGAATGATGATGGAAAAAATAGAGGGTAAAACTTGGAATTTAGGCTTTACACAAGCCACCACCTTGCATAATTCTCTCTCTAATGATGCTAAAACACATGAGTTATGTTCAACATATGACATATTGCACTATAACCCCTTATCTTGGGTGAATTGCATTTTGGTCCAAAATAAGAGAACATTGCTCAAATGTTATTCAAACAGGACCAAACTTGGAACATAAGTGTATCACATGATAACAAAACACTTTATAGGATTACATTAAATTTCTAAGAAACTTACTTATCCAAAACAAATAGGGTTACCTCATAACCCAGGTCAGGGTCATTACATCATAGGTGGTTTATTCAAGGTGTTTACTTATGTACACAACCAATGGTCTTACCTTTTAAACATCCAATGGTTCTGGGTGACATTGTGGTATGGTGATATGGGTTGAATGATGATGGAAAAAATGGAGGGTAACCCTTAATAAGGTAGTATTACCTATTCACTCATATTAATAGAAGGTATGATAACCATATTGTGTTGATATGTAACCCTAATGAGGTATAGCTTGTTATACCTAGCTTTAATATAACTAAATTATGATAATTGGTTATGAATAGTCCTTGAATGACTAATACCATCATGGAGTACTCTATTACTATTTTTGAAACCCGATTATGTTATAACCTGATGGTTACACCTTGATTTATGTGTGGGTTCATACTTGAGAATAGTATGGAATGTGATGGTGATGCTTCACCTTATGCATCCATGATCCAATGGGGATGCCATGAGTTAGGGTTTGGGTATAAGTGTCGATTAGTAACATTAATATAATTTATCATGTTGAACTTAAATCTAATGCAAATAGATAAAGATGAGTATTCATGTTTAACATTCTTATATGATGGAATGATGGTGAAACAACCTCATTAATATGATCATAACCTTAATATGTTAACATGTGGTTATCATAGCTGCATGATTGATACTTTCTTATGCTAAACATGTGCATTATGAATATGATGAGGGTTAATCATATCTAGATTTCTTGCATGTTGATGTAATAAAGGAATGTTCTTAACGTTAATATAACCCTACTATGACTATTTATGAATATCTCCTAGCTCATTAATGCAATATTGTGTTGATCTGTTGTATTATATGTAAGTGATGTTGTTGAACCTTTTTATAAGGCATGCAAAGATAATGATGATCTTGCAGGGAATAGTATGATGGTCTTAATGACCTTTGGGCATGGTTGAGCCCTAAATGAGGTGTAATCCTCTTGTGTTGATAAGGGTTGATACCTTGTGATATTGTGAAAAGGATTATTATCATGTGATAGTATGATGGTCTTAATGACCTTTGGGCATGGTTGAGCCCTGAATGAGGTGTAATACTCTTCCATTGACAAGGGTTGATACCCTGTGATATTGTGAAAAGGATTTATATCTTGTGATAGTATGATGACTAGTGTGGTCTCATGAATGGCAAGTGAATAGTACCGTGTGATGATGAGATGAGCAAATATGTTCCACACATTTTATATCTTTTAAAAGTTGTGATATTTATATTCTTGCTAGAAGTGAATTAGGGTTTGTATGTCCACTTGTTTGGTGCAGCCTTAATTCATCCAATTGGCATAACTAATCAGTACAACTCTAATCATGTAGTGTCTTGTGTCGTAGAGCCATCTTCAGTGTCAGAATTTTCTGGATGGTGAAATGAGTATTCCTAAGGGAAACTCAAAGTGCATACTATTTAGTATGTGGGGGTGGCAAGCGGAGGATATATCCTTGTCAAATACAATGCAGGTTGTGGAGGATGTCTATGGTCATGCCTCATACATCTGATGTGATAGAGGACAACTACGGCTGTACCTCAGATTAGAGGGTTTTGAATACCCTAGATGCTAGCGCCGTGACCTGTACCAAGGTGGGCTAGTTACAAGACTATATGTTGTTGTTTTGTAGTTTAACTAATATGTCACTGCCTTTATACTCGTATTGACTGAGGGGAAGAGATCTTAGGATACCTGCACTCCTAGATCTTGTACGAAACTGAATATCCCTTTGCAGGGGTCGGTTGGACTTTAAATGGTATGATTCAAATTCCCCAGTGCGTAATAAAAAATGTAAGGAAGCCATCTAGCATATCTATTTAGGGTTATACATAACGCTTCATATTGGATGATAACCCTTGTTTCATTTCTTTTCACTGAGATCATGTATAGTACAATAAGAGATAATGGATACACTTAAGATTGTAGATGTGTGCATACAATACCTATGCTTATGTTGATAACCTTACTGCTACTGCTGATTATAATCATGATTTTAGCTATTTCATGTTGTTAGTTATGTTTAGCATGCTAGCCATGCCTTTGTAACTAGAGATGCATATACTGCTAATCATGCTTATCCAGATAGTTGTGTTTATTTTGTTAGCTCTTTTTATGATGTTGATACGTTCAACCTATTAAACATGATGATGTTGTTAGCTATGCATATGATACTATATTTATTCATGATGTTAGAGATGCTCATGTTACTAGACTCCTTATATTGTTAATAGGGATATGAGAACAGTATGGCTAATGAAGATAGTTATTATCTGCTCCTTTATTTATTTTGTTAATCATCAGTGTTGTTGAGCTTATTTGTTATATATGATTAAATTGCTTAAACTGTCTCATTACCTAAAAATGTTGGAATGAATAAACATTGTTGGAGGTTATATCTCTTGTTGGGACATGGGTTTCACCCTTGTGGTTTGCCACATTTTTTAGGTAATGGGAAGTGACATAAAAAAACATGTGGCAGCAAAGAGGAGCTATAGTAATGAATATTTGAGAAAGTTGATTAGATGTCTAGTGCGTCCTAGAGTCGTCCATGTACTCTCAAGTCCGGGCAGGAAAAGTTTGTATATGGTATTTCAAATGAATCAGAATTTTATTAGCATGTTAATGCTTGTTTGTGTGGCATATACAAATATTGTTATCCTCGGTATATATGTAATGACCACATTTGTGCTTAATTGGTAAACTAGGGTTTACCTGAATGATTACATGCTTGATTAGAATGAACATAGTTTAGACTTGATTAATGATAGTAAATAAATTGTGATGTTTCAAACCTAATAAGAAACTCTAACTATTATTTTAGTTTGAAGAATTAGGATTTGAGAAATGTAAACCCTAATCGTCAAAAATTAGGGTTTTGATAGTACATGAATATGGAATTTGATCAGGATAACAGTTCGATAAATGATTTTTCATATTTTCTAACAATTTTGTATATAATTGAATTTTGGATATGATATGGATAACTCAATCATGCATATTGGAGAAAAAATTCAGAATATTTGAGTGTTCTTTGAATGTGGTTCTCGGTCGAACTATACTTCGACCAAAATGCTGACTGAGTACTTTTCAGTAGTTTAGTGTTTTATTTTTAGTTATTTATTGGTAACTTAAAATGATCATAAATTTTAACTGGAGATATAAAACTCAATCATAAACAACATGTAAAATTTTCATAATTTTTGGATGCGTTTAGACCTTATCAGTAGATGCATTACAGTAACTAACATTTCTGCAGAATTCTGGATAGCAGTGCACTATTCGATTTTTACTTATTTAATGGAAGCTTGGAATGATCTCAAATTTAACTGAAGCTTTGTAACTCAATTACACACAACATGCTAAATTCTAATAATTTTTGGAGGAGGTTTGATCTCTTAAATACACAAATTTACAAAAACCTTTTTATGACTGAAAAATTTTGCGGAAATAAGAAAAAGTATAGTAAGGGGTCAAAGTGCAATTAACCCAAGCAGATCAATTGCTCTATATGGTCAACCTAACACACTAGAAGATCTCATAATTCGTGATTAATTACAGATAAATGAAATCCTAGAGAGAGAGGGAGAGTTAGGGTTTGAGAGGAGAAATTGATGGAGACGCTGACCTAGGGTTTTGCGGTCTGAGGAATGATGAAATCATGTAAGTTTAACTTCTTTGGATATAGTTTCATGGTGAATCTTCTCTTAAATGTCAAAATTTAGTCTATCCTCTAATTTGATCCAAAATAGTATCAAAACTTCCCCTTTTCTCACTCTTTCTTCATAATCCCTCATTTTTAGGTTTTCCAAGTTGAAAGGGTGAATTGCTAGGGATTTGATATGAGATCGAGATTTTCAGGGATGAGCTGCGTTTTTAAGGTGTTTTCACACCTTAGGCTGAGTGGGAACTTCCTTTAAATATTATATTGCACAAAAATTGGTTAATTCATCCATAATCTTTATTTGCTAGTATGCGACTACAAACCCTGAATTATCTATTTGTTCTAAGTTGTTGCAAAATGATATAAATGGATTCTTCCTCTATTTGGATGAAGTTCAGATGATAAAATCATATTATAAATGTATACAATACATCCTAATGAGAATTCCCTAAGTATTCGCAAAGGTTATAAGAATAAACTGAAATATAGGGAATTTGTCTATGACTGAAATTTGTTGTATAAGTAAATAGAGAAATTTTCTTATCTAGATCCTCTTGGTTATGAATGATTGTTTATCTAAATTCATAGTACATATATGTCAGATACTATCTTGATTCGTTCAAAGTGAATAGTGTTTGTTTGATATCTCAGTAAAGAGGGTGAAACCCTAGATGCGAGGAAAGTTGGATATTTGCGAATAGATATCGTGAAATCCATTAAAAGGAATTTTCTTGACATGATAGACTTTATTTATTCAATGTTATTATTGATGCATGATATCCTAGTGAATGGCATGGAAACCCGAATTCAACTCAGTTCTAAGGTTTCATACATATATTGATTTTATATGATTTGTTGATAGTAGTCTTTATTCAATAAATGTTTATGTCGCATGAAATCCTTAGGAGAGCAATGTGATAAGTGAATGAGTTAAATGAAACCCTAAGGATAGGGTGTTCAATGAATTAAGAATTTTGATTACCATGTTCTCAATATGAGATGCACAACCCAGGATTTGGGTCGATGTGCACGTTTTCCAAGAAAGTGCAAATAATTTATGGGTGCAAATGACGATTACTCGTATGCCAAGTAATTAGCTCTCATCACTATATTAAGATGTTTAATTGCATGATTCTAGTGTATAAGTGCCAAATGGACATGCATTATGTTTATTTAAGTATTTCAGTCTACCTGCATGTATAGTATGTTGATTTCTCAATATATTATAATGTTTGAATATACTGCTCTGCCAAGTTAAGGATGATATACATGTTGTGTTATAAACTTCAATTAAATAGACATAGTACCATAGAGACACCAGAGTCAAGTATAAGTAAGAGAAAGGTACAATGTAGAAAGAGCTTTCTAAGAATAATAAAATATTAGACATAGGTGCCCTAAACACTGTAGATTCCCTACAGATGTATGCACTATAGGGAGGAAACAATCCACCCTGGCAGTGACCAGTACGGGGATCGGATCACACCCACAGAACATGCGGGGAGACGAAGCCCTTAAGGAAGTCTCCTAAGAGAAGATAGGTTACCCAACATGAACCGGAGATCCCGGTGGTAACCCAGAGGCACCCACAGAGCGTACCAAGATGAGGCCCACTGAGCGTCTCAGACCCTCTGCCTGTGTACTCAGTCTAGAAGGAGAGGTCTAGTTAAAGGCCAGCTGTTTAACCGCCTTAGTCAGACGTGACGGTTTGAGTCAAGCAGACCCGGATTTAGTTCTAGGCTTAGCTTCCCGGGTTTTAAGCTAAGTCTTGTATAGTGAGATTGTAGTTCGCTATGAGTCTTCATATGTAGAGTATACTGCATATGATCAGGGCATAAGCTAAAATATGTTCATATATATTTAAAGAGTTTCTTATATGTAAGAAAGGCTAAGAAAGATTCAAGTACAGTTTCCCAACAATTATTCTTTGTATGTTTCTAAATTATTAGTTCTCTTTGAAATTAGTCAAGCATGCTCATATATTGATTTTCTCTTGTTGATATCTAGAGTATCTTGCCATATTTATGATTGTCAATGATCAATCTCTTTAAAGGTTACTGTTGTTATAATTGATATCAGTTTCTCAAAAGTATATATGTAATTATATCAGTGCTTTAGATTGTTTCTTTGAAGTACTCATTCACTGAGAGAGTAGGCTCACCCCTCTACTCAAAATTTTTAGGGAAATCACATGGACTTGAAGAAGGTCATTGCATCAGAGTAGATTTGCCATAAGAGTTAAGTCTGAGTATAGTTAAGTTGAGTCTATCCCTATCATTCTAGATTCTTGTATAGATCTGAGAGAGAGTTGTAAATGATGTTTTGTATGTTTGTTTCCTTAATAGGAGAGAATACAAATGATTTTCATGTTGTATGCACATGGAAGTGTGAGAAACATAATGAATGTATGGATGTGTATCATTAAATGCTGAGATTATATTAGAGAAATGAAAGTTTAATTCTCTTGTAAAGTTAGTTTATGTGGTTCAATGCGAGAAAACAAAGAGTTTGAAAAAAAAGTTAAGGGTGATTTTTGTATTACATTAAATCCTCAATTTATATCCTAATCTCATGATTAGTGGTAATTGTGAGATCGGGGTGTAACAACTTTGGTATCAGAGCTTAGGCTGAGTTGTCAGGGACTATTAAGTTAGTAAGTTAGAGTCATAAGTGTGGCAGATAGGAGATGTTACGATGTTAGCTTTGGGGATTTGAGTATTCGGATATCCTAGCCCGATATCTGAGTACTTGGATCAACCAGTATCAAGCTACTTTGTCTATTCTTTCATGTATACCCTGGCCAGGTATGCAGTGGAAGGATGGGCTAGAGAGGAACCCTAGAAATATTAGGGTTAGAAACAAGATAAGTAACATGAATTAAGAGTATAAATATAAAATGAGATAGAACTTTCATTTCATATTGATGTTTTATTTGAGATGAATAGAAAAGCTCTTATATGTTTGAATTCAGATATTCAATATTTTGAAATATATATGAGTCTTTAAGATTTGCGGTACAACATGCAGTTGTAGCATTTATTGATTACATTCTTTGTATCAAGTAGACTGGAAATGATCGTTGAATGAGCTTTCCTAAGTGGATAAGTTTTCTTCACACATTTGAGATGAATAGGAGTTGAGTAATTCGGAGTATATAGCTCTTGGCTTCAGGACTGCAGATTCGGCCTGGTCCAGCTGGTAGGATGCATTAGTGGGATCTAATGACTCCTATTAGTAACATAACAAGAGTAAATTCTGGATAGATTAGATCCAAATTCTAGTATGAATGTATATACTCTAAGATTTTGAAGTATAAGGGAAAGACTGGGATAACTAAGAATCAGTTGGAACTGATATCTGAGATCCAACTTTGGGGCCTCATATGAGAAACCCTTAATTGGGAATAAAGGAACACGACATAAGGTTCAGATTAAGTTTAATTATTAGTATTATTTCAACTCTAAATATGAAATATGGAAAATATATGAGAAAAGTATGTAAGGGCCAGATAGTAAGAATCAATCATGAGGAATGGATTATATAATCGAGTACAATGTTTTTATGTACTCCAAAGCAAAGGGAAAATAGAAGAAAGGAGTTAAGTATTCGATAAGTACATAGAAGTGAAGAGTCTTCAGAAGAGTTAAAGTGAAGAGAACTAGATGAGCATGTAAATCATAAAACTAGGATAAGAAAGTTAGTTGAAACAAAGAGAAATGTTGGAAATAATGAGCTTGATTAAGGAATGAGGGTTATGACATAATTGAGAGCATGAAATGTGTACCTTTATTAATAAGTTTAATACAATATGTACTATTGTTATGTATTACCTCTAAGTCACAAAAGAGAGTTCACCATGTTGTTTTGAATTTTTTTACTATTGTGCTACTCAAATAGAAAAACAGCCTTGAGTTGGAAGACTAGATTCAGCAACAATTGTACAATACTACTACAACATCCCCATTGCATCATGGATGCATAAGGTGAAGCATTACCATCACATTCCATATTATTCTCAAGTATGAACCCACACATAATTCAAGGTGTAACCATCGAGTTATAGCATACTAGGGTTTCAACAACAGTAACAAAGTACTCCATGATTGTATTAGTCATTCAAAGATTATTCATACCCAATTGCCATCACTTAATTATATTAAAGCTAGGTATAACAAGCTATACCTCATTAGGGTTACATATCAATACAATATGGTTATCATCCCTTCTATTCATATGAGTGAATAGGTAAGACTACCTTATTCAGGGTAACCCTTCATTTGTTTTATCATCATTTGAACCATGTCACCATACAAAAATTTTACAGTACTAAGATGGGTTACTGGTATGAATGACTACAACTATCAGACACCTTTAATTAACATATTGCTTGCACATGTACAACTAAAATCATAAGTAAAACAAATTTACATCTCTTAATATACCTTCAACAAATTATACTTCTAAAAACAAATTCACATATTACTAAAAGCCATTGTTTTCTCTTATCTCTCTCCTCATTCAGTACTACTTACTTTTTTCTACTTATCCTTCTCATTTTAATCATGTAGATTAAACATCCCTAAAATTGAAACATACAAGGTATGAATAGATTATTCATCCTTCTTACTATCACTGCAAGAATTTATCTCATATCACACTTCACTCATATTGTATTTCTCCTTTTGTTCAAAACACACTTGTTACATTTCAGATTTTATATCTTACTTTTTACTCTGAATCATTTCCATATTGTTCATCTACCTTTCAGATTAGCTATCTTTAAACCCTGGATTACTATAAGTGCTAGTTTACTTCTCATAGTGCAAATCTCATAATCTTATTTTTATAGAGATGCTAGTATTCGAGGTCAAATCACTAGTGACATCCCTTGGACTAATACAACTCTAAACATTCTAGGTTTTGGTCCTTATCAGAAGCATGACGTTATTGTGATGTGACTTTTCTCCCTTAATTTGAAGTTCAAACTTTGGATCTCACAAGTTTTACTAAGGTCTTTCTTATCTTATCAATTGAGTTTTCTTTCTCTTACTTGACCTATTCAGATAGATTGCATTCTCAATTTGCCCCACTAGAGTTTCATCATCATATTGTGTGTCATTATTACATTCACTAGATGTCTCTACTACGGTGGTTATGCATCATATATGATTCATTTTCTTATCACTTCATTCCCACATTGCTCTTGTTAAGGAAGATATGAAAGAGAAGATGATTTTGAGACTTAGAATTCTTATCTTCAAACATTCAATAATACATTTCTCATATGTAGGTTTAATTAATTATCAACAAGGATACTTGACAAATGGCCCGCTCTCTCTCTAGGGTTTCTCTCCGCCCTCTCTCTAAGTTCTACTCCGGCGGTCGCAGCTGGGGGGAGGGGTGTGCTTCCCCGGAGCCTCCTCTCCCCCTGGCCTTTAACCTCGGCTGGGAGTCCCTGAAGGTGGTCCTCTCTGGAGATCGGGAAGCCGGAGGATCAGCGAATCAACTGAAGCTCCCTCGCGCCCTGGCCCGATGCAGGCGGATGCGCCGCAAGCATCCGATTCCAGTCCGTTGGAGCGGCGTATTGACACAGTCGAATCTTTCCATTCAAGCGAGATGGAAAGATAGGAGCCGGTCCCGGGCGTGTGATTGGATCTTGTGCGTTGCTCCGAGTCGACGATCCTAGGTGGTCTCTGCGCCACCTTCCGCTCTAGCAGCTGCTCGTTCCAGTGGTCGAGGGTTGCCCTTCTTTGGATTCGATTGGTATCCGATTGTTGGTGGTGGAGTTTCTCGTCGAGTGGCGCGGTCTGCTATGCTAGATCGATTGCCCGGCAACGCCCCGTCTCCGACCCTGTTGGCTGCGTGAAAATAGCATGGCTGTGTGGACACCTCCTAGGTGTTCGACGAAGTGCTTCTGTGCAAGCAGGAGCACCGTTGCTGGTTCTGTAGCTTCGAACTGGAATGCCGCTAGGCGTTTGATGAGGTGCATCCGTGCATCGCTCAGTAGCACTGGAGACAGGCGGCTCAGCTGGAGGCGATGGGTGGGTTCCTTAATCGGTTACCTCATTCTCTGCTCCGGCCCAGGGTGGAGGTGGTTGGGCCCTCACATTTGTTCCTTCTGCTCTGCTGGCGGATGGCCTTTGGCCATAAGTCGGTGCACGGCATGGGTCAAGGGGGGGCAGATTTCTTCTCATTCTTTGGCTCTCCTGTGCTGCGTGCACCTCCAGGTGCTTGATGTTTTGCCTCTGGGCATCCAGGAGCTACTCCAACTAGTTGAGATGGTGTTAGACCCTTCGCAGGACATCATCAGGGACGTTTGTTAGGGAAGTGGATTGATGGAGATCTATATTTCTGTGCGCATTATCACACTTTGTGGGTGTATGTATAAGATAGATGGTATTGCACATAGCATTAATAGGTTGAACTCGATCTTCTTTGCTACTGGTCCTTGATGAAAGAGTGCTTAGGTTTCTGCCTATCTAATGAGTGGCTTTTCAGTCTTCCAGAGTTGACCTTGGCTTCTTTCTTGGGTGTTTAAATCCATATAGATTCCTAAGGTTGTGAATGTCAAAAGACCTATGGTTCCATAAATCTAGACCCAGGCAGGAAATCTGGAGGAAGCTAAGGCTTGATTTGCATTGCTTTTTTTGGGTGGGCTGATTGAATGCAATTGCAGGTTGAATCTCCTTCCTCCTGGCAGGAATGATTGGTCTTTAGTTTGTGTAACTTAATAGGTCTTTTTCCTTGCATTTATCTAGTGATCTTCAGTTCACCCCCTGCGAGGGGTTTTTGACATCTAGATGTTTGTTTTGTTCCTCCTGCGTGGGGATTTTGATCCTTATTGAGCTTTATTAGCTCCTTTTGATGTAATGGGGTACTCAATGTGCCTTTTGATGTAATGGGGTACTCAGTGCCCAAAGTTTTGGTATTAATAGTAACACGCATTTTTGATCGACCAAAACAAGGATACTTGACTAATTAGCACTTTCTTGAATCTCGCAACCTCTTTCTTTTATAATCTATATACTCCATTATCTTTCAAACCCTTCTTTTTTTCCATAATCCCCTTACCTATTACACATGTCATCTTTAACTTCTAGTTTTATATTATGATTATGTTGATTCTTTTATGTGTATGATCTTGTATACCATGTTGCATATATTTCCTTTTATCCTACTACTAATGTGAAGTTGAAATTCTAAATCAATAATCTCTCTACTAGTTTCAACTCATGTTTAATACATTACATATTCTTCATTTTAAATCAAATGGCTCACGCATGGGTGAAACATAGTTTCTCTCTCAATCAAGTTTTTCCTCCTAAATATAGTCTACCTTTGTATGACTTATTCATTTATTTATCTACACTTTTGTTCTTCTTTCAAAAACTAGTTTGTTGTTCTATAGATATTTAGAATCCAAAGACAGTAGTTGAGTCGTATGAATTGAGATAGTTGGATCGGGTTATCAATGATGAGGTAACACCTCAAGAGAATGAAAATATTGAAATGGTTGTTTTTCTCTCTATCATACGATTGATTGTGGCATAGAGAATTTGTTTGTTACCATTGAGAATTGTTTTAACATGTTGTGATTAGAAAAGAAATAAAGGACTTAACGTTGAAAACTACATTCAAGTATAAAATACAAGAATGTAATGACATGTAAGATTTCAAAATCTTAAAATAAATTTGTAATATACTTTGTTTGCGTATTTATGTTTCGGGGACGAAACTTTTTAAGGGGTTGAGAATTGTAATGACCACATTTGTGCTTAATTGGTAAACTAGGGTTTACCTGGATGATTACATGCTTGATTAGATTGAACATCGTTTAGACTTGATTAATGATAGTAGATAAATTGTGATGTTTCAAACCTAAGAAGAAACTATAACTATGATTTTAGTTTGAAGAATTAGGGTTTGAGAAATGTAAACCCTAATCGGCAAAAAATAGGGTTTTGATAGTACATGAATATGGAATTTGATCAGGATAGCAGTGTGGTAAATGATTTTTCATATTTTCTACAAATTTTTATTTAATTGAATTTTGGATAAGATATGTATACCTCAATCATGCATATTGTAGAAAAATTTCAGAATATTTGAGTGTTCTTTTAATGTGGTTCTCATTCGAACTATACTTTGACCAAAATGTTGATAGAGTACTTTTTAGCAGTGAAGTGTTTTATTTTTAATTATTTATGGGTAACCCAAATGATCTGAAATTTTAAATGGAGACCCTAAAACTCAATATTAAACAAAATGTAAAATTTTCATAATTTTTGGATGCGTTTAGACCTTATGAGTAGACAAATTACAGTAACTGACATTTCTGTAGAATTCTGGATAGTAGTGCACTATTCGATTTTTATTTATTTAATTAAAGCATGGAATGATCTCAAATTTTAACTGAAGATTTGAAACTCAATTATAAAAAATCAGATAAATTATCATAATTTTTGGAAGAGGTTTGATCTCTAAAATACACGAATTTACATAAACCTTTTTATGACAAAAAAAACAAATTGTTGAAATAAGAAAAAGTATACTAAGGGGTCAAAGTGCAATTGACCCAAGAAGATCGATTGATCTATATGGTCAACCTAACACACTAGTTTCTCTCATAATTTTTGATTCATTCCAGAGAAACAAAATCCTAGAGAGAGAGGGAGAGTTAGGGTTTGAGAGGAGAAATTGATGGAGATGCTGACCTAGGGTTTTGTGGTCCGATGAATGATGAAATCATGTAAGTTCAACTTCTTTGGATATAGTTTCATGGTGAATCTTCTCTCACGTGTCAAAATTCCGTCCCTCCTCTTATTTGATCCAAAATGGTATCAAAACTTCCCCTTTTCTCACTCTTTCTTCATAATCCCTCATTTTTAGGGTTTCCGAGTTGAAAGGAAGAAGAATCGGGTGAATTGCTAGGGATTTGATATGAGATCGAGATTTTTTGGGATGAGCTGCATTTTTAAGGTGTTTTCAAACCTTAGGGTGAGTGGGAACTTCCTTTAAACAGTAGGTTGCATGAAAATTGGTTAATTATTCCATAATCTTTAATCGCTAGTATGCGACTACAAACCCTGAATTGTCTATTTGTTCTAAGTTGTTGCAAAATGATATGAAATAGATTATTCCTATATTTGGATGAAGTTCAGATGATAAAATCATATTTAAAATGTATAAAATACATCCTAATGAGAATTCCCTAAGTATTCGTAGAGGTTATAAGAATAAACTGAAATATAGGGAATTTCTCTATGACTGAAATTTGTTGTATAAGTAAATAGAGAAATTTGCTTATCTAGATCCCCTTGGTATGAATGATTGTTTATCTAAATTCATAGTACATATATGTTAGATACTATCTTGATTCGTTTAAAGTGAATAGTGTTTGTTTGATATCTCAGTAAAGAGGGTGAAACCCTAGATGCGAGGAAAGTTGGATATTTGCGAATAGATATCGTAAAATCCATTTGAAGGGATTTTCTTGACATGATAGACTTTATTTATTCAATGTTATTATTGATGCATGATATCCTAGTG
This sequence comes from Alisma plantago-aquatica, assembly GCA_963693085.1. Lineage (NCBI taxonomy): Eukaryota > Viridiplantae > Streptophyta > Magnoliopsida > Alismatales > Alismataceae > Alisma > Alisma plantago-aquatica. The sequence continues at coordinate 122,931,260 of OY856412.1, forward strand.
AATGGCATGGAAACCCAAATTCAACTCAGTTCTAAGGTTTCATACATATATTGATTTCATATGATTCGTTGATAGTAGTCTTTATTCAATGAATGTTTATGTCGCATGAAATCCTTAGGAGAGCCATGTGATAAGTGAATGAGGTAAATGAAACCCTAAGGATAGGGTGTTCAATGAATTAAGAATTTTGATTACCATGTTCTCAATATGATATGCACAACCCAGGATTTGGGTCGATGTGCACGTTTTCCAAGAAAGTGCAAATAATTTATGGGTGCAAATGATGATTACTCGTATGCCAAGTAATTAGCTCTCATCACTATATTAAGATGTTTAATTGCATGATTCTAGTGTATAAGTGCCAAATGGACATGCATTATGTTTATTTAAGTATTTCAGTCTGCATGCATGTATAGTATGTTGGTTTCTCAGTATATTACAGTGTTTGAATATACTGCTCTGCCAAGTTAAGGATGATATACATGTTGTGTTATAAACTTCAATTAAATAGACATAGTACCATAGGGACACCAGAGTCAAGTATAAGTAAGAGAAAGGTATAATGTAGAAAGAGCTTTCCAAGAATAATAAAATATTAGACATAGGTGCCCCGAACACCGTAGATTCCCTACGGATGTATGCACTGTAGAGAGCAAACAATCCACCCTGGAAGCGACCAGTATATGGGGATCGGATCGCACCCATAGAGCGTGCAGGGAGACGAAGCCCTTGATAGGTTACCCAACATGAACCGGAGATCCCGGTGGTAACCCAAAGGTACCCACAGAGCGTACCAAGATGAGGCCCACTGAGCATGTTAGACCCTCTGCCTGTGTACTCAGCCTAGAAGGAGTGGTACAGTTAAAGGACAACTATTTATCCGCCTTAGTTAGACGTGACAGTTTGAGTCAAGTAGACCCGGATTCAGTTCTAGGCTTAGCTTCCCGAGTTTTAAGCTAAGTCTTTTACGGTGAGATCGTAGTTCTCTGCGAGTCTTCATATGTAGAGTACACTGCATATGATCATGGCATAAGCTAAAATATGTTCATATAGATTTAAAGAGTTTCTTATAAGTAAGAAAGGCTAAGAAAGATTCAAGTATAGTTTCCCAACAATTATTCTTTGTATGTTACTGAATTATTAGTTCTCTTTGAAATTAGTCAAGCATGCTCATATATTGAGTTGCTCTTGTTGATATCTAGAGTATCATGCCATATTTATGATTGTCAATGATCAATCTCTTTAAAGCTTACTGCAATAATTGATATCAGTTGCTCAAAAGTATATTTGTAATTATATCAGTGCTTTAGACTAATTCTTTGAAGTACTCATTCACTGAGCGAGTAGGCTCACCCCTCACTCAAAATTTTTAGGGAAATCACATGGACTTGAAGAAGGTCATTGCATTAGAGTAGATCTACCACAAGAGTTAAGTCTGAGTATAGTTAAGTTCACTTGGTCCCTGTCACTCTAGGTCCTTGTATAGATCTGAGAGAGAGTTGTAAATGATGTTTTGTATGTTTGTTTCGTTAATAGGAGAGAATGCAAATGATTTTCATGTCGTATGTACATGGAAGTGTGAGAAACATAATGAATGTATGGATGTGTATCATTAAATTCTAAGATTATATAAGAGAAATGAAAGTTTAATTCTCTTGTAAAGTTAGTTTATGTGGTTCAATGCGAGAAAACAAAGAGTTTGAAAAAAAGAAGAAAAAGTTAAGGGTGATCTTTGTATTACGTTAAATCCTTAATTTATACCCTAATCTCATGATTAGTGGTAATTGTGAGATCGGGGTGTAACAATATATGTTGTGGTTAAGGTTATAGAACAATTTGTATCAAATTCTTGTCATAGTATGGATAAAAGAAAGATGTTGGGCTCTTATGCAAATATTTTTGAGCAGGTGCTGACGTTGAAACTGGTTTTAATTTACCCATATTTTGGGTATGTGGTTAATTGGTGATTGATTGTGTTTATATTTTGAATAATCTCATTTAGTGTAACGGGTTATCACAAGTTGGTATCAGAGCTTTTGGTTCACTAAGTCTATAGGTACATAGGATTTAAGACTAGGATGATGTCAAAATTAGGAACATGACATAAAAATATGGTGCATACTGCCTAATCTCAGTATTTGGGTGCCTTGGTCATGTATTCAATTATTGAAGAAAAGGTAAGTGTGGAACTCTTAGATTGTTATCTTTCTAATTACTCTGATCAAGTAGTCATTTTGAGACAATCTAAAGAGCAAAATGAATAAGAAATCATGGTGTGAATATATCAATCCTACCTTAAAGAAAATGAGAATAGCATCATTATCTATCAAAACTTAAATGTTTGGTAACTATAAGAGAAAGGATACAACACCATGAAATCTAAATTTGAATACAAATAAGGAAAAGAGGAGTTCTTGAAGATGTGATTCAAGAAGATAATAAAGTAAAAGACAGATAAGTCTATGCTTATAAAGTGATTCAAGGTATGAAATCCACATAAGATGGAGAGAACTCCAATTATAAGAATAAAATGAGAAGATAAATGAGAACAATGACAAAGGAATAAGGTGGAACCTGGGTTAATCTCAGACCAACCTATGTGTGTAAGAAAGTGTTAATGTAAAATAAGCATTGCGTTTGAAAGAAATTAAGGCATATGGTCCATGTTTAATGAAGAAAATGTGGAATATGATGATTTTTCTATTGATAAGTGGTTGAAAAATATAATAAAATAAGAGAACATACCCAAGTGTGATAAATAGTCATCAAGGAAGGAGTAATGAGATATGTTAAACTTGATGATTCCTATGTTAATGAAAAGGAAACCAAAATGAAAAGGGTTAAATGATACATAAGAAGTTGTAACTTGCATAATGAAAATAGAATTGGTTACCTTTTTAGTGGTGGCCCTTGAACATTGTTGCTATGATGTGGGAAGTGTGTTTCCCTTTGTGTCTTTCCTTTCCAGGGTACAACTTTCAAGTGGATCATTGCCACTTGGTATGTGTGGATTCATTGTAAACATGAGGGTGGATAGCTTATTATAGCATAAGGTTGTTTGGACTATGGTTCCGAGATCATAAAGTTTGTGATGATTTTGCTTTTGAGCCTTCTAATAATTAGGAAGACTCCTCTTATATGTCTTGATATTTGTTATGTTGGTAAAAGTGGATGAGATAAAGATGTGAGTTCCTTATAGCATATGAGGTGGATACCAAGGTAATGAATCCCGGTATCCAAGTTGTATCAACAGTATGAGAAATATGTGAAGGTTGGAGATGTTTATTAAATGAACATTCCAAGTATTCCTCTACCATAGAGAGAGAGAGAGAGAGTTGATGATGATCCTATAAATGTTATTTGGAAGAAAAATCAAAAGTGACTCTATAATGTTGTGTATGGTCTAGTAATAGCTGGGCAAGGCCATTATCAAGGATAAATGGTTTTTTGATACAATATATATAATTTCATTATGATAGCTAGAATTTAAAGTTGAAAGTTACTATTAGATTTGTACAGGTGGCACAACAAATTTCTATGTTCCATATTTGCAAATGTCTTCTTATGTGGGGGTTTTTGTGCTGACCCAAGATGAGATATTTACGAATGATGTGACATAACCATGATATGAAAGTAACCATGTGAAGGTAATAGGATGAGGTGCAAAGGAAGTACCCATATTTTACCTTAGATTTTGCGGGCAAAATCCCTATTAGGGGTTTATAGTTGTAAGGCCCCTAAACTTTCTTAATGAGTTGAATAAGATTAATTATCATAATTGAATTCTTGTAACCCAAATACAACCTTGTGATATTCTTTGAAATCATAAGACAAGCTTAAGTTTCAAATCTGGTCCAATTTGGACACTGTTTGAGCAAGTTATGCAATTTTATGCACATTTTGGAATTTTCTGTAATTTACCCAATTGAGAGGTTTTATTTGCAATTTATCACTTTCATTATGTTCATTTTATATTATATCATAATTATTGAGATTGTTGAGCCATGGGGAACCTATTTAATCCTTGTTTTGAAGGTGTTTTCTCCAAGGGTATTTTAGGGTTTACGTCTTCATGGATGAGCTACCTTTAGTAGCTATCAACTAATGAATTATTTGTTTTACTTGAAAATTCATGAAACAAGGGATAATAATGTCTCTATGGATGGTGGGTAGCTTCTTATGTGTGTGCTTGTATATTCTTAATAGTTTAAGGCCATGGACACTTGAAAAGATACTAGAACCTCAAATTTTTCTTTTTCTTTATCTTAAAGTTTCATATACTTATCCCTAAGCACCAAAACGAGCCATTTTCTCTCCACCACTTTCCTCCTTCTATGAACCTCATTCTCCCTCTATGCTTCTATGAATTTTCTATACAAGGAAGAAGAAAGAGGGGATCTTATTGGAAAAAGAATCTAGGGTTGCAATTGACTTGCTTTTAGGGTTTGAAAAGATTCCTTCTAGTGATCTTGACCTAAAAGAGTAAGAATCCCCTTATTTCCTCTATTTATTTCTTTTTTATGCTTCCTCTTACCTTTCTAAAGATCGTAACCTTGTTGTTACATGGTATAAATTGCTTTAAAGCTCTAAAACCCTACCTTTCTTGCTACTTATACTTAGGGTTTGCTCATTTGATGAAGAAAGGTGCTAGATGGATGAGTTCATAGCTTATGCTTGGATTTACTACCCTACCTGATCATGTTTTCTTTTGTTTGGGAGTTTATGTTCTAATTAGAGGCAATTTTTATAACTTACTCCACGTTTATTGCTTACCATAAGCTTTCTAGCTCATGTTCTTGCTTGAAAATGATGATCCATTCACTAAAAAGCTATACTTGACTTAGATTTCGATTTTTATAATGTTTCATGTTCCGATTTCAGTTAATGATGAACATTTGATCATGTGTACATTATTCCTAAGGTATAATATGACTTGGATAAGGTTGGTTTGACAACCTATGGTGCTAAGCACCTATCAACCAGTGGTCAATTTAGGATTTTAAGCTGATTTCTTCTATAAACCCATGACCCGATGATGGTACAATTGTAACAACCCTATGGTGTTGTCTTCATGACAACTGATGGTGGTGACCAAGGGTGTCAACTGACGTTCACCCCCTTAGGTCATGTTTTGGCCTAATTAGAAGCTTAATGATTAACAACTAAGTACCCTAATGATGTTATCAATCAATGGTGATATTAGTTTGATATTTGATGTTGATTAATGAATATAGTGCTAATCTAACAACCTATGGTGACTTAATGGTCACTAATGATGGTGGATCAGGTCTCCAAAACCAGTGGTTAGTTAATCATATAGTCGTAACATCAATTAAGCCTTAGACCAATGGTTTCTTGGGTCACTTGATGCAATGGTCGGACCTATATTGTAATTGATAGTTTGAACATATGAACTTGACCCAATGGTCAAGATCTAATGTTTATTCCTCCAATAAAGTGGAATGATGACAAATGTAATATTTTGGTCCTAATAATGTGATTTAGATGGTTTTCTTTATATGATCAACTTAAGAGGCTTACTTGTTGACAGTGGATGGCTTGTTTTAAATGAACAGCCGATTGTGGGTTTTACCCTACTCTTAATGGAACTTTTTGTGTTGTTAATCAAGGGATGTCTAGGGTTAGATGGTGACTCTTTCTAGAGAACAAATCAATGACTTCATAGGTGGTTTATCCAAGTTGTTTACTTATGTAAACAACCGATGGCCTTACCTTTTAAACATCCAATAGTTCTGGGTGACATTGTGGTATGGTGATATGGGTTGAATGATGATGGAACAAATGGAGGGTTACCCTTAATAAGGTAGTATTACCTATTCACTCATATGAATATAAGGGATGGTAACTATATTGTGTTGATATGTAACCCTAATGAGGTATAGCTTGTTATACCTAGCTTTAATATAACTAAATGATGGTAATTGGGTATGAATAGTCCTTGAATGACTAATACAATCATGGAGTACTCTGTTACTATTATTGAAACCCTAGTATTCTATAACTTGATGGTTACTCCTTGATTTATGTGTGGGTTCATACTTGAGAATATTATGGAATGTGATGGTTATGCTTCACCTTATGCATCCATGATCCAATGGGGATGTCGTGAATTAGGACTTGGGTATAAGTGTTGATTAGTAACATTGATATAATTTATCATGTTGAACCTAACTCTTATGCAAATAGATAAAGATGATTATTCATATTTAACATTATTATATGATGGAATGATGGTAGAATAACCTCCTTAATATGATCATAACCTTAATATGTTAATTGTTGGTTATCATAGCCGCATGGTTGATACTTTCTTATGCTAAACATGTGCATTATGAATATGGTGAGGGTTACTCATATCTAGATTCCTTGCATGTTGATGTAATAAAGGAATGTTCTTAACGTTAATATAACCCTGTTATGATTGTTTATGAATATCTCCTAGCTCATTAATGCAATATTGTGTTGATCCGGTGTATTATATGTAAGTGATGTTATTGAGCCTTGTTATAAGGCATGCAAAGATAATGATGATCTTGCAGGGAATAATATGATGGTCTTAATGACCTTTGGGCATGGTTGAGCCCTAAATGAGGTGTAATCCTATTGTGTTGATAAGGGTTGATACCCTGTGATATTGTGAAAAGGATTTATATCTTATGATAGCATGATGGTCTTAATGACCTTTGGGCATGGTTGAGCCCTGAATGAGGTGTAATCCTCTTGTGTTGATAAGGGTTGATACCCTATGATATTGTGAAAAGGATTTATATCTTGTGATAGTATGATGACTAGTGTGGTCTCGTGAATGGCAAGTGAATAGTACCATGTGATGATGAGATGAGCAATTATGTTCTATACATTTTATATCTTTTAAAAGTTGTGATATTTATATGCTTGCTAGAAGTGAATTAGGGTTTTTACGTCCACTTATTTGATGCAGCCTTAATTCACCCAATTGGCATAACTAATCAAGTGCAAATATAATCATGTAGTGCCATGTGCCATAGAGCCATCTTAAATGTCAGAACTTGCTAGATGGTGAAATGAGTATTCCTAAGGGAAACTCGGAGTGCATATTGTTGAGTATGTGGGGGTGGCAAGTTGAGGATATATCCTTGTCATCCATAATGCATGTTATGGAGGATGGCTATGGTCATGCCTCATACATATGATGTGATTGAGGACAACTACGGTTGTAGCTTGGATTAGAGGGTTTTGAATACACTGGATGCTAGCACCGTGACCTGTACCAAGGTGGGCTAATTACAGGATTATATGTTATTGTTTTGCAGTTTGACTAATATGTCACTGCCTTTTTACTCATACTGATCGAGGGGTAGAGATCTTAGGATACCGACACTCCTAGATCTTGTACGGAACGGAATAGCCCTTCGCATGGGTTGGTTGGACTTTGAATGGTACGATTCAAATTCCCCAGGGCATAATAAAAGATGTAAGGCAGCCGTCTAGCATATCTATTTAGGGTTATACACAACGCTTCATATTAGATGATAACCCTTGTTTGATTCCTTTTCGCTGAGATCATGTATAGTACAATAAGAGATCATGGATATACTTAAGATTGTAGATGCGTACATACAGTAACTATGCTTATGTTGATAACTATACTGCTACTGCTGATTATAATCATGATGCTAGCTATCTCATGTTGTTAGTTATGTTTAGCATGCTAGACATGCCTTTGTAACTAGAGATGATATACTGCTAATCATGCTTATCCAGATTGTTGTGCTTATGTTATTAGCTCTTCTTATGATGTTGATATGTTCAACCTGTTAGACATGTTGATATTGTTAACTATGCATATGATACTAGATTTATTCATGATGTTAGAGATGTTCATGCTACTAGACTCCTTATATTGTTAATAGGGATATGAGAATAGTCTGGCTAATGAAGATAGTTATTATCTGCTCCTTTATGTATTTTGTTAATCATCAGTATTGTTGAGCTTGTTTGTTATATATGATTAAACTGCTTAAATTGTCTCATTACCTAAAAATGTTGGGAATCAATAAACGTTATTGGAGGTTATATCTCTTGTTGGGACATGGGTCTCACCCTTGTGGTTCGTCACATTTTTTAGGTAATCGGAAGTGACGAAAATAAACGTGTGGTAGCAAAGAGGAGCTATAGTAATGAATCTTTGAGAAAATTGATTAGATGTCTAGTGTGTCCTAGAGTCGTTCTTGTACTCTCAAGTTCGGGCAGGAAAAGTTTGTATATGGTGTTTCAAACGAATCGAAATTTTATTAGCATGTTAATGCTTGTTTGTGTGGCATATAAAAATATTATTATCATGTGTATATATGTTGTGGCTAAAGTGATAGAACAATGTGTATCAAATTTTTATCATAGTATGGATAAAAGAAAATGTTGAGCTCTTATGCTAATATTTCTGAGCAGGTGTTGATGTTGAAATCGGTTTTAATTTACACATATTTTTGGATATGTGGTTAATTGGTGATTGATTGTGTTTTATATTTTGAGTAATCTCATTTAGTGTAACGGGTTCTCACATGTTAGGGACGTCACGAGCATTACAATCTCTATTCTGCGAATTTGACTCCAATTTTTTTATCTACAAGGCACACCATCATATCTCCTAGCGGGGAGCTCAATGATTTCATTATTGTTGACAGAGGCATATCTTCATCGTCAACTACTACAAATGGATTAACTAATCATGAATTAAGTAAATGGAGTAAGTATCACCGTATGCAATCAATTTTCATCTGAATATTGGGGCTGTCTTTGTTTAATCTGAAGTTTTCTTCTTTGGTCTACTACGTTTTGGAAATGATCCTTATTAATTGTAAAGAAAGGCTTCTACAAAGTGGTGTTGTCTCATCTTGAGTTGTAAGAAAACAAGCATAAGATGTTTCTATGAGAGGTTAATTTAAAAAAATTAGTATATATATTGTATTTATTTATCTTACATCTTATCTTGTTACTTTTTAAACTTTAGCCAAAAAAGTACTTATAATGTTCTTACGCCTAGTATATTAAATTGATGGAAGGATGGATATAATCGTATGTGACAAATATGAATATTTAGATTTTTTTTTGGTTTATGTTTACATTGGCCGAGCCAGGCCCATGAAAAAAGAAGTATCAAAGTCTTCGGCTAGATTCACTTGTATAAGTAACACATGTCATATTTGGACCAAATTATGTGGTGTGGACAATGACTGGAAGAGTTGGTTCGGTAGGATGCTCACCCAGTACATATATCCTACAGCTCTTCAAGTGTTGTTATTGAACAGAGGAAGTCTTTCCAACTATACAATACACCACAAACTACATCCTATGCCCTCCACGATATGTTATATAGAATACAAGGGCCTACCCAAAATATAGAAGTTAATACTATACATTATATCTCAAAACCTCCATATTATATATATATATATATATATATATATATATATATATATATATATGTGTGTGTGTGTGTGTGTGTGTGTGTGTGCGCGCGCGCGCGCGCCATGTGGACCGACACAAATCTGAAATGAACCAATATATCTTACCCGTTTGTCGGGCATGGCTACAAAAAATCAAACATTCCACATTTAAAAATTGAACCACGATCTAATTGGGAATATGAATATGTGCATAAACCTGTCAAAACCTGATATGTAGCAACTGGATATATACACCTTTAAGTATATATGGAGTCTATAAAGAGGTGTTCCATTCTCTATATACTAGTTATGCCGCTCTGAAGTTTCTCTCCAGCTCACTGTTCCAGTCATGCCATGACAACAAGCAATATGCTCGAACTTACTACTAGACATATTGCTAATCACATCTTAAAATACATTCTTTTAAATGACTATTTGAACAATACTTTTATGAATATATTATAACCACTTAAGTTATTGATAAAAAGCAAGCATATGTATTTTTGACTAGATGGTTGTCTTGAAGGTGGATTGTGGATTAACTCAACTTACAAAGAGCCATGAAAACTCCATGTTCCTGAATAGTCTCAAACTCGTACATCACACATGTTTATGCCTACATATTACTAGAAAATAAAAACGATAGTACTTAAAATATAATATAGTATTAGAAATTATGTCCAGTCGAAAATAAATAAACTATGAAAGTTCCAATCTGTTTATTTTCTTAAGACCGTATGAATAATAAATATAACATAGTTTATAGAAAACTGTTACAACAAATAACTTATGGCGATTCAGCTAGCAAAATATCAAAGGAGATCGAAGGTGTTAACCACGACTTGTTTGAGGGGGGGAAATGCAGCCATAAAAGGACTTGATCCACGGCCTCTTGGTAGATGTGAACAACCTCTGATGTCCATTACATCACCCAAAATCTACACTATCAACTATGACAACAAATCATTATATTGTTAATAGGTCTACATATTCAGATAATCTATATACTCAAGGGGTGTTTATGATATTCTCAAGGGTCCTATGGCCTCTGCTCTTCACCTCAGGTCAACCCGGTCAAGAAAATGGACAACCTCAAAAGACTTTCAACCTGGCAAGGGAGGGGATTCAATCAGGATCCTCCAATTACAGTGTTAAGCCCCTTTCTAGCGTTAAGGAAATAAGCAGGGAACAAGAGAGGTAACGGCTGTCGGCATCAACATTAGAAGCCCATGCGAAACCTTGTTTCCAATATGGTAAGAGTGAAACTTCCAACATGGCCAAGTCATCATTGATTGTTTGGAAACACCTATGGCTGATTTGTGTTCAGGCCACGAAGGATGGCATCCTTAGCTGGTTGTCCAACTAGGAACAGGATCGAGGGACAAAGTTGCACACAGTCTGGCCAGGGGACTAGTTGCAGTTCATCCCTGTAGGGGAGTGAATGAACTTCTTCCTGTGGCTCATAGCCTCATATAGCCTTCACCATTGCTATTGTTGTACCCACTATTGATGCTCAACAAAGTGCCTGTCTTACCCTAAAGAAAAAGTCTCTCTTAAATCACTGACAATTTTTGTAACTACTCTTCATTCTGTTGTCTTGAAGGCCGAAATCACTTCTACCGTGCTATGCCCTCTCTAGGTTCTGTTGTAGATGTTTGCTTAGTTCACCGGCCAATATGTACCTTCAAGTCCCCGTACTCGTTGAATCAGCATCTAAGGCATCAAATCTGGATTGCCATGATCTATCGGATTTTACAATGCAAATCCTTGTTTCTGCCCAGTGACAAAACCTTGAAAGAAAAAGCTCTGCAGTTGTTAACGTAGACAGGACCTAAAATCTCAATGCGACAGGATCAAGAATCCACAATTTCGAGTCATAATTCCTTCATTCAAATTTATGTTCTTTCTTTTACAACTTACAGTTCATAAATATATGAGCAGATTCTAAGACATGGGTGTACAGAATCAACATAGATTAGAGCGTATTCCCCTTACAAATAAGGGTTCCTACACAATGTATTGAGGGTGAAGATTTGCTTGCAGGCTTGCAGCTGACAGAGCTTGTATATAGCGCAGGCAAGAGCGGGCTGCCAGTAATCTGATCATTTGTGGTTCATTCCCTCATACGGTCATACCCTTGCAGGCTTTTGCAACACAGCAGAAAGGTAAACTTTCGGCTTCCCGTTCCCAGCAGTGTCTGCCTTTTCTCCCACCACCCACTTGAGCTTCTTGTACCCGAACTTCTCAATCAGTGCCGTAAGAGCAGACTTGCGTTTGTCATCCAGGCACTGGTAATTATCCAGCCAGAACAACCCCCCAGGCCTAAGAACACGGTCAATGTCGAACATCAGGAATTCCAGCCTCTCTTGCCAATCCTCGGCCACAGCAGCTGCTGCTGCTCCCTCGCTGAGCCCAGCTATGGTGTGAACCAGATCGAACACGGAGTCATAGAAAGGAAATCTCTGCCCCGAGGTAAAGTGCAAGGGGAACAGTCCCCTCGCGGCCACGACCTCACTGATGGGCTTCCCACCGCTGTTGACTGTGGACGTCACCACCGTCACGCCCTTCTCCGCCATCCTTGCAGCAAAATCCCCTACCCCACCGCCGACGTCCAACCCGACCCGGATCTGTCCGGCTCCCGCCGGCAACTCCAGAACATCGTCGATCAGGAAATCGGTCTTCCCTCTCGCTTTCACCCACATGAGCTTATCGAACGCCGCCTTCCAAGAGGCCCCAGAGATCTTGTCGCTGACGGGTGCCCAGAGGGACAGAGGGAAGGGAAGCAGACCGAGTTTCGGCGCCGGGCGAGACAGGCAGCGCCGGCGTGGCAGCGGTTCGCATCCGCGGGCGAGTAGCTTGTCGATGAGGCCGAGTTCGTCGGTGGGGCATTCCTCGCCGCGGTTGTAAGTGGCGTATTTGGCGAGGAGGTCGCGGGAGGATGATGCACACGAGTGGCCCACCGATGAGAGCATCTCGGTGATGCCCGTGCGGGAGTCGCGGCCGAGCGGGAGAGGGTGGCGCGCGAGGAAGAGCTTCAGCTCAGGTGGCGTTCCTGGACGAGATGCGTCGAAGGTGTCGTACCCGAGGATGTCGCGCTCGATTCGGGACAGGCGGCGCTGGGAGTCGTCGATCTCGCGGAGGATGAGGTCGACCTGGTCGGAGATGAGGCGGTGCTGGTGGAGCTCCAGTGGCTGGAATCCACCCGCGGCGCCGGATGAAGGGGGAGGGGGAGCTGGGCGGGTGAATGCGAAGAGGGCGAAGAGATTGGTGAAGACCACGGAGGCCAGCATCACGATGTTGAGGGCGGAGGAGCAGAGTGACGCGCGGCGGAAACGAGCCGTGCCGTCGCCGATCTTGAGGGAGACGGAACCCATGGCTGCAACTGTGGCAGGCAGGGCCGCCCAAGCGCCGAGCTTGCCGGGACTAGCAGCGGTCACTGGCGCCCACCGCCAGCACCGACAGAGGAGCGTTGACAGTAAGTGGACTGTGGTTCGGTGAGTGAGCTGTGGACCAAAAGAAAGCGTGATGGTTGTCGGTTGTGCGGGATTGGGAGGATTCCGCGGGTTGAAGGAAAAGACGCACCACCTAGATCTTAGATCTCTATTTTCTGGTTTGCCCCATGAGTCCTTGTATAAGAGCGAGTCTTCTTTTTTTTTTTTTTTTGAAAAAAATTGGCCATTCATTCATCCCGTACTTTTACCATCTGGGTGTCATCTCTTTAGCTAAGAACGAGCCTTCTAAGTAACTATAATTATATATTATAAATATTTTCTGAAAAATGCTAGCTAGTAGGATCGGAGTTTTTTTTATTGCTAATTTCTCCTTGCCTCTACTTTCTTCCTCTATTTTTTCATTTTAGTCTAAAGCACTACATCATTCATTTCTTTTTTCTCTATCTTTGAAGTACATTATTGTGAAATTCCATTGACACTCTCCCCTTGAAGCGTACTACATAAATAACATGTCATTAAGTTCTCATTGCACTCTCTGCTCGTCACTCTCCTTTTCAAATTGCATTCAAATTAGAATTTTTTCTCTCTTTCTCTCTCTCTCCAATAAATTGAAATCTTGTGAAATTGTAATTATTGAAATAACCTATGAAATTAACTCATGCCTTATTAAAAAAAAAACCTATGATAAATTCCCTCATAACAAATCTCCTTTACAACTTACCCAAATTAGTAACATGTCATAGAATTCTCTCCTCGCTCTCTTTTCTTAAATTTATTATCTACATTTATGATATAATTAAAAGAGTGAATTGTTTTTGTTAATATGTATTATACTGTTTATTTTTTCTACATAAGTACACCCGGCCAAGTTACTACAATTCAAAATACTTATTGAAACTCACTTTTTAGATACTTTTTGTCCATTTTATTTTATTTTTTACCACAAAAACTCAAAAGAAATAATGTAATGCATGGTGTTAAGCCCACTATCCTCAAGGCACTACTACATTTCTTCTTTAGATATGTCATACTCTTATTTTGATGATGTGAATTTTTTTTACGATATTATCATGTGCATTAAGTCTTTCATGTGATCAATAAATTTAGGCAAAACTCCATGAAGTTGGTTGTGCAATAATTTATATATTTAGATGCTTGTAAATCAAGTTGTACCTGTAATGTTAACTTGTACATTTACAAATGCACAACTTGATGGGAATAGTGTAAGAAGAAATGATGAACTAGCAAATAAAGTGATTCAAACCCCAATTGTATTCTTATATTTAGCCATTTGAATAGTTAGATTTCACTGTAAATATCATGAGAGCATACATGGGGTAGACTTATATTTTATCAAATTGCAATTGATTTGAAGCGTGTTGGTCAGGTTGTAGCACAAACGAGATAATAGTCATTAGACTCGTGAATGGATAAAGGTAGTATCCCGGTAAAAATATAGTTTGATCTAGAATCTTATCAATTGAATTATAAATGGACTGACATCAATTTGTAGACACTTTTAGTGCATATTCGTCTATTTATTTTCACTTACTTTTCTATCACGACTATTTTGTCATTGAACTCATCCTAAACATTCCCAATAGTCATCTAGACTAAGTGTTTTTTATATATCAAAATGCTATATGGACAAAAAGTACACTTGAGCATTGTCATTACATGCTACCTCTCTAAGCCTAGAATTCTAGTTTACTATCCTAGCTACTTGAAAGGGAGTCTAAGACTAAGTCTAGCTCTATCGTCCTACTCCACCATCTATAGCCTTGCTTAAACTGTGTGTATTTCATTATCACTTGTTCTATATGTTTTGATTGTAATCTTTTTTTACTAGAGGTGTGCTTTCTTGCTTCCTATCCTATTAATGTTTCAATTTGAAACTTTAGTGCTACTTCTTTAGAGAAGGATACACTAAAATATTATGGAACTACTTGTTACGAGAAAGTTGTATTGAAGTCCTTAAAGATACTTCTTGTGAAAAGGTTGTGGTTGAGGGAAAAGGAGGAGATTATGATCTAGTTGTTGGGTTTTACGTGGTCGCAGTAGGCAGTGGAAACAAAAAAATTACTTGACCATAAACTCATGACCAACAGATCACATCAACATCTATGTAATGGGAATGATGGTTTTAGCGAGTTATACCTGGTCTTGAGGCTAGCTCAGTGACTATACCTCACAGCAAGTGCGGTCTTCAACCACCTATCTTCAACGACGTCTGTGCAGCTCCTGGTCTTGACCTGGACTACAATTGATTGGCATCCTCTAGTGCATCCCTGCCAATGGCGTTACTCACCACTCAATTGAGACTTTAATGGATGCAACTCCGCGAATAGAGGCACACCGGTGGATTAAACTTTTGATATTTATAAAACCCAACTAACGCATCTACTTCTACTAAAACAATTACACCTGTAAGCGCACATGCGTTGTATCATAGTATAGGAGGGCGGTAAGTATAGGTTCGATCTACAGGGAGAAAAGGGGACAATAGAGTTACGCTAGGTTTGCTAGGTTCCTACTATGGAGACTAGGGTTAAGGGTTTAAAGGTTGTTTTGATTGTTAACTAAGGATGAACAAGAAAGCAATTAAAGCCAAGAATGAAATCTAAGTTAACCCTAGACTAGATTAAGACTAAGTAAGCAAGAAAAGACTAAGCTAGATATGATAAGGCAATTTACACTAAGGCAGGCAAGAGAAAAACAAGAGAGTAAGTAAAGAGCTAAACTAGCAAGAACAAGGCAAAAATAAGGCAAGAAGCTAACTAAGACAGAAAAGAGCTAACTAAGCTAACACTAGCTAAGCAGGATAAAAACTATGGTTTTAAAGCAATTAAGGAAGGCATGGGTTGTTTAGGGGATGTACTTATCACTCAAGTTGGGGGGTGATATATAAACATTATGATTCCATTTAGATTATCCAAACCAAACAACAAGTTAGAGTCTAATGAATTAACCTAAGCTACTAACTGGCCATGGATATGCTAGGTTGTGTATAGGGGAACTAGTCCCTAACACTCCCTACTACCCTTGTGAGGCTCAATTGGGTTAGGGATTAGATTTAATTCAATTAGAGTCTAAACAAGTCTAGGTTTCTAGATTAGACATTCCTATGGCAATTAGGGGCCGAGGGTAGTAATGGGGAGGTGAAATTAGGGTTTGGACCCCAATTCCCCCACATTCTAGCCTTGAGAAGGCTCCATGCTAATTGCACTAGAGTCACCTAATCTAGCTACTTAGATCTCTCACTTAGTCTTAGGGAGATTGATTAGGATGTAAGAAGATGGGAGGCAGCCTAGGGATCTAAGGATTGGACCTAGGGGCAAATCCCAAAATTCACATATATAAGCAATTTTCCTAAATTCTTAAGTGATTTCACACACAAACCAATAAGAAATTCATGGAGAATGATACAGAAATAGAACATAATCATTAACAAATGGAATTACAAAGTTTACCTGTCATTTTCCCCCAACATGGTATCAAAGTAACATTTTACACCCCCAAACAGCCCACCGAAAAGGGGCCTAGCTACTCATGGAAATGGAAAATACAAAAAGAAACAAGAAGGAGATAGAAGAAGCCATGGAGCTCGGTGTAGATGAAGATTTCCTCTACTTCAGCTATTGTAGGGCGTCCTCCTCTCTCCTCCAAGGTGTGGGGGAATGGAATGATGGTGGAAATGGGTGGAAATGGAAGGAAAGTAGGGTTTTGATGGTGGAAATGGTGAAATGGAGTGAAATGGAGGTGGAAATGGAGTGGAATCGCTAAGGGGCAAAAATGGAGTGGTAGGAGTGAGCTAGGGGTGGCCAACCTCATGCTAGAGCCACCACCTAGGTATATATAGGTGTGGGGGAAGCACTAGGTCAAGTGGGATAGTATGGGAAAAATAATGGAAAAAGTAGTTGGGTTTTATGAGTAGCACGGGCGTGGTGGGTAGGGGTGAGCACGGTCGTGGTGGTCACCATGGGTCATGTCAAATAAAATGTCAAAATCACAGGTTGATGGTCAATTTTGTATTGAGGCTGGCACGGCCGTGGTGATCACCACAATCGTGGTGGAGTGAGGGTAGCATGGCCATGGTGGTCACCACGGCCGTGGTGGCGCCAAATGTTGAGGTCGTTCTCTGCTCCATGGTCATTCTACCTCTGTTGTAGAACGCTCATGCTGGGTAGAACGGTCATTCTGGGTCTGTTCACCACGGTCGTTCTAGGTGGCACGATTTTGGTGATTCTCGCTTCACTTGAAGATGACTCTGTTGATTTGCAAGTCAGCTTGCATGGCCGTTCTGTGGTACCACGGTCGTGTTGGGTTCTGGATCAACACTTTGACTTTATTCTTTAGATTTTCTTAGACATCTTTGCTTTAATTGTTCTTTGGCCACTAGGGGTAGGTTGAGGGAGCATAGGGCTTCACGTTGGGTCTCTTTAAGGGTAGAAAAATCCTAGGATCACTCCTTCTCTCTCTCTTCCATCAAGTGTGGTCCAAATGCCTGAAAAACATGCAAATAATGTTCATAAGTGTATTTTACACAAATATGCATATTAGGAGAAATAATATGTAATCTAACAGGTATAGATGTGATTGAAATGTGAAATGACACAAGATGAAGTCCTAAAATAGGGATGAACCATCCTCCTGAGCGGCAGAAGTCTCCCACCTCTATAGATAGTCCACACGGACCACCGGGAACTCTAATCATCCTGAAGAATGAACTAGAATGAGTTGTTCCCTTCTGTCAGCGTACTAGTCACCAACACACTCTCCCACAACTAGTTGCTTTTTTGTAGTTGTCTTTCCCTTATTATTCTTCCCTGGACAGGTAGAACTTGTTTAAGCTCTCTTGGTTACCACAACCAGAGAGGACAACAACTTTGTAGAGCAACTGATGTGCTGAGTTGTGTCTCTGGAGAAGCCTCCTGTACCCCTCTGTTTATAGTAGAGGGTAGGGTCAGGGTTCCCAGTCTGTGTGGGAGTAGAAGGGTCTAGAATTTCCATGAACAATTTGCACTGAGGCAGGTGAACCAGTCGTTTCATAATTGAAATGGTCATTTGGCAAGGTGAGCCGATTGGTTCACTAGTGAACAGGTTAGTTGGGAGTGTGAGTCGATCGGTTCACCCAGTGAATCGGTCGTTTCACTTCCCAGACCTGCCTGCAATTGACTTTCCTTATTTATTTTTAATTAACGTAAAGATTAATTCTTGTCCCAATTGAATTGAACAAGTGAAACAGAAAACTTTTCTCACAAACTGGGAAAACCCAACACTACTCGTTTGGTCCAAGTGAAATGGTCACCTCACTTACCATGAGCTACCGGTCGGTTGGTGGTCCAGATTGTGCAGAACACAGTCAATTCCATTATCAATCAATCTGACACTCTAATCAGTTGGTTCAACACTTGAACTTGATGAATCTGAGTCAAGTCTATTGATTGAGTACCTGAACACTTTAGTAATCAATCCAAGCATCATTCATGGATAAACACTTCTTCCAGGTTAATCCTATGTGTGTGACCCTATAGGTCCCATTTCACTTTGGCAGTGAATGTCCATAACTAGCTTATGACATCACAACCAAAGAGCGGTACCTAGTCTCACATCAGTGCTACCCAAGTGAAAAGGAAAGTTGGAGAACAACTTTCAATCCTACAGTCTGTGATTGGTGTTCTAGTAAATGTATAATTCTTTTGTCTTTGATATCCTGATATGAACTCAAGGCATGGAGTTGTCATCCTTTCAACATTCATTCATGTTTCTTGAACTAGAGCAGATTGTCTGAGATATGTGTGACATCAATATCATATATTGATTCACATGTGCATGTGCATTCCTTTCTCAGTCTCTCTTATCAAGTGGCCTGGACATCATACTCCCTTAGGAGGGACAAATCCCATATCTATCACTCACAGTCTTTCTCATACGTCAAAGTCACCCAATCATCACCTTTATAACAACCCATGTTTCAGGATTGCATTTTGATGATGTTAAAGTGTACCCAATCACATTCGATGAGTGTAGTGATTTTAGGTCTAAGAATCACAATCATCACCATCACTATGAGAGATGACTTTGACTACCATGTCATGGTTCCATGTGTCACTCTCATGGTGGGTCTGTCTGATACACTATTCTCCAACATGTATTTGTGTGCTTGGTTTGATATCATATATCAGGACTAATGAGACACTGTCATCAACCAACACACACTCTAGTATTGATGTGTCATTTTTGTCTATCAACCTTCCACAATGACATCCAACTAGGGACATAACAAGAATGTGCATACTCTTAGCATCTATATGATCTCATTGGTCAAGTCCTTAACATGAAGACATATGTCGTTGAGTATTGTCATTCTTTAGACATTCATTCTGCTCCATCATTTATCTCATAATGGATTGATCTAGAATAAATTGGAAGCTTACCTTTAATATTTATTATATCAATCATGACGTATGCCAATCCAATCATCATATGATTGGCTCTCAGGGCATACATACCAACACTAGTCAATGGTTATCTTCCAACGTACCATAAAGAAGGTGATAGTTATCCTTTAACTAGAAAATGTGGTTGATCTTCATTCACAAAATATATTGGTAATTGATTTCTACGTCGATGTAGAAAAATAGGTAAAAGAATTACAGATTGAGAAATCCCAATTAGCAACAACTAAGTAATGGATCATCAACATTTCAATCCAGACCCACTTTAAAACTTTTTGTAATTTGTTGTTGCTTTTTTTATGATTACTTGCTTTACATTTTTGTTGCATAATTATTCTAAGAGAGTTGTAATGAACTTCCTTATGTTAGATTTACATAAATTATTTTCTCCTCTATTATCTCCCCCTCTCTAGAGCTTTCAATTGGTATCAGAGTGTATATGCAATGAGATTCAATGAGTCTTGAAGAATGGCAAAGAATGTAATCAATCAACTCAATATTTTTAAGGAGTGAACATATACCACCCAACTATCTTCGATGAATCTAATTTACTTATTGGAAAGGCATATGTAATTATTCTTCTAAGGGGTCATTTTTAAGGTTGGGAAGATACCTAAGTCTGATGCTTTCTCCCTCACATTCATGGAAGAGTGGCACATCGGAGTGTTCCTCCAGGGGAAACCCTTCCTCAATTTATGTGCTTGGTGTATCACTTTGTTCCTCAGTCCAAGTGGATTACGTCCTTCTACTGTCACCCCCTATGGTGGATTGCATTTTTCTAACATCACCTCAATTTACATCTTGGTTGTGATGATATTCATCTGAAATGAATCTTCTATGTGAACTCATGTTCACAATATCTACACAAAAGCTCAAAGATGGACAGAGTTACTAGTCTCCACTTTTCCCACTTTCTCTCAATAAGTTGTTATTAGGGTTTCTCAAACATTAGAGGCAATAATGACATAATCTAAGTGCATTCCTTGAAGGCAACCCGTCATATCCTATATAGAGAGGAAGGAAGGTCAGGGTTTCCTAAACCCTAGTTGTCCAGGTTTTAGACTCCATGACTTATGGAAACTTATTTCTTAAGCCTGAGTCATATTTTACCTATGTCCTCGAAACTTAATTTCAGGCCCATGTATTTATTATAAGAATTATGATAAGGTCCAATTCAGCCGTTATTCAAGTTATCTCTGTGTTTGTGACCTTGTAGGCATCGTACTGCGTTGCCAGTGGATTCACTAATCAATATTATGATCCATAAGAAATGAGTCATGTCTAGCTACATATCATTGCTACCCAAGTAGTAGGATTAGTCAGACAAGACTAAACCAACAACGACTAGTGTTACCATGTTGTATAATCCTTTTTTCATAGATATCCAGATTAAACTAGAGGCATGTACGCATCATTCTCGTTACATTCAATATAGGTTACTTGATCTCCAAGTAGACTAGGAAGATACATATGAACTCAGTATCATATACTGACTCAGGTGAGCATGACCATGCATTTCTCAAGTATCATTAATCAAGAGGCCTTGGATATTTCTCCCATTATATGGGGGGACAAGCTCCTTCTACAACATTCACAATGAATACAATGATTCTCAGCACACCCAATCACTACTTTTATGGAAACCTTCTTCAAGATCACATTGGGTAGTGTCAAAGCATGACAATTGTCATATCACCATTGCAGTGACTTTAGGTCAAAGGACCACAACACCACCACTGGATCTGATATCTAATTATGACTATCATATAATGGTTCATGAATCACTCCCAAGGCAGTGTTGTCAAGTACACTTTTCTCCAACAAGTACCTATGTGTCTAACTTGGTATCTAATACCTATGATCCATGAGATATGGTCATCAATCACAACACATACTAGTCTCACATGTATTATCATTGTCCAATCGTTACTAATACTTGACTATAGACATTTAAGAATATTTTTCTTACATTAGGATATCATGTTCAAGTCATGAACTTGAAGTCTAATGGCTTTGAACTAATAATTCTAAGGACATTTATTATGTACATGAATATCATAGTAATTAAATGTGCATCAATAAATTCGAATTGCCTTTATTAATCAAATCAAAAGTACATAATATCCCTATAGACATGATCTAATGATTGTCTTTTAGGCACACCAATTGTTTCCCACTTGCACTAAAGCCAAACACTTATATATGTAATACTGAATGATATAACATGCCCATCATGCTTCTGTCGTGATAATTCCTTTGTTAAGGGATCAACAACATTGTTGTCTGTCTAATCTTCCCTCCCCCTTGCTCAACTCTCTCTCGTATGAGATGGAAGCGCTAAATAATATTCTTGGAACACTTATGTGATCTGGGTTTCTTGGCTTGTGCAATAGCACCATTATTGTCATAGTATAGTTATACTACATTAGCAAAGTTGGGAACAAATCCAAGTTCATCGATGAGCTTCTTCACCCATACAACTTCCTTTGTAGCATCTGATGTAGCAATATATTGAACTTTGTTTGTAGATTCAGCTGTTTTCGATTGCTTGGAACTTTTCCACTTGACAACATCACCATTAAGGCATAACACATAACCATATTGCGACCGATAGTCATCATTATCAATTTGGAAGCTTATGTCATTGTAATTCTTTACAACCAATTCTTCCTCACCTCCATATATCAGGAAAGCACCCTTAGTTTGTCTCAAGTACTTAAGGATGTTTTTCACTACAGTCAGTGACCTTCACTTGGGTCTGCTTGATATTTGCTTGTTATGCTTGAGGCATATGTGACATTTGGACGTGTACATAACATTTCTTACATGATATATCCAATTGTAGAGGCACATGGAATCATACTCATGCAGTCACTTTCATCCAAAGACATTGGACAATTGGCCTTAGAAATATTTACCCCATGAGACATGGGTAAGTTCCCTTTCTTAGACTCTTGCATGCTAAAATGTTTCAACACCTTGTCAATGTATTTACTTTGACTTAAAACAAGAACCTGATAACCTCCTATTTTAGTAGTTTATCTTAGTCTTTTTCTTTAGTTTTCCATACTCTTTCTACATTTATATTGTACTTAAACCTAATTTTACCCCTTTTTGTAAATACATCATCAAACTAACTTTTCCTTTTATAATTGCAGAAAAAGCACAAAAAAATAACAAAAGAATAAACCAGCCCAAGGGTCGAGTAGATCCAAACGGTCCCAAGACCGCATGGAGTTCAAACGGTCCCGAGACCGCATGAAGCCAAACGGTCCCAAGACCGCATGGAGTTCAAACGGTCCCGAGACCGCATGAAGCCAAACGGTCCCAAGACCGCATGGAGTTCAAACGGTCCCGAGACCGCATGAAGCCAAACGGTCCCAAGACCGCATGGAGTTCAAACGGTCCCGAGACCGCATGAAGCCAAACGGTCCCAAGACCGCATGGAGTTCAAACGGTCCCGAGACCACATGAAGCCAAACGGTCCCAAGACCGCATGGAGTTCAAACGGTCCCAAGACCGCATGGAGTTCAAACGGTCCCGAGACCGCATGAAGCCAAACGGTCCCAAGACCGCATGAAGCCAAACGGTCCCCAGACCGCATGGAGCTCAAACGGTCTCAAGACCGTTTGACGCCAAACGGTCCCAAGACCGTTTGACGCCAAACGATCTCAAGACCGTTTGACGCCAAACGATCTCAAGACCGTTTGACGCCAAACGATCTCAAGACCGTTTGACGCCAAACGATCTCAAGACCGTTTGACGCCAAACGATCCCAAGACCGTTTGACGCCAAACGGTCCCAAGACCGTTTGACGCCAAACGATCTCAAGACCGTTTAACGCCAAACGGTCCCAAGACCGTTTGAGCCCAAACGGTCTCCAAACCGTTTGGATCTCACTCAAAGCCTATAAATAAGACCTCAGGGCCGTCCATGAAAGGGAGAGAGTCCAGACGTCCAGAGGCTGTCTCTCCACTACCAGAACAACTCCATCCATCACTCGAGGCTGCCGGTCTGAGACTCACGTCCATTGCAAGCTACTTTCTCTCTCATCAACAAGGAAGGTGAGAGGAGAAGATCCGTCATCAAGCAAGCTACAAGGGGTGGAGATCGTTGCTCTCTCCACCAAGGGTTCAACCTTCTCTCCTCAGTGGAGATGATGTTCTTTCTATCTCTTCTTGCCTCCTTCTTTGTTGCTCCCTCTATGAGGAGCGAGTAGTTCCATCCACTGGGGCGCGGGGACTAGCCCCGCTGCCCATGTTTTGTATTTTGTACTGTAAAAAAGGATGTTATCATTTCGTTTTAATACTAAATCGTTTCACACATGCTTGAATGATGGCCACGTTCTTGTATGCATTTATTGTCTTTCGTTGTGGTTTGTCTACGACCGCTATCGAGGCTTGAATACCGATTTAGTGTTGGTTTCTGGTGTGTGTATCCACCACGCATCCGTTTCGGTGTCTAGAAGTGTATCTCAAAGAGTGGAGTAAACTCACTATCATTTGGCACACTCCCATCTGTATGGAAGAGACCTTTGGTAAGTCGAGGAACACACTTTGCGAGGGGAATGATGTAAAGCATGTGACCATTTGTTCGGGAATGGCTGGCGTTGCATCATTCCCGCACTTCTCGTAGCTAGGTTATCCGAATAGGAGACTAGGCCTACAAGGACGCTATTCGATTTGGTAATTATCGCTCGCTTGTTAGTTTTAGATGCACGTTTCTTGAGGTTGAGTAAGATTCTCTCTTCGGAGACTACATCCTTCAGTGACGCGTAGTGATGTACCGCATGAGAGTTACTTAATCCTTGAAGGATGAGATGCATTGCCCTTTTCTTATATGGGCATTGGTCTTGTGGAACATCGAAGGGTGCAATGCATCGCTCTTGTCTTATGTGGGCATCGGTCTTGTGGAACACCCTTGGATGCAACGCATCGCTCTTGTCTTATAAGGCATCGGTCTTGTGGAAACATCCATGCATCTAGCTTATAAGTCTTGCTTAGTACATATACAATGCATGTGTAGCGGTGGTAAATACCTGCTTAACCCCAGTGATTCATCATCATTTGTTAACTCTTAAGATTTATTTGCTCTATTTACTTTCTTGCCTTGCTATATTTGTACTTAGTTTAAAACAACCAAATCAAGCTTTCGATCTAAATATCAATCTTTAAGTTGTTAAGTAAAGGCTAAACGTTTTCCATCTTGACTTCGTCAAGACCGTTGTCCCGAGGATTCGACCCTTAACTATACTACGATAAGACTTCCACATGTCTTAGCACATGTGGGTGGAGTTCTTAACATAGTACTAGCAAGGCTAAACTTAGAGACTCATCATCTCTAGGATTTTTAGTGGTGTTGCACAAACTCCATCAAAAATTGGCGCCGTTGCCGGGGACAACGGAACTTTTTAGTTTTTACTTACCAATTTCTTGGTTGATTAGGATTTTACACTTTTTCTTAATAACCAATCCAATATTTCTTGATCTTTTTCATTTCCTTCCATTTTTCCTAACTTGAGATTTTCCTTCTACTCAGGTAGAAAACGTGTATGCAACCCCCGCATAGCATCGGATTCTCCCCTGAACCAGAATACGATTCTGAGGTAGAAAGAAGTTTTCACCGAAGGAATAGACTTAACCGCCAAAGAGCCAGACAGATGGCCGAAGAGCAACGCCTTGTTGCAGAAAGAGTCAACGCCGCCATAGCAGCACAACGAGCACAACTTATCGCTGACACTCGTGCTCAGGTGCAAGCTGAGATCCGAGCTGAGGAACAAGCCCGCATCCAAGCAGAGCAGGCTGCTGCTCAACTTGCGTTAAGAAACAAGCAACTTCGGGACTATGCAGTCCCAAAGAATTATGAAGATGATCATCCTGTCCGACCACCGATTATCAACATACCACACTTTGAAATTCGGACGCAATGGATCCAGATCATGCAAGGCATCTCTTTCTCCGGAGCACACGGATATGATTGCATGGATCACCTTAAGAGGTTCAAGTCACTCTGCCGACTTGTACCCCAAGCAGGCATTGCAATGGAAGCAATCATGTTACACCTTTTCCACTTCACCCTATCTGGAAGAGCACTAAGCTGGTACAATGCTTTGGATAGATACCCTATCATCACTACCTGGACTCCCTTAGAAGAGAAGTTTCTTGAGAAATTCTTCCCACCTTCCCTAACCTATGAGATCAGGGGACAGATTAATCACTTTTCCCAATTACCTGGAGAAACACTTTCTGAAGCTTGGGAAAGATTCAAAGAACTCCTGAGAAAGTGTCCTCACCATGGCATTTCTCAAAATCAACTAATAGAAACATTCTACAGAGGAGTAAGTGATGATATCAAGCAATTCCTAGATTCCTCATCCGGAGGAAACTTTATGAGAAAGAACTACGAAGATGCCTGGAATATAGTTACGTTGGGGGCCGAGAACCAATCCAATTGGGGAAGGTCATCTAACCAACCCAAAGGCGTTCTCAAGGTTTACAAAGCGGAAGAATCTATGGAACTCAAAGCCATTGCTGAGGCTTTGAAGACTATTGCTAGCAAGCAACAAGCCCTCGAAACTTCTTTCGAGGAATATGATAAGAAGAAAAGCTCCCAGGTTCAACAAGTTAAGGCAGCTACTGGAACTTGTGAAGCCTGTCATGCATCCGATCATCCCACATTAACATGTGGACTGTTGTACAATGTCATGATGGATTTACAACCACCTATGCCGCAATATGAACCCATCATCGAGCATCCCGAAGACCAAATGCCAGAGCAAGTCAACTCCATACATTCAATACCTGGCCAAATGAATTACAACCCAGATAAACCAAGGAACCATCCTGGTTTCCAATACGGGAATCCTGCAGGGACTGCCAACCCACAGCAGCATGCACAAGGTGGATCCTTCAACAGACAACCACCGGGATTTCAGAATAATTTCAGTCAAGGGAATTACAGACAAGGTTTTCAAAGACCTAACTATCCCAGGAATCCTTTTTACCAATACACTCATTCAGGACTGCACCCTCAGTTGCACCAACCCCAGTTGAAGCAGCCACAGCAACCCCAGTTGCAGCAGCCCCTGCAGCCACAGTTAACCGCACCTCTGCAACAACTAGAAGACGAACTATCTTTGATAAAGCAAATGCTTCAGTCTCAGCAAACTATGCTAGCTAACCAGCAAGCCCAACAAAGGGCAGTTGAAACCCAGCTAGCTCAGATTGCTGCACAGTTGAAGTCTTCGGCTGGCGTTTCTGATGGGCAGCCTGAACCAAATGGGCAAAATGAACACGAACAGCTGAACGCCATCACCACAAGGTCGGGACGCATTCTGCCTGAACCCATCAAGATCACTCTAGATGATGATGATGTGCCCATTCTTTTGACGAAAGAGATCTCGCAACAAGAGATTGGGAAATCTCCCGAAGACACCGAGGACAAAAACAAAGAGTATGTACCCGCAGAACCCAAGGTCCCGCAATTCAAACCAAGGATTCCATATCCAGGCAGACTGCAAGAAACAAAAATGGATGCCAGGTTTCAGAAATTCAAGGAAGCAATGAAGAAACTTTATATCGACATCCCACTCCTCGACGCTCTATCTGAAGTACCAGCATGGGCAAGGTATCTCAAAACTTTGCTATCACGTAAGTATATCACCAAAGAGCAGGAAACCGTCAAGCTTGCCCAAACCACCTCTGACATCATCTTGAACAAACTGCCCAAAAAGAAGAAGGACCCAGGTTCTTTCGGAATCCAATGTTGCATTGGAAACACATCCACAAAGAAAGGATTAGCTGACCTCGGGGCTAGTATATCCATTATGCCTTTCTCAATGTGCCAACGCCTCGGTTTCACAGATCTGCTACCTACAGCAATGACTATTCAACTTGCTGACTCCACCATAACCGCACCTTTGGGAATCATTGAAGACGTTCCAGTAAGAATAGGCAAGGATGCTTACGTTCCATGTGATTTTGTCATCATGGATATTAAAGAGGACTTGAGATATCCGATCATTTTCGGCAGGCCTTTCCTAGCTACAGCCAGAGCGCTAATCGATGTCGAAGCCGGAACCATCATCCTTAGGCTCGGAAAGGAAGCCATTCAATTCCGTGTCCTTGACAGCATGAAAGGCCCTAACATTCAAGAAGAAGTCTTTCTTTTAGACGCAATCCAACAAATGTCGCAACTAGAAATCTCCGAGCCAATCGACGAACTTGAAAATGCTCTTATCAATCCCGAAGTCGAGTTCTCTGCAAATGAACTAGTCCAGCAATGCATCCAATATCTAGAAAAGGTAGAAGAAGCACCAAAGGCTACCTTTGAAGAGCTTAAAGCCATAACGACTATTGAAGCAGCAGAACCACCAAAAACCCCTGAATTGAAGACCTTACCCACAGGGCTCAAATATGTTTTCCTGGATAAGGAAGAGCTATGCCCAGTTATTATCAGCTCCACCCTCACCGAAGACCAAGAAGTCAGACTTCTAGACAAACTAAGGAAACACAAAAAGATCATCGGTTATAAAATAACCGACCTCACAGGCATAAATCCGGCTCTGTGTATGCACAAGCTTCCTATGGTTGAAGAATTTAAACCCACTCGCGAACATCAAAGAAAACTGAACCCAAATTTAAAAGAGGTAGTCCGTTTGGAAGTCCTCAAACTGCTTAAAGCTGGTATGATCTACCCTATCTCCGACTCTCAGTGGGTTAGTCCAGTTCAAGTTGTCCCAAAGAAAGGGGGCACTACTGTAGTGATCAACGATAAAAATGAGCTCGTACCTACTAGGACTGTAACGGGGTGGAGAATGTGCATCGATTATAGGAAGTTGAATAAAGCTACAAGGAAAGACCACTACCCTCTACCCTTTCTAGACGAAGTCCTGGAGCGCTTGGCCCACCAAAAATATTTTTGTTATCTCGATGGTTATTCTGGGTTCTACCAAATACCCATACATCCAGAGGACCAAGAAAAAACCACCTTCACTTGTCCCTTCGGGACATATGCTTTTAGAAGAATGCCATTCGGGCTATGTAACGCTCCTGCTACTTTCCAACGCTGCATGTCCGCCATTTTCGCCGGATTAACTGAATCTATTATGGAAGTCTTTATGGATGATTTCTCTATTTATGGAGAGTCTTTCGATAACTGTCTAAATAATCTCGAACAAGTCCTGCAACGTTGCAAGGAAACAAACCTTATCCTGAACTGGGAAAAATGCCATTTCATGGTAACAGAGGGTATCGTCCTCGGACATAGAGTAAGTGATAGAGGGATCGAGGTCGACAAAGCAAAGATTGATGTCATCTCGAAGTTGTCACCTCCGAAGGACATAAGAGGAGTTCGAGCTTTCCTAGGTCATGCCGGGTTTTACAGAAGGTTCATCAAAGATTTCTCAAAAATAGCTAAACCCATGACCCAACTCCTGACAAAAGATGCCGAGTTTATTTTTGACCAAGAATGTATGCAAAGTTTCTCCACCCTTAAAGAAGCACTAATTTCCGCACCTATTCTAAGGGCTCCAGACTGGTCGCAACCCTTTGAAATCATGTGTGACGCAAGTGACTATGCCATAGGGGCCGTTTTAGGACAACGAATCAACAAGAAACCCTATGTCATCTACTATGCATCCAAAACGCTTGATGAAGCACAAAGAAACTACACGACCACGGAAAAAGAGTTCCTAGCTATCATCTACGCCTTCGAAAAATTCCGCTCTTACCTGATCGGCTCTAAGGTAATTGTCTACACTGACCATTCTGCTATCAGACATCTGATTCAGAAACAGGATGCCAAACCCAGGCTCATCCGCTGGGTATTGATGCTTCAAGAATTCGATCTAGAAATCAAAGATAAAAGTGGCGTAGAGAATGTTGTCGCCGATCACCTCAGTAGAATCGAGGTTGAAGACAAAGATAAAATCCCTATCAGGGACTCTCTTCCTGATGATCAACTTATGAAAGCCACTCATAATTTCCCTTGGTTTGCAGATATCGTCAATTATCTGGCCACAGGGATCATTCACCCGTCTGCTTCTTATCAAGATAAAAGGAAATTCCTTCATGACGTAAAACGTTATCATTGGGATGAACCCTACTTGTTCTACCTCTGTGCCGACGGACTTTTTCGTCGATGCCTTCCAGAAGAAGAAATAACATCGGTTTTGGAACACTGCCACTCCGGACCCACGGGGGGGCACATGGGCGCCAAGAAAACTGCCATAAAAGTTCTACAATCTGGTTTCTTTTGGCCCACCATATCAAAAGACTCACATAATTTTGTCAAATCCTGTGATAAATGCCAATTTTCGGGCAACATATCAAAAAGAGATGAAATGCCTCTTACCATGTGGCAGGAAATTGAGCTGTTTGATGTATGGGGGGTAGACTACATGGGACCTTTCCCCTCATCATATGGTTTCTCGTACATTTTGGTCGCTGTGGATTACGTCTCGAAGTGGGTCGAAGCCGTACCCACTGCATCTAATGACTCCAAACCTGTTGTCAAATTGTTCAAAGATACCATCTTTCCAAGATTTGGAGTCCCAAGAACGGTCATATCTGATGGCGGGACCCATTTTCTGGAACGAAGTTTCGAAGCATTACTAAGAAGATATGGAGTCCATCACAAAGTTGCCACACCTTACCACCCGCAAACTAGTGGCCAAGTGGAAGTATCCAATAGACAGATAAAAGCGATTCTTGAAAAAACAGTGAACAAAAATCGCACTGATTGGTCCACCAAACTTCCTGACGCCCTCTGGGCATATCGTACGGCTTACAAAACACCAATTGGAACAACTCCATTCCGCTTGGTGTACGGTAAATCATGTCATCTTCCAGTAGAACTGGAACATAAAGCCTGGTGGGCCATCAAGCAACTAAACTTCGACCTTAAAAGTGTAGGAGAGAACAGACAACTTCAACTACAGGAGCTAGAAGAACTCCGCATGACAGCATATCACAGTGCCAGAATCTATAAAGAGCAAACGAAAATGTGGCACGATGGACATCTTAGGAGAAAAGATATCACCGTTGGTGACAAAGTGCTCTTATTCAATTCCAAGCTCAAATTATTCCCCGGAAAGCTTCGAACAAGATGGTCCGGACCCTTCACTATAAAACATATCTACCCAACTGGAGCTGCCATTATCATCAACAACAACGGAGGAGAACGAACGGTCAACGGACACCGTTTAAAAAGATACTACACTCAGGAAGACAAAACACATCAACAAACCCTCGATGTCAGAAACGCTACGCCCACAATTTCGTCGAGCCAGTGACGTAAAACCAAGGCGCTTCTTGGGAGGCAACCCAAGACCTGAGTATCAATTTCTCCAATTTTCTAGTTTTATTCTCTCTTAATTTTGTTTTGCTTTCTTTAAGTTCTTTCATTACTAAATCTAAAAATACAAAAAAATATACAAATATATTTATACTCCAAACGGTCTTAAAACCGTTTGAGACCAAACGGTCCTCAAACCGTTTGGGACCAAACGGTCTTGAAACCGTTTGGGACCAAACGGTCCTCAAACCGTTTGGGACCAAACGGTCTTGAAACCGTTTGGGACCAAACGGTCCTCAAACCGTTTGGGACCAAACGGTCTTGAAACCGTTTGGGACCAAACGGTCCTCAAACCGTTTGGGACCAAACGGTCTTGAAACCGTTTGGAACCAAACGGTCTTGAAACCGTTTGGAATACGATAAGTCACCGCTATAAATACCGACCCCGCATCTCCATCTTCCTCTCTTCGAATCTTCGCACTCTACAGTCTTTTCGTGCGCAGAACTTCACCTTTTTGCTTCTGTGCTTCCGCGCAAGCTTCTCAATCCACCTCCCACAAGATTGTCCGGCGACTCCAAGCACGCTGCTCACTCCGCGCCACCTTCGCAGTTGTCGTCAAATGATGTTCTTCGTTGCCGTGCCGTTCTGTCGCCACTATCGCGCCAGTCGCCGTTTCCTCCACCCACCTTCAAACCCTCGCCCCGTTCCACCTCCCCCCCGCGCCGGCGACCTGCGGCTCCTCGCTTTCCAAGCGGTCCTCCAACCGTTTGAGACCAAACGGTCCTCAAACCGTTTGGGACCAAACGGTCCTCAAACCGTTTGGAACCAAACGGTCCTCCAACCGTTTGGAACCAAACGGTCTTCAAACCGTTTGGAACCAAACGGTCCTCAAACCGTTTGGAACCAAACGGTTTAGACACCGTTTGGGAACTTTTGTGTAATCAAGCAGCACATATCGCAGTGCACTCCTTTGCAATTTTGTCTTGATATTGTCTAGCAGATTCGTTGCTAGAATTGCAGATTTCGTCTACAATATCAAGACACAATTGCAAAGGAATGCACTGCGACATCAATAAAGCTCCTGAGTCAGCGCTACAAGGCACCCCAATTCGCATCCACTCTACTCCAATCTCCAGGGGTTACCGCAATTTTGGCTTAACTCGCAGCCCTTGTTCAAATGACTTCTCAACCTATCACTTTCCCACTCTGAGGACAGAGTGTGTGATGAGTTAGGGGGGGGGGGTCATCAGACAAGGGCTAGGTATCAATCTCTATACACCCTTTTCCTTAAAATAAGTCACCTCAACTAACTCTAGAATCATGTTAGTCTCTACAAGTATTTAGCACTTAGACATCAAATGGCGATTTATCGACCCCCATCCACTATGGATCCTATATTTTTGCTCCATTTCTTTATCTGACTCTCCATAGGTCAAAATCAGGGCAGAAATAAGCCGAGATCTCAAGGATGAGAGGGAAATCAGGCAACTTCCAAGTCAAAAAGCTCTGCAAGTGGACCACAAACCAAATAAGTGCATGCTGAAAAACTTTAAGAACAACTTTCCTCTCTTCAAAATAAAAGAGGCTTGGCCACCCAAAATAAATCCTCATCCCAAAACCCAAGCCTGTGAGTTTTTGAATAAAAGCCAGAGAGACGAATAAAATCATGAGAGTTGTGCCACGAATAAGGACCTATATAAAGAACTGATAAAGGGCTCACCCGGCCGGCACATTCCGCTGCCCTCACAAAGGCAGATGCGTCGCGTCCGGTAGTGAAACCCTAAAAGTTCCAAGTATATGAAAAGGCTAATAAAGGACTTGCCCGGCCGGTACATTCAGCTGCCCTCATAAAGGCAGATGTGTCGTGTCCGGTAGTGAGATCCTAAAAAGCATAGACAACCCCTCCCCCACTCGAAGGGGAGTTACACTTCAAAGCCTTTAGCCAACCCTCATACCCTCTCTAGCTTCCAATAGGTTTCCAGAGAGGTATAAAGTTGATTAGAGTCAACAGCATGCACAAAATAAATGTGGTCCCAAGGCGAACTTTGAGATACGGAAAAACCTGAAATCCAAGCAACTCTCGAAATCCAAAAGGATCAAGGCATGCAATAAGCCTCGATACGACCCCTGGGGAACTCAGGTCAAGAATTGAAGCAAGAGTATGGAAATTTTAATTAAGATCGCCGCGCCATTTCATGTCTCAGCTCTATCTAACTTGAGGACAAGCTAGACTCTAAGTTAGGGGGGGTGATAACCTCCTATTTTAGTAGTTTATCTTAGTCTTTTTCTTTAGTTTTCCATACTCTTTCTACATTTATATTGTACTTAAACCTAATTTTACCCCTTTTTGTAAATACATCATCAAACTAACTTTTCCTTTTATAATTGCAGAAAAAGCACAAAAAAATAACAAAAGAATAAACCAGCCCAAGGGTCGAGTAGATCCAAACGGTCCCAAGACCGCATGGAGTTCAAACGGTCCCGAGACCGCATGAAGCCAAACGGTCCCAAGACCGCATGGAGTTCAAACGGTCCCGAGACCGCATGAAGCCAAACGGTCCCAAGACCGCATGGAGTTCAAACGGTCCCGAGACCGCATGAAGCCAAACGGTCCCAAGACCGCATGGAGTTCAAACGGTCCCGAGACCGCATGAAGCCAAACGGTCCCAAGACCGCATGGAGTTCAAACGGTCCCGAGACCGCATGAAGCCAAACGGTCCCAAGACCGCATGGAGTTCAAACGGTCCCGAGACCACATGAAGCCAAACGGTCCCTAGACCGCATGGAGTTCAAACGGTCCCAAGACCGCATGGAGTTCAAACGGTCCCGAGACCGCATGAAGCCAAACGGTCCCAAGACCGCATGAAGCCAAACGGTCCCAAGACCGCATGGAGCTCAAACGGTCTCAAGACCGTTTGACGCCAAACGGTCCCAAGACCGTTTGACGCCAAACGATCTCAAGACCGTTTGACGCCAAACGATCTCAAGACCGTTTGACGCCAAACGATCTCAAGACCGTTTGACGCCAAACGATCTCAAGACCGTTTGACGCCAAACGATCTCAAGACCGTTTGACGCCAAACGATCTCAAGACCGTTTGACGCCAAACGATCTCAAGACCGTTTGACGCCAAACGGTCCCAAGACCATTTGACGCCAAACGATCTCAAGACCGTTTAACGCCAAACGGTCCCAAGACCGTTTGAGCCCAAACGGTCTCCAAACCGTTTGGATCTCACTCAAAGCCTATAAATAAGACCTCAGGGCCGTCCATGAAAGGGAGAGAGTCCAGACGTCCAGAGGCTGTCTCTCCACTACCAGAACAACTCCATCCATCACTCGAGGCTTCCGGTCTGAGACTCACGTCCATTGCAAGCTACTTTCTCTCTCATCAACAAGGAAGGTGAGAGGAGAAGATCCGTCATCAAGCAAGCTACAAGGGGTGGAGATCGTTGCTCTCTCCACCAAGGGTTCAACCTTCTCTCCTCAGTGGAGATGATGTTCTTTCTATCTCTTCTTGCCTCCTTCTTTGTTGCTCCCTCTATGAGGAGCGAGTAGTTCCATCCACTGGGGCGCGGGGACTAGCCCCGCTGCCCATGTTTTGTATTTTGTACTGTAAAAAAGGATGTTATCATTTCGTTTTAATACTAAATCGTTTCACACATGCTTGAATGATGGCCACGTTCTTGTATGCATTTATTGTCTTTCGTTGTGGTTTGTCTACGACCGCTATCGAGGCTTGAATACCGATTTAGTGTTGGTTTCTGGTGTGTGTATCCACCACGCATCCGTTTCGGTGTCTAGAAGTGTATCTCAAAGAGTGGAGTAAACTCACTATCATTTGGCACACTCCCATCTGTATGGAAGAGACCTTTGGTAAGTCGAGGAACACACTTTGCGAGGGGAATGATGTAAAGCATGTGACCATTTGTTCGGGAATGGCTGGCGTTGCATCATTCCCGCACTTCTCGTAGCTAGGTTATCCGAATAGGAGACTAGGCCTACAAGGACGCTATTCGATTTGGTAATTATCGCTCGCTTGTTAGTTTTAGATGCACGTTTCTTGAGGTTGAGTAAGATTCTCTCTTCGGAGACTACATCCTTCAGTGACGCGTAGTGATGTACCGCATGAGAGTTACTTAATCCTTGAAGGATGAGATGCATTGCCCTTTTCTTATATGGGCATTGGTATTGTGGAACATCGAAGGGTGCAATGCATCGCTCTTGTCTTATGTGGGCATCGGTCTTGTGGAACACCCTTGGATGCAACGCATCGCTCTTGTCTTATAAGGCATCGGTCTTGTGGAAACATCCATGCATCTAGCTTATAAGTCTTGCTTAGTACATATACAATGCATGTGTAGCGGTGGTAAATACCTGCTTAACCGCAGTGATTCATCATCATTTGTTAACTCTTAAGATTTATTTGCTCTATTTACTTTCTTGCCTTGCTATCTTTGTACTTAGTTTAAAACAACCAAATCAAGCTTTCGATCTAAATATCAATCTTTAAGTTGTTAAGTAAAGGCTAAACGTTTTCCATCTTGACTTCGTCAAGACCGTTGTCCCGAGGATTCGACCCTTAACTATACTACGATAAGACTTCCACATGTCTTAGCACATGTGGGTGGAGTTCTTACCATAGTACTAGCAAGGCTAAACTTAGAGACTCATCATCTCTAGGATTTTTAGTGGTGTTGCACAAACTCCATCAGAACCCTTATAGATTTTGATACCTATAATACAGATGGATTCTCCTAAATCTTTCATTGAGAAACTATTTCCCAACCAATCTTCATCTTTTGTAGAGAAGGAATATCATTCTCCATGAGTAGTGGTAATCCACATACAATATGAATAATACTACAATTATCCCACAAACCTTATTATAAACATAAGGTTCATCTTCATTCTTGATGAAGTCAAACTCTTTGAATGATTCATCAAAATAAAGATTCCATCTTTCAGATGCTTACTTCTATCCATTGATAGGCCTTTGTAGCTTATATACCTTTCCAACATCCTTTGGAGATTCAAAATCCTCATCTTGTGTCAGGTACACATCCTCAAGAAAATTACCATTAAGGAATTCTATTTTGACATCCATCTTCTAGACCTCATAGTCATGGTATGATACAATGGCAAGAATGATCCTAATGGACTTGACCATGGTGACTGGATAGAAACTTTCATCATAGTCAATGTCTTGAACTTGTTTAAAACCTTTAGCCACAAGTCACCCTTTGTAGCTCTGGACATTTCCATCTATGTATGTCTTCTTCTTGAAGACCCACTGCACCCTATGGGCTTTACCCCTTCCAGTGGTTCACCAAGGTCCATATCTTGTTGGTATAGATGGAGACCATTTTAGATATCATGGCCTCAAGCCATTTACCATATTCTTGTCCCCCTATAGACTCCTTGCAGGTGTTTTTCTCATCTTAATCCATGACCTATACTTCACCATCTTGAGTCACAAGAAATCCAAATCTCTCTAGCTCATGGTGAGTCCTACTATATCTATAATTGTTCCTATGTTTGTGAGGGTGTGACGGTGCCACAACATTTTGTGGTGCCTCCTCATGTTTCTCTTCAGGTTCATTGTCATTTTGTGTATCTTGAGCTTCTTCAAAATCTATTTCCCTCCCACCAATATTTCTAGATATGAACTCCTTCTCTATGAAGGTACTAGTTCTATAAATAAACACTTTATTTTTTAAAGAAATATAGAAGAAGTATCATTTGGTTTCCCTAGGACACCCCACAATATAACACTTATCAAATTTGGGTCCCAAATTCTCAAGAAACGAAAGCTTCATATTGGCTTTTTTATATAACTAAGGTTCATTCTATTCATCTAGCCCCTCAAGAAAGCAAGCAACCATATTATAAAGGTTCATCCCCGACTGACATCAAAACAAAGATCCATCATCCATGAAGATATCCCCGAGCATTGAAAGCAAAACAAAACTCCAACACTCTCTATACATCTAGCTCATCCTCAGGGCCAACCTCCGTGCTTCTTGTGCCTGAATCCATCAAAGGCGCCAACTAAGTCATCACTCTTATCAAACTTCTAGCTTATCTATCATCTCCAGGGATGTATCCCTCCACCACCACATATGAGTGACTCGAGCATCCATTCAAGCTTTCCAACTGTGAACTCATGTCATCACCTCCCCACAAGGCATCATAAATTCACTGAGGCGAGGACGTCGCAGACACCGGCTAACACCAACTGAGTCATGCACCCACTGAGCAATGAGACTATCTTTGGCATCTTCAGGCCCTCCTCTAGATACGATAGACTCCATTACCTGCAAGACAACATATGCAGGCCCTGTAACAGGCCCATCCTGGACATACCTCCAGCAATCTCATGCTAAGTGTCCCAAAGCTTTGCACCGAAAGCAGACCACTGGGGAAGAGCATTGTTGCTTCCAATGTCCACGCTAGAGGCAACAAAAGCATCGAACCCTACGAAGGGGGTGGCGCCTTCGGTCCGGCCTCTCCACCTCACAGTCACGCGCCAAGTGCCCCAAGCCCCAACACCAAAAGTAGATTGTCGACGATGAGCACTGATGTCTCTAGTGGCCCCACTGTAGGCACTGGAAGCATACACCCCTTGGGGTTCTAGGACCTACAAGGGGGCTAGCCGTCTCAAAAGGGGATAAGGGTTCTTTCGAAGGTGCCGCCTGACCAACAGCCACACCCACTGGCCCCAAACCAGCTGGGGAAGATGTTTCCTCCAGGGGAACACAAATGTCACCAACCCAGAAGAAGGCCCCTTCAATGATTTTGGACAACACAACGCAACCTACAACCTGCTCCAGATCTATACTAAGATCATACCCCTCATGCATAACCTCGAGCACCTCCTGGGCATTAGCCTCCTTGAACAACTGATCCCCCAAAAGAATGAGGTCACATCCCCCATAGCATCCCTCCAGTATCTAGTCCTCAACAACCATCTCTGACAACTTCATATAAGCTTCACAACCCCAAACCTTTAGAAAAGACATATTGGGACGCTTCCCAATCCATATATCATATGGTGTTGTTGGAATCGATTTAGAGAGAATGCATTTAAAGTGTAAACGTGACGGTTTCTAGAGTATGTTTCTAAAAGAAATCAGGAAATCTGGCTTGGCTCATCATGGACCGCACCATGTCAAATATTATGTGATTCCTTCTCTCTAAAACACCATTATGATGTGGTGTTATTGTTGGAGTCAATTGTGATACAATATCATACTCCTTGAGAAGGTACTTGGCATAAATATTTACCACATCAATCTAATAAAAGGAAATTAACATTCTTGCCTACTCACATCTATACTTCATTCTTTTAATCCTTGAACATTTCAAGAGTTTCTAATTTCTATCTCATACAAGTCCACATCTACTAAATTCATCAGTCAATGAGATGAAGTATTCAAACCACCCTTTAGCTATTGAACTAAAAGGGCTGCATACATCAATATGTATGAGTTTTTGAAGTTCAGATACCCTCTCATTGCTTTCGATAAAAGTCATATTTGCCTTTTTGTCCAACTAAATCATTTACATGTCTCAAGTTCAAAATTAAATGAGTCTAAGTATCCATTTGTATGGAGTTTAGGAATGCATACCACATATGTACGACCAAGCGATAATGCTAAAGGTAAGTCATGTTTGAGTAATGCAGTTTAAGCTAGTTGGTATTTACATTATATACATGCGTCTTAGTATCCAATATCATAAGACAATAGGAAATGCCATATAGAAAGTCATCAAAGTGAATTGAACAACAATTGTCCTTTACAAGGAATGAAGTACTCTTTCTTGTCCAAACAAGAACTTAATGGCATACGTGTAACAAAAATTCTACAATTCAATTATAGTCCCAATTTGTTGAGAGAAAATTTGTGTTCTTATAGTAACAACTCTTGTCATAACTGCCATTTTGGGTTACACACATTTCTTCTCTAAGAATATAATGTTTATTATCCTACATTAATGTAAGATGCTTATGCCATATCCAAAACATGTTCTTAAGAAAAGATTGAACTTATCACAATAAGGTAACTACCTTAGGTAGAGATCTTATCTCCTTTTACCTCTAAATTCCTCTATGTAAGATGGAGAATCATCCAATGTCCAACATTATTGAAGTTTCCTATGTTTCAATGATTCTAATAAACTTCTTTTCAAAATGATTTGGCTTTAATTTTACTCGTATCCCATCTTAGTCTTAATATTTTCAAGTATACACCAACTTCTCATTTTGACCTTCAGAAAAGAATTTGGATATAAACATCAAGTCATTTGTTCTTTGTTATAAATGTAAGTGGCAGTCTCATTTGTTCATAACATCATGAGACATTCCGACAACTATCTAACCACATCATTTATAATGATTGCCTATATGATATTTGCAACATTTGCATATTCAGGCCATGGTCAACTTTTGGCCAAGGGAAGTTTCATACTCACTAGGTCCTCCATGTACTCAACTTTTTCAAGTATATTAGGGTCTAAATGAAGTGGTATCATGGGGAATCATGTTCCAATACATTTATCTCACATTATATCTTGAGAACACATCTCAAGCTCATGTATTAGTCCGCAAAATTTCTCACTGAACAAGTATTCCCAAGAAATGATTGCAATGACAAGAGGTTCAAGTTTTGTTTCCACAATGATACAGGAATTTAAATCTTTGATTTTGAAAACTTTATTATTTAACTAGGCCTTCAATTAAATATTCACTCCCACCATTTTCTTTGAATTAATAGCCCTCACAATTGATCTGGGAAGTTAAAACAAAATTTTTCTAGTAGGCCAAGGTCCATATTTCATTGAATTATGAGTCAACTTTGGCTAACTACTCACAATTTAATTATCTAGGTAGGAAAATTTTGTCCATTTCTTCTCATGCAACCTTAGATGGTTGGGGAATAACCATTATTAAGATTACATCATATGGAACACCCATCCACATGCTTTGAGGCTCTTAATCCTATTAAGGTTACCTAGTTAAGTCTAACCCAACTGCCAATATCAATAAGACCATGTACCATGATATGGCTCAAGATCTTGTTGGGTATTGCATGGTGGAAAGAATATTAGGCTTGATATTCTAACAAAGGTTTCTGTATAATACATTCACATATCCAATTACCACATATGTATATATTATATATCATATATATAAACAAGCACCACAAGCAATAAAATTAAAATGTGATTGTGGCAACACATCCCATTATCACACAGATAACGAGGTGTTACGCAAAAATGTGCGGAATCACCATAACCACAACTTATCAAAAACACGGGTTAATTAAAACATTTGTGGAAAACCGATAAACTGAGAAACATATTACATTCCAGTCCTTATCCTGCACGAAAACATGTTATATACATATCCACACAAGCCTGGATACATGTTCACAGCTTAGAGCAACAACTGTCCTGTCATAACCATGAGTTCACCACCTGTTCATACATGTAAAGGCCCACATCCGACCAATAACATGATATACAAAAAGCATCATTCGTACATCGTAAAACAATGTCAAAACACCTCCAAGGACCTGAGAGTACAGGGATGACTCTAGACTCTACTACAAAACATCCAAAACAGCAGCATCTCCAAAGCTTGCCTTCTACTGATCTTCTTGCTGCTCGGCCGCAACTCCACGACCACCACCACGACAAGCTTGCTCACCTAAAAAGGGTGCAAACCAGTAGAGTGAGACAATTGAACATTGTCCCATCGGGAGGCATATCTCCCCGCCAAAACTACTAAACCTCAGATAAGCATATATAAGCAGGTTACTGATACAGGATATAACAGGAGCAATTTAGGAAAAGCAAGCCATTCTTACCGTTAAACTTACCAGCTGTACAAAAGGCATATAACCATTATATCTCTCATTGGAACATGATTGACAAGATAAAATATATGAAACTCACCACAAATGAATAATGCACAAACAACTGTAAGATAATTAAAGTTAACTACACAAACAAGGCCTCAACCAATGTTTCATGTTTGTCTTAAGCAGTATATACTAAACGGCTGGATTACATTTTATTATGCCATGAGGAAATGAACCATACCGTTTAAATCCAACCTTCGGTTGCGAAGCCCATAGCCAGTGCCATACAAGGTCAATGGAAGAGCCGGAATCCAAGACCTCACCCCTCGTGGTCAGTACACGAGAACACAAAGCAGGACCGAAATCTCATGCTCAAGTGGTCTAAAGCCACAGGGTCAGCTCCTCAGGCTACCCTCTTCCTAGCCCGCCTCGGTACAGGTCACGACGCTAGTAAAACTGAGCCACAGGTCTAAACTCCATGCTCTGAGCCATGAACGCATTCATGCTCATCATATCACATATCTGGAGCCATGGGCCATGTTCACCATGCTCATCACATATCCGAGTCTGCAACCGCAGCTGCACTCGTTTCACCTCTCTATTTGAGGCTAGGAGAAACCTCGCATATTCAAAAATATGCACTACGGGTTAACCCGCAGGAGAACTCGTTTCACCATCACCCTATCCTGACTGATGATGGATCTATGGCCAGGGAAAACTACATGATAGATTTCACTGTGATTATTTAGTATCTTTTAGACAGATTGCAAGATTCAACCAAGTTGTATAACATGCAAGATATAACAAAAGGTAAACAACATAAACTCATAATTATGTTACTTTCACATCACATGTTATCACTTGGCCTCTTGCCAACCATCTAGATCCATCTCAAGGATCATCACATTAACATGGGATCTCAATCCCTCATCACATTGTGCCATAGCCTCTCAAGGCTTTCAACATCATTATGGAACATCATTCATAATACATCTGTTATTACAGTATTCACATATAACCATTTCTTATAGCCTTTCATTTGGTTAAGCATTACCTGCATGGTTAGCATCATTAAATAACCATATGAATAATCAAGAAACTCATATTATTACCATAAGGTAACAATTAGGGTTAAGTATATTGCCGGCACATAATGACAATAATAATCATATCCATGCCTCATATGTAAACACATTATCAAGCAACCCTAATGCATGCTTATTATTACTCTTGGCATTAAAGAGGTAATCAAGGTAGTCACACTCGTACACATGTGCTTAGTCATAAGAAGATATAAGCTTCAACGATACATAAGAACCTAGCTGACGTATCACCTTTTCATGACAGACCGTACCCTCACAAGAGGTACCAAAAACCCTCACTAAAGGTCATCCCGGGCAGGACCCACTCTCATCTAATCCCTATCGGGCGTGCAGCTCTAGCAGGCGTGCAGAGTGTCCGGGTGAGCAGGTGCATCGGGCGAGACAGGGTACTATCTGGGTGTGCACGATGAATCTGAGTGTGCAAGGTGAAGATGAGCGAGCAGAGCAGAGCATGTATGTATCAGGTGAGCAGGTGTCGGGAGACACGGATACGGGGCGAGCAAGGGAAAACTGGGTGAGCAGAGCACGTCGAGTGAGCAGAGTGTTTTGGGTGAGCACTGAGCTACTGGGCGAGCAGCCCACCGGGCGAGCAGGGCTCACCCGCATAAGGAACAGAAGGGAAAGCATTTCTCACCCAAGCCGTGCAGGGGAAAACTAGTGCAAGGGTTGTCGGGCAGCACCTCCCCAAGCACATCTCGACCAAGGTACAACTCATCAAAGCCATCTAAACGAGTTCACCATCTTGCCCAAGGTGAGAAGAGAGTCTTGCTCGAGCCACTAGGTCATAAGCTCACCTCAATCGATTAGGAAGGAGGGGTGTTGCTCATGGCTCTAGGACCCAAGCTCACTCATCTAGACCAAGGGGAGAAAGGAGTGTTGCTCCCTAAACCCTAGATCACAAGGATCGGCCAACATGCAAGCTAAACAAGGACCAAACTACTAACGTGCATATAGTCAAGATTAAAACAACATATATGAAAAGAGGGTAGAGTAGTTAGGGTTAGAGTCATGCAACCCACCTTAGGCTCCAAGGAAGAAGAAGAGCTCCAAGCTTCAAGGGATATCGACCACCAGAGCTCCTCGAAGGGGGTGTATCGGACACCACCCTTATTCTCCAAGGGTGTGTCGACCTCCAAGCAACTCCTTCAAGGGTGTGTCGGCCACCAAGCAAGGGAAAGAGGGAGTGTGTCGTGCACAAGAGGGAGAGGAACTAAAGGGACCTCAAGCTAAGGAAGGAACCACCTATATAGAAGGAAAGGGAGGAGAAAACAAGGTTGGTCCATGCTAGGTGTCGTCCACCCAAGGGACACTTGTCCACAAACTCAAGCCACCACTCTTAGCAAGGTCTAAGACACTTGTCCAAGGCATGCACCAAGTGTCCACCAAACAAGACCAAGCATCATGGGCGACACACCAAGCTTGCACTAGGGCGACACACCTCCTTGTTGGCTGACACACACACACCCTAGGTCGACACACACCTCTCTTGGCCGACACAAGCAACACTTGGCCGACACAAGGCCCAACCAAGCCCAAACAAGGCACCTCAAGGCCCAAAACTTGCTCACAAAACCCTAGACTTGGGTTATTTGCAAGTAGCACCTCCAACTCTCAACAAAGCACAACCAAACCCTAATCACCTCTAAAGGTGATTAGCAAGCCTCAAACCATCAAGGTTAAGCAAAGCAAACAGGGTAAGCCCTAAACGCAGGTTAGGGTCCTTACAATCTAACCCCCTTTAAGGGATTTCGTCCCCGAAATCTGAAGAGAAAAGTAAGGGATACTTCTTCCTCATCTCTTCCTCAAGCTCCCACGTGGCTTCCTCGGCGCCACGACGTTGCCAAAGAACTTTCACAAGAACCAGGTCCTTCCTCTTCAGCTTCTTGATTCTTCTGTCAAGAATCGCCACAGGACCTTCCTCGTAGGTCACATCTGCATCAAGCTCAACCTCAACTGAGTGTATCACTGTTCCTGAATCCAAATGACTTTTCTTCAACATACTAACATGGAACACCGGATGCAACCTGTGCAACTCTGGAGGCAACTCTAACTCATAGGCTACCTTTCCAACACGTGTTGTAACTGGGTAAGGCCCCATATACCTGGGTGCCAACTTACCCTTCCGTCCAAACCTTAGCACACCCTTCCAAGGTGAGACCTTAAGATATACTTTGTCTCCCACCTGGAACTTCAACGGTCGTCGACGATTGTATGTATAAGACTTCTGCCTGTCCTGTGCCACTTTCAACTATTGTTGTATCACCTTGATCTTATCTGTCGTTTGCTGAAATAACTCAGGACCCAAAAGATGATACTCTCCAGACTCATACCAACACAAAGGACATCTGCACTTCCTTCCATACAGAGCTTCATAAGGAGCCATGTCGATGCTTCGCTGATAACTTGTTGTTGTAGGAAAACTCTATCAAACTCAGATGCACATCCCAGCTGCCTAGGAACTGTAAAACACAAGCTCAAAGGAGATCCTCCAGAATCTGAATAGTCCTTTCATACTGTCCATCTGTCTGTGGGTGAAAGGTTGTACTGAACCTCAACTGTGTTCCCAACGCTTTGTGCAACTGTTCCCAAAAACAACTTGTAAACTGAGGACCTCTGTCAGAAACTATCGTTACTGGCACGCCGTGCAAACGAACTATCTCATCCACATACACTCTAGTGAGCTTCTCCGCTGTAAACGTCGTCTTCACAGGCACGAAATGGGCAGACTTCGTCAATCTGTCCACTATTACCCAAATGGAATCATGATTCCTAGTTGTCCTGGGCAGACCAACTACAAAATCCATGGTTATATGATCCCATTTCCACTGCGGTATCGGCAAAGGTTGCAACGTACCTGCCGGCTTCTGATGTTCAGCCTTCACTTGCTGACACACCGCACATCTTGCCACGAACTCAGCTACATCTCTCTTCAAACCGGGCCACCAATATAAGTCATTCAGACTATGATACATCTTGGTGACACCTGGATGCATCGCATACATCATCGTATGTGCTTCCTCAAGCACCAACTTCCTCAGATCATCAGCATCAGGAACCACCATCCTTTCACGATAGCAAACTAGTCCATCCTTGGACTCATGAAACCCA
The DNA here is from genome assembly GCA_963693085.1 of Alisma plantago-aquatica. NCBI lineage: Eukaryota > Viridiplantae > Streptophyta > Magnoliopsida > Alismatales > Alismataceae > Alisma > Alisma plantago-aquatica. The sequence continues at coordinate 122,975,988 of OY856412.1, forward strand.
TCACGCTTGTCGTTTCCGAACTCTGATCTGATCAACTGTACTACCTCATCTATCTGTTGTGCATCCTTGATCTGCTGCCTCAACGTAGGCTTGACTTGCATCTGTGCGAAAAGTCCAGCTAACGAGGACACTTCCATCTGCACATTCATCTGTCATAGAGAGATAAACATATCTCTCTTATGGCAAACCAGGGAACTCAACTGTGCCTTCTTTGAAGAAAGAGAAGAAGACTTTCTGCTAAGCGCATCAGCTACCACGTTCGCCTTACCAGGATGATACTTGATAGTGCAGTCGTAATCATTGATCAACTCCATCCATCGTCGCTGTCGCATGTTCAACTCGTGCTGCGTAAAGATATACTTCAGGTTCTTATGATCCGTAAAGATCTGACACGCTTCCCCATACAGATAGTGTCTCCAAATCTTTAATGCATGAACCACTGCCGCCAGCTCCAAATCATGAGTCGGATAGTTCTCCTCATGCTTCTTGAGTTGTCGCAAGGCAAAAGAAACCACATGATCTTCCTGCATCAACACGCAACCTAAACCTTTCTTGGAAGCATCACAGAAAGCAACATAACCTTTCCCAGGTTCTGGCAAGATCAACATTGGAGCACTGGTCAGCTTCTCCTTCAAACTCTGGAAAGCTTGCTGACATCGATCATCCCAAACAAAAGGTACATTCTTTCTGGTCAACTTCGTCATCGGTAACGCGATCACACTGAAGTCCTTGATAAACCTCCAGTAGTATCCTGCTAGACCAAGGAAACTACGAACTTCTGTCGGCGTATTCGGCTGTTCCCAATCTGCAACAAATTCCACCTTCTTCGGATCTACTTCAACTCCTTCTGCAGATATCACGTGACCCAAGAAAGTCACTTCATCCAGCCAGAACTCACACTTACTAAACTTGGCATACAACTGATGTTGACGAAGAAGAGTCAACGCTCGTCGGAGATGTTGCTCATGCTCTAGCCTATCCCGACTATAGATCAAGATGTCATCTATAAAGACTACAAAAAACAGATCTAAGAACGGACGGAACACTCTGTTCATCAGGTCCATGAAAGCTACAGGTGCATTGGTTAACCCAAACGGCATAACCACAAACTCATAATGACCATACCTCATCCTGAAAGCCGACTTTGGTATGTCATCCACCTTAATCCTCAACTGATGATATCCATACCGTAGATCGATCTTCGAGAACACTGTATCACCACGTAACTGATCAAACAGATCATCTATCCTCGGCAATGGGTACTTGTTCTTGATCGTGACCTTGTTCAACTGTAGGTAGTCTATACACAACCGCATCGAACCATCCTTCTTCTTGACAAACAACACAGGAGCACCCCAAGGCGACGTACTCGGTCAGATAAAACCTTTATCCAGAAACTCCTGTAACTACTTCTTCAACTCTGCCATCTCTGCTGGAGCCATTCTGTACGGTGTCTGCACAACTAGCTGCGTTCCTGGGACCAGATTGATCTCGAAATCAATCTCTCGGGGTGGGGGAACACCAGGAAACTCTTCAGGAAACACGTCTGCAAACTCACGAACAACTGTCACCTCCTCGAGGCTAGGACCCTTCGCCTTGGTATCTACTACGGTATCTACCATGTGAGCTAAGAACGCCTCACATCCTTGTCGTAACAACTTATCTGCCACCATAGCTGATACTAAGCACGTCGGAAGAATCTTCCTATCTCCCTGGAAGATCCACTTTTCTCCAGCATCATCAAACACTGCCTGCTTGGAACCACAGTCCAAAACAACCTTATACTTCTCTAAGGTATGCATCCCAAGGATAACATCGAAACCATGCATATCAAGTGGTATGAGGTTCACTTGAATGCGATGTCCTGAGAAAGACAAGATACAAGATGGACACTCTTCTAGAAGCAACGAAGAACCATCAAGAGGGGTTTCTAACAACAAACTATCCTTCTTACAGCTAACAGGTAAGCGACAGTTCTCAAGCATACTATAGGCGATAAAAGAGTGCGTAGCACCCGGGTCAACCAGAACAGATATAAAGCAAAGAGAAGACATATCAGAATGAAATAACTCCATCTGACATGTCACTACTCGCGGGTTGACTATCGCCTCCGGCTGATTCATAGCGTAGAATTGAGCCGTTGCTTGTTGTCCACGACCTCTACTTCCTTGAGCAGACGATCCAGCCTGAGACGCTTGACCGCATCCTCATCCTCTTCTACCACTGGACTGTGGTCTCTCAGACCCCTGAAGGTTCTGTCTCGGCTGCTGTGTCACTTCATCATCTCTGTAGGGACAACTTGACTTGACATGCCCTATCTGACCACAGGCATAGCATGTCCTAACATCATCTCGAGGCCTGGATGGCCCTGTCACTGCCACAGAAGCTGAACTTTGTGCCTTAGGTGGTGAAGAAACATAACCTCTTCCTCTACTCATAGACCACTGAGACGGCCTACCAGAACCTCTCATCGCTGCCGGTGCCGAAAACCTGGGATTCTTGAAGCCACCAAACCTCTGACCCTGGAACTGAGAAGGTCTCTTCTTAGCCATAGGCTCTCTCTTCTCCCTTACTGATCGTTCAATCCTCCAAACAGATTCCACAAACGTAGAAAACCGTTCTCGGTTCTCCAATGCAGAAACTGATGTTGTCAGCTCAGCACTCAGACCCTTCTCGAAACGTCTGATCCGTTCCTCGTCTGTCGTCGCCATGTGAGGACAAAACCTCAACAGATCCATAAACTTGGCTTCATACTCGGTGATGTTCATCGTTCCTTGCCACAAACTCTCGAACTGACAGATCTTCTCATCTAGATACGTCTTGGGAAAGTATCTGGCGACGAACTCACGTCGAAACACTTCCCAACAGATCGCCTCACGAGGCTGCTTCTCTTCCTCGATGGTCCACCAGTGACTAGCACTACCTTTCAGAAGGTAGACAGCGTACTTTACTTTGTCTGCTTCAGGGATGTCGAGGATCCGGAAAGCCTTCTCAAGACTTGTCAGCCACAGATCTGCATCCGCTGGATCAGCCGTTCCAGCATACTCCGAAGCTCTGACTCGGCGAAGCTGCTCGAAGGTCTTCCCAATACCCGATGCTTCTCCATGGGGAACCTATGCTCACGGAGGAGGCACTGGTAATCGCTCAACCATGAGATTCATCGTAGCCATCATCTGCCCCATAAGCTGTTGGTAGGCAGGGTGTTCAAGAATGGCTGGGTCAGGTTGGGGGACCTCAGGCACCCGATCTTCATGTGCCTGACCTACTGCTCCATCAACAGATGCAGCATCACTGTGCTCAGCAGCGTATTCTTCATGATTTCCAGACATCTTGGCTTTTCTTCCGCTGAGGGCAGAAGATTACTTGTGAGAAAATCTGGAAAACACATAAGAACAAACACAACCTAGTCCTAGATCCCTGTAGACTCAGCGAACCTAAAGCTCTGATACCAAAACTTGTGGCAACACATCCCATTATCACACAGATAACAAGGTGTTATGCGAAAATGTGCGGAATCACCATAACCACAGCTTATCAAAAACACAGGTTAATTAAAACCATTTGTGGAAAACCGATAAACTGAGAGACATATTACATTCTAGTCCATATCCTGCACGAAAACATGTTATATACATATCCACACAAGCCTGGATACATGTTCACAGCTTAGAGCAACAGCTGTCCTGTCATAACCATGAGTTCACCACCTGTTCATACATGTAAAGGCCCACATCCGACCAGCAGTAGGATATATAAACAACATCGGTCGTACATCGTAAAACAACGTCAAAACACCGCCAAGGACCTGAGAGTACAGGGATGACTCTAGACTCTACTACAAAACATCCAAAACAGCAGCATCTCCAAAGCTTGCCTTCTACTGATCTTCTTGCTGCTCGGCCGCAACTCCACGACCACCACCACGACAAGCTCGACCACCTAAAAAGGGTGCAAACCAGCGGAGTGAGATAATTGAACATTGTCCCAGCGGGAGGCATAACTCCCCGTTAAAACTACTAAACCTCAGATAAGCATATATAAGCAGGTTACTGATACAGGATATAACAGGAGCAATTTAGGAAAAGCAAGCCATTCTTACCGTTAAACTTACCAGCTGTACAAAAGGCATATAACCATTATATCTCTCATTAGAACATGATTGACAAGATAAAATATATGAAACTCACCACAAATGAATAATGCACAAACAACTGCAAGATAATTAAAGTTAACTACACAATCAAGGCCTCAACCAATGTTTCGTGTTTGTCTTAAGCATTATATACTAAACGGCTGGATTACATTTTATTATGCCCTGAGGAAATGAACCGTACTGTTCAAATCCAACCTTCGGCTGCAAAGCCCATAGCCAGTGCCATACAAGGTCAATGGAAGAGCCGGAATCCAAGACCTCACCCCTCGTGGTCAGTACACGAGAACACAAAGCAGGACCGCAGTCTCATGCTCAAGTGGTCTAAAGCCAGAGGGTCAGCTCCTCAGGCTACCCTCTGCCTAGCCCGCCTCGGTACAGGTCACGTCGCTAGTAAAACTGAGCCACGGGTCTAAACACCGTACTCTGAGCCATGAACGCATTCATGCTCATCATATCACATATCTGGAGCCATGGGCCATGTTCACCATGCTCATCACATATCTGAGTCTGCAACCACAGCTGCACTCGTTTCACCTCTCTATTTGAGGCTAGGAGAAACCCCGCATATTCAAAAATATGCGCTCCGGTTTAACCCGCAGGAGAACCCGTTTCACCATCACCCTATCCTGACTGATGATGGATCTATGGCCAGGGCAAACTACGTGATAGATTTCACTGTGATTATTTAGTATCTTTTAGATGGATTGCAAGATTCAACCAAGTTGTATAACATGCAAGATATAACAAAAGGTAAACAACATAAACTCATAATTATGTTACTTTCCCATCACATGTTATCACTTGGCCTCTTGCCAACCATCTAGATCCATCTCAAGGATCATCACATTAACATGGGATCTCAATCCCTCATCACATTGTGCCATAGCCTCTCAAGGCTTTCAACATCATTCATAATACACGTGTTATTACAATATTCACATATAACCATTTCTTATAGCCTTTCATTTAGTTAAGCATTACCTGCATGGTTAGCATCATTAAATAACCATATGAATAATCAAGAAACTCATATTATTACCATAAGGTAACAATTAGGGTTAAGTATATTGCCAGCACATAATGACAATAATAATCATATCCATGCCTCATATGTAAACACATTATCAAGCAACCCTAATGCATGCTTATTATTACTCTTGGCATTAAAGAGGTAATCAAGGTAGTCACACTCGTACACATGTGCTTAGTCATAAGAAGATATAAGCTTCAACGATACATAAGAACCTAGCTGACGTATCACCTTTTCATGATAGACCGTACCCTCACAAGAGGTACCAAAAACCCTCACTAAAGGTCATCCCGGGCAGGACCCACTCTCATCTAATCCCTATCGAGCGTGCAGCTCTAGCAGGCGTGCAGAGTGTCCGGGTGAGCAGGTGCATCGGGCGAGACAGGGTACTATCTGGGCGTGCACGGTGAAGCTGAGCGTGCAAGGTGAAGCTGAGCGAGCAGAGCAGAGCATGTATGTATCGGGCGAGCAGGTGTCGGGCGACACGGATACAGGGCAAGCAAGGGAAAACCAGGCGAGCAGAGCGTGTCGAGTGAGCAGAGTGTGTCAGGCGAGCACTGAGCTACTGAGCGAGCAGCCCACCAGGCGAGCAGGGCTCACCCACACAAGGAACAGAAGGGAAAGCATTGCTCACCCAAGCCGTGCAGGGGAAAACTAGTGCAAGGGCTGTCGGACAACACCTCCCCAAGCACATCTCGACTAAGGTACAACTCATCAAAGCCATATAAATGAGCTCACCATCTTACCCAAGGTGAGAAGAGAGTCTTGCTCGAGCCACTAGGTCATAAGCTCACCTCAATCGATTAGGAAGGAGGGGTGTTGCTCATGGCTCTAGGACCCAAGCTCACTCATCTAGACCAAGGGGAGAAAGGAGTGTTGCTCCCTAAACCCTAGATCACAAGGATCGGCCAACATGCAAGCTAAACAAGGACCAAACTACTAACGTGCATATAGTCAAGATTAAAACAACATATATGAAAAGAGGGTAGAGTAGTTAGGGTTAGAGTCATGCAACCCGCCTTTGGCTCCAAGGAAGAAGAAGAGCTCCAAGCTTCAAGGGATATCGACCACCAGAGCTCCTCGAAGGGGGTGTATCGGCCACCACCCTTCTTCTCCAAGGGTGTGTCGACCTCCAAGCAACTCCTTCAAGGGTGTGTCGGCCACCAAGCAAGGGAAAGAGGGAGTGTGTCGTGCACAAGAGGGAGAGGAACTAAAGGGACCTCAAGCTAAGGAAGGAACCACCTATATAGAAGGAAAGGGAGGAGAAAACAAGGTTGGTCCATGCTAGGTGTCGTCCACCCAAGGGACACTTGTCCACAAACTCAAGCCACCACTCTTAGCAAGGTCTAAGACACTTGTCCAAGGCATGCACCAAGTGTCCACCAAACAAGACCAAGCATCATGGGTGACACACCAAGCTTGCACTAGGGCGACACACCTCCTTGTTGGCCGACACACACACACCCTAGGTCGACACACACCTCTCTTGGCTGACACAAGCAACACATGGCTGACACAAGGCCCAACCAAGCCCAAACAAGGCACCTCAAGGCCCAAACAAGCTCAACAAAGGCCTAAAGAACTCAAACAACAAGCCCAAACCTTCCTCTCAACTCTAGAGGAAGAAAAGAGAGAGAAGAACACCTCTCAAGGTGGCAAACTTGCTCACAAAACCCTAGACTTGGGTTATTTGCAAGTAGCACCTCCAACTCTCAACAAAGCACAACCAAACCCTAATCACCTCTAAAGGTGATTAGCAAGCCTCAAACCATCAAGGTTAAGCAAAGCAAACAGGGTAAGCCCTAAATGCAGGTCAGGATCCTTACAGTGGTGATTATGGTCTCCTAGTCAAATCTTTCCCAGTTAATGTAAGATTGAGGTCATGTAAGGTTTCATGCATCACATACATATACAAAAGGTAATAAACCCTATTGGATATCACAAGAGGCCACCATGTATGGTCCATCATTGTTGATGATTGTTTTGCATTCACCCTTGTTCATGTCCTCCATGTTGGACATCATATATTCTAGACTATCCTAAAACTATTACATCATATGTAAGAGACCTCGAGTTACATTTGAGTGGAATAAGGTGGGAAGCCTTACACATGGAGAAAATAGAGAACATATGCATTCAAGACTTATTAATAATTACAAACAACAAACCACGTGATAAAATCAATCACAATTACGTTAGGGCCATAATTATGCAAACACACCAAACAAATATATTTTGAGGCACCGCTTTGGATATATATATATATATATATATATATATATATATATATATATATATATATATATATATATATATATATGAGGCACCACTTTGGATATATATATATGTCGCAATTAATATCGCCATGATCATATTATGATATGATATGATATGATAATATATATATATATATATATATATATATATATATTATTATATCATAATATGATCATCATGATATTAATAGGGACATTCCCATGAATCATATTTGCACATTGATCGATTTCATCATATAAAATATATGTTGTAAGGAGTGGGACCTGTGAGGAGATCCACTCCTTAGTTAATTTAAGAAAATCATGAATAAAACCCCATTCATTCGCAAACACATAATAATGAATTCAGATAAAAGGGGTGCACAAGATTATCTCCACTACTACAGAAATAGCATTCAGTGTCACTTTTCTGGGCGTCGGTTATTAAGGAAAACCGACGCCTAACATTTAAGGCGTCGGTTGTTCAAGCAACCCGACGTCTATATTCGAAGACCAGCCAGACACGGGTACCGCTTTGTATTAAGCGTCAGTTGTTTATAACAAACCGACGCGTAAAGTCGCCCGCGAAATCCATATTTCGATAAAAAAAATAGTGTCATTTTCAGCGTCGGTTATATACGTAGAAACCGACGCCTATGTGCGATGAAAATTTGCGCGAAAAGTGTCACTTTCAGCGTCGGTTATCCTTGTATAACCGACGCTGAAAGTGGTTCCCGCCAAATAATTTCATGAAAATATCGTCCAATTGGACGTTGGTTTTTTCAAACAACCGACGCTAAAGATGTTTAGGCGTCGGTTGTTTAAACTTCATTACCCTCGATCGCCCGACTCTTCCCCTTTCTTCTGTTTCATTGCGAGCGATTTCCCTATTTCTCTACTGCCGCCGATTTCTCTCCGGCGATTTCTTCTTCAGCTCCCCTTCTCCGGCGCCCCCTTCTCCGCCACCACTCCTGCTCGCCGCCGCTCCTGCCGCCGTTGGACACCTGCTCGCCGCCGCTCCTGCTCGCCGACGATCCTACTCCTGTTGTTGCTCTGCGTCACCGCCACCGCCGCCGCCTGCTCGCCGCCACTCCTGCTCCTGCTGCTGCTCTGCGTCGTCGCCACCGCCGCCCGCTCCTTCCTCCTTGTTGCTGCTCTGCGTCTCCTTGCTCACGCCCTAACTCTGCTGCTCACAAGGTACTAGCATCAAACCCTTCCTCTGCCATTTTTTCCATTCAGTAACAGTCTCATCTCCTCGTTCCACAACATAACTTGGCTGATGTCAAGCCCATGCTCAAAAACATCTACCTATTCTCATCCATTCGTTCCATATGGTGAGTTTTACTGTAGTAGGGTAGGTCTATTGCAGGGTTTGTTGATGTGGTCTTCTAGCTAGTGGCCTGAGCACTCTTTATAGGATGTTTTAATGCTAGTGTCAGGGCTATCTATCTAGGTTGATGTATGAGCTATCCCCTGTATTTTTTTTCCTGCTCTCTTTGTGTGTATGAGCCTATTCCTTGGTTGTGTATGGTCTTGCTGTTTGGAGATGTTTTGATCCCCTGTGTGGGATACTTTCTCCTTTTGTTCTTTACGTTTGGTCAGGTGTGTTGTCTGTAAATGCCAATATGATAATGGATACAACTCTGTACATAGGTAGGTGTAGTTCTCTAGCTAATTACAATAAGAACATGACAATATGATAATAAACATCTACAACCTAATGCCACCTACCAAGACAGATACTAATACCACCTCCTCACCTATCAAAATCTTAAGGTTAGACATATAAAGGAGGAAGAGTTGTGAAACATGTGTACATGAATCTGAAGCCACTATACAAACTCTGTTTGAGTGTTTAAGTATCAAACATCGTTAGTCCAATACATAAGTACTAGAAGTATCCATGGGTTAAATAAGGTGAACTAGCTGTGTAATGTTAGGGTTTCTGTAGTAGTGGGTGCGCCTACTACATTTGGGGGTGCGCCTTATACTATTTGAAATCCTTGATTTTATCTTCTATCCTAAATAAAATTAAGGGACCCATGATTAGAAAACAATTCCAAACTTGGCACCCACACTAATTGGAAGGAAATAAAATATGATTATTGAAATGCACATTTGTGATGTGATACCTTTTTTAGGATGCATATATTAGATTCAACCTTTGAGACATCCTTTTATGAGTTCCAATACAATTAGGGTTTCATTTCATTGCCATTGTATGTATTATAATATTACATCTTTCACATAAAAATTAATTAAATTGAATCCTATTGGAACCCTAATTTAAATCCTAATTTGATTTAAACTTGTCCATTCTAGCATCCTAATTTGATTTGATTAAACCCTAACATTGTTTAAACCCTAACATCAATTGTGATGAAACCCTAACATGTACATATCTATTATTGTGTTTGTTGGCCTAGAAACCCGTCCAAGATTGACTCATTAGGAGTAAATCTTGGATAGTCCCCGGTTTGGGACTGTTCTTGAACACCCAATCTCACTTAGGATGTAAGTGTATAATGTGTATTGGGTTTTCGAGAAAATTTTGGTAGCATTTCCCCGTTTGTTCTCTAAGTACATATGTACTTAGAGAACAGCGGGGAAATGCTGCCGAAATTTTCTTGAAAACCCAATACACATTATACACTTACTAGTGAGATTAGGTGTTCAAGGATGGGATAGGTGGTACACATTTATTATATATAAGAATGACATCACATGTGTTTGTTGGCCTAGAATGTGAACAATCATTGTTTTTTATATTACTTGTACATTGGTATAAATTAGAATGAACAATCACTAAATTATATATTGTTTGTATGGAGTCCGGCTTCATTGTAGATATCTATTATTGTGTTTGTTGGCCTAGAAACCCGTCCAAGATTGACTCATTAGGAGTAAATCTTGGATAGTCCCCGGTTTTGGACTGTTCTTGAACACCTAATCTCACTTAGGATGTAAGTGTATAATGTGTATTGGGTTTTTGAGAAAATTTTGGTAGCATTTCCCCGTTTGTTCTCTAAGTACATATGTACTTAGAGAACAGCGGGGAAATGCTGCCGAAATTTTCTTGAAAACCCAATACACATTATACACTTACTAGTGAGATTAGGTGTTCAAGGATGGGATAGGTGGTACACATTTATTATATATAAGAATGACATCACATGTGTTTGTTGGCCTAGAATGTGAACAATCATTGTTTTTTATATTACTTGTACATGGGTATAAATTAGAATGAACAATCACTAAATTATATACTGTTTGTATGGAGTCCGGCTTCATTGTAGATATCTATTATTGTGTTTGTTGGCCTAGAAACCCGTCCAAGATTGATTCATTAGGAGTAAATCTTGGATAGTCCCCGGTTTGGGACTGTTCTTGAACACCTAATCTCACTTAGGATGTAAGTGTATAATGTGTATTGGGTTTTTGAGAAAATTTTGGTAGCATTTCCCCGTTTCAAAATTCCGCTCTTTAAATGTAATTGGGTTGATAACACCAAAGGAGTTATAGTGGATGAATTGGGTTTCACTTTGGTGAACTTTGAAAAGATTGGCGAGAAGGGTGAACCATTCATATTGGCATCACAGGCGAAACAAATATTCTATATCGATGATCCTGCGAATGATAAATGGTTGGTTGTTCTTCATGGTAAAAGACAGTTCATTGAAGATCCTATAGATGAAGAAGAGTACTATGATAAGTATGATGACTCCAGTCCATTCTCAGTTGGGTTGCCCACTCCACAAAATATTGAAGCTAATGATGACTTATATGTGCGCGGAGATCACAATGAAGGATTGTTAATTGATAAAAGATCACAATTTTAGAGACATGTATGTTAATACAAATGCTAAATGTTTGCCTTTTTCTAGTTAATACAAATGCTAAATGTTTGCCTTTTTCTAGTTAATACAAATGCTAAATGTTTGCATTTTAAATGACATTTTCAGATGGCTGACCATGATGAGCATGCTGTCCATGACGAGCATGGCGAGGATACTAATGTAAGTTCTAAAAACATATCATGTATTTCTATAAAATTCATTATCTTCTAGTTATGTCATATATCCTATTTTCTATATTGGGCTAATTTAGTGTGTTTTATTTTTTTCAAATTTTAGGTTGATGCACCTGTACCCACTGAAGCACTGGAGCAACTTGATGCGCAACACCAAACACTTAACAAGAAAAGGGGCATCACTCTGTTGAAGAAGTTATTAGCGCTAAGTGGTAGTGGATCCAAATTGGTGGTGGAGTTTTATAATGGAGGAAATCCAATTGGAGTGAACCGCAATAATTTTGTAAACTATCTTGGGTGTACCACTCAGAGCCATTGTGGTGTTAAGTATGACAATTGGCATAAAGTTCCTCAAGGGAAAAAAGACTTGATATGGAAGGATTTATGCGTGAGTTATTATTATTTGCAATTCTATTTTGTAGATTACAAATTCTATTATTTGCAATTCTATTTTGGATACTAGTTAATAACATTTCTATTTTACAGAATCTGTTTGCATTGGATGAGAAGTTGCATCGTAAAAATGTGATGCAACGCGCTGGAAAGATGCTTAGGAATTATAGGACAAATCTGAACAGAGAATACATAAAAGAGGGTGATAAGAAGAAGAAGTCATCCCTTGAACAATGGAACTTCTTGGACAAAGAAGATTGGGACAATTTTGTTGCTTCAAGAAAATCTGAAGAATTCAAGGTATTAGGCGTCACTCCCAATTTAATTAATATACATTGTATTCACCTATTCAAGATTAACATTTAGTGCTACTAACCAAATCATTAATGTGCATACTAACTAGGCCCTCAGTGACGCACAAAAAGCAAGGCGTGCACTGAATGTGCATGACCACACTATGGGTCCAAAAGGCTATGCAAGCGTTCGCCAAAGACTACAGGCGGAGTCTGCGGCTACTCAGGAGTCTGCTCCTACTCAGGAGTCTGCCACACCCATGCCTCGCCATGATATCTGGATAGCTGGCAGGCAAAACAAGAAGGGTGAAATAAAGAAGCCTGTAACTACTAAGGCGGCTGCAAAAATGGTAAAATAACACTCTTAGAGAAATCGTTTGAATATTGATTATTTGTGGTGTTAACTTACCAATTTCTGTTTATGGTGATTAGCGGGAGCTGCACGAGCAGAGGAAACAAGGCACGTTCATCCCTCAGGGCACAATGGATGAATTGACAGTTGCTCTTGGTAACCCAGAGCATCCTAGACGTGTTAGAGGTGTCGGCGCTGGTGTTGGCATCAAAGCATTCTTTGGGCCATCCCAGCGCAAACCCAGAGCGGGACTTTCTCAAGAAGAGGTAACATATTCTTTTTTTAGAATGTAACTGCAAAAGGAAATTCATTAATAAGAAGCTAATGTTTCTTTTATCCATGTATAGGAGAATAAGAGAGTTGAGGATTTAGTTGCTAAGAAGGTCAACGATGTAGTTGCTGAGAAGGTCAAGGAAGAATTGCTGCGGTGGCAGGCATCTCAGGCTTCCAATACGCCTATGGCGACCCACTCTTCTCCTGATGCACATACTACGAGTAATCCTGAAGACCCATCGCCTAGCACGTCTGCTGTAAGTATTGTTTATGACATTGTAGTTAGTCTTTTCAAGTTGTTATGTTTTCAAGATGATATGTATATATGTATAATATTCTTTACGTAAATTTGTAGGCATTGAAGCCATGCCGCTTAAGAATGCAAGACTACGTTGTTGCAGAGGCGCAGGCTTACCCGTCCCTTCCTGGGGCAATGTTTCACGGGACTCCAATGCCACAGGGCTACGTTCGTGTGAGCCCGATACATGTGTTACCCGATTGGAGAGAAGCTACATTGCCATATCCCCACCCGGATATTGATAGACTTGCTGATGCAGAAGGCGGGGTGATATTGTGGCCCAAAGCAGATGTCGTCTACACGACTGAAATTGTAAGATAAATTTACATTGATTTAGACTGTTAATGTGTATATATGATGTCAACTGATCTGAAATTATATGTACAGGTTAAAAAGAAGACACCAGGAGCACCTAGGCCTCCACTTCCACTTCCCGCATTACCCGATTGGGTTCCAACTGACCTAACATACCCGTTAGGTCCTGCTTGTAGGGGAATGGCATGTTGGCTACGGGCACATAATGTACATTGCCCTATAATTATTTCTTTAGATGCAGATTATGCAGGTCAATCATACGATAGCTCTTTATTTATACAAGATATTATTGAGCTGTTTATGTATGATTGGCTGAATACATCAATGATAGAGACATGGATAAGGTGAGATCTTGTTTATACATCCATATACCTTGTGTAAGATCCGGTGATCTGGTTTCTTATATATTAATGCATACGCCTATATGTTTTGCAGCTACTTAGTCGAAGATCATTGCAAACAATTTGCATTTGATCATTTGGGATTTTTGATTCCATCATTGATTAGTTTGGTAGATAAAGACCCTGATAATGTTCAACAATACTGTATAGATGCTTTTACAATTTTTGGTCAGCAAAAGAAGATGATAATAATAGCTCCATTCAATGTCAAGTAAGTTTACTTTATTTATAATTTGGACTTAAGAAAATTCCATTTTTATTTTGCATTTTGAGTTATTAATTGTTAACTTCTTACCTCTAGCGGTAGACATTGGGAGTTACTAGTTATTGTCCCCGGGACATTCACTGTTTATTATCTAGATCCTGCGGGGAGTACATTGAACCCTAAAATTGGACACGTAATGAGAATGCCATTATTCTGGTGAGAAATATTTCATTTTTATATCCGTTAACATCTTTTATTACATTACTATTTACTTATGCAATTTATTGTGTTATATTAACATGTAGGGGTTTAGATGCATTCAAAAAGGCTGGAGGAACGGTCCCAAGGAAAAAGAACCAACCAATAAATTGGCAGAACGTACAAGTAAGTTCCCGACTCGAATATATATATTATTGATGTGAATTGTGCTTAGTTGTATTATTTTGTATGTTTCAATTTATAGTGTGCTACACAAGACAATGGCTGGGCATGCGCATACTATGTGATGCGATTTATGCAGATGATTATCAAATATGCCGCATTGGACATCGATACCATACATGAGGTATTATATATAGTCTCATTAGTTAGTATGCAATATATCAATCTTATCTTATTTTTATATTATTACTTATATATATACATCATTCTCTTTGCAGGTGTTTAAAACTGACAACACTACAGGTAAACGCTTAAAAAATATACATGATCCATATACGATGGAAGCATTAAATGAAGTAAGAGAAGAATGGGCAAAAGCCATACAAGTAGTGGCAACTGTAAGATATAATTGGGATGTTGATAGCGATAATGAATGATACTTTGTAAATGAATATTTCTGAATGTTAATACATGTATTTGAATGTTTCTATATGTGTGAATGTGAGAATTGAATTGATGTCTGAATGTATGTACTTGTGTGAAATTTTCTTTGTGACTTTTGTAGGTTTGCGGCCTGTTTGTAGGCTGATATCAATGGATGTCGTAAACCTGCAGTTCAGAAAACTGAACTACAGGTTCTCATCCTGCTGACCAGCCACAGCAGGCCTACAAACTGATATGAAAAAAAAAATATAAATAGGCATCGGTTATTTATAGAAAACGGTCAGCAAAGACCTACAGTGTCGGTTATGTATAGATAACCGACGCCTGATGTGGCCAAAGCAGTCCTGGAAATGGCGTCGGATATTCGTATCGAACCGACGCCTATTTAAACAACAAAGCATCGGTCGTTTGGTATATAACCGACGCCAAAAGGGTTCGCACCACAGAAAACGGCGTCATCTAGGACACTTTATGCGTCGGTTATCAACTAAAAGACCGACGCTACATGGAATATAGGCGTCGGTCTTTTAGTAAATCACCGACGCAGAAAGTGCCCTAGATGACGCCGTTTTCTGTGGCGCGAACCATTTTGGCATCGGTTATATACTAAAAGACCGACGCCTATAGGTTAAATAGGCGTCGGTTAAAAAACCGACGCCGAAATGTTCGACCTTTAGCGGCGCCCACATAGGCGTCGGTCGGAAACCGACGCCAAATGGGGTTAAAAGACCGACGCCAAATGGGGTTTCTATAGTAGTGCTCAAACAGATTGGTAAAAGAAACATATTTGTGTAGTAGTGGAAAGGTAGATCTAACTAATACAAAAGTTTTGTCCAAGTTCAGCATTGGGGCCACAAAGGGTGACTAACAGGATAAGAAATTTAATTTAGTAAGATCGGTTTCTAGTGAGAAACCTGCCCATCTTACAAGACATCCTGAAGCTAGACATGAGTGACGCCTCCTACTTCATGGTACTCTTGTTGTGCAACCTCTGGGTGGGTTGAGAGAAACACCCAGAAGAGGAAATAAATAAGAGAAAGGACGTCAACAAAATCATGTATGTGCAATATTATAACAACTAGGCATCACTATAGATCATTGAGAGTTCAATAAAAGAGCTTTCAATAAAGGGATGTTCATGAGAGATAAGTTCCAAAAGAATTTACACGTCAAAAGATGAGGCATGGTTTATAACAAGGATATTAACAATTAGAAAGTCTTGCCTTATAAAATTTTCATCAAGAAACATCATGCCATAAGTTGTATATGTAAACAAATATTTGACTAAATTTATTTAAAGCAGGGCTAAGGCACCATAGGATCTCACCAAAAGTGGGTGGAAAACCACACACTGGGAGCAATAAGGACGCCCTACAAATATGTTGAGACACTCAGGGAGGAAAAAGCATGTCTTATGAATGATTGTACTCATCTACTAATACTAATAATAAAATTAGTCTAAACCATGCACACAAATAGAGAAATGTAAAGAGGCAAGATCACCTCCTTACTAAAATTTAAAGGAAACACAACACATCCATGCTTCTATAAATACAAAAGATATTGAGGGATGCATGTATAATATTTCAAGTAAATAAGCATGCACCAGATACATATAGAATGTCAATAGCAGCGGAAAAACAACGGAACTAAAGTTATTACATGGCTTTCATCATAGATCACAACATAAGTTTTTTCAGAAGAAAAAGATAAGAAAACTAGCGATCTAGCTTTAGCAACCTAGACACTCTTCAGAAGAAAACTTGAGATCTACTCCTAGTGTCAATTTCCTTGGACTAGGTCTTCACCTTGCTCTGCACCTGGGTGGTTGGAAAAAACACCCAGCGAAAGGGATAGGAAAACAAAGTATGTGTCAACAAATATGAATAGGATATCAAGGTAAAGAAAACATGTAAATAAAGGCTAGTTTTCATCATAAGATGAAGATTTCAAGAGTATGAGGCTATTTTTAAATAGACGCTTGCCATAAACAAAATATAATAAAAGGTTGCATGCATGATAATTATGACTACCTTAACTAAGTAGGGTTGAGGCACCTACCAGACCTCAACCTATAGGTGAGGGGAAAATTAATACATTCCCAGTCACCTACACATATTTTTATGGGGGAGACTAAGACATTCCCCAGGGTGAATTAATGCATGCCCTATCTATGGGTGGTTGTACATAAGTACCATTACTATAGATTAATAGTCCATAAAAATCAACATGCTAGAAAAGAAATCATGGCAAGTAAAAGCATCATATAAATTAGAACATGGAAGTGGGGTACAAGACCCAAACAAAAGAGAAACAATATTGATTTAGAGGCATATATAACAAAGGATTCAATAATAGAAGATTGAGGGTTTATTAAAGCCTCATTAGGGAAATATATGGTTTGGTTGCAATTATCCTAACATAGGGTGTAAGGAATGCACATACCTCACTTACTGATATCAATTACTAACTTTCACCACTTAAATTGAGTCCAAGTTCCACTTTGCCTATTTTCAATGTATTAATATGCATTAGGGTACATAATGCACGTTAATGTATAGAAACCCTAATTTTAGAACTTTTTTGCAAAACTCAGATTTAGATTCTAAATATATCACCAATGGACTTATTAGGTTCTCCTGATCAAGAAAACATATTTTATGTTAATTTTGGAGCTATGATGATTAAGATGTACTTTTTATGGATTTTATGCATTAAAATCATTTTACAAAAATCACCCTTATTCAAACCACGAAATCATACCTTGAAAATATTTTTATTAGATAGATATTGATTTATGAATTCCAAAACATATTTATTTGTCAAATTTGGATAAGCAGATTAAAAGATATGAATTTTTCAATATGAACCAATCAATAAATGGCAAGTCAGAAATCTTAGAGAGAGAGGAAGGTGAGAGTGAGGGAGAAAACACCATTTGACCCAAGATTAGGGTTGGAGATTCATAGGTAACCAAACTAGAGCTGCTAGAGAAGGTAAAATAGCAAAAAAACAAAACCTTAAAAGAACATTATAAATAGAGATGAAGATCATTGATTTTAAACATAGAAGCATGAGTTTTAAGCATGTAGTAAGAAATATATGAGAAGGGGGTTAACAAAACTCACCTGTAGGAAGGTAAGAAGGTCCAAACAGCAAGGATCCCGAGATTAGAAGGTCTGGTTGCTCCAAGCCAAGCTCCTTTCTTGAGTAAAGATATTTCAAATGATCCAAAATAGAGGGGACTCAACTTTCCTTTAACTTTAGATCTAGAAATAGAATGGATAGGCTTGATCTTTATAAATTCATAGTCACCCACTAGGAAGCTAACATGGTACTTTTTCTTATCAACATACATTTTTTGTCAGTCTTGAGCAACTTTCATGCGTTTCTTTATCAACTGTACCTTCTCTATCATCATCTGTATGTCATCGGTATTCACTAGAGAACATTCACTAACATCATCCCAATGCAAAGGTGAACAACATGGTCTACCATAGAGAGCTTCAAAAGGTGGCACACCAATACTAGCTTGGTAGCTATTGTTGTAAGCAAACTTAGCCAATGGCAGATATCGATCCCATGCACCACCCCAATCCATCATACAATCACGAAGCAAGTCCTATAGAATCTGAATTGTTCTCTCAAATTGACCATTAGTTTGCGGGTGGTAAGCAGTACTAAAACACAAGTCAGTACCCATCTCCTCCTAAATCTGACCCCATAAATGAGAAGTAAATTTTTGGTCACGATCAGAAACTATCACCTCAGGTACTCCATGCAGGCGAATGATCCACTCAACGTATAATTGAGCCATATTTGCAACTTTGTAATTGGTTTTGAAAGGAAAGAAGTGATCATACTTTGTAAGACGATCAATCACTACCCAAACAACAACATAACCTTTCTTGGACTTAGGGAAACTAGTGACAAAATCCATAGTAATCTTCTCCCATTTCCATTTTAGAATTTCAAGCGGGTGAAGAAGACCACCGGGTCGTTGATGTTCTATCTTGACTTGGTGACAGGTCAAGCACTTTGCAACAAACAAAGCTATATCATTCTTCATGTTCTTCCACCAGAAGCTTCACTGAAGGTCCTTGTACATTTTTGTTGTGCCAGGGTGAATAGTATACTTAGACCCATGAGTTTCACTCAGAAATTTCTGCCTCAGGTCACCAACATCTGGAACCCACAACCTATGTCAAAAACTAACAACACTGTCCACTCCAATAGAGAAGTCAAATTGCAATTTCTCAGCTAAGGCCTTCATCCCTTCAAGCTTGGAACTTTCCAATTGTGTAGCAACAATTTCCAAGATCCACGATGGTGTAATGGTCAAGCTAGCCATATGAACACATAACCTATCTTCATTCACTGAATTGACAAGATGGGGTCGCCAACAAGACACATGCTCTAGATTTTTTCACACTGAACACCTTAGAGCAGCAAAAAGCACATCCTTTTTATGACTCAAATCATCAACAACTACATTTGCTTTACCCAGATGATAGGTGATGGTAAAGTCATAGTCTTTAAGATGCTCCATCCACCTTTGTTGTTAAAGATTCAAATCCTTTTGTGTCAATAGGTACCTCAAGCTTTTATGGTCGGAGAAAACTTCAAACTTCACACCATAGAGATAGTGTCGCTAGATTTTCAGAGCATGAACGATGGCAGCAAGCTCTAAATCATGTGTAGGCCAATTAGCTTCATTCAGTTTTAATTGATAGGAAGCATAGGTGATCACCTTTCCATGTTGCATCAAGACACACCCTAAGCCTTATTTAGAAGCATCAGTGTAGATGACATAGGGTATTCCCTCAATAGGAAAGGCAAGAATGGGAGCAGAAGTCAAACACTCCTTCAGCTTCTGGAAACTGTCACATTCCAATGTCCATGAGAACTTGACATCCTTTTGCATCAGCTTTGTTAAAGGCGAGGTCAACTCAGAGAAGTTCTTGATAAACCTCCTATAGTAACCTGCTAATTTGAGGAAACTATGGATCTCTGAGGGATTCTATGGAGCTTTTCACTTGGTCACAACTTCTACCTTTACAAGATCAACAACTATATGTCTGGCAGTAATCACGTGACCCAGAAACATCACTTCTTTCATCCAAAACTCACATTTTGAGAATTTAGCATAGAGTTGACTTTCTCTCAGTGTGTGGAGCACAATCTGCAAGTGTTCACAATGTTGTTCTAATGTCTCAGAATAGACCAAAATGTCATCAATAGACACCACCAAAAACTTATCAAGGTATGGGAAGAATACTTGGTTCATCGGGTCCATGAGGCAGCAGGGGAATTCAACAAACCAAAAGGCATGACTAGAAATTCATAATGCCCATAGCGATTTTTGAACGCCGTCTTTGGGACATCCTCATCCTTCACACACATTTGGTAGTAGCCACTTTGTAGGTCTATCTTTGAGAACATCATGGATGACTTCAACTGATTGAACAAGTCGTCGATGCAAGGCAAAGGATAACAATTCTTCACAGTCACTTGATTGAGCATGCAGTAGTCCATGCACATCCGCAATGAATCATCCTTCTTCTTCACAAACAAGACAGGGGCTCCACATGGAGAGATATTGGGGTGGATGAAGCCCATGTCAAGAAGCTCCTCAAGCTGCTTCTTTAGCTCAGCAAGCTCAGTAGGGGTCAAGCAATAAGGCGGCTTCGAGATAGGTGAAGTGCATAGCACAAGGTCGATGGAAAACTCCACCTCATGAGTTGGTGGAAAACTAGGTAACTCCTCATGAAAGACATCAGGAAAGTCCTTTACCACATCTATATGACTTATAGAAGGAGGTGTGACATCAAGAATGATTGATTCTAAGAATGCTCTACACCCTTGTGAGAAGTTTTTCGGCTTTGATGGCAGAGATGACAAATTTCCGATCTTCTCGCTTCCTACCCTTGATGCATAGTATCTGTCCATTAGGATGCAACAAGCTAACTTTCTTTTCCTGACAGAATAAGGCTACATCATGTTTCTTCAACCAATCCATGCCCAAGATAACATCAAAGGCAGACATGTTGAGCAGGATAAAATCTGAAGGAAACATCTTTCCAGATATACAAAGGTCCAAGGTAGGGAGTTTAAGGTAAAAAGAGCATATCCTACCACTAGGTGTTTCTACATCTGGCACATGGTCCGTGTATTCAGATTCTAACTCTAACATGGAAGCAAGATGAGAAGACATGAAAGTGTTTGAAGAGCCAGAATTAAAAAGTGCCTTGATAGGATTCATATTGATATGTAAGGTACCTTCTATGACTTCATTATCTTCGCCCGCTTCTTCGACATTGAGAGCAAACACCCTTCCATTCCACCTTTCCATGGGCAGTCATCACTGGTTCTAGTCATTGTTGTTCTACGGAGGCAGATTCTATCGAGGTTGTTGTGGCTACTGGCACGGTTGTTGGGATGGAGCATGTCCTCACTGAAATCGGGGACAAAAGGGTCGAATATGCCCAACCTGACCACATTCATGGTAGGTAGGGGGAGGCTGGTCATCTCTATGAGTTAAGGCATTGTTGGCAGGACATCTCCTAGGCAGATGGTGGTGGGAGCATCGGTTGCACCTCTTACGTCCACAATTATCATAGGGATTCTTCCTTTTGTTGTTGTTGTTGTTGTTGTTGTGCCCTAGAGATTGGAATCCAGGATAGGACTCAATTGCTAAAGCCTTGTCCACCCTCTATTGGAAGGCGAGGGGGATTTGCGGAATAAGGTTTCGACCCACTTGGTAGTTTAGACCCTCCAGGAAATGGGTCAATCTTCTCTCGGATCTGAGGTCCATGGCATAGCATTCTAGGAGGAAGAAACATTGAATGTAATCAGCCACGCTCATGCCACCTTGCTTGAGGTTGTATAACTCAGCCTCCTTCTTCCTTAGAAAGGCGGGACAAATATATTTCTCACGGAGTAGCTTCAAGAACTGGTCCTAGGTCATGGTGGAGGTGTCTCAGGTACGGGCGATGTCGTTCCACCAAACCCGGGCCGGTCCATCCACCACGTAGGTAGCGAATTGGAATTTTTGGTGAGGAGGGCACGCCATGCCCTCAAAAGTCTGATCAAGAGCCAACACCCAGTCATTGGTTTTGTCCACCATATTAGGCTCACTTTCACCTTTGAAGTAAGGCGGTTGCATTTTGATGAAGTTAGTGAGACTGAACTCTTTGGGCTTGTTGTTGTTTGCAACAACAATGATGAGTTGCCCCACCAGGATAGTAGAGAGCAGTTGGTGCAGCATTGCCAACTCCTATTCAGGCATGAAGGCAGGGGTGCTAGGAGTTGCGGGGTTCATCACATTTTACCCTTGTGGTGTCATAGGGGTATCCAAACTGTTGGAGTCATTCTGGGCAGACTCTTTAGAGTTGTTGTTGTTGTTGTTCATGTTGTCAAACATGTCACCCCTCCTGAAAGGCAAGGTTATCATGTTAGGTTTCCAGGAGTATATTGACATAGATGAGAAAAGAATGTCTAGGGCTACTATTGCCTAAAAGCATGCTATTTTGGACAATCCATATCAGCTTAGGCCAGACAGGTATCATATGGATGTGGGAGTCCTCATAAACCAAGCTAGTGGTGAGGAGGAAAATATTGTCAGTCCCCGAAATCTTGATCCTTTCTAAACACCTTTGCTTCAACTTCATGCCCTAATAGTTGCCTAAAGGCTCTGATACCATGTTGTAAAGAGGTGAGATCACCTCCTTATTAAAATTTAAAGGAAGTACAAAACATCCATCTTTTTAGAAATACAAAAGATATTGAGGGATGCATGTATAATATTCTAAGTAAATAAGCATGCACCAGATACTTATAGAATGTCAATAGCAGCGGAAAAATAATGAAACTAAAGTTATTATATGGTTTTCATCATAGATCACTACATAAGTTTTTCAGAAGAAAAAGATAATAAAACCAGGGATCTAGCTTTAGCAACCTAGACATTCTTCAGGAGAAAACTTGAGATCTACTCCTGGTGTCGATTTCCTAGGACTTGGTCTTCACCTTGCTCAACACCTGGGTGGTTGGGAAAAACACCCAGCAAAAGGGAAAGGAAAACTTATGTATCAACAAATATGAATAGGATATCAAGGTAAAGAAAACATGTAAATAAAGGCTATTTTTCATCACAAGATGAAGATTTCAAGAGTATGAGGTTATTTTATAATAGACGTCTGCCATAAACAAAATATAATAAAAGGTTGCATGCATGATAAGTATGACTACCTTAACTAAGTAGGGTTGAGGCACCTACCAGACCTTAGGTGAGGGGAGAATTAATACATTCCCAGTCACTGACACTTATTTTATGGGGGAGAATAAGACATTCCCCAGGGCGAATTAATACATGCCCTATCTATGGGTGGTTGTACATAAGTACCACTACTATAGCTAAATAGTCCATAAAATCAACATGGTAGAAAAGAAATCATGGCAAGTAAAAGCATCATATCAATTAGAACATGGCAGTGGGGTAAGAGACCCAAACAAAAGAAAAACAATATTGATTTAGAGGCATATAAAACAAAGGGTTCAAGAATAGAAGATTTGGGGTTCATTTAAGCCTCATTAGGGAAATATAGGGTTTGGTTGAAATTATACCAACATAGGATGTAAGGAATGCACATACCTCACTTACTGATATCAATTACTAACTTTCACTACTTTAATTGAGTCCAAGTTCCACTTTGCCTATTTTCAATGTATTAATATGTAGTAGGGTACATAATGCACATTAATGTATAGAAACCCTAGTTTTAGAACATTTTAGAAAAACTCAAATTTAGATTTTGAAAATATCACCAATGGACTTATTAGGTTCTCCTAATCAAGAAAACATATTTTATGTTAATTTTGGAATTATGATGATTAATATGTACTTTTTATGGATTTTATGCATTAAATTCATTTTACAAAAATCACCCTTCGTCAAACCATGAAATAAGGCCTTGAAAATATTTTTATTAGATAGAAATTGATTTTCAAATTACAAAACATATTTATTTGTCAAATTTGGATAAGCGGATTAAAAGATATGAATTTTTCAATATGAACCAATCAATAAATGGACAAGTCAGAAATCTTCGAGAGAGAGGAAGAGTGAGAGTGAGGGAGAAAACACCATTTGACCCAAGATCAGGGTTGGAGATGCATAGGTAACCAAACTAGAGCTGCTAGAGAAGGTAAAATAGCAAGAAAGCAAACCTTAGAAGAACATGGTAAATAGAGATGAAGATCATCGATTTTAAACATAGAAACATGAGTTTTAAGCATGTAGTAAGCAATATATGAGAAGGGGGTTAACAAAACTCGCCTTTAGGAAGGTAAGAAGGTCCAAACAGCAAGGATATTGAGATTAGAAGGTCTGGTTGCTCCAAGTGAAGCTCCTTTCTAGAGTAAAAGATCACCTTCTACACTTTCAAGGTGCAAACCCTAGTAAAAGAGCATGGAGATGAGATGTTTTAGGGCTATTGGTGATGTTTTACCATGGAAGGTCATGGTTCCGACATGGAAGAAGGTAGGAGGAAGACTAATAGCATGAAAACAAGGAAGGAAAGGAGGAACCTTACTATTTTTGGTCGAAATCACCACGAAGGAGCTTTAGAAACTCTAAATAGAGCAAATTTGGAACCCTAGGAGCTTTCTTCACCAAGGTAAGCACTCTCTTTTACCTTGGGACAGAACCTTTGTGGACAAACAGAGTAGGAATGTTTCTCTAAGCTGGAGGAAAGAGAAGGAGAGCAAGATTTTTCAAATTGGGAGTTGGGAAGGGGTAGACATGGCTTTACAAAGAAGGGGGCAAGCATGAGGTGTCTATGGAACTTTCCATTTGTCCCTAGCCTAGGGCTTCATGTCCATGCAAGAGGACGGCTCATAGAGACTTCTTTTATATCAATGTCGGTCCTAAAATTCCATGGAGACTTCTAGGCCATCCCCACCATCCTTCAAACAAAGAAATAACCCCATTGGTTGATAGCTTTTAAAGATAAGCTCATTTTTAAAGAGTGTAATCCCTATAATGCCCTTGGAGAGAAACACCTTCAAACCAAGTTGCAACTAGGTGCCACATGGTTCAAAATCTCAATAATGGTAAGGGAATATCTGAGGATTACAATTCACGTGATAATTTGCAAATAAAACCTACCAATTGGGTAAATTGCATAAAAGTCCAGAACGTTCCTAAAATTGCATGACTTGCACAAACAACATCCAAATTGAACCGAATTTGAAACTTAGGCTCATTTTATGATTTCAAACACAAAAAAGTTAGATTAAGGTTTAGAACATCTAATAAGGTCCTTAAATAGACTTTCACTGGGGTGTTTGTGCATAAACCCTTTTATTGATACAAATAGTGAATAAATGTTCACCAAACCACTATAAATTACACTAATTAAACATGAGTGACATAACAGATAGAAATGAAAGGTAAAACTTGGGAAAAAGGGTTACATGGAGATTACATCTAAGATTCATTATGTTACAAGAAAAGCAAGTTAAAGTTTAGTCAAATCTTCACATATTTCAAGAAAAGGATGAGAACATACATATGAGTAGTAAAGTCAAAGGACCATCAAAAATATAATCATATAATTTCAGTAACTTCATAAAAATAACCCACAAGAGATAGAATTTAAAAAAAACACATAAGAAATTAAGGGGTATCAATAAATTCCTCATATGGGAAAAAGTTGATTGGTTGTATTAATAATGCCTAGATAAATTGGGAGGATGCACATGCCTAGACTTGAGGTTTGGATTAGAGAATAACTAATACCATCTCAAGCCTAGAGTTTCCTCAATCTACACATACAATATTTATGCAGAATAGGGTTCAATTATATCTCATATCATAGAACCCTAAAAATCCAATATTTGGGAAAACCGTAGACCAACTCGTGATTTTATTCTTAGCAAATGATCTCATGTAATTTATTCAAAGATCAATTTATTATTTCTCTCTAAGCTCTTGATTTTTCACATCATATTTTTCCTCAATTATTAATAAGAGAAACAGAAAGAGTAAATCCCTAAAAATACACTTTTACAACTTTGGAACCAGGCAACAAAAACATATCAAAAGATATAGAAAAATCTCATGATTCTAGAAGATATTTCTCTTATATTTTTGGAGCTTCCAGTAGAAAGTTGTGATTTTAACAAAGTCAGTGATGATACCGATATTACTGATTACCAAAGAAAATAAATAAATTATAAAATCATGGAGTTTTCATCGCATGATGATTTACATCTTTGGGACATTGTCAGCATATATTCATTCATTTATTGGTGTGACAAAAGAATATGGATGCGGAGTGGAACTACACAAAAACCCATGCAATAAGATATTGGTATAAGAGATAAAGAGGGCAAAACTAGGATTTACCCATGGATCATTTTCACCTCTCTGCTCGCATGCCATGGGAGAAGCTCCCAACAGGAAGTTCAGTGCCAATTTTGGGTAAAACAAGATCATGACCAATCTTGTGTTTTGTCTAAACAGAGATGGAGATGAGGTTCCAAAGAATCTTACCCATGAATCAATCTTCACTGGTGTTGAATGATTAGTTGGCTCGATGCCTGGAACAAAAGACCAAAGTCCAACCCAGGCAGAAATACATGAGGCTAAGGTGAAGATTTTCTCTAGGATTGAGTTGTTGGGAGTGCGGAGAAAATATGGGTAGGGTTAGATATATATATACGGATTAGTTTTAGGGTTTCTATGACGTGGCTTTGAGAAGCTTGACCCCAAGATTTGGGAGTTTCTCAAATACTTAGAGATAGAGCTCAAGTGGGGGATTAACGGGTGCATATTTTGTCAAGGAAACCAATGGTGGAAAAATTTCAAGGAAAGATGGAGTGAGAAATCATGAGTTTAATGTGTGTGTACATAGCGGCTGCTTTCCAAAACAAGAGTGAGGTAGCTGACGACTCATCAACCGTACAATCCAATCCAAAAGTAGACAAAAGAGTGTGTGGCGATTCAAAGTCGAATACATCATGCGACAATGTGACACTCAATAAATTAGAAAAACCTTGTCCAAATAGAATTCTGACTAAAATGATGTTAAAATGATTTCCCTTTTCTTTCCAAATCCAAGTGGAGTGGTAAAAAAGTGCAAATAAGATGAAAATTGGCTAGTTGATCAATCACGACCAAGGAATCTGATTTTGAAGCCAATTTCTCCTTTAGGAAACTTTTACTTCACAAAAGTCATAACTTGAGGAAAAAATTACTTTTAACATATTCCCTTATCATTTGATATCTAAATTTTGTGTGTGACTCTCCCTTACCCACATATACTCATAGTAAAAATCTAGAAGACTTATTTTGAACCTATATATCCTTCTTTGTGGTGAGTTTGTAAGAATATGCCCAAATTTGGCACTATGCTAATTTTTTTATATTGTAGCCTCGAATAATTAAATAATTAAACATAAGGCTATATTTAGACATCACTAACATACTAATACAATCCAAGTTAAGGACATGGTTCCAAAATAAGAGAACATATGGTATTAAGGAAATTTTTAATATGTACCTTAGTTTGAGTATGTTACAACTCTCCACCCCTTAAAAGGATTTTCTCCCAGATATCTCAAATAAAGAGTGAGGGTGAGTTTGCAACAACTTATCCCTAAGCTCCCAAATTGTTTACACCAAACCATGATACTTCCATAAAACCTCATTAGTTCAATCTCTTTGTGATTTAGTTTCTTCACTTGAGAGTCAAGGATCTTTACAAGATACTCCTCATAAGTCAAATCTTCATGAATCTCTATAGGCTCTATCGACAACACATGGGATGGATCTTTCACATATTTCTTCTGCACATGCACATGAAAAACATTGTGGATCTTATCATAAGAAAGGGGTAACACCAAACAATATGCACACTCTCAAATCTTATCTAAAACTTCAAATGGTCCCACATAATGAAGAATGAGCTTTCCCTTCACCTTAGATCTTGCAATGGACCAAATTGGTTTTATTTTCTATAAATCATAGTCATTAACCAGAAAGTTCATATTCATCTTCCTCTTATCATCATACATTTTCTGTCTTCCTCATCCACTTTCATCTGATTCTTAATTATACTAATCTTGTCATTCATTAGTAGCATGTCATCAGCCTTCACAAGAGTATGTTTACCCACATCATCCCATTGTAGAGGGGAATGACATGGTTGGCCACAAAGAGCTTCTAAGGGAGGCATATTGATGGTGGCATGGTATCTATTTTTATTATAAAAAAAATTCAACCAAAAGAGGATATTCATCCCAAACACCTCCCCAGACCATCACACAAGATCGTCATAGATTGTATAGAATCGGAACCATCCTCTCAAACCAACCATCGGTCTGAGGGTGGTCAGAAGTACTGAAACATAGATCTGATCCCCTCTCTTCTTGAATTAACCTCCATGGTTTGATCATAAACTTAGGATCTCTAATGGACATAATAGATTTCAACACACCATACATGTAGAATATCCAATCCATGTATAATTGTTCCATGCCAGGAACCTTATAGGTGCCTTGAAAGGTAAGAAATGAGAAGACTTAGTAAGTATATCCACTACAAACCATATTGCATGGAAACCACCTCTAGATTTTGGAAATCTAGTTTTGAAATACGCCATAATATTTTCCCACTTCCATTATGATATTTCTAGAGGCTACAAAAGTCCATTGGGTCTTTGATGTTCAATATTTACTTGTTGATAGGTCAAACATCTTGCAACAAAAAGTAGAAATGTCCTTCTTCATGTTTCACCACCAAAAACTTCTCTGCAAATTCTTATACGCCTTGGTTGTGAATGGTAAACTTTGATCTATGAGCCTCATGTATCACCTTATGCCTCTGATCATCCACATCCCATATCCATAATTGGTGATGAAAACAAATTGCACTATCAACACCAATAGAGAACTCTGATTGTGGCTTCTCAGTTAAGAGTTCCATCTCTTCAAGTCAGGACTAGTCATTTGTGACACAATCACTTTGGAAATCCAAGAGGGAGTAACCAATATACTAGATGTTAGTTGTTTGTGAACATCGTAAATTTATAACTCAAACACTATCCCACAAGTATACGAGCATGTGTTGTATAGTCGAGGTCATCCAAGGAGCTAGGTATAGTTAAATGCAAGAGTATCAACTTTAAATGATATAGATTGGTTTTTAAAGGGTGGTTTTGCTTCACACTAGTAAAATACACAAGTTAGAGGATTAAACTAAAACAAAGACCACTTGGCTTCAATATTTCAATTAATTAACGGTCTTTAATAGGTTTTCACAACCATATCACATCATGATGAACAACAAAAATCAATGATGCTAGAAACAAAACATGGGAGGTTTAGGCTCTATACCCACGTCTCGGTAGTAGAGGACAACCCTAATATCTCTCATGCTTTAAAAAAATTAGACTATAAACCTTGATCCCCAACACTTCCCAATCACTCTCTTGGTCAAGGAAAAGTTTCTAAGATATATCTCCTTACTCCAATGCATATCTTCTTAGACCATACAAAGAGCATAAATCAAACACGCCTACTATCCATCAAAGCATGTATGAAGATTTTAACTCCAATAAACCTTCGAACAGTGGAATAACTAGCATTAATAGTGAAATTTTTGTTCAA
The DNA here is from genome assembly GCA_963693085.1 of Alisma plantago-aquatica. Classification (NCBI taxonomy): domain Eukaryota; kingdom Viridiplantae; phylum Streptophyta; class Magnoliopsida; order Alismatales; family Alismataceae; genus Alisma; species Alisma plantago-aquatica. The sequence goes on from OY856412.1 coordinate 123,005,484, forward strand.
AAAAAGTTACGACATGAAAGTTACTCCCTCATACCCAAGAACAAAGGTTCTACTCATCCATGGCTAAGGAATGCAGATACAAGTAGCAGAATATGGAGAAAAACATAGTAGAAGAAAGGAAAGAAAGAAAAATCTCCAAAGAAAGTATTAGAACAAAGAGGAACTCTAACTAGGAGACAAGATTTCATCCTTGATATTGCTCTTTCTCTGGCAACCTTCTCTATCGAGTGGCTAGAATGGAGAATGGAGATGTCTGCTTCAAGTGTTGAAGAATAATTGGAAAAGAAAAAGGTTCTCTCTTGAGTAACCACCTTTTCTCCTCCACAATTGCCTTCTTTTCTTCTTGGATCTGTTCTGGACATTTTTTGCTCCAAATGTTATGTGATAACCATCCCAAGTGAGTCCCATTTATATTTAAAAGTGAGGGATAATTTTCTCTTAACTTGGGCAGCACGGTGTGTTCGTCGGCCAACACGGCATGTTACATGTGGTAATTGAAGTTGAACTACCTTGATCAAAGATGACACACCGTGTTTGTTGGACAACATGATGTGTTGCTGCGGGTCAAGGACTTCTGGACAATTCTGGAGTGAGTGGACACGATGTATTAAGATAATGACACACCATGTTGTTGCAATTCAGTGACTCCTAACTTCTTCCAGCTTGAAAGGATGTGTTTCTTCATGTTAAGGATAATGGAAAAATATGGAATGAGATTATACACTGTGTTGGTTGGCCAACACACTGTGTTTTTGGAATCCAGTCATTTTTGAGTTCTTTATATCTGAGGTGACACGTCATGTTGGTTTGCCAACACAACATGTGATTTTCTTGTATGTAGAATGCATTTTTCCTGCTATTAACATGTCGTGTTGGATGGCTAACATGTCGTGTTTTTGTCATATTTATCACGAATTGCTCCGATTTTGAGGAATCACTTGGGAAATGTGATGAAGGTTGATTTATGATCAATTCATCCCCATTTTGAGTGACATATGGGTGAAGTTCATTTTAAAATGCAATCAAAAGTGGTCCAAAAATGATATCAAATGTGCATTATCAAATCCCCCTAATCTTAAACCATTGCTTATCCTCAAGAAAAGAGAAACATAGATACATAGTTGAAGAACTAGCATGACACATACATCAATTCAATGGAATGTAAGAATTCAATGATTACATGACAATCATTGTCAACATATAGCAACTAGGCATGCATTCATTTAATCACTCAAAATTGAAAGTTGAGTTCAAAAAGTTTGTTCAAATTGCTTTGGAAAAATCAATAAGATAGCAATGAATAGAGCTATGACGGCAAGCCAAAAAATGTTGTGAATGTGCAACCAGCCCTTCTGATTATATGGATAAATAAAATGAAATTCCAGTTTGATATCAACACATATGTGTTGCCTTCTTCATAAGCTTTTAGATTTCAAAATTATGAACTTTGGGTCCGACACTTGGCAGTTAATATAGGCTTAGAAGCATGTGGTATGTAGGTTACCCTCCTTTTGACATAATTCCCTGCCTTCATTAGGTTGGGAGATTACATGGGTGATTTAGCCATCTTTTGTAGGGAACTACATTTTTTATTTTGAGAAGTAAAATATCCCTTTTTAATATGATTTGGGTCTCACTTTAGAACCATGTAGACTTAGGGTAGTTAACATATAAAAAAGAAGAAGAATCATGTAGATAAGTGATTCATTTCCTGGAATTCTTTTATTTATAAAAATTTTCATCATAAGGGTGGTATAAAATGCACCACAAATTTGGAAAAATCATCAAAAACACTATACAAGGTTGTAAATTGATCTATCCAAAACATTTGAATATTACATTATTTAAGTTGAAAGTGAGAAAAATAAAAAATATGCTAGTTAAAAATATCATGGAAAAATGAGTGATTAAATTATTGGATGTGCTTGATAAGGTTCTTCAACTATTATCCCAATGAGTACAATGTCTTAAAAAAGGAAGTCAATTTTTATAAAAATGAACAAATCAACATGGTAATGCATAGATATTCGTTGATCTAGAAAGGAAAAATAGAATTGGAAAAGAAAACAAATAGAAAACTACAAAATGAAGGAAAACTACAAATAAAATTACAATTTCCATCCAGTCTCTCTCCCTATGATTGAAATTTGTAGTGTCTGCATTGCATATACCAAACTTAAGAGTATGGCAACTGGATACCTATTGTGGTGAATAATCAAAGTGAGGGGTCAGTGCTCTAATTGGCAACTTCAAATTGCTGCCTGAAGTGTCTGCATCAGTAAAGTCTAGAAATGAGGAATCCTAAGGTGGCGGCGACGAAGGTTGTTGTATTGTCATAGTGTAGTGTCTCTGAGCAATTTGCCACATGTCCATGATCATAGAGTGCATGTTCGTGTATTGTTACCTGAGCTAGTCAAGATGGGTGTCCTGCTTGTCAGAGCATTGTTGGACATACCCGTATAGATGGAATACATCTGCCATTGCCGAATTGTACTCAGCCTACATACCAGTGGAAGGAGGAGGAGGAGGTGTTGCTACACATGTTTCAGCTGCAATAGAAGGTTTGGGTCTACCTTGTGAGTTTCATCAACAATGTCCTCATCATCAAAAGAGAACTTCCAGTTGTCATGATTGGTTATAGTAATTGCTTCCGGATTTGGTAGTTCAATGTACTCTTTATGTTTATGGAAGTATTTTTTGGATTTTCTCTTACAAAAAGGGTCTCTAGAAATTAAATTTGAAGCAATGAGAAATTTAAGAAGAACTTCGTTCTATCTAGTAATGTCTTCTAACCCGGTCAGGTCTATACTCAACTTGTGGGAAGTATGAGTTATCAGTCCCCCAATCATGATGCCACTTGTGATTTCTATTTTGTTCTTGAAGAAATGTTAAAGGATATAATATCTTGTATTAACGTTATAGTTGTGTAACATATCCCATAACAAGAATAAACCATGCTTTCCGACCACCCCTTGTGTTTCTTTCTTGGCAAAAATACAAGTACTAAGATGTTCGTGAATATAGAGGAGGATTGGATTGTAAATATGGGATGCTCTGGTATAAGTAGTTGTGTGTTATGTGTCCTCGGTTAATTTACCCCAAAATTCATGATTGTTTAAAGTTTCCTGAATCACTATGCTACCTTCATAAGTACAATGATATGCTTCATAAATGCTTAAATGTGAATTTGAAACCCTTACCAAGAAGTTGGAGATTGATTATACTAAAGGGCTCAACGGTCTTGTTTGGATCTTATTCCTCTTTCAAAGTTTTCAAAAATTGTTTTTTGATCACATATATGTGAAACTTATTCTACTTCATATATTCAAAAGACCCAGCTCCTCAAAGAGTCCTTGTACTTCATCATGAAAACCCAATTCTTCCATAGTCTCTGCACAAGCAAAATGGGTAGGAAAAACCATATATGTCACCAATTTTTGGTAGATATCATATTCTTCCTCAATGACATTAAATTAGGTGGAGGAGATAAGGGCAACGACCAATAGAGATCTCTCTCCCCTTTGGTACTTGGAAGCTTGCTTGATTGGTGCCATTAGTAATACAAAGAAGTGCAACAACAAGAAAACATGGCATGTTTTTTGGAATGCACAGCTTGTTGATTATACTAAAGAAGAGAAAGGGGTTCTAAAAGCACGACATAGACTAAATCCTCACGGCATGAAGATCAATAGATGTGGGGTCAGGTATACAACACAGAGTGTTCCTAACATGTTATGAGTAAGGAATCTCTTCATGATGTTTTCCTTAGTGACTTCCAACATGGCACTTGTCAGCTTGCTGAGAGCAGTTGATGACTCGCTTGTGGATCAATGAAGGACATCAACTAGTTGAATACATGGTGCAACAGAACTGAGCTGGTGGCTGATTGCTTCGACGATGCAGAATCAAATTGACGAAGATTTGTAAGAGAGGAGGAGAATCAGCTATTGGAGTAGCTTCAGGACACAATTTTGGCATGATGGTGGCAAAGTTGAGATATGGCAGCGCTAGATGCTGGGGATGGAGTTGAGATTGGGCAAGAGCAAGTGGTGGTGACATCAATTCCAGGAGAAAAATGGCATGGGAAGAGGATAACACGACGTTGTAGGCTAGGGATTACAAATGATAAGTTTCAAAATAGGGTTGGGAAACCATATTTCAATGTCGTTTACATGACATATTTGATGAGAACACAACATGTTTTGTGTTTATAGAGACGACTTCTTGTTTTTACTTTTGCCCAAGTTGCATGTAACACAACATGTTGGTATAATGGCACTCTGTGTTTTCCTTTTATGTCGACTTTGTAAACTTGAAATATTATAGTACACACCATGTTTGGATTATTGCATGCCATGTCTAGCTCCAGGTGGAAATGGTATTTCAAGAACTTTTCAAACGTACCGCACTGTAAAAAGTAAACAATGTGTTTCTTGGTAATAGCTACTTCAGAACCTTGTAGTAAATGTCACACACTATGATAGAAGTGGTGCACATCGTGTTTAGCTCTAGGTGAAGTCTTGGGAATTCTCTTCAAACTTGACAAGCCATGTTGCTTTCTCTTCATGTCATGTATCTGCTTTATAGAAACTCTGGAATGTCCAATCTTTTGAACACACACCATGTTTGTATTGATACACATTGTGTAATATGAACAAAAGCCCACCGAAATGCCTTTCTGATGCGCGCACATCATGTCTCTCGATGCACACGCCATGTTGCAACAATGTTATTGAAGAATGTTGTGTTTTCTTGGATTTTTAGCTACACTTGCAATGATATTCGTATATGCACTTTAAGGGCCTAAGATTATCACATTCATCCATGACAAAGTTTATTAAAAAGCAAATGCTCTTTGAAGAAAATAACAAAAAGTAAAACTATGCTAACGGTGGCATCAACTCCCATAAATGTCTGCCATTTAGAGTCCAGAGTGAGACTCTTCATTTCCATCAACTTGCATCAGAAAGGGGGTACACGACTCCCTTGTCAACCTTGTCTCCTGGAGTGTATGACTTTGCATCTTTTTCCACTAATTTTGAATGTAGATTCTTTTCCTTGAAGTTATATAGCTATGTATGGAAAAATCTCTAGAACTTGGGAAAGGTATTGACCACTTAGATCATATCCTACCTAGAAAAAACTTCAGCCTAGAGTTGAAGAGTAGAACTACATCTCCTTTAGAGAAGTCATTTCTTATAATCTTCTTGTCATGGCAATACTTGGCCCTCTCTTTGTATATATATGCATTCTCATAAGTATCAAGATAGAGTTTATATAATTCTTGCAATGTAGTAGTCTCTTCTCTCTGCCTTTTTGCATATTGAAGTTTAGAAATTTGATTACCCACAAAACTTCATTCTCTATATCTAGGGGAAGATGTCATGACTTGCCATAAATAAGTTTGAATTGAGTGGTGCCAACGGTGGTTTTGAATGTTGTTTGGTGTGCTCACAATGCATCCTCAAGTTTCAATGCCCAATACTCCCTTGAGCTAGACCTTGTCTTCTCTAATATCCCTTTGAGTTGTCGATTTGAGACTTCAACTTGCCAAACTTTATGTGGGTGATATGGAGTTGACATTTGTGTTTAACTCCATACTTTCTCAATATATTATTGAATTTCTCTCATTGAAATGAGTGCCTCCATCTGAAATTATAGCTCTTGGAACACCAATGAGGAAAAACAATTTTTTTAAATAATTTGATCTCAGATATGGCATGAGGAGCTTAAGTAGGAATGGCCTCTACCCATTTGAACACATAATCACAAGCAAAAAGGATGACTTTGTAACCATAGGATGATAGAAATGTGCCAATATAATCAAATTCCTATACATCAAAGACTTCAGTTTCAAGAATTGAACTGAGAGACATTTCATCTCTTTTTTAGATTCCTCCTGTCCTTTGGCATCTATCATGAGCTTTCACAAATGCATCACGGAATAAAGTAGGCTTATAAAAGCTTGCATGAAGAATCTTTATTTTTGTTTTCTCTCCTCCAAAATGTCCTCCATAGAGGGAAGAATGACACTCAGCTATATACCTAGGAGTTCTTCATCTTGAATGCATATTCTAATCAACCCATCAGTCTTGTGCTTAAACAATAGCGAATGATCCCAATAATAGAACTTCACATCATTTAGGAAATCCATCTTCAGCTGATAGGTAAGATCTGGGGGAAGTTGTCTGGTTGCAAGATAAATTTTCAAAATTTGCAAACCAAAGTACAAGAATAGATCCTATAGAATATAACTTCTCAATAGGTAGGAAATCATCAATAAGAAGAGAATCTTCTGCAGTAGCGTTGAGACAAGAAAGGTGATCATCTACATTGTTTTCCGTCCCTTTCTTGTCTTTGATCTCTAGATAAAATTATTGAAGTAAAAAAATCCCAAAAATAAGTCTAGGATTTGTACCCTTTTTTGCTCAAGAGATACTTGATTGCAACATGATCCATGTAAACCACAACTTTGGAGCCTACAAGATATTGTCAGAACTTATCAAAAGCATACACATTTATAGGCATCTCCTTCTTAATAGTAGCATATTTGATTCTTCATATATGGTTTTGTTTGCATACTAAATGACATGAAGCTTGTAGTATTGCCTTTGTCCTAGAACTATCCCTATTGCATGATCATTGATGTCACACATGATTTCAAATGGAAGCTACCTGGAAATCTTCATTGAATATGAATTCAACATCCTTTTCTAGTAGATAACATAGTGTTTTTGCAATTTTTTAAATATCATTTATGAACCATATATAGAACCATGCATGTCCCAAGAAACATTGAACTTCTTTCACTATTGTCAGTATGGACATCTTCTCAATAGATTATACTTTTGCTTTAACAACCTCAATGTCTTTATTTGAAATGACATGATCAAGTACAAATCTAGATTGTACCATAAAATGGCACTTCTCCCAATTTAGATCAAGGTTCACTTGCTTGTAAAACTACAAAATATAAGTTATATTTATCTATAAATCATCAAAGGAATTACCATATATACTGAATCATCCATAAATATTTCCATGATCTTTTTTGTGAAATTAGAAAATATGCTAAGTGGTCCCCAACTAAAGGGAGCACCCCCATCTATAAATAGGACCACTTAGAGTTCATTCCAAGTTTGCTCATTCATGCTATTCTAAGTCCTTGCTATAGTTGAGTGTGTTGCAACTCCTTGAGCCCCTTTCTCTCTCTAGTTTACACTCCATTCCATGATTATGAGTGAGTTAGGCCTATTATAAGAGAGCTACTCCCTTGTGCATGTAAATCTCTCATCTTCTCCATATTCCCTATCCCTTTCCTCCATGAAGAAAAGGTGAAGCAAGATTCCCCGAGTGAAGGTGGAGTTGTTGTTGTTACTCTTCAAGGTTGATGAAGAGGTGGTGATCTTCTCCAGGTGAAGGAGAAGGCAAAGCTTGAAGATCCAAGAAGAGTGGAAAAGTCCTTGAAGGAAGAAGACTTGTGCTAGAGTGTGTAAGACCTTGGAAGAAAGTTGAAGACACTTGCAAAGTGGGTAAGTCCTTGGTAAGGTGGATTGCTCTTTGTTCTTGGATGGGTAAGCCCCTTGGTGGTCTTGTGTTGTAACTCTTAATGGTGATAATATAGAGAAAAGCACTTGCAAAGTCCTAGAGGTTGAACTCTCTAGGTAGTGGACTGACTCTCTCCTAGTTTGGAGAGTGGAACCACTCTACATCACCTTGTCAAGTGCTTGCTATTAATCTCTCTCATCCTTTATATGCTTGTTAGTTAGGACTTCAAATTACACTTAAGCTATTTGTTTCAATTTGATATAATTTGAAGGTCTAATATATCTTGTGAGAAATTTGCAGCTCCATTCAACCCCCCTCTAGAGCCCTAGATCCAACAAGTGGTATTTGAGCTAAGGATCTTCTTCAACAATCTCCCACGAGATGAGAAGATGGGATACAATCTAGTTTGTTCTCTCAACCTAGAGGGAGGCTTCTCCATGCGTCCTCCGATCTTTGATGACACCAAATTCCTCTATTGGAAGAGGCGTATGCAGTTCTACATTCAAGGGATGAACTTTGACATGTGGAAGGTGATGGTCACACCTTACAAGGAGTCAACCAGAGATATTACAACATGGAGTGAAGCCACACACTCAAAGAATCCCAACTCAATGCCAAAGCCATAAGCATCCTCTATGCAGCCCTAACCCCAACAGAGCTCAACCAGATCTCATCTTAGGATGCCGCCTATGAGATTTGGGACAAATTGTGCATCACCTATGAAGGCACAAAGCAAGTCAAGGAGGCTAAGATCTACATGTTGAATAGTCTTATAGAGAACTTCAAGATGGGAAAGAAAGAAGGTATTGAGGAGATGTATTCAAGACTCAATGTCATCATCAATGGGCTAGTTGCATTGGGAAACACTTTGGATAGAAGTGTAATCAACTCCAAGATCTTGAGGACTCTACCAAAGAGATGGGAGTCAAAGGTAACCTCCATTGAAGAAGTGAGGATCCTTGGTGACATCCCAGCTGAAGAGCTCATTGGCAACCACCAAGCCCATGAGCCAAGGCTTGAAACACAAGAATTAGAAGACAACCAAGAAGAGAAGGAAGCCAAGAAGATCAAAGATAGTGCTTTCAAAGCACAAGCGGAGGCGGTCATCTCTCAACAAAAACTTTCTTGCTGGACTTCTCCTTCATCCTCTAGTGAATATGATGGCCCAAGTGATCATGAAGCCAAGTACATCAAGGGCAAACACTTCAAGGGAAAGCAAGCCTCCTCCTCTTCCACTCCTAGATGCTACAAGTGTGGGCAAAAGGGACACTACAAGAGTGAATGTCCCAAGTAAAAAAAGTCACACCATAAGAGCAGCTCAAAGAAGGAATAAGAGTACAAGAAGGAGAGCAAATACAAGAGGAAGGACAAGAAGGAGAAGAGACACAAGAATGCAGCTCATGCAACTTGGGAAGCTTCATCTTTAAGTAGCTCAAGCCCTGAAGAAGATGGAGAGTGTCACCTTGCACTCATGGCCTCTACTAGTGAAGAAATTGGTAAGGTAAGTGAGGTAAGTTTGCATGAGTTATCTAAGGAAGCTATTATTGACACACTTATCTCTACTCGTTCATCTTTTTCTAAGTGTAAATCTAAAAGAAAATGGTTAGGAAAAATCATTGATGATCTATATGCTAAAATTAAAATTCTTAAATTGAATGAGAAAACAAATATTGAGAGTATTGATAATTTGCAAGGGCAATACCTTGATCTTGAGCTCCAATACAATGAGGTTGAAGTTGAGAATGGAATCTACCTTAAGAATATTGAAAATATTAAGGAACAAAACCAAAATTGCCTTAAAGAGCTTGAAATAGTTACAACTGAAAATGATGAATTTAAGCTCCTTATTGATGCTCGTAGAGAAGAGAGAGATGTCTATCTTAAAGAAACCCAAACGCTTAAATCTGAAAATGCTAGTTACTTGGTCAAGTAAATGATCTATCTTCTAGACCTTTATTGCCTAGTGTTAATGTTGCTTCTATATCTCTTGAAAAGGATTCATATTTAACAAAAGCTTTATGTCTTGAGGCTGATCTTGTGCATGCTAGGGATGACATATCTAGTTTATCTTCTATCATTATTTCCTTAAATGATGATAACCATAGATTAAGAGCATCCATACAAAAAATCCTCATAGGGAAGAACTCCCTAAATGAAATCCTTGACCATTCTACCAAACAAAGTGGTACTAGTGGTTTGGGATTTGTAGGGGGGTATCAAAGGGCAAGAGCAAAGCCAAAGGTAAGAAAAAGAGCAAGGAGACCTCTTTCTTTGTAGGAGAGTCTTCCGGCACTAAGAATCCAATGGTTTGTTCTTATTGAAAATGTGATGATCATTACTCTACTTATTGTCCTTACAAGCCTAAGGGGACCAACCCAAAGATAAAATGGGTCCCCAAGATAACTCTAGATCCCAAAGTTTGAGTTGGGAACCAAAATTCTCCTTTCTTGCAGGACAAAGGAAGATGGATTGTTGATAGTGGCTGCACTAAGCATATGATAGGTGATATAATCCATTTCAACAACTTCACCAAAAAGTAAGGAGGATCAGTCACCTTTAGGGACAACAAGAAAGGTAAAGTCAAAGGTGAGGGTGATGTAGATGAATCCTTGTGTATCAAGAAATGTTCTTTTTGTGTATGGCATACATCACAATTTAATTAGTTTTAGTTAACTGTGTGATAATGGTTACCTTGTGTTATTTACTTCCTTTGAATGCTTGATTCTAGATTCCCTCACCTACCAAGTTATATATGAGAGAACCAAAAGTGGTAATCTTTATGTTATTGTTCTTGACTCTATTAAGCCTATTGTTGGTAGATGCCTTGTAGTCAACTCGAATGATATTTCTCTTTGGCACCACCAGCTTGGTCATGTAAATATGCATCAGTTGAAGAAGTTGAGCAAAAAGTACTTGGTCAAGGGACTTCCCAAACTGGATTTTAAAAAGGATGGGGAATGCCAACCTTGTACCCAAGGAAACCAAACCAATTCCTTCTTCAAATTCAAAGGATTCCTTAGTACCAAGTGAGCTCTTGAGCTTCTTCACATTGATCTATTTGGACCAATGAGAACTCAATTGCTTTGTAGTTCCAAGTATTGCCTTGTTATTTTTGATGATTTTTATAGATATACTTGGACCTTCTTTCTCGTTTCTAAAAGTGATACGCTTGATGTTTTCTCGAGCTTTTATAAATGAGTTGATAATGAAGCTTCCTGCCGCATTAATTCCATCCGTAGTGACCATGGGGAGATTTTGAAAATGAGCTTTTTGAGCATTTTTGTTAAGAATCTGGTTATGCACACAACTTCTCTTCACCTCAAACACTTCAAAAAAATGGGGTTGTAGAGAGGAAGAATAGATCTTTACAGGAGATGGCTAGGACCATGCTTCTAGAGTATGATACTCCAAAGAAGTTTTGGGCTAAAGCTGTTAGCACCTCATGTTTTGTGCAAAACTAGGTTTTACTCATCCTTCACTGAAGAAAACCCCCTATGAGTTATGGCGTGGTAGGAAGCCTTCTATTGAGTATCTCCATGTTTTCAAATGTCCTTGTTTTGTTTTGAATACAAAAGATTCTCTCGACAAGTTTGATCTGAAATCTTACAGAGCTTTCTTTATTGGCTATAACACTACTAGAAAGGATTATAGAGTTTTTAATGTTGATCTTGCAATCCATTAATGTAAAGTTTATTGAGACTAACCCCTCTATTACCAAAGATATTGTTCAAAATGATGATGTTTAAGGTGAAGTAATTCCTATTCTAAAAGAGCTCAACATCAACCAGAATGGAAAAGAGGTGGCCACTCAAGTAGAAGAGAAAGACACTGAGAAGAATGATCCAGCCCCCCATTTTGATAAGAATCATCAAAAGGAGATGATTTTAGGTGATCCATTTGAAAGAGTGAAGAAACGGGCTACATTCAACAAAGAACCAACCAACAATGCCTTCATCTCACAACTCGATCCTAAGAATGTCAAGGAAGCTCTTGGGGATGAAGAATGGATCCTAGCTATGCAAGAAGAGTTGGAACAATTTGAAAAGAACAAAGTTTGGACCCTTGTGCCAATACCAAGTGATAGAAAGATCATTGGAACCAAATGGGTCTACCCAAAGAAGCTTGATGAAAGCGGAAAAGTGGTAAGGAACAAAGCAAGGTTAGTGGTTCAAGGCTATAACCAATAGGAAGGTATATATTTTGATGAGACATATACACCTGTAGCTAGATTTGATTCCATTTATATGTTGCTTTCTTTTGCTAGTTATAAACACTTTCTTATATATCAAATGGATGTTAAAAGTACATTTTTGAATGGTACAATTGAAGATGAAGTGTATGTTGCACAACCTCTGGGCTTTGAACATGATAGTCTACCTAACCATGTTTATTTGTTGCAAAAAGCTCTCTATGGACTCAAACAAGAACCAAGGGCTTGGTATGAGAATTTAAAGAACTTTTTGTTAGATCATGGGTATATCATGGGAAAAGTGGATTCTACCTTATTTCTAAAGTAGACTTCTAACAATTTTCTTATCATACAAATATATGCTGATGATATCATTTTTGGCGGAACTAACCTTGATCTTTGTAAAGAATTTAGTAATCATATGCAAAGTACATTCGATATGAGTATGATGGGTGAACTCACGTTCTTCCTCGTCTTTCAAATCAAGCAAACCAAAGATGGGAACTTCATCAACCAAGGAAAGTACACAAGTGAACTACTCAAGTGCTTTAGGATGGAGAACATCAAGCCGATGGACACACCCGTGTCAAACACTGTCAAACTTGACAAAGACGAAGAAGGTGAGAATGTAGATGAGAATCTCTATAGAGGTATGATTGGAAGTTTACTTTACTTAACTGCCTCTAGACCTGATATAATGTTTAGTGTTGGCTTGTGTGCTTGCTTTCAATCAAATCCTAAGAAATCACATCTTATAGATGTTAAGAGGATTTTAAGGTACTTAGCCAAAACCCAAAATTTTAGACTATGGTATCCCAAGTTAAGGGACTTTACTCTTACTTCTTATAGTGATGTGGATTATGTAGGGTGCTTGATTGATAGAAAGTGCACAAGTGGCACGTGTTTCCTCCTAGGACCATGCTTGGTGTCTTGGTTCTCCAAGAAACAGAGCACAGTGGAATTATCAACCACCGAGGCTGAATACATTGTTGTCGGGAGTTGTTGTGCCCATGTCATATGGATGAAGCAAATGCTCCAAGAATTTAACATTCATTTTGATGCTTCTGCTATCTATAATGATAATATGAGTGCAATTAACTTGCCATATAATCCTATCTTGCATAGTAGATCTAAACATATAGAGTATCATCATCATTTTCTCTGTGATCACATTGCCAAAAAGGATATCTATATCACGCATGTGGACACGAAAAATCAGTTGGCGAACACTTTCACTAAACCTCTAGCTAGAGAACAATTTAACTTTATTAGATCAAAATTTCTTATAACTACTTTGAATGAATCTAATATGCCTTCTAGCTAGCTGTCATCTATCATATATGCTTTACCTCTGTTTTGATCATCTTTGCTTGGTAATATGCTAAAAATCTATTTTTCATGTTCATTTTGCCTTTTTTGGGGTATTTTTCGCAAATGCATGTTTTATTGCAAAAAAGTACCCAATGATGAGTGATATGTGCCTAAGTATGTTCAAAATACATAATGGACTTGAAAAATAAATTTAATTAGCACTCTAATGGGTAGAAACTAAGTTTTTTGGTTTTAGGTCAAGTTGACCATTGGTCGAGTTGCCAACTCAACTAATCGATCGCCGAGAGCTTTTTAAAAAAAGCCTATCAGTCACGTTTTTGAGTTCACATAATTCGACTGATGGCCGGGCTAGAGCATTCTTAAGTTGGGTTCGGCTGACTATTCTCCCTCTCAACTAGAGAAAATTCGAATGATTCTACCTCCATATGCCCTAAGCCCTCTACCCTTACCCTTCCCTTCCTCAATCTAGCCCTAATTTGACCTAGCTCGACCTTCCTAGACCTTGCCTCTTGCTAAACCTAGGTATGTGACGGTTTTGGTGGTGAGTTTTATCTCTTTCTCTCTCCTTCCTCTCTTTTTCATCTCCATGGCATTCAATAGGAGGAAGAGAGCCACCCCACTAATGCACCATCTTCTTCATTCTCCTCCTACTTGATTCCATTTGATGACACTCTTTTTGTCTCAAAGGAGGCTATAAATAGGTATAAGGACCTCCTTCCCCAGAAACCTTTCCCTTTTCATGCCCTCTTTGAGCCTAACCCTAGACACCAAGATGTCATAGATCAAGTAGTGGAGTTGATCAACGTTCACCATCTTTCTGCCTTAGGTGTTGAACGTGCATGCTACAACAATTTCATAACTAGCACGAAAGCAGTTCATGAATTCTACGCTAACTTGTGTTGGAATTATGACACCCTCGTACCCCCTCCTAATACTCAAGTGGTCCTCACATAAATGATAGTAGGGAAGAAATTCCAAGTCTCATAGGATACCCTGAACATCTTCTTCTCAAGTACGGATGAGACTAACACCTGGCATAAGGATTACCCCAAGTATTTTGAGCTAATCGAGCCTGAGGGTTTCTACAAGTAATATGATCTCACTCTTCTTGATATTTATATATTCTTGAATAAGCCTCAATTCCCCTATAATAAGAAGTGCACCCTTCCCTCCTCAGCCTTGGATCTCAAGAGATGCATCCTTTCCCTAGTTGTTAACTGTGATATCCATCCAAAGATACATCAGACGGAAATTGTCGAAAGCACTACAGTGATCATGTATTATCTCTTAGAGAATGTCAAAGTCAAATGTTCTAGATACATCCTCCACCACATGACCTAATTCGACTCAGGCAAGAACACCTGTAGCACCCACCCTCCCTAAAACCCTAATATGTGGTCTATTTCAGCTTGCCACTGGCAAATCTCTTTTCCACGACTTTCATCACAAACCTACCCAAAAAGGATTTTGTATCAGTGAGACCACTATTCAGAAGTATGTGCCTATCCTCTCCTCCACCACACCTGGTGCCTCTGCCTCTAACTCTACCCCTACTTGAGCACCTCTACCACATCAGCCTACCTGACCTGCCCGTGCCTCGTTCCATGTGTCAAATTGAGATGACACCCACTATCATTAAGATAACAAGTGTACAATCAACATGCAGAAACAATTATTAATAGTGGATTACTGAAAATCACTAAAATTTAAAACCATTTATAAAAAGATCCATTACCAGAAAACTCTTTAAACAAGAACCAAAGTATTATAATTACATACTGGTCCACATTGTACATTCCATGTACCATCTCTTCTCGAGGAACATATATAAAACACTTTGCCTTAATAAAAGCACAAGTAAAAAAACCCTCGAGGCATTCGAGCCAAAATCTCAGATCGATTAAAAGAACATTATCCACTGACTCCTAGGACCTGAGAGTACAGAGACGACACATAGGATTTTCTATAAAAAGCTTGACAGCCAATATCCCCACCTGGGATATCATTGTTGTCCCCGTTGTTGCTGTTGTTGTTGTTCTTCCCTTGCTACAGAGTTTCTGCCCCTTCGTCTGTGTCTACCTAAAAATGTTGGATCCCACAGGGGTGAGACAACTTATAAAATTTCCCCAACGAGATATATAACTTTCCACCGAAAACATTATTATTGTAGTTAATATAAATAAATTGAGCAGTGGAATCATATATTCAACAGCAGATTAGAGCAACATTCTTACTTAAGCATTTCAACTATAACTTGATAAAGCAGCTTGAGTATTGGATAAGTGACATATATAATATTTATCCATCTAGATCATGCTAAGAAAGATAACATCAACCAGTGATTCTCATGTTTCAATCTTAAGCAAATATGCTACATGGCTGATTACATTTTACAACCATACTTAAGGTCTGAGGAGATGAGGTATACCACTCATACTCCAACCGACCATTGCGAAATCAAAATCGGTACCATACATAGGTCAATGGAAGAGCTGGCTTCCATGACCTCATCCTTGTTGGATAAATTGGATATTATGATAAATCCCTTTGTTTCGATGATGACAAACATTTCATTCTTATTAATCTAACAAGCTACTTGAGTGTGCAGGACTAAGCAGGATGACAAAGTAGCAAGGGAAAATCCAAGAGCTTACTTAGTTATATTTTCATGCAATGTAATCAATGTTGTAAAACTTGTACAAATATATAATGTACAAGTACTTAGAATTGCATGTAAATCAAGCGTTAGATTTTCCCTAGCCAAACACCATATTTAGACATGTCATCCCATTTAATTAGGATCACCTTTGCACACTCACACATATAATTAGTGCTTAAATTGAAACCTTGAAACAGGATCATTCTCGGTCGACAAACTCCTCGACCGAGACACTCTCGGTCGACAAACTCCTCGACCGAGAAAGATCCAAAGTAGCCGTTAGACACAATAGACAAAGTAGTTGGCAGTTGCAAATGAACGTTATTCCAGAGAGCCTGTCGGTCGACAAAACTTCGACTGAGTAGGTGTCTCGGTCGACCATTCCTCGACCGAGATGGTCTCTGACAGCAACTGCAGAATAAATTAATTAGCCGTTGTTAAAGCAACAACTTTGTACCTAACGGCTAGTTAAGCACTTAGAAACCCCTAGAAGTTGTCTAGAACGTCCTTAAGCATACTTAGGCCATTCCTATAAATAGGACAAGCCATAGGACACTAGATTTCACTTGTTACACTTGAGAATACACTTGAGCATACTTGAGCAATCTCTTGCAAGCAATTTGAGCACTGTGATCATTGGCCTACATTCTTCTTAGCTCAATCTCGTGTCCTATAGGCTAGATTCTCCTATCCACTGCAATTACAAGTTCACATACTTGGCTAGGAGATCTTACGCTTGATCTAGGCATATCAAGCCTCGGGCTTACAGGATAAGTTGTAATTTCCGTTTCCTGTCTTGTTCCTGTTTATCTTTTGTACTCTCCTTGCTACTCCTAGGGTTGGAGGCTGCGGATTGGAGAGGGTTGACTTCTCAGGTGGAGAAGGGGACTTCAAGTTACTTCAAGAAGGCTATCGCAAGGGAAGCTACTTCAGAAGGCTGGTGCAACGGGAGTTGGTGCATCTACTTCAAGGGAAGGCTGCTTCAAGGTTGGCGATTACTTCTATGTGAAGGCTGCTTGAAGGGTTTAGGAAAAGAGATTGTATTTTATGTAAATTCCTTGAAGAGGTAATAAAATAAATTTCTTTTCAAATCCCAGTTGGGTAAGCAACCGGGTAGTGGATTGACGGCTATAGTATTTGCTATAGTTGGAACCACTCTAAACCTTGCGTCTCCTTGTCCAATATTTACACTGTGGTTGTTTGAGTTCAATAATTGTTAAATTATCTATAAAACTCTATTCACCCCCCCTCTAGTAGTTTTCAATTGGTATCAGAGCAAGGCTTCAAGGAACCCTAACCAGGTCTTGAAGAATGGAGGGAAATGGTGAAAAGTGCTTGGACAAAACCACTACATGCTGCAATTGGTGTTTGGGAACAAGCCACAAAACAACCGGATGTCCATGGAGATCAAAGGAAGAGGATAAGCACAAAGAATGCCTTATTGCTACAACTAGTGAAGAAGAAGAAGAAGAAGAGGTAAGTCTTTTTGATTTATCTAAAGAAGAACTAGTTGCTATTATTGAAGAAACACATAATAAATATGTTGAGTGCAAAAAGAAATTAAAGAAATCAAATAAGGAAAATGATAATCTAAATGTTAAACTTCTTGCTCTTGCATCTGAAAATGAGAATCTTAAAGAGGGAAATAAATTTTCTGATCTTAAGTTAAAATCTATGGAAGCCGACTGCAAGCTCCTTTCTGTTGAAAATTCAAACTTACAGACTCAAGTAAACGATCTTCAGAAACAACCATTATTGTGCACCCATATAGATTATGACACTATTGTTAAAGAAAGAAATTTATTGTCATCAAATCTAGACCAAGAAAAAATAGACATTAAGAAAAGAATGGATGAGATTGCCAAGCTACAACAACAAGTTCGTAGTTTGAATAACCATGGCATTCTTGATCAAATTCTAGATAATCCCTATCAACAAATTGGGAGAAGGGGACTAGGTTACAAGCCTAAAGGAAAATCTCATCAACAACCTAGTCAGAGGAAGTCACAAACCCAATCTATATATGTACCTAAAAGGACATCCTCACCCAAAGACAACATAGGACACAACCATAGAAAAAGATATGAAGTTGACTCAATATGTTGTCATTACTGTTTGCGCCTTGGTCACTATTCATTTTCATGTCCTTATAAGAGAAAAGATGTAGAGTTAGTTTGGATTCCAAAACTTCCAAACTAAATGAACAAAATCAAGTTGAGATATGACCAAAGACATTAGTTGCATATTTCTATGTCTATCTCAACTCTACATAATTACAAATATAAATGAAATTAATATTAGTTTGTTCCCTAGATGATTTAAAGTCAAATGAAAAGAAAATTCCTATTTTCATATGATTTTTCGTAAAAGTATTTTCTGGTCTACACATATACTAATTATAAAATGGAATTATCATTGTATGCTTTATACCATGCTTTCATCATTGGGTACGCATAGAAAATTGTTTGCAAGCCAGCAAAATAACTTATTAGTTATATGTTATTGCTTGCAACAAAATCTCTAACTCAGTATTTTTGAAATAATTAATTATGTCTCAAATTAAGTAGTATGCTTCAACTTGATATTTAAATTTTATGCAGATATTAGACTCAATATATTCAAATCTGAATAATATCTGCAAAATTTGCCTCTTGGTCAAAATAAAACTTGACTAAGGGGCGCTATGGTCGTAGTCAAGGGCGACCTAAAATAAGCTTCGACAAAAATTGCTTATTTTGGAAATTCTCTTTGGACCTAATCTTAATATAAATTTTTCTTGAAAATTAAAACATTTGCTATCATTTAAGCTTTAAATTATCCCAATATTACTCCCTTAGAATATCCATATTTCAAACCAATACCACTTGTCATGAAGATAGGGGAACTTATTATGCAATAAATCTGAAACCTGCATGTAGGATAGTAAACCTCATTGTTTCCACCAACATACATCCTAGAGCCAATAAATCTGAGGTCCCTATTTTCCGCATGTGTCTAATTTATGCTATCATAAAAGAAATTCCTACAAACTTCATTCGCATAATACTTAAAAACATGCTTGAGTTTTCTGGCAATCCACCGTATGCCGATTTTGTATGCCAGATCACTCAACATTGTCTTAAGTTACAAATTGAAGATATGGGGTATACATGGGAGCGTAGACCACCAAAAATAAGTAAGAATACCGTAGAGAAGATGGGGATTGACTTTGGTCATAAAAGGGCAAGAGTAGAAGGAGAATCATCACATCAAGATATACCACCACCCCCTCCTCCTATAAATCTTTCTGTTGATCCCATACAAAATACTCTCACTTATCTTGTCGGCTCCCAATATCATCTTAGTAACCAACTCAACTATACCCACCATGCCATGACATACTTGAATCAAAGAATGCAAAATCTTTCTCCAAGCCAAACCGATGAATATCCGCATTCTTTAAATCCTGGCATGCTCAACCCATTTAACCCTTCATACAACTACTATCAACCTCCACCTCCACCATCAATGGATCTTGCACACACTCAATTTTCCTCCATACAATTGCAAGATATAGCGGCTCACTTCCGATTTGACCGAGTTCCCACATTTCTGGAAGCATATGCGTTAACTATGTCAGGTGCTTTAGATTGGCAAACTCTGGTCAAATATTATGGAGCCGAGCCATTCCTTGGAAAAGATCCGGACATCGATGTCATTCTTAAATCTTTCCAGTGAAGTGTTGGAGTTGTACTAGTTGTAATGACAATGATTGTAATATTTTTCCATGCTATTGAATGAAGTTTGCCATCTTTGCCTGATTCAAATGGTTATTTTTTTTTCATATAAGACATCTTCAAAAATATGGATTATAAGTTCATTATTGTAGAGCATAACAAATAACGGGAGTAATAATTAAAACAGGCAATTATCAAAACTGTGGCTAAATTGACAAATGACAAAACAGTTCTCCAGAAACATCCTCGGTCGAGAAACGAGTCGATCGAGAACACTGTCGGTCGAGCAATTGTCGACCGACTGGGTTTCTGTTTTTCCAGACTGACATAAATTGCATACATCTTTGTTAAATCTTGGAGATCATCTACAACATTTTATATATTTGCTTAGTATTCAAACTTTCATTTGAGATATCTATCTAAGGGGGAGCAAAGCATAAGAAAAAGGGGGAGATCATCAAAACTTTGACCATTTGATTAAAGAAGCTTACAAAAACATTGTAATCACCATGTGTAGCTGAAAATTTTCAATTTATGAATTTATTTGACAATGGTATCTAGTACTTGAAGGAACTCTCTACCCAAAACAGGGCTTAACATCCCTTGCTTTTGGATGGAGACATTTTTATGTACTCTAAGCTTAGAGGAGTCTCATTTAATCTAGGGCTTAACATCCTTTGATACATGAGAAATCAATATACATTCATCATGAGCTTAAGGGAATCTCATATCATTTTCAGGGCTTAACATCCCTTGTAAAATGGGAGAGAAATCTATATACATATTCCATGAACCTAACATGATCTCATATCATTTCAAGGCTTAACATCCTTTGTAAATGAATTGAGAAATAAATTGTGGCTAAATTAGACAAAAATGACATAAATCCCTGTTTCTAATAGGATATGTAATTAAGGGGGAGCTTAATATAAAATTAAGGGGGAGACGAAATAAAATGTTCATATTAGATATCTTTTTGAAATGACAAAGGGGGAGAAAGAATATAAAATCAAAAATATAAATAAGTTTCATCTTCTTGTAAAAACAAGAATGGCTACAAAAGGTAATCCTCAGGTATGAAACTCACATGCTTTATATTTCCTTATTTCATATTTTAGGAAATGTTTGTCATCTTCAAAAAGGGGGAGATTGTTGGATAAATTGGATATTATGATAAATCCCTTTGTTTCGATGATGACAAACATTTCATTCTTATTAATCTAACAAGCTACTTGAGTGTGCAGGACTAAGCAGGATGACAAAGTAGCAAGGGAAAATCCAAGAGCTTACTTAGTTATATTTTCATGCAATGTAATCAATGTTGTAAAACTTGTACAAATATATAATGTACAAGTACTTAGAATTGCATGTAAATCAAGCGTTAGATTTTCCCTAGCCAAACACCATATTTAGACATGTCATCCCATTTAATTAGGATCACCTTTGCACACTCACACATATAATTAGTGCTTAAATTGAAACCTTGAAACAGGATCATTCTCGGTCGACAAACTCCTCGACCGAGACACTCTCGGTCGACAAACTCCTCGACCGAGAAAGATCCAAAGTAGCCGTTAGACACAACAGACAAAGTAGTTGGCAGTTGCAAATGAACGTTATTCCAGAGAGCCTGTCGGTCGACAAAACTTCGACCGAGTAGGTGTCTCGGTCGACCATTCCTCGACCGATATGGTCTCTGACAGCAACTGCAGAATAAATTAATTAGCCGTTGTTAAAGCAACAACTTTGTACCTAACGGCTAGTTAAGCACTTAGAAACCCCTAGAAGTTGTCTAGAACGTCCTTAAGCATACTTAGGCCATTCCTATAAATAGGACAAGCCATAGGACACTAGATTTCACTTGTTACACTTGAGAATACACTTGAGCATACTTGAGCAATCTCTTGCAAGCAATTTGAGCACTGTGATCATTGGCCTACATTCTTCTTAGCTCAATCTCGTGTCCTATAGGCTAGATTCTCCTATCCACTGCAATTACAAGTTCACATACTTGGCTAGGATATCTTACGCTTGATCTAGGCATATCAAGCCTCGGGCTTAAAGGATAAGTTGTAATTTCCATTTCCTTTCTTGTTCCTGTTTATCTTATGTACTCTCCTTGCTACTCCTAGGGTTGGAGGCTGCGGATTGGAGAGGGTTGACTTCTCAAGTGGAGAAGGGGACTTCAAGTTACTTCAAGAAGGCTATCGCAAGGGAAGCTACTTCAGAAGGCTGGTGCAACGGGAGTTGGTGCATCTACTTCAAGGGAAGGATGCTTTAAGGTTGGCGATTACTTCTAGGTGAAGGCTGCTTGAAGGGTTTAGGAAAAGAGATTGTATTTTATGTAAATTCCTTGAAGAGGTAATAAAATAAATTTCTTTTCAAATCCCGGTTGGGTAAGCAACCGGGTAGTGGATTGACGGCTATAGTATTTGCTATAGTTGGAACCACTCTAAACCTTGCGTCTCCTTGTCCAATATTTACACTGTGGTTGTTTGAGTTCAATAATTGTTAAATTATCTATAAAACTCTATTCACCCCCCCCCCTCTAGTAGTTTTCAATCCTGTCCCGGTCAATGCGAGACCACATGTAGGACATCTAGTGTCTCTGCTAAATAGCTTGCCAGGGTATAGTGGCATCTTCTCTATAGAGTTACAGCGGCGACTGTACTCTCTTCACAATCGAGAGATTTCGTGTTTATCTCCATCAATCCGACATTAACATCATCAGGTGATTTGTGATACATCCATTCCGGCACATATAATGAAGGATTGAGAGGTTTAATGTTTACCTTCCATCAATTCCCCCATTAGGGCGTACGGATATTTTCGCCCATCACCCCACATATTAAAAAATATGCGATCTCCAAGAGATCCCGTAGGAAAACCTATTTCACCATCACCAACTACTGACGATGATGGATCTATGGTCAGAACACTACATGCATAGCTTTCACTTGATTAATTAAGTACATTATCATATTCTTTTAGCATCAACCAAGTTTTCAAACATAACTTATTATAACAAATGCCATAAAGAAACATGCACTACTTTCATCAAGTACTTCTCAGTCTTTATATGACATTGGGATCTCAGTCCCTCATTTCAATACTGGGAATTATCATCCCTTCACAATCTCAATACCATAATCATATAGATCTAGGTATTCAAACACTTAGCTCATCACTGAACACTGTTACCACTTTTTCAGGTAATTATCACCTTCAGGTTATCTAACCAAGGTAAACATGACACTTGCTATACAAGCATCTCTTATGGCACTTGAGGCTACCTCTTACTAAGCAACAAGGCTTATTATGGAACACAAGGACCAATAAACAATTTCAATAAATAAAGCATCATGGCTCATACCTGGCTATGTTCATCATCTCATGATACCTGCATGGTTAGTACAAATGATAACAGTTACATCAATTATATATCAACACCATGCAACACAAAGTAATACCACTATTCCCTTTTTAGGATTAGTGTTTCCATTCCATATCAATCAGGGATACTCATCCCATTAACCCATATTAGGATTATGGATTATCATCATATTACCCAAAAATTAGGGTTTACTATTCATCCCAATTAGGGTTTATCATCAAAATAGGGTTACTCATGTCATCACCCTAAATTCATATCACATCATCCCCCTAGATTAGGGTTTCACTCAGAATTGCCCTAAATTAGGGTTTGAGTTCATCAATCAACTCAATAAGGGTTTTATGATCTCTTTATTAAGGATCATACCCTAATTATATATCCCATTCATTTTTAATGTACTGGCCATGATTATTATACATGTATCAATATCTTTCTCTCATCTTCTTCTAGGATGTCCACTACTCAATTCTTGATTAGATTGAGTCTACTCTTTATTCAAATTCGTGCATTTAGGGTTAGCATGATGTATTGAATTATTGCATCATTATGCATCAATGATTAATCCCACTAAGGGTACCACTCAACTAAGTACATTAGGTGTCCAAATGGTTTGATCAATTGAACCTTCAATTACATGAGGTATCCAATTGGATTGACCAATTGAACCTTCAATCACATTAGATATTCAAATGGATTGGCCAATTGAATCTTTAATTACATTAGGTATCCAATTTGATTGACCAATTGAACCTCAAAAGGTTTTGATTACTTAGACCCCAAACAGTCTTAGTCTCTCAGAACTCAAATGGTTTGAAACCGTTTGGGCAAATTGCCCTTGAAACCGTTTAAGCAAGAAATGTGTTGAAACCAAATGGACTTGGGTCTCCAAACGGTCTTGAGACCATTTGGTCCAAACCCTCTCAAAACCAAATGGACCAAAAAGGTCTTCCATCATTTAATCAATTCAGGGTTTCAGTCAATGAACCGCCTATCAATTGAATCATTGATTCATTCATCAATTGAACCATTGAATCACCCTTCAATTGGACCATCAATTAGGGTTTTGAACCCAATTGAACTAGGATTTATAAACAAGAAACCAACAATTAGGGTTTTGAAATCGAGGAACCATCAATGGTTGACATAGTGAAACTAATTCCATTGAAATTGTTGAATCATCATTAAACCATGATATGACCTAAATTCAAACGGTCTTGAGGTCGTTTGGATGACCTCCAAATGGTATTGAGACCATTTGACCCATCCCATTATTGAAATTTATGAAATTCAATTAGGGTTTGCATCATTGAATCGATCATCAATGGAGCTATTGATTGTATTTCAATTTGATATCACTGGATCTTCAACCATCCAATCATACTCAACCATAGACCTCCAAACGGTCTTGGTTGACCTCCAAATGGTCTTGAGACTATTTGGGTGACCTCCAAACGGTCTTGAGACTATTTGGGTTAGTCAACCCAAAAATTGAATCCATCAATTGAGAATTTCAACACTTCAACCCGATTGAATTTTGTAATTGAAAGATCTTCCATTCTTGGAACCTTCAAGATCAAATTAATTGAAACCATTGGATCAACATCCAATTACATCAGAATATTTATCCAAATGGTCAACTGTTGGTCAGCCTCTCCAAACGGTTTGAAACTGTTTGGTTTCTAACGGTTTGTTGAAACCGTTTAACCAATTCCATTGAAACCGATTGGTCTCAAATTTTGAAACCGTTTGCCTATGATATTAATTGAGATGTGTGCTTGATATTCTGTCATCATCATCAAGCTTCATCCCCTAGAATTCTACTGCCATTATCATGGTAGTTTCATCAATTAATCAAAGGAATTTCAAGAAGAACAATTGAACCAAATGAATTGAAGAATTGAATTCAATAACAATGATTAAGGGTTCAAGTTATATAACCCACCTTCAAATGAGCTTCAAAGATTGGAGCTTCACTTGAACAATGGTGTAAGAAGATTTCTAAAACCACAAGGTTCGTTCCTCAAGCTTTTGAGTGAAAAGGATTGGCTAGAATTGAAGATTGATTGAAGAAAGTAAGAAATCAAGCATTGATTTGTGATTTCCACCATGAATTTGAGGTGAAAGGGGATCATGGAGCTTACTACAGTTTGGGGGTCGTCCTACTGTTTCTCCAAAGATCCCTTGGTTGTTTGGAAAGCAAAGAATGAAAGAACATTCGAGAAAGAGTCTTTGGTGGAGTGGAAAATTGGATATATATAAAGGATTTTCAAGGAGAGAGAAAGTTTATAAAATTCCTTCAACTCCCCAATTTGATGCCACACACTCCCCTCAAATCCTTGTATATTAGGGAAACTCCCTTTGCCTTTTATTCCTCTTCATTATCCATGAATTAAAGGAAAATAAAATTAAGCACCTTAACCCTTATAATAATAATATCCAAAAATTAATGGATATTACTTTTCTTTATTTTATGTGAGTGGGTTATCCACTTGCTTTGAGATATTTCGTGGCCTTTTCAAGGCACAAGGAAGTTCACACTTATGAAAATTCATCCTTCACCTTTTTATTAAAGGGTACTTCAATTATTTTATATATTTTTGCATTAAATTGAATTAGGGTTTCAATTATGCTTAAATCTTAATTATTTTAATATCAAGATTCTCTCTCCTCCAAAGAGACTCAAATGAGATTCCCCTCTCATTTTCTTGCCTCTACATGATGCCAAGAAATATTAGGGACCTTATTGAAGTGATAATTTGCATATTGAACCCTAGGTTTTGGGTAAATTGCACATTACACCAAAACTAGGTTTTAATGCACAAACATTGCTTAATCAGCTCTGTCTTGGTATTCAGGCTTTCACAAGCCATTCCTCTACATCATCTTCATTCTAATGATGCTTCAACACATTAGAAAATATTATCATGCACAATTTGCAATTTAACCCCTCAACTTGGGTAATTTGCATTTTATTCCAAATTAAGTAAAATATCATTTCAACATTATTCAAAAAGGTCTAAAATTGAAATATGAGTTCCTCTTGAGCCTTAATTACTTTTCAAAATATAAGAGCAAGCATATAATCTACTTTATTAAGCAAAACATCTAGGGTTAAAGCGTAACCCAGGTCAGGGATGTTACAAGTTATTCACCCCTTACAAGGATTTCGTCCCCGAAATCGTTAAGAGAAAAGAGTAGGGTACTTCCTTCTCATTTCTTCCTCTAGCTCCCACGTAGCTTCTTCAATGCCACAATGATGCCAGAGAACTTTTACAAGACATATGTCTTTCTTTTTTAGCTTTTTGATTCTTCTATCAAGAATCAACACAGGTCCTTCAACATATGATATATCATCATTTAGTTCTACTTCCACAGGTTGCAGAACTAACTCTGTGTCAAGATGACACTTTCTCAACATGGAGATATGGAACACTGGGTGCAATCTATGCAGATCAGGTGGCAACTCCAGCTTATAGGCTACCTTTCCCATCCTCTCAATGATTGGATAAGGCCCTATAAATCTAGGAGCTAACCTGCCCTTCTTCCCAAATCTAAGGATACCTTTCCAAGGTGAGACCTTGAGGTATACTTTGTCTCCAACTTAGAATTCTAAGGGTCTACGAAGCTTATCAGCATAAGATTTCTGCCTATCCTTAGCAGCTTTCAACTGTTGTTGTATTACTTTAATCTTCTGAGTTGTTTGATGTACTAGCTCAGGACCCAAAAGTTGGTACTTTCCTGTTTCATACCAACATAAAGGAGATATACAATGTCTACCATATAATGCCTCATATGGTGCCATATCAATATTGTGTTAATAGCTATTATTCTAAGCAAATTCTATCAAGCTCAGGTGTAGATCCCAACTTCCTACAAACTGAAGGACACATGCCCTAAGCAAGTCCTCCAAAGTTTGTATAGTCCTCTCAGATTGCCCATCTATCTGAGGATGAAAGGCTGTACTAAACCTTAATTGCGTACCCAAAGCTTTATGGAGTCGCTCCCAAAAATGACTCGTGAACTGGGGACCTCTATCAGAAACAATAGTAGCTGGAACCCCGTAAAAATGCACTATCTCATCTATATATATTTGTGCAAGCTTCTCAACAGTGTAGGTTGTTTTGACAGGAAGGAAATGTGATGCCTTTGTCAACCTATCAACCATCACCCATATGTAATCATGACTTTTGGCTGTTCTAGGCAAACCAACCACAAAGTCCATGGTTACATGATCCCATTTCCATTGCGGTATAGGCAGAGGTTGCATTGTTCCTACGGGCTTTTTATGTTCAGCTTTAACCTAATGACACACCGGACATCACATAACAAACTCAGATACATCTTTCTTCAATCCAGGCCACCAATACATATCTTTTAAGTTATGATACATCTTGGTGCTACCTGGATGCATGGCATACATTGAAGAATGAGCCTCCTCCAAGACTAACTTCCTTTGGTTATCGACATCAGGTACTACCATCCTACCATGGTAATAGACTACCTGATCCTCTGACTCATGAAAACCATCTTGTTTCTCACTACCATACTCTGATCTAATATGTTGAATCACGGTATCATTTTGTTGTGCTTCTTTAATCTGCTGCCTCAGAGTAGGTTTTACTTGCATCTTATCTAATAGCCCGGCTAACAACGATACCTTAAGCTCTATATTGTTTTGCCTTAAGGAGATAAGCATATCTCTTTTAAAGCACACTAAGGAGTTCAACTGTGATTTATCTAAGGCTGGTGTTGCTGATTTCCTACTTAGTGCATCAACAACTACATTAGCTTTCCCTAGATGATAATCAATTGTAAAATCATAGTCCTTGATTAATTCCATCCAGTGGCGTTGCCTCATGTTCAACTCATGCTGAGAGAAGATATACTTTAGATTCTTATGGTCTGTGAAAATCTGGAATGTTTCTCCATAGAGATAATGTCTCCAGATCTTCAAAGCATGGACCACAGCAGCTGTCTCTAGATCATGTGTCAGATAATTCTCCTCGTGTTTCTTAAGCTGTCGAGAAGCAAAAGAAATCACTTGTTTATCTTGCATCAACACACATCTTAGACTATTCTTGGATGCATCACATAAGACTATGTACCCCTTCCCTTGCTCAGGTAACACTAACACAGGTGCACTAGTTAACCTTTCCTTCAGCAACTGGAAAGATTGTTAGCACTTGTCATTCCAGACAAAAGGAACTTCTTTCCTAGTCAACTTTGTTAGGGGTAAAGCTATAGAACTGAAGTTCTTAATGAACCTCCTGTAATAGCCTGCCACCCTAGGAAACTGCGTATCTCTGTTGGTGTCTTTGGCTGTTCCCATTGCAGGATAGTAACTACCTTCTTAGGATCAACACAAATACCTGAAGCAGATATTATGTGTCCTAGAAAAGAAACTTCTGGTAGCCAGATTTCACATTTGCTAAACATAGCATACAGCTTATGCTCTCTTAGCAAAGTCAAAGCCTGACGGAGGTGATGCTCATGATGTTGAGCATCTCTACTATATATCAAGATGTCATCTATGAAGACTACTATGCACTGATCAAGAAAAGGCCTGAAGATTCTATTCATGAGTTCCATGAATGCAGCTGGTGCATTAGTTAGTCCAAACGACATAACTATGAACTCATAGTGACCATACCTTGTCCTAAAGGCAGACTTAGGTATATCACTCTCCTTAATACGCAACTTGTGGTATCCCGACCTCAGATCTATCTTAGAAAAGATAGTTTCACCACACAACTGATCCAATAGGTCATCAATCCTTGGTAGAGGATACATGTTCTTTATGGTAACTTTATTCAACTGCCTATAGTCGATGCATAATCACATAGACCCATCCTTCTTTTTTACAAAGAGGACCGGAGCACCCCATGGTGAAGTACTCGGTCAGATAAAACCCTTCTCAAGCAACTCTTGCAGCTGTTTCTTGAGTTCTTCCATCTCAGCAGGAGCCATCCTATACGGTGTCTGTGCTATTGGTTATGTGCCTGAGATTAGATTAATCTCAAAGTCAATCTCTCGGGATGGAGGAACACCTGGAAGTTCTTCAGGAAATACATCCTCAAACTCCCTAACTATTGGAACCTCAAGAAGATTAGGACTCTCCATTGTGGTATCTATCACATGTGCCAAGAATGCAAAGCATCCTTGCCTCATCAACTTTTTAGCTACCATAGCTGACACAAGACAAGTTGGAAGAATCTTTCTATCTCCCTGAAAGATCCATGTGTCTCCATCATTTGTGAACACAACCTACTTCGAACCACAATCCAAGACAATCTTATACTTTTCTAAGGTGTCCATCCCAAAGATTATGTCAAACCTGTGCATCTCAAGTGGTATAAGATCCATCAGAATGCGATGATCAGAAAAGGAAAGAATGCAAGGAGAACATACCTCCCACAACATTGCAGATCCCAACAAAGGGGTCTCTAACATCAACTTATTTGCTCTATGACTGAAATTCATGTTGCAGTCATGTATCACTTCTCGAGTGATAAAAGAATGCATAGAACTCAGATCAATTAACACAGATACGAAGCAGGATGAAGACATATCAGAATAAAATAGTTCCATCTGACCTGTCACAACCCGAGGGTTGACTACTGATTCATAGCATAGAATCTAGTCGTTGCTTGTTGTTGACCCTGTGCTCAGTTGTTGGGTGCCAACGATCCATCTTGGGACCCTTGTCCACGTCCTCGAGCACCACTAGAAAATTGTCTCCTCTGTGAGCCTTGCTGACTCTGCCTCTGGGGTTGAGTTACAGTCCTGACTTTCTCAGGACAATCTCTCATCAAGTGTCCTGGCCTCCCACACTGGAAGCAATTGTAGCTTCCCAGATTCTGCCTAGGTGGTCCTGTTACTGATGTTGATGTTGTACTGGGGGCTCTATTTGGAGGAAAACTATGTTCCCTCCCTGTACTCAACGTCCATTGCGTCTGAGTATTGAATCTTGATGGTGCTGCCGGTGTAGAAAACCTCAGCTGCTTGAAGCTTTCGGACCTTTGTCCATGAAACTATGTGTACTCTTTCTTACTCTTATTCTGACACTTTTCAATCACAGACTTATCTACCCATCTCAAGGACTCCACAAAAGTGGAAAACCTCTCCATGTTCTCTAGGGCAGACACAGGAGTGGTCAAATCAGCATTCAACCCTTTCTCGAAATGCCGAATTCTTTTTTCATCATTAGCTGCCATATGCGGACAAAACCGTAAAAGCTCCATGAACTTAGCCTCATATTTGCTAATGTTCATATGTCCTTGTCTAATCCTCTCAAACTGAGAGATCTTCTCATCTAGATATGTTTTGGGAAAATATCTAGTGTCAAATTCTCGTCGGAATTCCTCCCATCCGACCTCTACACCTGGCCTCTCCAGTGGCCAGCACTCCCCTTTAGGAGGTATACAACATGTCTGACCTTCTCAACTTCAGGAATGTTCAAGATCCTGAAAGCCTTCTCTCAGTTAACCACAAATCAGCGTCTGCTGGATCAGCTGTACCAGCATAATCTATCGCCCCAACCCAGCAAAGTATCTCAAAAGTCTTTCCGGTTCCATGTCCTTCATTCTGGGCTGGTGCCCTTTGTGCAGGTGGTGGCATTCTGTCTGCCATATGTGTCATGGTCGCCATAAACTGGCCAAACAGGACATGCAAAGCTGGATTTTCTAGTGCAGTTTGATCAAGATGAGGAATCTCAGGTACTGGTTCCTCCCTAGCTTGATCCCTTGCACCTCCTCCTGGTGCAGCAACGCTGCTCTCAACAACATGTTCATCATGTGATCCATACATCTTCAAGTTCTTCTCCTCCTATATGAGCAGAAGACACTATCAGATAAACTGGAAGACACTAGAACAGACTCAACAACCTTAATCCTATGTCTCTATAGACTCAGTGAACCTAGAGCTCTGATTCCACTTAACTTGAGACGACATCCTCTATCATTAAGATAACAAGTGTACAATTAACATGCGGAAATGAGTATTAACAACGGATTACTGAAAATCACTAAAATTTAAAACCATTTATAAAAAGATCCATTACCAGAAAACTCTTTAAACAAGAACCAAAGTTTATAATTACATACTGGTCCACATTGTACATTCCATGTACCATCTCTTCTCGAGGAATATATATACATCACTTTGCCTTGATAAAAGCACAAGTAACAAACTCCTCGAGGCATTCCAGCCAAAATCTCAGATCGATCATAAGAACACTATCCACTGACTCCTAGGTACTGAGAGTACAGAGACAACACATAGGACTTTCTACACAAAGCTTGACAGCCAGTATCCCCACCTGGGATATCACTGTTGTCCCTGTTGTTGCTTGTGTTGTTGTTCTTCCCCTGCTATAGAGTTTTTGCCTCTTCGTCTGCGGCTACCTAAAAATGTTGGATCCCATGGGGTTGAGACAACTTATAAAATTGCCCCAGCGAGAGATATAACTTTCCGCCGAAAACATTATTATTGCAGTTTAATATAAATAAACTGAGTAGTGGAATCATATATTCAACAGTAGATTAGAGAAACATTCTTACTTAAGCATTGCAACTATAACTTGATAAAGTAGCTTGAGTATTGGATAAGTGACATATATAATATTTATCCATCTAGATCATACTAAGCAAGATAACATCAACCAGTGATTCTCGTATTTCAATCTTAAGCAAATACGCTACACGGATGATTACATTTTACAACCATACTTAAGCTCTGAGGAGATGAGGTATACTGCTCATACTCCAACCGACCATTGTGAAATCAAAATCGGTACCATACATAGGTCTATGGAAGAGCCGGCTTCAATGACCTCATCCTGTCCCGGTCAGTGCGAGACCACATGTAGGACATCTAGTGTCTCTGCTAAATAGTTTGCCAGGGTATAGTGGCATCTTCACTATAGAGTTACAGTGGTGGCTGTACTCTCTTCGCAATCGAGAGATTTCGTGTTTATCTCCATCGATCCAGCATTAACATCATTGGGAGATCTGTGATACATCCATCCCGGCACATATAATGAAGGATTGAGAAGTTTAATGTTTACCTTCCATCAATTACCCCATTAGGGCGTACGGATATTTTTTCCCATTACCCGCATATTCAAAAATATGCGATCTCCAGGAGATCCCTTAGGAAAACTTGTTTCACCATCACCAACTACTGCCGATGATGGATCTATGGTCAGAGCACTACATGAATAGCTTTCACTTGATTAATTAAGTACATTATCATATTCTTTCAGCATCAAACAAGTTTTAAACATAACTTATTATAAAAAATGCCATAAAGAAAGATGCACTACTTTCATCAAGTACTTCTCAGTCTTTATATGACATTGGGATTTCAGTCCCTCATTTCAATACTGAGAATTATCATCTCTTCACAATCTCAATACCATAATCATATGATTCTGGGTATTCAAACCCTTATCTCATCATCGAACACTGTTACCACTTTTTCAGGTAATTATCACCTTCAGGTCATCTGACTAAGGTAAACATGACACTTTCTACACAAGCATCTCTTATGGCACTTGAGGCCCATTAACTCTCTTGTTACCTCTTACTAAGAAACAAGGCATATTATGGCACACAAGGACCAATAAACAATTTTAAAAAATAAAGCATCATGGCTCATACCTGGCTATGTTCATCATCTCATGATACCTGCATGGTTAGTACAGATGATAACAGTTACATCAATTATATATCAGCACCATGCAACACAAAGTAATACCACTATTCCCTTTTTAGGATTAGTGTTTCCATTCCATATCAAACAGGGATACTCATCCCATTAACCCATATTAGGATTATGGATTATCATCATATTAACCAAAAATTAGGGTTCACTTTTCATCCCAATTAGGGTTTATCATTAAAATACCCTGAATTAGGGTTACTCATGTCATCACCCTAAATTCATATCACATCATCCCCCTAGATTAGGGTTTCACTCAGAATTGCCCTAAATTAGGGTTTGAGTTCATCAATCAACTCAATTAGGGTTTTATGATCTCTTTATTAAGGATCATACCCTAATTATATATCTCATTCATTTTGAATGTACTGGGCATGATTATTATACATGTATGTATATCTTTCTCTCATCCTCTTCTAGGATGTCCACTACTCAATTCTTGATTAGATTGAGTCTACTCTTTATTCAAATTCATGCATTTAGGATTAGCATGATGTATTGAATTATTGCATCATTATGCATCAATGATTAATCCCACTAAGGGTACCACTCACCTAAGTACATTAGGTGTCCAAATGGTTTGATCAATTGAACCTTGAATTACATGAGTTATCCAATTGGATTGACCAATTGAACCTTCAATCACATTAGATATTCAAATGGATTGGCCAATTGAATCTTTAATTACATTAGGTATCCAATTGGATTGACCAATTGAACCTCAAATGGTTTTGATTACTTAGACCCCAAACGGTCTTAGTCTCTCAGAACTCAAAAGGTTTGAAACCGTTTGGGCAAATTGCCCTTGAAACCGTTTAAGCAAGAAATGTGTTGAAACCAAATGGACTTGGGTATCCAAACGGTTTGAGACCGTTTGGACCCAAACAGTCTTGATATCGTTTGGACCCAAATGGTCTTAAGACCGTTTGGTCCAAACCCTCTCAAAATCGAATGGACCAAAAAGGTCTTCCATCACTTAATCAATCAGGGTTTCAATCAATGAACCGCCTATCAATTGAATCATTAATTCATTCATCAATTGAACCATTGAATAACCCTTCAATTGGACCATAAATTAGGGTTTTAAACCCAATTGAACTAGGATTTATAAACAAGAAACCATCAATTAGGGTTTTGAAATCGAGGAACCATCAATGGATGACATAGTGAAACTAATTCCATTGAAATTGTTGAATAATCATTAAACCATAATATGACCTGACCTCAAACTGGCTTGAGGTCGTTTGGATGACCTCCAAATGGTCTTGAGACCGTTTCACCCATCCCATTATTGAAATTTATGAAATTTAATTAGGGTTTGCATCATTGAATCGATCATCAATGGAGCTATTGATTGTATTTCAATTTGATATCACTAGATCTTCAACCATCCAATCATACTCAAACATAGACCTCCAAACGGTCTTGGTTGACCTCCAAACGGTCTTGAGACCATTTGGGTGACCTCCAAATGGTCTTGAGACCGTTTGGGTTAGTCAACCCAAAAATTGAATCCATCAATTGAAAATTTCAACAC
Source organism: Alisma plantago-aquatica (assembly GCA_963693085.1). Classification (NCBI taxonomy): domain Eukaryota; kingdom Viridiplantae; phylum Streptophyta; class Magnoliopsida; order Alismatales; family Alismataceae; genus Alisma; species Alisma plantago-aquatica. Next base: position 123,039,579 of record OY856412.1, read on the forward strand.
TTCAACCCGATTGAATTTTGTAATTGAAAGATCTTCCATTCTTGGAACCTTCAAGATCAAATTAATTGAAACCATTGGATCAACATCCAATTACATCATCATATTTATCCAAATGGTCAACTGTTGGTCAGCCTCTCCAAACGGTTTGAAACTGCTTGGTTTCTAACAGTTTGTTGAAACCGTTTAACCAATTCCATTGAAACCGATTGGTCTCAAATTTTGAAACTGTTTGCCTATGATATTAATTGAGATGTGTGCTTGATATGATGTCATCATCATCAAGCTTCAACCCCTCGAATTCTACTTCCATTCTCATGGTAGTTTCATCAATTAATCAAAGGAATTTCAAGAAGAACAATTGAACCAAATGAATTGAAGAATTTAATTCAATAACAATGATTAAGGGTTCAAGTTATATAAACCACCTTCAAATGAGCTTAAAATCTTGTAGCTTCACGTCAACAATGGTGGAAGAATATTTCTCAAACCACCAGGTTCGTTCCTCAAGCTTTTGAGTGAAAAGGATTGGCTAGAATTGAAGATTGATTGAAGAAAGTAAGAAATCAAGCATTGATTTGTGATTTCCACCATGAATTTGAGGTGAAAGGGGATCATGGAGCTTACCTACAGGTTGGGGCTCGTCCTCCTGTTTCTCCCAAGATCCCTTGGTTTTTTATCAAGCAAAGAATGAAAGAACATTCGAAAAAGAGTCTTTGGTGGAGTGGAAAATTGGATATATATAAAGGATTTTCAAGGAGAGAGAAAGTTTATAAAATTCCTTCAACTCCCCAATTTGATGCCACACACTCCCCTCAACTAATTGTATACGAAGGCAAATCCCTTTGCCTTTTATTCCTATTCATTATCCATGAATTAAAGGAAAAGCAAATTAAGCACCTTAACCCTTATAATAATAATATCCAAAACTTAGTGGATATTACTTTTCTTTATTTTATGTGAGTGGGTTATCCACTTGCTTTGAGATATTTCGTGGCCTTTGCAAGGAAAAAGTACGTTCAAACTTATTCAAATTCATCCTTCACCTTTTGATTAAAGGGTACTTCAATTATTTTATTTATTTTTGCATTAAATTGAATTAGGGTTTCAATTATGCTTAAATCTTGATTATTTTAATATCAAGATTCTCTCTCCTCCAAAGAGACTCAAATGAGATGCGCCTATCATTTTCTTGCCTCTAAATGATGCCAAGAAATATTAGGACCTTATTGAAGTGATAATTTGCATATTGAACCCTAGGTTTTGGGCAAATTGCACATTACACCAAAACTAGGTTTTAATGCACATACATTGCTTAATCAGCTCTTTCTTAGTATTCAGGCTTTCACAAGCCATTCCTCTGCATCATCTTCATTCTCATGATTCTTCAACACATGAGGAACATATAATCATGCACAATTTGCAATTTAACCCCTCAACTTGGGTAATTTGCACTTTAGTCTAAAACAAGTAAAATATCATTTCAACATTATTCAAAAAGGACTAAAATTGAAATATGAGTTCCTCTTGAGCCTTAATTACTTTTCAAAAGATTAGAGAAAGAATATAATACACTTTATTAAGTAAAACATCTAGGGTTAAAGCATAACCCAGGTCAGGGATGTTACACAAACGAACCCCTTATTGGCTACATGATGTATCAACATGCATACAACCTTCAGGTTTAGGAGCACCTGCATCAGGACCTACGTTCAATCATGTACAATATGAACTTGTCATGTGCACTTCCCTAACCAGCCTACCAGCCCTACCCAGGAGGTGATTATGCATCTGATGCATATAATCACTTTTACCCAACCCCCCCCCCCCAATTGCACCTTTCGTTGCTGCTGCATCCTCTACTGTTGGTGGTACTGATACTATTGTGCAACCTATGACTATTGGCCCCTTGACCACTTTACTTTCCAGCCTTGGTAGTTCTGCTCCTTCCTTCCTACAGGCCAATGAGCTCCATGCTCTTGGTATGTCTTGGGATGAGAAGAATGCACGTTGGCCCGATCGTGGTTTCAGTCCCTTTGTTGATGAAGAGATGTCAGACTAGGCTGACGCGCATGTTGTTGATGTTGATGAGGCTGCTGATGATGACAAGGATGATGGTGCTACATCTGATGATGATGGCTCTGAAGGATTTGCTGGTGACTTCGGTGATGAAGGCGATGATGTTGCACCTTCTAATGGAGATGACGACTACGAGCTAGATGTTGATGATGTTGTAGATGATGTAGATATAGATGACCTAGATATCTAGTTGCTTTTAGTTTTAGTGTAGTTGATGATCATATATACTTTTCTAGGCTATTTTGTATTAGAAACATCTGGGCACATGTTCTGAGTTGTACTATTTTATCATCTTAGTTTTCATCGTTTTGGCTTGTAGCTATTTTATGAGAACTTGCGTTTTGGGTTGTAATCTAAATTTTATGCACAATTACTCTTTGATTTGTTATATCTTATGAGTTGGTGCCATGTTTCGCCATATTTTGATTATGACCTAGTTTGATTGCTTCTCTCGTCTCTGTTTGGTGTATGTTTTTGATTGCATTTTTTGCCTATTTTGCATGGTTGTGCTTGGAGAAGACCTATTTTTCTACTCTTCTACCCCCTTCCTTTTTGATAAAGTCAAAAGAGGGAGAGAAATTCAATGTTTTGAAACTCAACCATATTATTTGTATTGCCTATGTGATCCTTTTCTTGTTCATTATATGCTTTATCATGTCACTTGCTAAAGGACCATATAGTATGTATGTGTTATATTGCTTTGTGTAGATAGACTAACAATGCAGGTTAAAGTAAGCATATATTGAGGGGGAGCAATTCACATTGTTCAAATCTTGAATCCCCTTACAATTCACAAGGAAAAGGTATAAATATCCTTTTCAATATGATTGAGAAATGGTTTGTCATTGTCAAAAAGGGGAAGAATGTAGACTTGAGAGTTCTACATTGTCCATATTTGAATAGTACTTAACCATTCCATTCCTATGTATCTAATATGTTTGTTCAATATTGATTTCAGGCTTTAGGTACATGAAAAGGATCAAATTACACAAGCCCTAGCTTGTTCAAGTTCAAGTCAAATGCAATGCAAGTGCACGTTTTGGGAAATTACTCCAAACGACCTTAGAAGAATTTTGTATCACTTGTATTGATGATATGACTTGTAAATGAGATGATAAAAATATGAGGGACACAAAATACCAAGGTTTAATCACTCAAAAGTCAAATTTGAAAATTTGTCATAGGTTATTCATCAGTCGAGTTGGAACCTCGACTGATCGTATGATGGATGTTCTAAGGATGACCCATCAGTCGAGTTGTACACTCACATAACTTGACCGACCGACTCACTGAGAAAATATAATTTTATCTCATCGGTCGAGTTTACCAGAACAAACTCGATTGATAGTTTGAAAATTGGCTTTGTCTTTTAGTTGATCGGTCGAGTTACCTTTATTGAAACTTGACCGAATGTATTGTACGAAAAATGTAGAAAAAGTGAGTATAGCCATTTATGAGTTGTTTTGGGTGAAAATAGATCTGTTGCATTGTGGAAAATGACTATATTTTGACCCTAAGTGATCCCCAACTCAAGTGAACACCCCCATCTATAAATAGGACCCCTTGGAGTTCGTTCAAAGTTTGCTCATTCACGCTATACTAAGTCCTTACTATAGTTGAGTGTGTTGCAACTCCTTGAGCCCCTTTCTCTCTCTAGTTTACACTTCATTTTGTGATTATGAGTGAGTTAGGCCTATTGTAAGAGAGCTACTCCCATGTGCATGTAAAGCTCTCATCTTCTCAATCATCCCTATCCCTTTCCTCCATGAAGAAAAGGTGAAGCAAGCTTCCCCGAGTGAAGGTGGAGCTATTGTTGTTCCTCTTCAAGGTTGATGAAGAGGTGGTGATCTTCTCCAGGTGAAGGAGAAGGTAAAGGTTGAAGATACAAGAAGAGTGGAAAAGCCCTTGAAGGCAGAAGACTTGTGCTAGAGTCAGAGTGACCTTGGAAGAAGGCTGGAGACTCTTGAAAAGTGGGTAAGTCCTTGGTAAGGTGGATTGCTCTTTGTGCTTGGATGGGTAAGCCCTTTGGTGGTCTTATGTTGTAACTCTTATTGGTAATAATATAGAGAAAAGCACTTGCAAAGTCCTAGAGGTTGACCTCTCTAGGTAGTGGACTGACTCTCTCCTATTTTGGAGAGAAGAACCACTCTACATCACCTTGTCAAGTGCTTGCTATCAATATCTCTCATCCTTGCTATGCTTGTTAGTTAGGACTTCAAATTACACTTAAGCTATTGGTTTCAATTTGATATAATTTGAAGGTCTAATCTATCTTGTGAGAAATTTTGCAGCTCTATTCACCCCCCTCTAGAGCCCTAGATCCAACATATATATCATGGAGAAATTAAGTGTCTCATACAAAATAAAGATACTAAACTATGCCTCCTCATGTGGGCCCTTCTGTTACAAGAATTTGATCATGAAATCATCAACAAAAAGGGGTCTGACAATGTCGTGGCTGATCATCTCTCACGAATAAGGGTTGAAGATAACTATCCTCTTCCCATCAATGAGTTCTATCAAGATGAATCCCTACTTCTTATCCACTCTCTTCACTAAGTAACCCCATGGTACACTAATTTCTATAATTATATTGCATGCCTGCAGTTGTCTCTCAGAATGACTTACAATCAAAAGAAGAAGTTCTTTTCTGACTTAAATAACTATGTTTGGGATGACCCACTATTTTTTAAGAAATGTGCCGACAACGTATATCGTCATTTTGTAGATATAGTGAAGCCTGATATATCTTAGAAAAATGTTGTGTGGCTCCTTATGGAGGACATTTGGGTACTGAAAAGATATCACTAAAAATCCTGAATTCAGGTGCATGTCAACGCACTAGAAACATTATTATTTGAAGGAATTGGTACAAATATGATGAAAATTATGAAGTATAAGCAATTACTCGACAAAGTCCAAATTACCAACAACAAGGAAGGGTGGAAGATGATCCTTCCTCCATAGAATCAACAAAAGACAATCGAGTTATGATCGATAGATGCATCCAACACCACATTGTCGAGTAGAAGAACCTCGATATCTATGTGTAGAGTGATGGTTATAGAGCAATTCAAACACTCATTTATCCAAAGGTGATCGTCAAACCTATTGAAAGCATGTTGATAGACTACCTCATCAAAGATGACAACAACATATTCTTGTCAGTGCCAAGTTGTTGAATGAATCCCTTGACAAAACCTGTCGAGGAGTAGATCCAACATGACATCATCGAGGAACCTAACATCAATGACCATGTCGATTGGTTGACATCATTCAAAAGATCCTCGACACTCCTGTCGAGGAGTCATCTTGAAAGCACAAATTGACATCATTCTTGGCATAATCAAACACCAATAGGATCCTATCAAAGAATCATTCTTTTGATGCCACAAAATGATCGACTGTTGGGTTTTAGGGGAGACAGAGAAGGCAGCGGAAACAAAAAATTTCTTCTACCCAAACCCAAAACAAAGGAAACGCGTCAACGTCTATATAGTAGGAAGGATGGTTTGTGGAGGCATACCTTGTCCTGAGGCTTGCTCAGCGACGTTACCTCGCGGCTTGTGCGGTCTTCACCTCCGATCTTGGATGGTGTCTGTGCAGCTCCTAGTCTCACCGGGACTGTCAGAATTGACATCTGTCCTCCGAGCAGCAGAAGTCTCCTACCTCTGAAGTAGTCCACACGGACCACCTAGAACTCCGGTCTCCTTGTCCCACAAGGAATCGGAAGGAGTCACACCCTCAAGGAGGCGTACTAGTCACCGACACACTCTCCTGCCACCAGTTGCTATTCTGCAGTTGTCTTTCCCTTGTTGTGCCTCCCTTATCGGGTAGCACTTTCTCGGCCTCTCTCTCGGTTACCAAAACCAGAGAGAACGACAACTTTGCAGAGCAACTGGTGCATTGAGTTGTGTTCCAGAGAAGCCCCCACTACCCCTATATATATGAGGGTCATGGGATAGGGTTCCCTACCGCGGGCAATGCAGGATTAATGTAGGAGTAGAAGGGTTCGAGATTTTCTACAAAAACAACCAACTGTGCCACCTGAACCGATCGTTTCAAGCATGAAACGGTTGGTTGGGGGGCTGAGCCGATCGTTTCACACCTGAAACGATCGGTTGGAGCACCTGAACCGATCGGTTCACTTCCCAACCGATCGGTTCATGGTCCTAGTCCAACTCAAATTGAATTTCATATTTGTTTCCGATTAATCAAATATTAATCCTTGTCCAAATCGAATTTGTAAAAGTGAAACAAATTGTATTTGCAAAATAGTCTTCTGACTTTCCAAATGATCTCGGTTAGACCAATTGAGCCGATCGGTTCAACCCTTGAACCAGACATCTCACCTTGTCTTTAGTCGATCGGTTCATCACATGAGCCGATCGGTTCACCAACCTGAGTCGATCGGTTCATCACATGAGCCGATCGGTTGGGGCAACAGACTTGTGCAAATCAACCAATTGCAGTTTCAATCAACCCGACACTCTAATCAATCGATCCAACACCTTGAATACTATGATTTTGAGCTATCAATTAATTAAGTGTTGAATTGAACTACTAAACTCCTTTAGTAATCAATCTAAACATCATTTGTGGATAAACTCCTCTTCCAAGTTAAATCCTATGTGTGTGACTCTGCAGGTCCATTTCACATTGGCAGTGAAAGTCCATAACACTTATGACTTCACAAGAAAAGAGCGGTGCCTACTCGTACATTAGTGCTACCCAAGTGAAACAGAAAGTTGGAGAACAACTTTCAATCCTAAAATCTATGAATGGTGTTACAGTGAATGTATAATTCCTTTGTCACTGATATCCCAAATGAACTCAAGGCATGGAACAGTCATCCTGTCAATGTTCATTCACTTTCTTGATCTCAGAGTAGATTGGAGGAGATATGTATGACATCAATATCACATACTGATTCACACATATGTGTGCACACCTAACTCAATCCTACTCATCAAGTGGCCATGGATATCACACTCCCTCAGGAGGGACAAATCCCAGATCTATCACTCACCCCTCAAAATCCCCATGTGTCAAAGCCACCCAATCATCACCTTTTATAACAACCCATGTTTCAGGACTATGTTTGATGATGTCAAAGTGTACCCAATCACATGTGTTGAGTGTAGTGATTTCAGGTCAAAGAATCACACTCACCACCATCACTGTGAGAACTGACTGTGACTACCATGTCATGGTTCCATGTGTCAAACTCACGGTGGGTCTGTCCGGTAAACTTATTCTCTAACAAGTACCTATGTGTTTGGTTTGATATCTCCATATCATGACTAACGAGATTATGTCATCAACCAACACCACAATCTAGTCTTGTGTGTCATTGTTGTCTATCTACCTTCCACAATGACATCTGACTAGGGACATAATGAAAATGTACAAACTCTTAGCATCTGTATGATCTCATCGTTCAAGTCCTTAACCTGAAAGCATACGTCATTGAGTACTATCATTCTCTAGACATTCAATCTGTTATATCATTATCTCATATGACTGAACCAGAAAGAATTAGAAGCTTGCCTTTGATGTTTATCAAATCAATCTTAATGTATCCCACCAATCATCCCATGATTGGCTCTCAGGGCATACATACCAACAGACTCCCACTTGCACTGCTAGCCAATCATCCTTGAATCATATTCTTAGTGATCTTCAAACATGTCCCACATGTTACTGTACTCTAGTGCTAACATAGTGAGTTATGGCAACACCTTGCCAAAGTCGGTATTAACTGCATGTCTCTCATCTCTTCGTTGTACGTCACACATATGAGATGGAGTTGCCGTAATATGCGATCTAGTATTCCTTTTGCTAACCTTTAGCCACATTGTATGACCAAATACTCCTTATTTGTCATCAATGACCGAAATATCTATAAGTTCATCTCATGAACTTCTAGATCCATATAGTATCCAATGTTGTTCTCTAACACACGGATACTCGGCCTTTCCTTTTAAACGGCTTTATTGGAACGTTTCCATTAACAAACATTCACTTTAATATATATCTCATATATATTGCGATTAATTTTATGTCCTATTCGGAAGTTTGCATCAGTGTAACTTTTACAGTGAACCCTTCCTTATGTCCATAGAACTAGTACTTCTCAAGTACTTATCAAGTTCTTATGGTATTCCAGTAACCCTTACTGGAGCTAGACAGACATCCACTCGTCATGTCCCACATACGAGTTATCAGGATGAGCACATCATATTGTCATGTCCTACATACAAGATGATGAATGCATTTTATTTTGTTCTTGCCATGTCCATACATGCAAGATGATGGGATGTTTACATACATGATAGATCCATATCTATTCTTAGTGTTTCCATTCTTCATAAGAATTGGACACTTGGCCTTGGGATACCAACTCCATGTAACATGGACAAGTTTTCTCCCACTGAATCTATGTACACTGAACCCTTCAGTATAGATTGCCAATGTATGCTCTCTCTTTTCAGCTCAAGAGGTTTTTTAGAACTATCTCTATAGATCTCTTTTCCTATCACATAGGAAACGTCTCTATCTTCCCTAAAGATAATTTCCACTTTGGATTTCCATTTTAGAACATTTCCATTTCACATCATCATGTGGAATGTGAATATGCTCCCACTAAATCACAGATCTCTCGTTATCTTTGACATATCAGTCAAACCTTTTGACTATATTATCAAAGTAAAGATCACAGTTCTGAGTTGCTTGTACTCAATCAATCACATTGATTAGTCCATTGTAACTTATAGACTTCATTTGCATTAATGGATTCATAAACCTTATAGGTTGTGTCACGTACACATCCTTGTTGAATTCCTTATAGGAATGCAGTTTTAGTATCCATATGCCAAATCTTTTAGTCGTTAAGTTGCAATCAACAAGCATCATCCTTTTCAAAATGTTATCCATGTGTCTTAACACTTAAGACTCATTCACACTTATGGATTTGATCCCAATGGGTAATACCATTAAGGTCATACCTTATGGTTCACATGGAAGTCATTTAGGATGTAATGGTCATAAACCATAACTCAAAATCTGGTTCCTCATATTCATCTAGATAGTTGATTCATCACATGACCAACTCATCACGTAGATAATTGAGGTGTATATGTCAAGGTATAAGAACTCAAAACTCCTTGTGATTATTAATGTCCTTTATTAGTGTGGGGTATTCCTTATTTAAGAAGAAATTAGTTATTTGATAATCATCCTCTAACTCCTTAGAGTATGACTCCTTGTTGATTTAGACATCACCATGCTTGAATCATAAGTTCACTATGATACACTATCATAATCACTCACAAGGTTCTCAAACATTTGGTACAAGTATTTTATTCATTGATCTCATCAAGAATTAACACTTTACCAAATTTGTACTTCATCTATGATATTCTTGAACACTTCAAGATATTCATATTGGTATTTCTCTAAATACTATTTGAAGTACTAGAATTAATTCTAATAGGTATGTAAATACATCACATGTATTATACCTATTAGGATAATCATTCTCCCACTACCACTAGTGAAGATTGATTAATCATGTCTAAGAGATTCATGTCTCTTACTGGTTCTCTAACCAAAAGAGTCTAGATTTATCCATCATATGGAAATTAGAAATGAATTTCTCATGATTTATGCTAATTTGATTGTTTGAGTTATCAATAACTTTCAGGTATCATTTTATCTTATGCATACCAAGTATCACAAGATAAACAAGGCATTTCCACAAATATTGAAACATCAACTTTATTAATTGCCATAATTGTCATACAACATGTAAAAATAATGTGTTTCTATCCATTGGCAAATATGAAATAGCAGTTCATAACTCTATTACATGCCTTCAAGGCTGAAAATAAACTAAAGTACTCCTATCTATGGCGACAACACTTACCCCATGTATTGAGTGCTTTACATTTTACATCTTGGTATCATATACCTCAAAATGTTACAAGTTTATTTCATGACACCTTCAGGTGGAGACGTCCATTGCCTCCTTCTTCTTTAGTTCATCCAGATAGAGTGGGCAATTCCTTTTCCAATGTCCTGGCTTTTGACAATGGTGGCAATTGCCTCTCTTGGTCACGCCTCCCTTGGCCTTGAGATCTGAAGACGCCTTGGGCTATTGGATAGCATCAGAACCTTTCTTAGCCTTGACCTTGCCCTTGCGCTTGGACTTGCCTTTCTTGATGCTGATCATCATCACAGACTTAGGATTGTCCTTCTTCATCTGTGTCTCGGCTGTCCTCAACATGCCCAACAACTCTGTCAATGGCTTGTCAAAGTTGTTCATGTTGTAGTTCATCACAAATTGACTGTAGGATTTTGGCAACGATTGCAGTATCACGTCAGTAACCAACTCTTGGCACAGTGAAAATCCCAGTCTCGTTAGGTTCTCCACATACCCAATCATCTTGAGCGTGTGAGGACCAACTGGATCTCCTTCTGTCATGACACACTTGAACAGCACCCTGGAGACATCATATCTCTCTTGCCGTGCTTGATCTTCATACATGTTTTTGAGATGTTGAATCATCTCAATGACACCCATGTTCTCATGTTGTCTCTACAACTCGTGGTTCATGGAGTACAACATCAAGAACTTTGCATCAATGGCATCATCAGAATGCTTCTTATAAGCATCCCTTTCTGCCTTTGGTGCGGTAGGAGCAGGTTCCTCTAGAACTGGAGTATCCAGGACATAGAGCTGTCGCTCTTGAGTGAGAACAATTCTCAATGTCCTAAACCATTCGTGGAAGTTAGTCCCATTCAGCTTGTCATTTGTACTACAAAAGGAACTATATGCAATTTAGTCCAAAACTCAAATTTGACTTATTTGATTGATTTGAAAGGTTGACAATATAATTAGGACTTTAATTAATTATCGCTCCCACTATTTTTGTTCAAATTGATAGCCCTCACCATCAATTTAGAAGATTGCAGCATACAATCTTCTAGTGGGTCAAGATCCATATTTCATCAAGTCATGAGTCAGCTTTGGCTGATCGCCCACAATCTTGACTATTTAGGTAGGCCATCATGCCAATTGCTTCATATGCAACTCTTAGTGAATGAACATGCACAACACCTTGCCATGAACATTCCATGCCTCTGGGCTTAGACGCTCTAAGAATCACCAGTTAAGTCTAACCCAAAATCCGACACGGTAAACATGCACCCTTCTTTGGCAGAACCTACATGTTTACCCTTCACACTTCCACGAGATAGATGGCGCACCACGCTTTGGTGTAACCTACACTTGGTCGATCAAGTTTTTCATGTGTGCCACTAATGGAAGGCATGTAAGACTTAATATTTAGATGAGGGATTTGCTTTTATAAATACATATACATATCCAATCACCACAATATATAGTATGTATCATTTACATGCTATATCCCACAGAAAACATGTGAAATGATAAAAGTGATGATTATGGCCATCCTAATGTGATTCCTCAAGCCAAGAGGAATCACAATCATCTAGGTCTACATCACATGCAACCTGTCAATGATGAACTCTGTGCTTTGCCTTTATTGGGTTTGATCAACTCATCTCCATGATTGATCGGCTCGCCATCAGGATGGTCGTCTGGGTGCCACCAGCCGATTGGTTGGCTCCTCCAACTGATCGGTTTGCCTTGTGCATCTCCTCATGGCCGCAACCCAATCATCTTACTCCTCGAACCGGTCATCTGGATCGCCAACCGGTCGGTTCACTCCTTGAACTGATCTTTTCATTCGTCGTCAGGTTGTCCGCCATCCTTTGATATAACAGGAAGTAAAAATCTATCATATTTTACATTTCAATTGGGAAACCCCGAGTTACATTCGGGGTCCGGGAGCAAAGCTAGGAAAGAAATCTTGAGTTATCTCAAGTTACAACAGGAATATGAGATAGGGAATCAGTGCGCAGACCGAGATGCAAGCAACCACATACAACCAAGCACACAAATAGGGTTTATTGGCCATAACCACGCTATACATCCACCGCAAAACTTGTTTAAGGGTGACGCGTATCGAGTGCATTCATATTACATATCATATATGTATATTGGGATTTGTGGATTTAGGATTGGATATGCATAAAGCCAATTTTATTCGCATCGTATGTAATAAATAAAGGCGACAAACCAAAATCAATCATATCAATAATCCTAAAGCATAGAGCAGTTGACGTGGCTCTGATACCACTGTTGGGTTTTAGGAGAGACAGAGAAGGCAACGGAAATAAAAAATTTCTTCTCTCCAAACCCAAAACCAAGGAAATGCGTCAACGTCTATACAGTAGGAAGGATGGCTTGTGGAGGTATACCTTGTCCTGAGGCTTGCTCGATGACGTTACCTCGCGGCTTGTGTGGTCTTCACCTCCAGTCTTAGACGGTGTCTTTGCAGCTCCTGGTCTCACCGGGACTGTCAGAATTGACAGTTGTTCTCCGAGCAGCAGAAGTCTCCCGCCTCTGAAGTAGTCCACACGGACCACCTGGAACTCTGATCTCCTTGTCCCATAAGGAATCAGAAGGATTCACACCCTCCTGTCAGCATAGTAGTCACTGACACACTCTCCTGCCACCAGTCGCTATTCTGCAGTTGTCTTTCCCTTGTTGTGCCTCCCTTATCGGGTAGCACTTGCTCGGGCTCTCTCTCGGTTACCAAAACTAGAGAGAACGAAAACTTTGCAGAGCAACTGGTGCACTAAGTTGTGTTCCAGAGAAGCCCCCCACTACCCCTATATATATAGGAGGGTTATGGGACAGGGTTCCCTACCCCGGGCAATGCAGGATTAATGCAGGAGTAGAAGGGTTCGAGATTTTCCACAAAAACAACCAATTGCGCCACCTGAACTGATCGTTTCAAGCATGAAATGGTCGGTTGGGGGACTGAGTCGATCGTTTCACACCTGAAATGATCAGTTGGAGCACCTGAGCCGATCGGTTCACTTCCCAACTGATCAGTTCGTGGTCCTGGTCCAACTCAAATTGACTTTCATATTTGTTTCCGATTAATCAAATATTAATCCTTGTCCAAATTGAATTTGTACAAGTAAAACAAATTGTATATGCAAAATAGTCTTCTGACTTTCCAAACGATCTCGATTAGACCAGTTGAGTTGATCGGTTCAACCCTTGAACCGGTCGTCTCTCCCTGTCTTGAGCTAATCGGTTCATACATGAGCCGATCGGTTCACCAACCTGAGCCGATCGGTTCATCACATGAGCCGATCGGATGGGGTAGCAGACTTGTGCAAATTTAGTCAATTACAGTTTCAATCAATCTGATTATCTAATCAATCGATCCAACACCTTGAATACTATGATTTTGAGCTATCAATTAATTGAGTATTTAATTGAACTACTAAACTCCTTTAGTATTCAATCTAAACATCATTTATGGATAAACTCCTCTTCTAGGTTAAATCCTATGTGTGTGACCATGTAGGTCCATTTCACGTTGGCAGTGAAAGTCCATAACACTTATGACTTCACAAGCAAAGAGCGGTACCTAGTCGCACATCAGTGCTACCCAAGTGAAATAGAAAGTTGGAGAACACTTTCAATCCTACAATATGTGAATGGTGTTATAGTGAATGTATAATTCCTTTGTCACTGATATCCCGAATGAACTCATGGCATGGAACAGTCATCCTATCAACATTCATTCACTTTCTTGATCTCAGAGTAGATTGGAGGAGATATGTATGACATCAATATCACATACTGATTCACACATGTGTGTGCACACCTATCTCAATCCTACTCATCAAGTGGTCATGGATATCACACTCCCTCAGGAGGAACAAATCCCATATCTATCACTTACCCCTCAAAAGCCCCATGTGTCAAAGCCACCCAATCATCACCTTTTATAACAACCCATGTTTCAGGACTGCGTTTGATGATGTCAAAGTGTACCCAATCACATGTGTTGAGTGTAGTGATTTTAGGTCAAAGAATCACACTCACCACCATCACTGTGAGAACTGACTGTGACTACCATGTCATGGTTCCATGTGTCAAACTCATGGTGGGTCTGTCCAGTAAACTTGTTCTCTAACAAGTACCTATGTGTTTGGTTTGATATCTCCATATCATGACTAACGAGATTCTGTCATCAACCAACACCACAATCTAATCTTGTGTGTCATTGTTGTCTATCTACCTTCCACAATGACATCTGACTAGGGACATAATGAGAATGTACAAACTCTTAGCATCTGTATGATCTCATCGTTCAGGTCCTTAACCTGAAAGCATACGTCATTGAGTATTGTCATTCTCTAGACATTCAATATATTCTATCATTATCTCATATGACTGAACTAGAAAGAATTGGAAGCTTGCCTTTGATGTTTATCAAATCAATCTTAATGTATCCCATCAATCATCTCATGATTGGCTCTCAGGGCATACATACCAACATCGACAATATTGTAGATCGATAAAGACTTGTCAAAGTTGTTCATCGATGTTGAATGTCAACAATGGAGGTTGATGCCACATGGATCAATGATCTTGATAGACCATGAGTCAAAGACTATAAATAGACCCCTAAGGCATCAATTCAATGCATCTTGGATCCCCGGTTGTCATTAGAGTCAAAAGGATGCCGCCAAGTTCAGAGCCCAAGGACGAGAGCCATCGATCAGTCTAGTTCCTTCGACCTAGATGTCAACCTCTTTCCTTGACGGCTAGATTCATCACCATCAATGATCCGACGAGCCTACTTTGCACTAAGTCAGGATTAAAGGGAGGAGGAGATTTGTTGACTTTTTTTCGGCTACTTTCCTAGTCATTCGAGAGGTTGGTAGATCGATCACTCGATCTACCTTTGTATTGACCCCTTCCTTTTCTTTCCTTATCGTGAATTATTTAGGTTGTAATATGTTTGTTTCTATTGCCATGTGTGTCTAAACTCCATAGCTTTGATTAGGAGTAGCCGTCAGGCCCTCCCAACCATTTAATTGTTCATCTTTCTATTTTATGGCATATGTTCTTTAGTTTTTGTTTGTATACTCTTATTTTATTGCATCAATTGATGATTAGACACCCTCTTCTAACATTTGATATGAATATTGTTCAAGAGAATGATTTCAACTAGATTTGGAGTATAGGATAGTAACAATACATGAGAGTGAGGAGTTGCTATAACAAAATTCATATGTTTTTCCTTAATCTTTCAGTTATTACCTTGAGAGTGAGAACCATGTTAGATAGAAATCTGCCTGGATCTCGAGACAAGGAAGGAACATATATTTTCTTATGGCTGTTTGCAATACAAGTAGAGAACGTACATATATTAGGAGTGAAGGTTTTATATGGTTGTGGTTGGCTTGGTTGGTGAAAACCAATCCGCGTTCCTTTCTATCATAGTTTTCTTAAATCATCTTTATTTCTTCTTTTAGTTCTTTCTAAACTTAGATTTTATTGTTTAATTAGATTAACTCATTCCTTAATTGGAACACCATCAAATTCACTCTTTTGGTTAGACTGGACTAAGCTAAGATCCCACTTTCTTATTTTGTTGTCCCCCTTATCCCTGTGTTCAACCCCGTACTACTGTAGTAGACTCCATATTGAGTTGTGGACATCTCTTCTAGTTGGATATAAATTTAAGGTTTGATTCGATAATCATGTTTACATAAGAGTATCAAATTTCAAAAATCGAGATCGATATTTAGAGTGTGATTTGGTTTTATACTAGTAAACTAAACAAGTTCGAGGATTAAACTAAAATAAGGATCACTTGTCTTCAAGATTTGAATTAATTAAAGGTCTTGAGAAAGGGTTTTGACAACCATATCACAATGTGATGAACAACAAAAATCAACGATGCTAGAAACAACACAAGGGAGGTTTGTTTTCTACACTCACCTCTCAGTAGTGTAGGAAAGCCCTAATGCCATGTAGCACTCCCGTGCTTACACAAAATTTTGTTTACAAACCTTGCTCCCCAACACTTCCTAGCCAATCTTGTGGTCAAGGAAATGTTGCTAGGGTAATCTCCTTACTCCAGTGCATATCTTCTCAGGTCATACAGAGATCATAAATTAATCACACCTAGTGCCCATAAAAGGATATAAGAAGAACTCAACTCAAATAAACCTTATAATAGTGGAATAACTAGAAATTTATAGTGAAATTTGTGTTCAAACAAGTTATGACTTGGGAGTTACTCCCCCATGTCCCAGTACAAAGGTTATACTCATCCATGGCTAAGGAATGTAGGTACAAGTAGTAAAATATGGAGCTAAACATAGTTGAAGAAAGGAAAGAATTAAAATCCCCAAAAAGATAGTAGAAAGAAGCATAACTCCAACTAAAAGACACAATTTCATCCTTGCTACAACTATTTCTCCAGCAACATTCTCTCCCAAGTGGTTGGAATGGAGAATGGAGATCTCTACTACAAGCGTTAAAGAAAAATTGGGGAAGAAGAAGGTTCTCTCTCTGGTAACCGCCTTTTCTCCTCTTCTTGTATTTGCTCTGGATGTCTTTTTCTCCAAAGAATACATGAAAATTGTCCTGAGTGAGTCCCATTCATATTTAAAAGTAAGGGACGATTTTTTTAATTTGAACTAAAAAAACAGAATGTTGGTCTGCCAACATGGCATGTTACTTGTGGTAACCGAAGTCAAACTACCTTGATCATAAATGACACTTTGTCATTGTTGGCCAACACGACGTGTTGTTGAAAGTTAGAGACTTCTAGACAATTCTGGAGTGAGTGAACACGGTGTGTTGAGATAAAGACACACCATGTTGTTTCAATTCAATGACTCCTAACTTCTTCTAGATCGAGAGGACACACTGTGTTGGTGGCCAACACATCATGTTTCTACATATTAGGGCAACACGCCATGTTTTTGGAATCCAGTGACTTTTGAGTTCTCTATATCTGAAGTGACATGCTATGTTGGCTAGCCAACATAACGTGTGATTTGCTCTCCTGTAGAGTGCATTTTTCTTGTTATGTATATGTCATGTTGGATGGTCAACACGCTGTGTTTCTGTCAGATTTCTCAGGAATTGGTTCAACTTTGAGGAATCACTTGGGGAATGCAATGAAGGTCGAATTATGATCAGTTCATCCCCATTTTGGTGTCAAATAATAGTGTTTGTAGTCCAAACCATGGAACAAGTAAAGAATTAAAAAGATGAAGAATCTAGCATGATTCAGAATGGTAATGGGCGAAATTGATTTAAAAATGCAATCACTAGACATGTGACCACACAACTTATTCACAAAAATATCATCAACATCTTTGTTCAATTTACGTCTCCATATAAAAACATGTTCCATACTTCTCCATACAGAAAAACAAAGATGTGCAAAAAACATTCTTCTTATGACTCAGGGCATTGACAACTAGATTTTCTTTTCAAGGGTGATAAGTGATTGTTAAATCATAGTCCTTTGAATATTCCATCCAAAACCTTTGTCTTAGATTCAATTCCTTTTTTGTCATGATATAGAGAAGACTCTTATGATCGGATTAAACCTCAAATTGTACTCCAGAAAGATAATTCCTCCAAATCTTGAGAGCATGAACAATGGTTGTGAGATCAAGATTGTGGATCTATCATTTCTCTTTATTTGTCTTAATATGGCATGAGGCATAAGCTATAACATGTCTTTCTTTCACAAGGACACAACCCAAACCTCGTATGTATGCATCAATGTAGATGGCATAAGACTTTCCTTCAACGAGTAAGGCCAAAATAGGGGCAGATGTGAAATAGCGCTTCAGCTCTAGAAACCCTTTTCACATTTTAGGGTCTATACAAACTTAGTATCCTTGTGAGTCAACTTGGCTACAGGATGATCCAGCTCAAAAAAATTCTGGATGAACCGATGTAATAACCCACAAGATCCAAGAAACTTCATATCTCAAAAGGATTCTTTGGATATCGCCACAACTCACAACCTTAAATTTTTGTTGGATCCATAGCTATATGACTGACATATATCACATCGCCTAAGAACATCACTTCCTTTATCCAAAATTCACATTTTGAAAACTTGGCATAAAGTTGGTTCTCACAAAGGGATTGCATCACAATCTAAATATGTTCTTGGTGTTGGTCGATTGACTCAAAATAAATAAGAACATCATCAACAAACACCACCATGAAGTCATCAAGATATGGGAGCAAAACCCAATTCATAAGGTCTATGAAGGTGGTAGGGGCATTAGTCAACCCAAAAGGCATGACGAAGAACTCATAATGCCTATAACAAGTTGGGAAAGTCATCCTCAATATATCCTCATCTTTTACCCGCATCTGACAGGATCACTTCAAAAATCTATCTTAGATAAAATAGTAGCTAACTTCAACTGGTCCAATAATTTACATGGTAGAGGTCACGTAGGCCGATGGGTCACAAAGACCGACGGGTCACATAGACTGATAGAAATGAGTTGTGTAGCCACCCAAAATAGCCAATCAATAAAATGACCATAGCTTTTGATATGCATATCTAACTCTAACAAATTTTATCTCATTGGATTTCTATTCAATCTTCCAGAGCCTTAAACTGTTCAAGAGATCGATGAAGAGGCGACTTAGGGGTGACTTTTAAGAAGAATGTGAAGAACAATGGAAGATTGATGATCTAAATATAGATATATTGTAGGAAGTAGTATTAAATAGTTTATCTCTTCTCTCTTTCTCCCTTTCTTGGTCAAGATCTTCTACTCCAATTCATCGAAGGTCATGTTCCTCCTCCCTCATCGTGTTTCACCCCCATCCCACTTCTCAAAGTCTATTTTTTATGGCGATCAATTTTGGATGAGATTTTGAAGATGGAAGCTTGAATCAAACTTGTATGAGCTACTTAGTTGGTGAAAAGATTGAGATAATTGAACTTCAATATAATCTATGAGTGGAAAATCACCTTATGACCCTCATTTACAACATACAAATTCAAAACATTAATTTTCCAATATTAAAACTTACTCTATGATAGCTATGATAGAATTCAATAAGTTTCTACAATGATTTCTAGTAGTAAAATGCTTTTTTAATTATGTATGGTGATGTGATACCATATCAGAAGTTTGATATGCGAGTTGTTATGCATGAAATGTGATCAAATGGTGGATTTAGAGGCACTAGAGAAGTTGAGTTTGCCCTATTTTGGATCTAAAGGATTGAATTATGATTTATAAGAATTATGAACATTGATATTTAGTCATATGATTTCTATGTTTAATGCTAAATGCTTAATTTTTGGGTGTAATGATTAGAAAGGATGATGATTGTATCAAAACAAATTAAATAATCATTAGAGATTTGATACTCTAGACATTGTAGAATCCTTCACAGAAGGCCTGCGCTATGAGGAGGAAACATAATATTGATTAGAGGATTAGTCCAGATTGAGTTACCATGGGGAAAACTAGATTAGGGTGTAGGGGTATAGGCCAGTGAGGGCAGACTCCTAAATATAGTGTGGTACCCAACACCAATTGAGGATGTCGGCGGTACCTGTGTTGCTGGTCAATGGTCATATTTGATAGGACCACTGATGTTAGATATGCTAGACTTATTTGACTCTATGTCTGAGTACCTAGGTTCAGAGGAGGATTTTAGATATCGGGGCTCTCGTATTATCCTTCGAGAGCCAAACATGGCGTTGCCCACTACAGATGGGGTATTGAGATTAAAAGCTTAGGAACCCGAACATACTTCTAAGTAATGTATTGTAAGATGTAGCTTTCTGCAATGCTTTCACATGTTGTAGTACGCCTCATGTAGTTCCATAGTATATAATATATGAAAGATTTTATATTTAGTGAATAAATCTAGTTAGTTACTATCTTACTCATGTTATGTTTGAATAATTTGATAGTTTCCAATTAACTTGTATAACTACTTGTATCCTTAAGCTTATTATCTTATAAGTTTTCTATCATGGTTATCTTTTGACTTTCTATTCACTGAGCTAGTAGATCATCAACCTACTAAAACATGTTTTAGATAAAGGATTAGCTCATCCAAAAGATGTAGAAACCAGCTTTTATTAGGAGTAGAGAAGATGTCTTTTGAAGAAATAATTAGCTTAGTTAGATGGTCTCTTATCCTTCCTCTAGATCTAGTGACTGAGAGACTAAGAAAAGACAACAATTTGTAATAAGTTCTACTTGATTTATATTAAAGTAAAAACTCTTACTTTTATATAAAAGTCAAACTCTGTTGCAACTATCATGTTCTACATAATCTATAAGTTATCTTTTGATTTAAAATGTTGTTACAGTAGTTCTACTAATTTAAAGAAAAGAAAAAATTAAGGTTGATTTTTAGATAGTAATTAAAAATGGAAGGTTAGTCTAATCCCTCTTTGGCATGCGTAAACCCTACTTAATGGGTTTGGGTTGCGTCATTAACTTGTTGCATTACCATACTTGATCTTAATGATAATTATGAGAAATTCTAATTTTGGATCAATGGCCAATATTTGTGTTCCTTTATGCAATTTAAATTAATCATAGTGAAAGGAGAAATATTCCATGTTGATGCCTTTTCTAAGGCATACATGACTCGACTTGATGATTTGGGCTTTGTTGTGGCCAAGGCTTACAAGTTGGGCCTTGTTTTTCCCTGATTTAATGTGTTGTTGCCTTGCTATGGTCAAGGACAATACATGAACTCTGATTTGAATAGTTGGTATATGTAAATATGTTCTATATCTTTTAAGTTGTTCGAACTGCTTACTTTCTATAATCACATATGTGCATCTTGTATGTAACTTGATTGATGCAATTGTATTATGAGCATCCAGCTTAATAAATCAAGTGTAACCCTAATCATGTAGTACCATAAGTCCATAGATCTATTTTCCTGGGTCCTTAGGTGAAATAGTGAAATGAGTTATTCTTTAGCAATCCATGAATTGGGAGAATATGATCGAAACATATATTTTTTATATACATGGGTGTGTGGTGGTGTACCCTAACATTTATAAGTTTGTTGGAATTCAATTATGAATGATGGTCCAATGATATGTAGTGTTTGTGATCTTGTCTCAATTTATTGGGTTTATACCCTATTTTCTTGGCACCGTGACATGTGTACCCATGACGAACCTACGATATATGTGTATTCACTTTTGAGCAATTTGATAACATCCAATTTTGTGCTTATTATATATTTCACTTTATCCATATTTCTCTACTATTTAGAAAAATTCATATTTGTTTCCCTCCTGCCTTGAATATATTCTCCTTACCTTATGTTGACAAGGACAATGGAGTTAAATGTAGGAAATAAAGGACTAGAAGCTTGAATGTTGAAAGTTGAGCCATTACCAGATGACAACCGATGGACCTTGGGTAGTCGTTGGCTTACCCTCATCGGATGTTACCTAATAGCTCCCTATCGTGCCATCGGTTGACAAATACAACAACCCATCACCGCAGGCGCGTATGCGCCTATCAACTGATGGCGTGTCTACGTCTGTCAACCGGTGGGGCTTCTGCGCCCATCAGTCGATGGCACTTCTACTACTAACATCTGATGGCACGCCTGCGCCTATCAACCGGTGGGGCTTCTATGCCCATCAGCCAATGACATGCCTGTCACCAAAATCTAGTGACGCGTATGTGCCCATCAACCGCAGATGAACCTGAGGGAGTCAACCGATGACGCCCCAACACCCACCAATAGGTGGTACGTTTGCGCATGTTAACTAGTGGGGCTTCTGTGCCGGTCAGCCGATGGTGTACCTATTATTGACATCCGATGGCGGTCCTGATAGGTACCGTACTCATATCATTGAGCATGTGCCTCGAGGATGGGTACATGGGAGTCTTGGGGCACAAGTAAAGGACCCCAAGATAACACCTACAAAGAGGGGACAACCAGATACATAAATGGGGTTGTTGTTACACACTCTACTCCATAGTGAGCACTGTCAAAGGAAGGAGCTGCCATTGATTCATCTCCTCTGCCATCAACGGATAGGAGTGACAGACGAGAGTCGATTGGTCCCGACATCCATACCCTATCCCATTCACCCTCGCCTATTCCCAGAGTTCCTCCAAAATCAGGAGAAGGAAGAAGGAGGAAAGGAGATCGACCACAATGTTGCTTCAGGCCAAGAGCAACATGACCAAGCCATCCGTTGAGGCCATCGGTTGTGACCATCTCCTGGATACCATCGTTGTATCCCTTGGTCCCCTACTTTGACTTTCTTTTCCTTGTTTTTCCATATTTCCCTTCCTACTGTTCTCCATGTCTCCATCCATTTGTAAACCTAAAATTCCACTCATGAAAAGGAGTGGCTAAACACCTAACTTGGGTTGGGAGTAGCCACTAAGGCCCTCCCAACATGTATATACTTGCATCTTTTCAAATATATATCCTTAGAAATGGTTATCTCCATACTCTTGTTCTTGAATGCTTTACTTGCATGCTTAGTTGCTATGTTGTGATGTTTGATTGTTGGTACCTCGAAAGAGTCGTGCTAACCTTATCTAAGTGTTATGGAGTAGTAAGAAAGTATGAAAATGTTGGAATGCTAAAGCTAATGGTCATATGATTTGCTTTAGGATTGTTTGTTTTCTATCTCGAGAGAGAGAGACGACCTTATAATCTAGATCTATCATAAGCTCGAGAGAGGAGGGAATAGACTTATATGATGATCGCTTGTAATATTTCTAAGGGTATACAAAAGGGTGTGAGTATTGTATGTTGGTGAGAGGTCTTAGTAGGTGAAACCCGATCCAAGTTCCCATCCATATTTTGGTTACATATTTCTTTTTGTTTTCTTATCTTTTCTTGTTTATTATTGATTTGTTTGGAGTATCACCATTCCATAGGGAATACTATCCCGATCTACCTTTTTGGTCGGTGTATCCGAGCCTAAGGCTCTATGTTCTCAACACTTACCAACCTTGTCCCTGTGGCTTGACCCCGATCTACTACATCAGACCCCGTATAATAGTTGTAGGGGCGTGAGTGTCGGGTTATAAATCTAAGAGTTTGAATACTATAGATCCGCTCCAATTTGGATGTGAGATTTAGGTCTTTCACAATTCTACCGTAATCATGCCTTTGGGCACACTACTTTTTGTTACCCTCACTTTGACGAGGTGTGTCAAGAGATCTTATCAAATTTGGATATCTTAATTTAGATCTTAATATAGATGGCTAGAAAGGATTTGTAGAATCTAACTAGTAGATTAAGTGTTACCCCTAAAATTACTCTTGATTTAATAAAATATATAACTCAGTCGTTTAGTATATATGTTTAGTTTGTTGGAAAATAAATTTGGATGCTATTATTGTGCTCATATTATTTTCAAGTTTTCTGAGGCTATGTGAATTAATTATAATTATAGGGATTGTCTGAAAGCACTTTAAGTTATGTTATCATAGTTGCATTTAAGATCGTTATACTTTTAGAACCATATTATGGTAGTATGAAATGTCTTATATTCATAATATTTTGAGTTAAGAGATGATATAAATAGTTGAAAATTGAAATGAGATATAACTTTCTCTATATTATTTGTAATCCTTCTCCTATATCATACATGTATGTTTAAATCTTGGAGGGAATAATCTTCCCATTGGGACTCTTTTAGAGTTTCACATGATTCATTCACAATATTTTTAGGTATTCTAGTACAACAAAAAGGATAAGGTGCTTCAGTTGGAACATGAAATAATATAGTAATGTCTAGAGAGATCATGTGCTCTCCTTTTCTGAGTGATGAGTGGATAATTTTTTATGTATATTGTAGTGTTTTGCCTTAGTATCTCTTTACTATATTCAGTTGTACACCACTTTGTTGTGTACACATGTTGTAGATATGGACCCTCTTATAACTTTGATGTTGAGATTAAAAAGAGATATTCCAATTTGTTTTACTATATTGCCATCCCTATTATGTATTGTATGTGATGTATTCCTTTTAAATCTTTGATTTAATTTTTTTATTGGTTTCTAACTTTTAGTTAATTTTTTGTTGGAAATTAATCTTGATGATCACTTTTGGGATCAATCAGCTGGATGTGTCCCCACATCTTCATGCATAAAAATTTGTCAATCAAATCAATATTATGTATATATGTTTCATATACATCAATGCAGACATATACTACATTATTTAGACACACATTTACACATAAGAGAACATGTAAACATTACTAAATTGATTAGATCATGAATATTTTTTAAACAATCAATACTCACTTAAAATTAATAGATTTCTTCAACATCTTCCAATCATATTTTGATTGAATCAACAACGTGAAATGTATTTGGTTGACCATACCAATCAATCTTGTGTTGTCTGGACCCATGAATTTTTTCCACAAAATCATTGGTCTTTTGAGGGAAAAGTACCTCTCAAAGAAGTGTCAATCATATTACTGTAGGAACCGATGGACTCAGAAGGTATACTAAGAAACCAAGTTGTAACAAACCAAAACCTGGAATTATACCATGTTCCCTGACTAAGAGGTTAGTAAGCTTGGTTCTTTAGATTTGACCAAACAAGGATGGATCTATACCATAAAATAGTTATTTGTAACCTTATATATTATTAATGTATAAAATATGAATAACTCAGTGGTAACCCATACCCTATAAAGGCTTGAAAATAAATATAACATATTAAGTGGTATCACACATATCAGAATACTCTTATAATGACATACTAACTTAATCATATGCAAACATGTAAGTAATTCACTAAATACGTCACATATGTTTCCTTTGCTAGCCAATATGCAAATAATGGATAGAATGTGTTTAGTTAGAGGTATAATTTCCTTTGGGTTAACAGATAGTGTTTCCATGTCCATTTTCTAGATAAATATCCAATTAATGGACTTAATATGATAAGAAAATATAGAATTTCACGCATAATAGTATAAGGAAACTATTTAGGTAATTAGGTGAATATAATGAGACTCTAAATAATAAATAATGATGGTAATGATATGATGTTATAATAATATAGTAGTGTTGAGCCTAAAACCATAATTGTAATAAAACCCCTAAAAGGAAACCTCAAAACCCAAATATAATGTTACATTGTGATCTTTGGGTCCCATTTTTCTTGTGTTCCAAGTTGTGCATTATTTAAACAACAATAACTATTTTATTTTCATTAAGAAATGAAAATTTACACCTATTTGAGCATGCTTGTTAGTATGTTTGGATAGATTGGTTAATTCCTCAAATGAAGTAGGAAGTGGATCCCCTCTCAAGTCCCAATCCATACAAGATGGTATCAAAGCCATAGTAGTCAGATTCTAACTATTTCAATTTTGTCTCTCTAATTAGAATCCTTGCCTTACGTAGGCATCATCTAAGTGAACAATGATATCATAAGGATGTTAAGAGTGTGTACATTCTTATTATGTCTCTAGTCGGTTGTTATCGTGGAAGGAAGATAGACATTACTAACACATAAGACTGAAGTGTGTGTTGGTTGATGATAAAGTCTCATCAATCATGATATGTGATATCAAACCAAGCACACATATACTTGTTAGAGAATAGTGTATCAGACAGACCCACCTTAAGAGTAGTACATGGAAATCATACTTGGTGGTCACTGCCATATCTTATAGTGAAGGTGGTAATTGTGGTTCCTAGACCTGAAGTCACTACACTCATCACATGTCATTCAATGTGCCTTGACATGATCCACTATGATCCTGAACAAGGGTTTCCATAAAGGTGATGATCAAATGGACTTTGGCATATGAGGATGAATGTGAGTGTTGTAGATGGGATTTGTCCCTCCTACTAGAGTTTGATATCCTAGCCACCTGATAAGTGAAATTGAAAAATGCATGTGCATGCACATGAAAATCAATATATATGATATTGAGGTCACATATATCTAAGTCAGTCTACTCTAGTTCAAGGAACGTGGACTGAATATTAAGAGGATGATGACTCCTTGCCTCGAGTTCATTTCAGATATTAGAGACTGATGCGATGATTTTGAGTCGCATTTATAGACCTGTTTGATATGTGTTTTATGCTTTTATTAGTCATTTTTATGGTTAATGTTGCATAATTCATCCACTTTGGTCTTTGCTACTATTTTATGTCAAATCCCCTTTATTTCATCGTTTTGAGCATTAATTGTCAAAATATTATTATTTGTGTGAATTTATGTGATTTTGTGTTTGAATTTCAGGGAAAACAAGTATCTGCTTCCGTCGATACCATCGACGGAAGTCGATACCATCGACCGGACCACAGGTTGCCAGCCGCGAGTATCAGCAAAGAATCGATACTATCGATAGGGATGTCGATGGTATCGAGCTACCAATAGGTTGCTGGCGAGGAAGCAGTCGATAGTATCGACACCAAGTCGATACCATCGATGCATGGAGGCTACAACGACACAAAACGACAAACCGTCGCTACAGGTTCGTCGATACCATTGACCCGCGTCGATGGTATCGAGACTACATCAGGTGTGCACACGAAAGGAAAGAAGGGTTGCCGCTATTACGCTGAGTCGATACCATCGACGCACCGTAAGATATGTGTTTGCTTTGGAATGATCTTAATCAGATGGCCGTGGTTAATTAGCAGCCTAATGAGGGAGATATACCTAATGACGGCCGCCCAGACGAAAAAAGCATCTCATTAGCCATTGCACGAGTACCGAGGAGCAGTAGAGAGGAGAAAGGAGGCCAGAAGCTCATACCAGTTGATCCGGACGCCGAAGAAGACGGATTCCACCACCGAAAGGCGGGAGAGCACGTGTTCTACACCGAGGATCAACCGGTTCTTCTCCGTTCAGGGGTTTCACCTCTCATTTCACGTTTTTCATACGATTTCCCCTATCTCTACCTTGTACTTGTTTGAGATGAACATGCGGGGCTAATCCCCTTCGTCTTTAGGATTGGGAGTAGCCCGGGAATTCATTGGATGACAATTTTATAATAGTAATTCATATTTTATCTCTTAAATCCGTGGTATAATTTCGTTTTCTCAATATATTGTTATGCTTGATCACCATAATAATAACCAAATACCCTTAATCACTTTGAAAGAAGGATTAACGGATGAAAAGAGGCGGAATTCACATTAATAAACAAATCCCTTGAACAAGGTGGTGTAAAATTAATGGTAGATACTGAGAGATTGTTCATAATGCACCTAGTTTAGGAGATAGGTTACTACGACGGTGGAACCGACCTAGACCTAGGTAGTGAATTGCACCACGACAGTGGGCAATTCTATTTTCAAGCCACTACCCGGATAGAGAGATAAAATTGAGGCATTATATAAAATCTAATACAATGAAAACCCACGGCGAAACCGCAATCCTAAAGATACCCTTTTGAATTGATTAAATTAACATTTACTCGATCGTTTGTTTTGTTTTTATTTTATTTTCTTTTAATTTTAACAACAACCCTCAATTTGTTATTCGGCTTAGCTGATCGCAAATAGTTAGTAGGAGTCTCCAACAATTCCTAGTATCCCTATGTTCGACTCGGGCCTCACAAAGGCCTGTACTACTCGACGCGTTTACTTGCGTTTTAGCGAACAGTAAAATTGCGTCAAGTTTTTGGTGCCGTTGCCGGGGATACGGAGAATTGTTGGCAGTTTGAGTGCTACAAGCGGCCACTCTAGGCCTTTTTTTTAATTATTTTGAAACAACTTCAAATATATTTAAATTGTTCGATAATTTTATACTCGTCAAAGCACTGTACTGAACTCGAATTTTCCCATTTCAGGTACGTTGCATGGTGCAGACGCGTAGTACTGACTACGCGGATCCCGCACCCGAGGTTCCACTGCCGGAACCTGAGGATGAGCATGAGCAAGAACATTTAGAAGAAACAGATTCCGAACTCGAACAAGAACAGATGGCCGAGCCACATACTATATGGGAGAAGATAAAGGCTTCTTCCACATCTGCTTCAAAAGGGCCTATAAAGAAGCAAGCAATCAACATACCTACCTATAAGATTGATCCGGCTTTGATAAATCTGGTGAAGTGCAATGCTTTTCATGGGCTCAAGAATGAGGACCCCGTCGCGCACATCAGTCAGTTTGTTGAGAACTGTGACATGGTTAAAATCGACAGATTCCCACAGACTGCGCTCTACTTGAAGCTTTTCCCGAGTTCATTGGCAGGAGCCGCACGAGAATGGCTACACAATTTAGATGATGAGTTTGTGGAGTCCTGGGACCATATGGTGGAGGTTTTCTTTGAGAGGTTCTTTCCTCCTGAGAAGACCAATGACATGATTAGGAAGATCCATAACTTTACCCAACAAGCAGGTGAGACATATTCTGAGACCTGGGAGAGGTTTCAGGTCATGCTGAGACGATGCCCGCATCACGGGCTGGATAAAGAAACACAGGTAAAGATCTTCTATTTTTCTCTCTCCGAGTACGATAGGAGCAACCTTGATTCAGCTGGATCAGGATTCTTTTTGAACAACACGGACACCAGGTGTTGGGAGATATTAAAGAACATGGCTAGGAAACAATCATGGGGCGAAAGAGGCGTCATGGAGCAGGTCCGAGCAGTAGGAGAATCAAAAGCTATGAAGGAGCTGAATGAGAAGATGGATCTTCTCGCAAAGAAATTGCTCGCAAAGGAGGATACTGAGTCTGAGGACAAGGCTCAAGTGAAATTTATGAGGCAGCAGCCAGGTTACAGGAACAACGACTACGCATGGAGAAAAGACAAGAAGTTCTCGTGGAAGGATCCAAACAATTTTTTGTAGTATTCGGATGCCAAACCCCAACCAGCTGCGGAGGATAAGAGCACAGAGCTGCTCAATCAGGTGATAAATCAAAATCAAGAACTCATGACTACATTCGGCCAGCAAATTAAGCAGCAAGGGGAGTTTATGAATCAGTTTGGGCAAACACTGTAGAGCCATGGGGCTCAAATGAGAACCATTGAGACATCTATGGCACAGATGGCAGCAGAGATAACCAGTTTGAAGAAACCGGCAAATCCAGGTTTTCCGGGAAACACTAATGTTCCAGGGGAAACCAGCAGGCAAAGGCAATCTTGCTAAGAAGCGGCAAGAAATTGTTAAATCCAAGGGCCGAGGAGACCAGCACACCACAGGCTGAAGTAGAAGGTGAAGCCAATGAGGAGCTGCCCGCACCAGTCACAGGGCAGGTTGATGACACAGCCGTGGATGATACTGAAGAACATGTGGCAAAGGAGGAACCTTAGAAAAGGACACCCTATGTGCCACCTCATCAAAGGGCACAAGCGGTTCCGGTCCCTTATCCAAACAGTGCCAAGGCAAGGAAGGTAGATGCGCAATTTAAGAAGTTCTTAGACAGTTTCAGGAAGCTTTCAGTCAATATACCTCTATTGGAAGCCATTGAGCAAATCCCGTCTTACGGGAAATTTCTAAAGGACGTTATTACTAAGAAGAGGAAAATTTCGGATACAGAGGTTGTCGTGCTCAAGGAGCAAGTGAGTGCCTTCATCATGGGCACTTTGCCGCCAAAGAGGCAAGATCCAGGATACTTTAACATTTCTTGTTATATTGGAAAAGTCAAATTCGGGGAAGCATTATGTGACTCAGGGGCAAGCATCAACTTGATGCCCCTTTCTACATTCAAAAAGCTGGGATAGAAGGAGTCACAGCCAAGCAACATGACTATTCAATTGGCAGACAACTCGGTGGTAAAACCATATGGAATCTGTGAAGATGTGTTAGTGAAAGTGGACAGATTTGTTTTTCCAGCAGATTTTGTAGTCATGGAGATGCAGGATGAACATGGAAACAAGCTATTACTTGGACGTCCTTTCCAAGCTACAACTGACATGATTTTAGAGATGGGGAGAGGTCGTTTGACCTTGGGTATAGCTGATGAACGATTTGAGATGGTCATGCCCTCTAGTACTGTGTCGTCTAAAGCAAAGGAACAATGTCGTGTGGTAAAACATCTGGATAATAATATCTCACTCTGTCTTGGGAAGCCATTTCTGGACATGGCTCATGTGATGAGCAAAGTGGACAATGGAACTTTGGCTGTGGATATCATGGAACAGACCAAGGTAGTATCTCTGTGTAAAGCTATGGGGTTCCCTAATTATGAGGATGAGGACATTCCGCCTTCTACGGAGGATGATGTTATTACAATTTCTATTTTTGATGCATATCCTGAATTACCACTGGAGGCTTGCTTGGTAAATATTACACATGATTGGATGCGGAGAAAATCACTCAAGGAGTGCGCAAAAATGCTTCAGATGCTTCCATGCTTCCATGCGAGACATTATGAAGATTTTGGTGAACTCCCCTCGCCGCTTCAATCATCTCTGATCAGCCCACCGGAGTTAGAATTAAAGTCGCTGCCACCACATCTCAAATATGTCTTTCTAGCTGACGAAGACAAGTTACCTGTGATCATTTCTGCGTATTTGAGTGCGGATGAGGAGGAACAATTGTTGATAGTGTTGAAGAACCACCGGGGAGCTTTTGGGTGGTCCGTTGCAGATATAAAGGGGATTTCCCCTACCATGTGTCAACACAAGATTCGGCTCGAGGAGGGAGCCAAGCCTGTGATCCAACCTCAACGACGTCTCAATCCAAGCATGATGGAGGTTGTGAAGAAGGAGGTTATTAAACTTCTTGCTGCAGGTATCATTTACGCAATATCAGACTTGACATGGGTGAGTCCCACACAGGTAGTCCCTAAAAAGGGGGGAATTACTGTCACCCAAAATATTTTAAATGAACCTGTCACCACCCGATTAGTAACTGGGTGGCGAGTTTGTATTGATTACCGCCGTCTGAATGCCGCGACGCTAAAGGATCACTTTCCTTTACCTTTTATCGATCAAATTCTAGAGCGTCTTGTCGGCCGATCGCACTTCTGTTTTCTTGATGGGTACTCGGGGTACAACCAGATTTCAATTGATCCTTTGGACCAAGGGAAATCGACTTTCACTTGTCCTTATGGGACTTTCGCGTATCGTCGAATGCCTTTTGGTTTATGCAATGCACCTGCGATTTTTCAGCGTTGCATGCTCGTTATCTTTTCTGACATGGTAGAACGCTGTCTTGAGGTATTTATGGATGACTTTTTGGTGTATGGTGCATCATTTGACGAATGTCTCTATAATCTGGATGGAGTTTTACAGTGCTATGAGGACACACATTTTGTCCTCAACTGGGAAAAATGTCACATGATGGTGACTGAGGGGATAGTGCTAGGACACAAGGTGTCTAGCAAAGGTTTAGAGGTGGATCCGGTAAAAATTGAAGTCATTTCCAAATTGCCCCCACCAAATTCTGTTAAAGGGGTAAGGAGTTTCTTGGGACATGCCGGATTTTATCGTCGGTTTATAAAAGATTTTTCTTGAGAAACCTCTATCCGAACTGCTTGAGAAAGACGCTGTATTTGATTTCAATGACAAATGTCTACATGCGTTCGACGTGTTGAAGGACTGATTTCTGCGCCGGTAGTTCAAACGCCGGATTGGACTAAACCGTTCAAACTCATGTGTGACGCTTCTGATTTTGCGGTAGGAGCCGTGTTGGGGCAGCGGGTGGACAATAAACCCGCCGTGATTTTCTACGCTTCAAAGACTTTGAATGACGCCCAATTGAATTATACAACTACTAAAAAAGAATTACTCGTCGTTTTTTTCACTTTTGAAAAATTTCGGCAATATTTAGTTGGATCTAAAGTAGTTGTTTGGACTGACCATGCCGCAATTAAATATTTAATGGAGAAAAAAGACACAAAGCCTAGATTAATTAGGTGGATTTTGCTCTTGCAAGAATTTGACATCGAAATCAAGGATAAAGCTGGGATTGAAAATGTTGTGGCGGATCATCTGTCTAGGTTAGAGAGGGTGGATGAAAAAGATTTAATATACCCATAACCGAGACATTTCTTGATGAACAGATTTTGAAAATTAATTTTAAAGACCCTTGGTTTGTTGAGATCGTGAATTATTTGGCTTGCGGGATCATCCCGGAAGATTGGTCATATCAAGAGAAGAAAAGATTTTTCCATTCTTTACAATATTATTTTTGGGATGACCCGATTCTTCTAAAGTAATGCAGGGATGGTATCCTACACAGGTGTGTGCCTGAGGTGGAGTACGATAGCATTCTCCATCATTGCCATGCACTACCTATGAGAGGACACCATGCGAGCTCTCGTACGGCAGCTAAAGTTCTGGAGAGTGGCCTTTATTGGCCAACCTTGTTCCGAGACGCCTACGAGTTTGTAAGGCAATGTGATTCCTGCCAACGAGCAGGTAATATTTCAAAGAGATAGGAGATGCCCCTAAATGTGTTCCAAGAAGTGGAGGTATTTTGATCTGTGGGGCATAGATTTCATGGGACCCTTTGTGTCCTCAAATTCAAATTTATATATTCTTTTAGCAGTTGATTACGTGTCGAAGTGGGTAGAAGCAATACCCACAAGGACTAACGATTCCACTGTAGTGTGCAGGTTTGTGAAAGAAAATATTTTCTGTAGGTTTGGAGTGCCCCGAATGATCATTAGTGATGGTGGTACGCATTTTAGGAATCAAAAGTTCTCGGCACTGTTGAAGAAATATGGGGTCAAACACAACATAGGTACCCCATATCACCCGCAGACTCAAGGACAGGTGGAGGTCTCCAATCGCGAAATTAAGAAGATTTTGGAGCGTACGGTGGCGTCCACGGAGAAGAATTGGAGTGCCCTACTACCGGATGCATTGTGGGAGTACAGGACGGCTTACAAAACACCTATAGGCACCAGGCCTTTTAGGTTAGCGTATGGTCGGGCTTGTCACTTACCGGTAGAGTTAGAGCACAAAGCACATTGGGTGCTTAGAAGGCTCAACTTGAGTTACGATGGAGCGGGGAGGAAGAGAATGCTTGAATTGAATGAGTTGGATGAGCTGCAGATGACGGCATACGAGAACTCGTGGATATACAAAGAGCGCACCAAGTTAATCAACGATTGCCACATCCAGTTGCGCACGTTCAAGAAAGGAGATAGTGTATTGCTGTTCAATTCACGACTGAAGTTGCATCCCTGGAAGCTCAAATCTCAGTGGAGTGGGTCGTTCGTGGTAGAAGAGGTCAAACCACACGGCGCGATCTTGGTGCGTGATGGTGAGACCACGTTTTTATTGAATGGACAAAGATTGAAGCTCTACTTTGGTGAAAATTACAAGAGGAAGGTGAATGAGGTTAAACTCATTTCATTTTCGAATGCATGTGGTGCCCAAAAGTCGTCTAGCCTAAGACGTTAAACAAGGGCGCTTGTTGGGAGGCAACCCAACCATCGGTACATTAGTTTAGTTCATGTACATTCATAGGTTGATTTGTTTTGGTTTAATTTTTAGTGTAAAAAAGATACCGTGGTCGGTTTTTTCTTTGTGCAGGCTGAGGCAGAGTCGATACCATCGACACAATGGTCGATGGTATCGACCATGGTACAGGTTGACGACTGTGGATTTTTCTCTACGTCGATACCATCAACGGCCTCGTCGATGGTATCGACCTACTAACAGGCAGGTCGCGAAGAAGAAGTCGATGGTATCGAGATGCCTGTCGATACCATCCAGATCTCTGGAGATTTACAGAAGAAATCGACTCAGGAAAGTCGATACCATCGACGGCCTCGTCGATGGTATCGACACAGCTACAGGTTGAAACGCAAAGCGGAGGTGTTGCAACAAAGAAAAGTCGATACCATCGACCGGCGTCGATGGTATCGACCATCCACGTCACCGATCCACGCGAACAATTCAACGGTGATTGCGGCATCAAGACGGTCGATCCGGGTGCAGCGTCGATACCATCGACCCCTGTCGATGGTATCAACACGTCAGCGATCTGGGTTTCAAGATCCAGCCATCGACGACCGTCGATACCAGTGAAGGGGCAGATAGCATCGATAAGTGTCGATACCATCGACTCACGTCGATGGTATCGACGGGTCAACAGTGACGCCGGCCACATCTATTTAAGGGGAGTGATTGCATCAGTTGATGTCACACCTTCAGTGCAATCTTCCTTCTCTTATGCAGAGCAATTCCCCGAGATGTCCAAGCCCGACGACAAGCAGCACCGAGCGAAGATCTTCATCGAGCGGAGATTCGATTCTCCAATCTTCACCGAGCTCATTCTCTTTTCCCTTTCTCTCGCAACCATGGTGCACATCGCTGGAGCTCATCTTCATGTGCGAACCCGGCAGATATCCCGGAGTTCGTGCCACCTCCTCCCGTGTCGGTTGCTCGCCCGCGCATGATCCATCCTTCCACAGAGGTGAAGAAGATCTACAAGGAGATCTTAAAAAGGAAGATAGAGCCAACCCGTTATGTCGAACGGAACATGCTCCACGACTTAGGGTTCGAGGCCAACTTGGCCTATGTCTTGAAGGGACAGGCACACAACACGGGCAGATTTCCCGACGAGCTTGAGTATCACGCGAACGGCCAGCCTTTCTTCGGCGAGTGGCCTACATACAAGGAGTTGGTGGACGAGTTCATGGCTTCGTTGGACGTCTGTGTTGTGCCCAACGACGTAATAGCCACCGACCGCGAGTGGATAAACGGTCGGGTGTCTTTCCGGTTGTACAACCACGACTACACCATCACGCTCGAGCAGTTCAATGAGATATTCAATTGGAACCATTCGCAGTATGACTACCGACAGCCGGACAACCGCACCGACTATGTCGCCATCTTCTCCGAGCTGGTGACGGTGCCGCAAGGAAAGTTGGTGAGCTACCACAATGTTGCGGTAGCCGATTTCGAGCACCCTTTCGTCCGAATCTTGCACCGGATGCTCAGTTCCACAATTTTTGCTCGGGGTGATCTGGCCCTCAGCAAATTTCAGGAGTCAGACCTATTCTTTCTGTATAAACTCCTGAAGAAACAAGAATGCAATTGGGGTGCCTTCTTTCTGCAGCGAGTATTGGCGGTGAAGAGGAGTACGAGGAAATCCCCGATTCACTTTGGCGGGCTTATCACTAAGCTGGCCATTTACCTGGGGTTGAATCTCGAGCAGCTGACTCCTCTCTCTACAAGAAGCAAGGTGAACTTGCAGCATTTACACCGGTCCAATCTCCTACTTCTCCAAGATGGCGTGGCGTTTGTGCACTACCACGTGAATCAAGCATATCAACAATGTTCTCTTCCCGATCCGGTCTTCAACATCGAGGGGGCACAACACTTTCGATGGCCAATCATAGCCATCGCCAACTCCGATGAAGAAGGCGGAAACGACGGCGGCAACGACGGACATGACGACGAGGCTGAGGAGGAAGAGGAGGCATTTACACCTCTTCGAGCATGAGTGGCACCCCGGAAGCGTCCTCGGATGCATCCGGGTGCATCTTCATCATCATAGCCTACGCCGCCCCACCACAGCCCTCACAGCCAAGCGAGGATGCCTATTCCATGCAGGGCATGTACGTGATGTTGCAAGACATCCAGCAGACCCAGCATAGCCACACAGCCACCTTTTCTGGTATTCAAGATACTACTAACTGGCTCTTTGTCAATCAGCAGGCGATTTTTGAGAATGAGTGCCTTCTTTTCGAGAATCACCAAAACATCCATGATAGGTTGCACAGGATGGAGGTGCAACAACAACCGTTCTTCGATCATTACTGGAGCCAGAATTATTTTGGGGGATATCCACAGCCTCCATCGATGCCCCAGTACGATCCGACATTCCAAGGGCAGTACCCGTCTTGGGACCCCACGGCGCCGCAGTACCCGCCTCCACCACCACAGGATTGATCCGGTATCACTGTTCCAATCTTTAAGTTTGTTTTTGACTATGAGGCCATAGTCGATTTCAAGCTTAGGGGGGTAGTTGGAACAACTTTATCTTTTATTGCTTTTAGTTTTTAACTTTATTGTTTTTGTTCTTGTTATTTGTTTCTTGCAATGTTAGTTTTTGTAGGATCCACATGCTATCTAGTGTAATCGTGGATGTCATAAAGTTTGTGTCATCTCATTAATTGTGCATGGGAAAATCAAGGGAAATTTAAAATTTTTGTGTGTTTGGAAAGCTTGTCTTGTTTAACCTTGGGCACACATCCTATGAAAATGATTGGTTTTGTCAACTTTAAAACAAAATTTCACAACTGTACTCCTAATGATTCATGAAATTGGACGGAAATGGTTGTTTGAGCCTAAACTGACCAAATGGTAATGAGACTCTAATTGGATGTAAGAGAGAGAAACCTCCTAACTACTACACAGGTCAGTAAGGAGGGACACATAATATCTTTCTAAGGTTCAGTCCTCTAATCTTGTGATCTTTCCACCTCATTAATGTTCAAAATCCACCAAGAATTGGAAGTAAAGTACGGTTTTAACTTTCTTGATTCCATGGCATGTAGATAGGATTTGCATTGAATCTATTTCCATATGTTTTGCATAAAAAGAAAAATTAGAATAGTGATACATGCACATTACCCTTAGGTGCATTCCTTGTAGTTGCATTCATAATTTTCATGCATAAAGTATATCATGTATCTCAATTTTTCTCCAATGGTGAATTAAATCGCTCCATACCTTCTAAATAGTGAAAATTTCTGAGTATGAAGAAAAATAAACCCAATAAAATATTCATTATCAATTATGGATATAAGGGTTTGAAAAAAAAAAGAAAAAGAGAAAAATCTAAAAAATTTGCAAAATGAAAAAAAAGAAGAAGAGTCATTTAGAAGCAATTAGAATAAGAAGGAGAAAGGAACGTAATATCACCTGCATTTCAAGATAATTGAGTACATGATGTAGTTTAATTAGATGTTCATCTCGTTTTGAGATGGATGGTTAGTACATGCATCATTCCACCCAATTTTAGGCATTAGGGAATTTTTCATGTGCATTTGCATCATTTAGGACATTTTCGTTTTATGCATGTTGAAACTGTATAATACTTCCACTTCTTCCATGAGCCACCCATCTTCATCCACCCGTTGCTCGGATTGGTAGGCCACCATGAATTTCTCCTCACTAAAGTATATCAGGAGAACTTCGTCCATGTAGATGGTAGTTAGGGCGAGCAACGTAGTATAGGAGATCACAAGATGCACCAAGTCTGAACCGGCGAGTTTTATTATGTTAACTGCCTTATGTGATAGTGTTCATCAGTTTTGAGGTCGATTTCTTTTATGGATGATTACTGTCGCCTTCAGAGTAATTACCATTCCGTGGTTAGAGAGGGCCGGTATGTGAATGTCCGGTGGGAGTCATATGGGATGTTGGTTGTGGTGTGTTGTTCTTCAGTTGACATTAGCAATTCTATTCTAAGGATTAGTTGCTTGAGGGCGAGCAACGTTCAAGCTTAGGGGAGTTTGATGCGATGATTTTGAGTCGCATTTATAGACCTGTTTGATATGTGTTTTATGCTTTTATTAGTCATTTTTATGGTTAATGTTGCATAATTCATCCACTTTGGTCTTTGCTACTATTTTATGTCAAATCCCCTTTATTTCATCATTTTGAGCATTAATTGTCAAAATATTATTATTTGTGTGAATTTATGTGGTTTCGTGATTGAATTTCAGGGAAAACAAGTATCTGCTTCCGTCGATACCATCGACGGAAGTCGACACCATCGACCGGACCACAGGTTGCCAGCCGGGAGTATCAGCAAAGAGTCGATACTATCGATAGGGATGTCGATGGTATCGAGCTACCAACAAGTTGCTGGCGAGGAAGAAGTCGATAGTATCGACACCAAGTCGATACCATCGACGCACGGAGGCTACAACGACACAAAACGACAAACCGTCGCTACAGGTTCGTCGATACCATCGACCCGCGTCGATGGTATCGAGACTACATCAGGCGTGCAGACGAAAGGAAAGAAGGGTTGCCGCTATTACGCTGAGTCGATACCATCGACTCGCGTCGATGGTATCAACACCATAAGATATGTGTTTGCTTTGGAATGATCTTAATCTGACGGTCGTGGTTAATTAGCGACCTAATGAGGGAGATATATCTAATGACGGCCGCCCAGACGAAAAAAGCATCTCATTAGCCATTGCACGAGTACCGAGGAGAAGTAGAGAGGAGAACGGAGGCCAGAAGCTCATACCAGTTGATCCGGACGCCGAAGAAGACGGATTCCACCACCGAAAGGTGGGAGAGCACGTGTTCTACACCGAGGATCAATCAGTTCTTCTCCGTTCAGGGGTTTCACCTCTCATTTCACGTTTTTCATACGATTTCCCCTATCTCTACCTTGTACTTGTTTGAGATGAACATGTAGGGCTAATCCCCTTCGTCTTTAGGACCGGGAGTAGCCCAAGAATTCATTGGATGACAATTTTATAATAGTAATTCATATTTTATCTCTTAAATCTGTGGTATAATTTCGTTTTCTCAATATATTATTATGCTTGATCACCATAATAATAACCTAATGCCCTTAATCACTTTGAAAGAAGGATTAACGATTGAAAAGAGGCAGAATTCACATTAATCGACAAATCCCTTGAACAAGGTGGTGTAAAATTAATGGTGGATACTGAGAGATCGTTCATAATGCACCTAGTTTAGGAGATAGGTTACTACGACGGTAGAACCGACCTAGACCTAGGTAGTGAATTGCACCACGACAGTGGGCAATTCTGTTTTCAGGCCACTACCCGGATAGAGAGATAAAATTGAGGCATTATATAAAATCTAATACAATGAAAACCTGCGGTGAAACCGCAATCCTAAAGATACCCTTTTGAATTGATTAAATTAACATTTAATCGATCGTTTGTTTTGTTTTGTTTTTATTTTCTTTTAATTTTAACAACAACCCTCAATTTGTTATTCGGCTTAGCTGATCGCAAATACTTAGTAGGAGTCTCCAACAATTCCTAGTATCCCTGTGTTCGAATCGGGCCTCACAAAGGCTTGTACTACTCGACGTGTTCACTTGCATTTTAGCGCACAGTAAAATTGCGTCAGAGACAAAGGAATTAGACAATCATCATAACACCTTACACAAATTGTAGGTTGAAGTTGTTCTCCAACTTTCCAATCACTTGGGTAGCATGATGTGTGACTAGGCACCACTCTTTGCTTGTGATGTCATAAACTAGTTATGGACATTCACTACCAACATGATATGGGACCTATAGGGTCACACACATAGGAATTCACCTAGAAGAGGAGTTTAATCATGAATGATGATTGAATCGATTGACAAAATGTTTGGGCATTCAATTTAAGCAACAAATTAGCTGACTAGTCTCCCAACCGACCGGTTCAAATGTTGAATCAATCGATTGGAGTGTCAGGTTGATTAGAAATTGAATTGGCTAAGTTCTGCCTAAACTGATGAGCAAACCGACCGGTTAACTTATTGAACTGATTAGCTCGGCTCACCAACTAATCGGTTGGGGTCGTGAGACGACTGGCTCATAAGGGTGAGATACCCAGTTTGTGGAGGAACTCGATTGCATCAAGAATTAGTATTGACATCATGTTGTGCATTAATTGGATTTGAATTGCCAATTCATATGTGATTGGGAAACATGGTGAAATGAACGGTTCATAGAGCAAACTAATTAACTCGCATGTGAACTAACTGGTTCGGTTGCGAATCGACTGGTTTGGTGCTCAAAGGTTGCAAAAATTCATGATCTTCTGGTCCCTTCCACTCCCACACATATTAGGAACCTAGAACCTAACCCCTCCTATAAATATAGGGTAATGGGGGCTTCCAAAAACACAACTCAACTGCCTCTGATATTTGTTGTCCTCTTTGATTGTGGTAACTGATAGAGAGCCTGAGCAAGTCCTGCCCGATAAAGAAAGGGATAGTAAGGGAGAAATAATTGTGGGAGAGCAAGTTGGTCACTAGTACACCAACGGGAGGGGAAACTCCTTCCTGTCATTTCTAGT
This sequence comes from Alisma plantago-aquatica, assembly GCA_963693085.1. Taxonomy (NCBI): domain Eukaryota; kingdom Viridiplantae; phylum Streptophyta; class Magnoliopsida; order Alismatales; family Alismataceae; genus Alisma; species Alisma plantago-aquatica. The sequence goes on from OY856412.1 coordinate 123,079,542, forward strand.
AGAAGGACAGGAGCTCTAGGTGGTCCGTGTAGACTATCATAGAGGCATGGATACCTTTCGCGCTAGGAGGACAATGTCAGACAATTGTCTGTGGTGAAGATGAGGAGCTTCACAGACGACGTCCAAGTGCAACTAGGAGTGTTGCACTACAACAATGAGTTATAGTCGTTGGACTTGCTCTAAGACCAGGTATGAACTTGTTAAACCATCCTTTCCATTACATAGTGGTTGACGCGATCTTGCTATTCTAGGGAATATGGATAGATAATTTTTTGTTTCTAGTGCCTACTCTGATGCCCATATTTCCCTACAGTGGTATCAGAGCCACGTCAATTGAATATGTTTTGGGATAGTCGATATGATCAATTTTTTGGTTTTCATCGTTAACTTATTGCATATGATGCGAATACTTAAACTGGTTAATGTGCAAATCCAATCAAAGACCACATATGATCCCAAACTAATATATATATATATATATATATATATATATATATATATACATATATATATATACATACACATACATATATATGTATGTATGTATGTATATATGTATGTGTATATATATGCGATTTACACGTGTCACCCTAAAAGTGAGTTTTTATGGTGGATGTGTAGCATGGTTGTGGCCAATAATCCAAATATATGTATATGGTTGGATGGTTTGGTTTTATTCCTATTTTATCTCAGTTTGCATACTGAGCCTCTACCTTTTACTTTCTAATGTAAAAGTATTATTCTTTCCTGCCTCTGGTCCCCTCAAATGTAACTCAAGGTTTCTCATTACCATGCAATAAGTTTAATAGCAATAGGATAGTTTCTTTTCTTATAACAACGAAGATGACGATCAACGTCAGGTGAGCCCATATATTCACATGACGATCCAATCAGATGGAGGACCAAGGAGGGAGGACCGTAGGAGGAGTGAATCGACTAGCCGGTGGTCCCAACTGACTGTCTGGAGGTGTCCAGACACCAGTTGGACAAGAGGCCAATTGATTGTTTCAGGCATCCAACCAATCAGCCAAGAGGCGATATGACCGGTTGAAGGGTTGAATCGATTAAGAACTCGAATTGGCAAGCACAAATCTACAGTAATAATGGGTTCATGCATGTGATGTAGACCTAGGTGCTAGTAATTCCTTGTGGATCTAAGGAATTACAATAGATATGGCCATAACCATTGCCTTTTGTTTTATATTGCATATTTATGTTGTGAGATATAACATGTATTGATACACACTATATATAAGTGGTGATTGGATAAAGTATATGTATATATATATACAAACTCCCTCAAATAAAATATTAAGTCTTGGATGCTTTCTATTAGTAGAACACATGGAAAGCTTGATCAACTAAGCGTGGGCATCCCAAGGGTGGTGCACTGTCTAACTCGTGGAAGTGTGATGGTAATAATGTGGGCATGCCAAGCAGGGTACATTATTGTCATGTCGGTTTTTAGGTTAGGCTTAACTATGAAACCTTAGTGAGATTAAGTACCAGAAGTATACAAATAATTGTAGAAAAGAGTTTCACATATTATCTGTCCAAGAATTTCATAAGATGCAATTCGCAATTGTTGCCTACCTTAATGACTGATTATGGATGTTGGTGTTGGTCAGGTAATAATTGAATCATTTTGGATCTTTATTCATTAGAAGATTGTTCTCTACAATCTTACTATTGATAATTGAGGGTTGTCAATTCGATATAAATAATGAGAGCAATATCTAATTAAAGACATAATTAATATCATCAATTTTAATCAAATCAAATCAAAAATAAGGTTTTGACAAAATTGCAACAAACAACAACCACTTTTCTTTGTGATCGGTCCTTGAGAAGGACAAGTTAAACGGGAATAACTCCCATGACTTGTTCAAGACGTTGAGAATCGTTCTCACATAGGAGTGCAAGCTCTATGTCCTGGATATACCAGAGCCATATGGACCCCTTAACGATGCACCTAAGGTTATACAAGAAGCATACTAAAGATGTCATTGATGTCAAGTGTCTGATGCTATGCTCCATGAACTATGAGTTGTAGAGGCAACATGAGGATATCAATGTTATTGATATGGTCACACATCTTAAGAACATGTTCCAAGATCAAGAAAGATAAGAGAAATGATGTCTCCAAGGCATTGTTCAAATGTAACATGAAAGAAGGAGATCCAGTAGGCCCTCATGTATTCAAGCTCATTGGGTATTTGGAGAACTTGGCTAGACTAGGATTCCCCTTGGGTCAAGAGTTGGCCACTGATGTGATTCTGCAATCTCTTTTAGAATCATAGAATTAGTTTGTCATGAACTACAACATGAATGACTTTGACAAGCCATTGACAGAGTTATTAGGCATGTTGAGAACAGTTGAGGCACAAATGAAGAAAGACAAGTGCAAGTCTGTGATGATGATCAATAAGACAAAGGGAAAGTCTAAAGGAAAAGGCAAAGCTAAGAAGAGTTCTAAAGTTGTCCAGAAGCCCAAACCATCAGGTCTCAAGGCAAAGGGAGGAGTAAAGAAGGGAGGCAATTGTCACTATTACCACTAGCCTGGACATTAGAAAAGGAATTGCCCTCTCATTCTGGAGGAATTAAAGAAGAATAAGGAAGGGGGTGAGGCCTCTACTTCAAGTATAAACGTTATAAGATAAATTTAATTACTTCTTCATCTTGGCATGTGATACTGGCTATAGATCTAACATACATTGATGTGCAGGATCTGATAAGAAGTAAAGCCTTTATGAAAGGGCATGGATGGACTGTGTGGAGCAAGAGTTCTTGCAGATTTAATCTACATATAGAATTTATCTTAGCAAAATGGCATGTAATAGAGTTAGCTAAACTGCTATTTCAGTATGCCAATAAATAAAAACATTTTACTTTATGCATCTTGTGTGACAAGGATGATAAATCAATAAAGAGTTGTTAATGCTTCTATTTCAAAGATGTGATCTTGTATGGCAATGACCCATCCATCTAATGATATTTATATGAAAGGATCTAAAGATGAAAGTTTATAATGTAAATACCAAGGGATTATAAATTTGATAACTCAAATAATCTTTAGTATTTTCATCTAGAGCACATATATGAGAAATGCATTTCTAGAATCCATATTGATGTTTATCTAGACTCTTTTGGTCATTGAAACAATAAGAGATATGCAAGTCTTATTTATGAGCAAAATGGCAAACCACCTCTCACTAAGTGTAGTGGAGAGAGTAAACATTTTGGTAAGCCTTATGCATGTTGAAGATCTTATAGAATAAATACTAAAGATAATTCTCTATACATATTATATAGATTGATGATATCAGTTAATATGGGGTTTATATTTTCTTAAACACAAACATAAATCTCTTGAAGTGTTCAAGAAGATTATAATGAAGTATAATTTTGGTAAAAGTATTAAGAGACTTTGATATGATCAAAAGTTGAAATACTTTACATCAATGGTTTGGGGACCTTCTGGATTGACCATGATAGTGTATCACAAGTCAAATCCACCTAAAATGGGATGGTGTATCAAAAAGAAGGAATTACATATTGATCGTCCATGTTATGATTATAAGTTAATCTCATCTTCTAATCTCCTCATAGATATATACTTTACACTAAAACAATGTACCATCTAAAATGGTTTGAAAGAAATCATATGTGATATGATATGGTAATATCCCAATATTTCTTAAGGATTAAAACTTATGTAAAGAAAGTAGTTTGTTTAAAAGATTTATCCACAAACCATGATTTTGAATGCTATTAATCACAATCCAATAACAATAGTGTTTTTTACTAGGATAACTGAGTTCCAAAAGAATCAGTGGGAGTAGAAGTAGAAATCAAAATTTTGAGATCAACAAGGAGGTACGATGGGAATAACTGGGAATCACAAATTGTTGTGGAATGTCAAGTTCCTTGTGTAACACATAACCTAATAGTTCTAGTAGAGCACATCTGAGATTGAAAGATTGTGTATCCAATAACTCAGATGGGTTGGTCATAATATGATGAGCCAACAAGTCAACTAGAAGCTATTGAGAAACAAGATCTAAGAAATGGCTTAAGGTCATTATGGAGTGCATGTACACTAAAAAGGTATGACCTTGTTAGTATCACCTGAAGGGGGTAAAACCCAAAGGGTGCAGTATGGTTTTGTTGCAAAGACCTGCATGGATAACCTAAAAGGACATATTGGTTGCAAAGGTTTTTAAATCAGTTGAAGTTGTTGAACATGAAGGAATACCTTCACCAATTGTCATGCTTGTTGTTGCAGCTAGTATAGACGATGAGATTTGGCATATGAAGATTAAAATCGGATTCCTTAAAAGGAATATTTGGGAGGATGTATATGTGATACGACCTAAAGGTTTTATAACTTGATTAATGCAAATAAAGTCTATAAGATACAATGTTCAATCCAGAGATTTAGACAAGCATCTCATAGATGGGATATTTTGACTTGACAAGATAGTCAAAGAGTTTGAATTGAATTGAGATAAAAGATTAAATATGTAATTACAAAAGATTTTAGGGGGAGAAAATATGAATATTCCACATATTGATGGGGAATAACATCTCAAATATTGTTAGTATTGAGACCTAGAATGGAAAACACCTTCTGTAATGAAGGATCGCGTGAAACGTCCTATGTGATAGGGGTTGGAATCTATAAAGACAATTCTTGAAAGTTTAATAACCAATATGAGCACATATAATAGCAGGATGTTGAAAGAGTTCAGCATTAAGGATTCAATGAGAGAGAATCTGGGATTAGTCTCTCAAGAACCCTATGTTCTGATTCTAATGAAGAATGGAAATAGATGAGTGAGATGCCATGTGTACTAGCAAATGGATCTATCATGTATGCTATACAATGTACTCATCCCATAATCTTGTATGTATTGGACATGACAAGATGATATTAGTTTCTAGTGAAGGTCACTGGAATGTCATTAAATGATATCCCTTAGTACTTGAAAAGCACTAAAAATGTGTTGCTAGATTATGGCAACAAGGAAGACTTGGGTGTAAAGGGTTACACCAATGTAAGCTTCCAGAATGAAAAAAGTTATCACAATATAAAATATGTTTAATTTTAAGAAAATAGTTGTGAGTTGGAAGGGTTTCAAACTACAAACCCTTAATTTAATTCTACAATAGAAGTCAGGTATATTGGTGTTATGAACACAGGAGTGGATACTATATGGATCTAGAAGTTCACATGGATGAACTTAAAAATATGTTCCAACCATTGATGACACAGTAGAGATACTATGACAATAATGGAGCTATCAGTTAGGCATGGAATATTAGATACCATATTACGGCAATTCCGTCTCATACGAGAAATCGTACATCAAAGAGAAAAGGAACATGCAATATACTAACTTTAGCAAAGTGTTTCTAACCCGCTGGATTAGCACATGCATAGTAGAAATATGATGGACATGTTTAGATCACTAAGAATATGATTCGTGGGTGATTGGCTCTAAGTGAAAGTGGGTGTATGTTGATGTGTATGCCCAGAGAGCCAATCATATGCTGATTGACATGGTGCATAACATAAAGGATTTGATTAATAATAATAAAGGTGAGATTCCAATTCATTATGTTTCACTCAGTTATGAGATGATTAGGAAGCATAATGAATGTCTAAAGAATGACAATACTCAATGATTTATGTCTTCAAGTACGTGACTTGAACAATTAGATCATGTGGATGTTAAGAGTGTGTACATTCTTATTATGTCCCTAGTCAGTTGCTACTATGGAAGGAAAATGGACAACACTAACACTTAAGATTGGAGTGTGTGTTGGTTGATGACAAAATCTCATCAGTCATGATATGTGATATCAAACCAAGCATACAGATACTTGTTAGAGAACACTGTATTGGACAGACCCACCTTGAGAGTGACACATGGAAACCATACTTGGTGGTCATAGTCATCTCTCATACGGAAGGTGGTCATTGTGGTTCTTAGACCTGAAGTCACTACATGCATCACATGTCGTTCAGTGTGCCTTGACATCATCCAACATGATCCTGAATAAGGGTTTCCATAAAGGTGATGATTTAATGGACTTTGACACATAAAGATGAATGTGAGTGATGTAGAGGGTATTTGTTCCTACTACTAGAGTTTGATATCCTGTCCACTTGACAAGCGAGACTGACAAATGCATGCACATGCACATGACAATCAATATATATGATATTGAGCTCGCATGTGATTCTATCATCAATTCACACATACTTTAGTCTTATGTGCTATTATTGTCTATTAGACTTCCACAATCACAATCGACTAGGGACATAACAAGAATGTATATACTCTTTACATCATATGATCTCATTGTTCAGGTCCTCAACCCAAAGACATACATCATTGAGTAATATCATTCTTTAGATATTTATTATGTTACATCATTATCTCATAACTAAAATAAAAAGAATAAATGGGAAGATTGCCTTTACTATTAATCAAATTGCTTACAAGTTATGCCATTGCAACAATCACATTACTGGCTCTCTCGGCATACATACCAATAGACTCCCACTTGCACTTAGAGCCAATCATCCATGAACTTAATCCCAAGTGATCTAAGATGACCCTCATGCTTATGTTGTAAAAGTGCTTTTGTCAATGGGTCAACCACATTGCTTTTAGTTGGTACTCTACAAATCTTTGCATCTCCTCACTATACAATTTTCTCATATGAGATGGAACTGCCTTTGTATGTGCTTGGAATGCTTATGAGATTTGGGTTGCTTGGATTATGTAGTAGCTCTATTGTTGTCACAATATATCTCAATTGCATCACTGATGCTTGGAACCACTCCTAGTTCATAAATGAACTTCTTGATCCAAACATCCTCCTTTGCTACATTGGATGCAACAACATACTTGGCCTCTATTGTAGAATCTACGATTGTTTCTTGCTTGGAACTCTTCCAGTTCACAACTTTGTTGTTGAGGCAGAACACAAATCCTAATTGTGATCTATAGTCATCTTTGTCAGTTTGGATCGCATCAGTGTAACCTTTTATAATCAACTCTTCCTCACCAATGTAGAAAAGGAAATGATCCTTAGTTATTCTCAAGTACTTGAGTATGTTCTTCACGGTTGTCCAATGAGCTTCACCAACATCTTACTGATATCTGCTCATCATGATCAAGGCATATGAGTCATCTGGGCGAGTGCATAACATTGAGTACATGATATATCCAATTGTAGACACATATGGAATCTTATTCATGTGTTCCCTTTCTTCACAAGAATTGAGACATTAAGCTCTAGATATAGTAACACAATGACACATGAGCAGGCTGCCTGTAAGACCCCTGACCTAGATTAGTGCTTGATTGTGTTTTATTTTCTTAATAAGATGCTTTAACCTTAATTTAATCTTTTGAGATGCCTTAATAACATGTGACGTGCTTATGTTTTCAGTTTGGTTCAGTTTGGATGATGTTTGAGCAAGTTATGCTTGTTTTGAACCAAGTTGCCATTTACCCATGTTGAGGGTATATCTTGCAATTTGTCACATGTAGGTTGTGCCTTAACATCATGATATAGAGAGAATAATGCTTAGGCGTGCCTTGTTATGAGCCTTGGTTGGTGATGTGACATCATGTGTGGTTTAGGGTTTACATGGTTATACATGGGTTGCATGGATGGTGGTGTTGACCTTGTTGTGTTCCTTGGGTGTAGCGACCATGTGTTTTGGTGCATTGAGAGTGCTTTGACCAATACACCTTGCTTTGGTGGTGTTTTTAGTGACCTAGGTATCTTGTCCTTAGCTTTGGTCGCTAGGGTTTTCTTGTGTTGAGATGTGTGTCGACCTGTTGTGGGACCTAGTGTAGCAGTCACTACCCTTGGTTTTGCTTTGACCTTGAGGCTGTAGTGGAACTAAGTGGTCGCTACACTACCTTGTTTTTATCACCCTTTGTTTCATGCATATTTTTAGTGCTTGCATGGTCGTGGCTTTGTGGGACATGTGTCCTTTTGGTGCTCTTATATCTTGACACCTCATGATCCTTACCTCCCTACTACTCTTGAGTACATAAACCTTCTCTTTCACATGCAGGTATTCCCTTTAGCTCTCTTCTTTCTATCTTTCTCCTTGTGTTCGGTCTTGAGCTTGGTGGAGTAAGAGAAGGTGTTGATCTTAGAGCTTGGTTTCTAATCACCTTTGCATGTGGTGATCTAGGGCTTGATCATCTTCCTTGTGGTGGTTCTTGGTGATCTTCTTTCTTGGTAAGTGGTTCCCTACCCTTGATATTGTTTCCTTTGAATCCTACCTTCTTCCTTCCTTCTCTTGGTCATGAGACTATGGATCACCATGGTGGCTATCTTGAGGAACTTCTCTTCACATATGTCAAGACTATGGTTTGATCATGGTAGTTTCCATGTGAGACGAAGCTTCCTCTCTTTCTTCTTCCTTGTTAACCCTAGGGTTTGTGCCTTCTTATTTATGAGCTCCTTTGACCTTGGTGTATTCTTCTCTTCTTGAGGTCACCTTGTTGGTCATGGATTTGGTCCAAGTTTGGAGTCCCCTCTCTCTCTTGGAGCGTGTGGCTTTGGAGCTTGATCTTCATTTAAGGTGGGTTATGTAACTTTCCCCTCTTCTATTATTACATCATATTCTTGCTTACATGCTATTGTTTTATATATCTAAAAAGTGATCTTGAGTTGATGGATAATTGTATCTTGATCTAGGGTTTAAGATCTTGAAGTTTTCTTGCATAAATTTCTCTTTTTCTAAACCCAAATTCATATACCTGAATTCTAAATTATGGAATTGTTGTTTCTTACATGCATCTTTATCCTTGGTTTTATCACCATGATATGTTTTGGCCATTATATGATAGATGGAGGTTTAGTCCTTATGATTATATGTTAGACTATGGTTTTCTCTCCTCTAATCATGGTTTCTTTTCTAGCTTTGGCAACGATCATCCTTAGGGTTTTGATGTTTATCATCTTCATGATGTCTCACTTTGGTGATGCTTGAGTTCTTGATGTTGAGTGTCGACATGATTTCCTTGGTTCCTTGGAGTTGTTTTGACCATGTTGATGGTGTGCTAGGGTTTTGGTTTGGTCACCATAATCCTAACCCTAAGCCACTATGGTTACTACACAAGTTGTTGTGTGGGTCGCTACATGTTGACCCTTGTGTTGGTCGCAACGTGTTGATCTTGGTGTTGGACGCTACACATTAACCCTAGTTTGCGTCGCTACATATGCTATGTGTGTTGGTCACTACCCTTGGTTCAGTTGTATGGTTGCTACATGTTCCATGTTTTAAGGGTCGCTACATTGAGTGTGCTCACTCTTTGGTTACTACGGTTGTGGTGGATCACCTTGAGGTCGCTACATGCATAGAGTTGTTGCGGTCGCAAGTTCAACCCTAACCCTAATCAGGATGTACGCTACAAGTTTTGGTCACTACACTTGGTGTGTGTAGTGGGTTCTACACCTAGGGTGGTGTAAATGGTTTGGTCGCTACACCTAGGGTGGTGTATATGGTTTGGTCACTACCTATGGTGATGTGTTGCAGTCGCAACAAAGTGTTGACCTAGTGTTGGTCGATACTTGTGAGACCTTATTGGTCACTACACATGGTCTAGTTTGGTTGGTCAACACTCTTGTTTTCTTGTGGGGTCGCTACTTATAGGGTGCAACCCTAATGGTACTACAGTGCCTTATCTCCATGGTCGACGCATGTTGACGTTTACTTATTTTTGATGTATGATCAGATGTGATCCAAGAATGTGGGAATGAGGTACCATGGTGTGTTGTGATAAGTGCTACATGAAACCCTAACCCTAATCATATATACATGATGCAAAATTTATCTTGCTTGAAATGTTTAGCATGTGATGATGTTTCTCTCTCTTACTTGTGTAACCCTAATGTTGTAGGTTGAATACACGTCATAGCTTGTGAATGATATGGTATCTCTTATATGATACAGGGTGATGATTATGAGCCTCGACACGACATACTGAGATAAGTGATGATGTAATTTGAGTCTTTTGAACTAGCACAGGCTTAATGCCAAATGTGAGGTGATATCCTCTAGTGATGTGATGAGGGATGGTTATCCCAAGATGATGTGATAATGATGTTTTCCTTGTATGGCAATAGTATCATGTGATTATGAGACAAGTTCATACCTTGTATGTTTTATATATTCTGGAGTTGTAGCCTACCCTTATCTATTTATAATTTGTTTATGGTTTGTATGTTGTAACTTGATTGATGCTAAAAGACACCCAATTGGCTTAACTAATCAAGTGAAACCCTAATCATGTAGTTTCCATGTGCCATAGATCCATCTTTAGCGTCAGTATTTACTAGATGGTGAAATGGGTTCTCTCTTTGTGGAAGCTCAGAGTCGTACACTGTCGAGTATATGCATTTTCACAGGGATGGATGTAGTCATACCCTGGTAGGGGAATGGTTGAGGTTGTATCTCAGATGATATGATTCAATATATATATATATATATGATATATTTTGAGGATGGTTGCAGTCATACCTCGGTGGGAGTGTAGTTGCAGTCATAACTTGGTTTTCACTAGTGCTTTGCCTATATACCAAGGCGTACTAGGTTGTTTTGCAATTGGACACTATATATCACTACAGTGGACTCAGAGTGACTGAGGGTGTGGAAGATCACAGGAGTTCGGCCCATCCTAGATCATGTATGGCACTGATTTCGACTTAGCAGTGGGCAGTTGGATATGAGTGGTATACCTCATCTCCTTGGGGCATAATAAAAGACGTAACACGACTGTGTAGTATATTTTCTTAGGGTCAAACACGATTCACATGGGATGACCCCTTACATTGTTCTTATATTGTTTAGTTGCTAATGGTTATACTTGTTCTTCATATTCCTTCTAAAAGCATAAGATGTTATACTTCTCAGTTGTAGATGCTTAAACTGCCTAATCTATGCTATTAGCTTTACTTATATCATTTAGTAAAATCTTCTCATTTTGGCAAGAATGATATCTTTATGTTTCAATATATATTTGTTAATACTAGTTGTTGGTGGGGAGTTATATCTTGTGCTGGGACATTGGTCTCACCCTTAGGTTTCTCCTTCTTTTAGGTCATTGTGCACGACGAGGTAGAGATCATGTGGTTAAGGATGAGCAGCAAGAGGAACAGTAGTTGTTGAAGGTTGGATGTGCTACTAGTGTTTTGTAGTAGAGTCTTGTGTCTCTTCCCTGTACTCTCAGGTCCTTGGGGGTGTTTTGTATATGTTGTTCATCAACATGAGGTTTCTGGTAGTATGCCATGGTTGTACATCTATGGCTTATATATTGGAACGTGTTATCATATGTAACAAGTTGTGGTAGGATGGCCACTAAATAGTGATATGTAATATCGTTTGGCATGATATATGATACAAGTTGTAACGACCCCAAATCTAGGTATCACCCTCTATTTCCTTTTCCGATAAAACTTAAATTCTAATTCTTCTTAATTTGTTTTGGGTAGTACTTTCGACCCTGAATTAATCTAGAGTGGTTTGAACCTTATGTCATCAATCATTTATTTAAACATTTATGAGTGTAACCTTGAGGGAAATTGAGTTTAAATTCACATAAGTTGTATTATCAAATCTAACCTTGAGTGGGGGTTGAATCTGATTTTATATTCCCTATTAACTAGGAAGAGAATTGACGAGGAGAAAATATCTAGAGTCAATGCTAATTATAAAGGAAAACATATTATCCAAATATTAGGATACTTACACCCATCTGTTAGTATTAGTGGTTAACAAATTAAAATGCTGCTTTTGAGGTAAAAATCATGTTCATTGATGGTTTTAATGGCCAACCTACAAATTGGGAAGTCAAAAGGAGATTCGATACTTACTTTAATGGCCTTAGAGTGAATTATATAAAATTTATATCTTATTTCCATTTTATTGAGTCACGCTGCTTGACCTTGGTCATTTCCGCATATTAGGCTTTTAATATTGAGCTAGTACAGCAGATAGTGTGGGGGTTTCATCTTCGTCCCGATAAACAGTCGTGCGTAGGCGTTACACAACAACATTGAATGGCCTTCACAAATTGCTCACACCGAAAGCCTTGATGGCCGACGTTTCAACCGGTTCCAGTTTAAGGAGATCAAAATGACCACGAAGAACCCTAATTTAAGACCTATGATTCCCTAAGTACCAAATGTCCAAATATATCGAGTTGTCTTCCATCGTTCTTGCCAAAAGCACATCACCGCCACCCCTTCCTAGTTCCACTCGCCGCGAGATTGTCCCAAAACAAATAATGACTCTTTCCCCGACATTTAATCCTTTCAATTCCCCTGAGCGATGTTTCCTTCTTACATCGGAACAGTGGGAGTCTCCAACGAAGAAGAAAGTGGGGACGCTACTGGTTTCAGTCTCAGAGAAATTACATGTAAAGGTACCATCTTTGCACCATCTGATGTAGATCCTTGTTTCCAGTTCGTACTGATTTTACCCAAATCAACGGGTCGAAAAAACTCCCTATTTTCTCGTGTGCGTACTCTTGTCAATAGGGAAACGTAGTGACTTCTACCCTCAGATCTAAGATCTGGACCTAACGCCGATTCAAGTGGAAGTGTTTGACCGACCTACCTCTTGTACTGGCCTCCTTTCCGTCGCATTTTGGTTCGTACGATTCTATTTGTTCTTCGTGCCAATCCATGGCCAACTACCGGTGGAGCCATGTCTTACTCAATGCTCCTATAGGCCATTGGTTATGCCTGATCCTTGCAGGGTGATGACAATGAGACACGAAAACAAGGTTCCCACTGGACTCGAGATTATCGGTTTATCTCCAGTTAGAATTCCACCACCGTTTGAGTCTAATTTTTCCAAATTCCGGAGCTACTCTATGTACATGATAGTGACCTATCCAGGCTGGGATGAACCAGTGGTGTGTCTGCCTTTGGTATCTTGCTTCCACGATCAATAATTCATGATACTAGTGATTTTCCTTAATCCGTCGGATGAGCTAGCAGCCTGTGATTGCCATCACGAGTCCAGGGTAGATGCTCAATGCTATTAAATCGCATGTCCTTGCTGCTGATGTTTTGGGAAAAGGGAGAATATAGGTGTTGTTTTCCTTGTTCCGTTTAATTAAGAACTCAGGGATGAGTATGGATTAGCAAATCAACACATCATCAATAGAAAATTAGAGATTTATATGTGCGTGAGTATGTGCTTTTGAATCAAGAGGATTTTCCGAGTATTTGCTACAAGCTTTGAGACCCAATTCTATGATATCAGGTGGAGTGTTTTAGTGGGGTAAATCATTACATAAGATATGATATTAACTATAAGTATAATTTATTCTTAGGTGGTGTCAACCTTGGTTCAGATCTAGGTGTTCTAAATTTTGACTTAAATAGGATTGGAGGTATGTACTCCTCTCTATTATAACTGAGCATTATTATGACTAAATTTTCTCAAAATGAGGAATTTATGAAATACTTGCTCTTATTCATATATTGGACAAATCTTATACTCTCAGTTGTGACTTATTGTTATTTTTCTAAAATTATTATTATCATGTTGAATTGGGTCCATGACCCGCCTTGCTTGGTTATTATTCATGGAAATACAGATGATTAATATAAATTGTCTTGCCACTCTATTTATACATGTTAGATAATTCGACTAGTTTAACTATTATAGACGCTTATGCATAACCATTAGGGTGCGTTCTACTTCCATCTGGGGTGCGTCTTTCCATCTCTTTATATACAGGGGTGTGTCTACTACTCCGCCTAGGGTGTGTCTACTTCCACCCCTTTTACTTAGGCCATTGACTCAGTGGTGTCATGGCCCTACTATAGTTATTGTAGTCCAATATATCTACATATGAACTATTATGATTGTTGTGATATTGTGAACGGTTAATGGCAAGATGTGTTATTTCACTTGTTTATTTATATGCCTCATTATTTTGAAGATTCATTCTCTTGTTACTTCTAATTGAAACTTACCTAGCTTTAATGGCCCCCTCTTTGACGGGAACACCTTGCTTTACTTTTGAAATAAATAATGCCCCAATTAATTTTCTAATGTACATACTCAGCTTTTGCTGATTTATATCTTGTTTTCCTATTTTTCTAGGTGTTCCCAAAACTACCCAGGTATAGGTGCTTTGAAGGACATGGACACATGCAGGTCATACACTTGAAGTTGGCTTAAGGATAGCTTGGAATAGTCACAATGCCCTCTGTATCTGGGACTCTTATGAAACATAGTTATAGTATTTCCCTTTTTATGTATCACCTTTTGAGTGAGAAATTTATGTATATGACAACATTTTATAAATTTATAATAGTTTTATTTTCCACTGCTTAATCTTACATGGCTCATTTATTTGTACCATTGAGTGGGCCCACTGTTGGGTCTACTCTTTACACAGGTGGCACAGTCTATGGACTCTGATGTAATATTTTTTAGCTTTTGTGGTTATACGAAATCCATTTTAATTTACCCTATTTTATGGTAAACTAGATGTTTAGTGTTAGTTGTGTGCTTTGTTTTGATTTATCTTGCTCATGTGACGGTGGGTTGTTACATGAAAAGGTGGGTATCTGAGCTTTAGGTCCGTTGAGTCTACAGGGACATAGGACTAGGGTTTGTGTCTGTTCTTGTGTATCCAACATATCTGATGGTAACTTCTGCTTATGCAGAAGAAGAAAAAGAAGAAGGGAAAAGATGTTTCTAGAGAACACGAAGAACATGCGAAGAGTGGTGTGGTTGCACCAGGAGGTGGTGCCATAAGGTAGGAAAGAGATGAAGGAGTGCCTGAAGTGCCAATCCCACTTTTCAGTCCATGCTTGGACAGTCTATGGCCATGATGGCACATACTATGGATAGAATGCTCATACCCCAAGCAAGGGCAATAGTCCCCAATGCATAATCCCAGGGTACTGGGACGACCTTTCAGAGGTTAAGGCATGTTAGGGCAGTGAAGTATCTGGGTATGAAAAACCCAATAGACATCGACATGAGGTTGACTGAGTTTGAGAAGGACTTGAATATCCCTAGTATTCCATAAGAGGATAAGGTGAAGCATGGTGTATACATGTTGAAGGGGAGTGCTAGCCATTGGTGGGCCATTGAAGAGGAGAAGAGGCCAGGAGTGGTGATTAGTTGGGAAGATTTTTGGCGGGAGTTCATGAGTCGATATCTCAGAGACTTATCTAGATGAGAAGATCTTTTAGTTTGAGAAGATCTGACAAGGATCTATGACGATCAACGAGTATGAGGTACAGTTCATGGAGCTTCTGAGGTTTTGTTCACATAAGTCTTCTAAAGATAAGGAGAGGAACATGTGTTTTGAGAAAGGTTTGAGTTCTGAGTTGACAATGACGGTGTTAGCTTTAGAGAACAAGGAGCAGTTTTCCACATTTGTGGAGTTCGTGAGGTAGATAGAACGGTCAGCTATGGTGAAGCGTGAGGTGAATGCCAAGAAGAGACTGTCATAGTATCAGGGACATACTTCTGGAGGCTTTAAGAAGCCTAGGTTTTCAACACCTCAGTCACATCAGAGGTCAGTAGTATAGTCTCTGTGGCTGCTAAGCAAGGGGAGAGGTCATAGTTTTCCACCGGTAGGAGCTCACAGTGTGGCATCAATGTTAGTTATGGGTCCTTTTAGGCTACAGTACAAGTCCATGACTTGCCAGAAGTGTGGACAAGTAGGACATCTGAGGTCGCATTTCCTGTAAAGGATGATGAGGTGACGCAACAACTGAGACAAAGTCATCAAGGGTCATAGCAGAGTCAGTTAAGAAATGGTGGTGGTAGAGGACGCGATCAGGAGTCACAGGATGGTTCTTCTAGATAGGCTAGTAGAGGACGAGGATGACAACAATCAATGACTCGATTATATGCTATGATTCATCCGGAAGGAGTAGTCAACCCTTGGGTTGTGACAAGTCATATGGAGTTATTTCATTCTGATTTGTCTTTTTTTAGCTTTATATTTGTTTTGGTTGAGTCGGGTGTGACACACTCTTTTATCACTGGAGAAGTTATATTTAGATGTTCTTTGCCTATCAATTGTAGATGTGATAGTCTTTGCCTAGAAACCCCTTTGGTTGTTCTTTGGAGTTGTGGGAGGTGTGTCCATCCTGTGTTCTTTCCTTCCCAAGATGCAATAGTTAAGTGGATCTTATACCAGTTGACATGCATGGATTCGACGTGATCCTTGGAATGGATATATTGGAGAAGTATCAGGTGGTCTTGGACTATAGTGAAAAAGTGGTGACATTCTTTGACAATGATGTTTTGTGGATCTTCCAAGGAGATAGGAAGATTATCTTGACGTGTTTGACATCAGTTATGACGGTGGAGAGGCTGATGAGGTAAGGTTGTGAGGCACTTTTGGCACATGTGGTAGTTACCAAGATGAGGTGTCATAGTATTTAGGAGTTTCAGTTGTTTGTGAGTTTGAGGATGTGTTTCCCGATGAGTTTTCAGGTGTTCCCCTCCTAGAGAGATTAACTTTGAGATCAATCTAGTATCTGGTACACAACCGATAGCGCAGACACCGTACAGAATGGCACCAGCTAAGATGCAAAAGCTAAAGAAGAAGTTATAGGAATTGTTTGAGAAGGGATTTATCCGACTAAGCATGTCCCCTTGGGGTGCTCTAGTGATGTTTGTTAAGAAGAAAGATGGTTCCATGAGGTTGTACATCAAATTACTGGCAATTGAGTAAGGTAATGATCAAGAACAAGTACCCTTTGTCGTAGACAGATGATCTGTTTGACCAATTGCAAGGTGACACAGTGTTCTTAAAGATAGATCTGAGGTTGGGATATCATCAGTTGTGAATCAAGGCTGGTGACATACCCAAGTTAACTTTTAGGACTTGGTATGATCATTACAAGTTTGTGGTTATTCCGTGTGGGCTAACCAATGCACCAAACGTTCATGGACCTGATGAACCGAGTGTTCCAGTCTTATCTTGACCAATTCATGGTGGTATTCATCGAAGACATCCTTATCTACTCCAAAGATAGCTAACTACATGAGCAACATCTACGACAGGTGTTACCTTGTTGAGACAACACAAGTTGTATGCCAAGTTCAACAAGTGTGAGTTTTGGCTGAAGGAGGTGTCGTTCCTTAGACACGTAATATCTGTTGAGGGTGTACGTGTGGATCCCAAGAAGGCTCAATATATGTTAGAATGGGTGCAACCAAAGACACCGATAGAGGTTTGTAGTTTCCTTGGCTTGGTAGGATATTACAGAAGGTTCATTAAGAACTTCAACGCAATGGTGTTACCCCTAACAAAGTTGACGAGGAAAGGTACATAATTTGTCTAGGATGACAAGTGTCAACGTTCTTTCTAGATTTTGAAGGAGAAGCTCACCACTGCACCAATGTTGGTTCTGTCAGAGCAAGGGAAAGGATATATCATCTTTTGTGATGCGTCGAAGAATGGTTTGGGTTATGTGTTGATGCAAGACAATAATGTGTTTTCTTTTGCTTTGTGACAGCTTAAGAAACATGAGGAGAACTACCTGATGCATGATCTGGAGCTTATTAATGTAGTCCATGCTTTAAAGATATGGAGACACTACCTTTATGGTGAAAAGTGTCAGATCTTCACTGACCGCAGGAACCTTAAGTACATCTTCTCGTAGATGGAGCTGAATATACGACAAAGACGTTGGATGGAGTTGATCAAGTATTATGATTGCACCATAGACTACCATCCAGGGAAGGCGAACATGGTGGAAGATTCTTTGAGCAGGAAGTATTCTTCTTCATCATCTGCTGACAAGGCTCAATTATGCTCTTTGTTGTACCATAAGAGAGACCTATTTGTCTCCTTGTGTCATATGAATGTGAAGTTGGAAGTCTCCTTGTTGGCAGGCTTGTTGGCCCAGTTACAGGCAAAGCCTACATTAAGATAGTAGATCAGAGATGCACAACGTAATGAGACTATGATACAACAGATCCGAGCAAAGTTTGGCAGCAAGAAGCGTGATGGCTTCCACAAGTCAGAGGATTGGATAGTATGTTACCACAATAGAGCAATGGTACCTGATGTAGATGATCTAAGAAAGTTGGTTCTGGAGGAGGCCATTGTCCCTAGACCTTCAACCATCAAGCCGCCGCAATATAGATTTGGCTAACCTGCAACCTGCACATCATAGAGCCTACAGAAGAAGCGGCGCCCTGCTACACAGATCCATCACCATCAATATCCATTAGCCTCACCTGCAACTGCCTCAACACCGCTTCTTCCTCTTACTAGCAATTGCTGTTTCAGACTTGACCGGGAAAACTGATCTACGAAACCTGCAACGCCATCATTCTCAATGACAGCTACATCTCTGGCGGCCACCACAAAATCCTCGATGCACACCTGCAGCCCAGGGGATCCTCTCAGTGCTTTCCTTCAACCCTACCACCATTCGTGCCACAGCCATGAACTGACATTTGCAAGACCTGCAACTAATTGTAGAGCACCGTCCACTTAACGCAGGCATCGCCACACCCTCTCGCAACGACCTGCATCAGTTTGCAACCGGTTCCCCCTCTCCCCGACTTCTACTACTTCAGAACTGATCGTGAAGGATCAATATAATCGCAGCATCATTTACGACCCTAGCTGGTCGTCGCCATCTATGGCAAAACCTCTAGCTATTACAGAATTCTCTCAACGCCCATGCCCTCCTCCATGGCGACACCAATAGGCCTCAAGACGGGATCTATCACCACTTGATGAACGATCTGCAAACCATCTTTTTCCCTCGCCAACATCACAACCAATCATCCATATCAACACCCCCGAAACATCCTGCTTCAGATCTGCCGCCAACCTTGACATCACAGCCAGCTGTTGCAAATCAGTCCTGCAATGATCTTCTCCAACCTCAGAACTAGCTCATCACTAGTAGAAATGGGGCCAATTTTAATGGTTGGGCCCGTTCAAGATGAAGCAGAATACACGTAACTTGTATATTATATGTCAAACCTTTAATCCGTAAACATTCTCATCCATTGTAATTTGTTTCCCAAATTTTATACATAGCTTGATAATGTGAAGACAAACATTCCCTTAAAATTTGAGTTAAAATTTTTAAAAAATTGGGAGATACGCATTTTCTAAGAAATTGCTAAAAATTGGATTTATTCAGAATTAGGAAAAGGATTTTCCTTTTTGATTAAACGTGGATAACACGGACCGTTGGTCTTAATCCAACGGCAATCTGTCATCGTCTAAGTCCCACTGGGACTAGGACTCTGCAAGATTACAGAGGATTTTCCTCTCCGAATTTCTTGAGATCCATAGAGAGTGGTCGTCTAATCATAGTCCCATTGGACTCAGGAGACAAAATCGCAGGGAATCATCCCTGGTTTGCACATGTTTGGCCTTCGTTTTGGGAAACCCCCAATTCCCACGAACCTGACCTCGACCCTATAAATAGGGGAGGGTTATGGAGGGAACCAACATCCCCTTTTACTAGTCCAATCGCTGCGGAAGAGACCAAGGATCTTTTTCGTGCGATCAATTGCTCTTTTCGACCTGACCTTCACCCTCGTCGTCACCGCAAAACATGCCAGAGTTCGACGAGTAGGGGACGACCTTGGCAAGGCTCGGGCAAGCAATTGAAGCCCTCGACGACTTCGACGAAGGGAGGCGGAGCTCCCTGGCCTATCAGCGTGAGCAAAGGAGGATGAGAGCTCGAAGTCAACTCCTTAGTTGACCGTCGCGGCAACCCTGTTCTCGCGCGAGGTTGAAGACGAAGGTGTGGGTTATTTACAATAATATCCCTCCACGTCTCTTTCACTGGTAAGGAAATTCTCGTCCTTTACTTGTCTTGATCGCATGAGGCATATGGAATCCTGGTCGATGGATCCTTAGTGGATCAGCGGACCACGGATCCAATGCTACTCATTTTTCTGAATTAGTCAATAAAGCAATTTTCTTAATAAAATCATATCTTGAGCTAGAAAACTCAGATGAGGGAAGTCAATACATAAAAAATGATCAGAAAAATGTGAGGGACACATTAAAAATAGTTTGGGAACCTAAATCAGTATCTTTTTGCAAAAGTATCTAATGTGGGTAAAATAAAAGGTATTAATTTGTGGGTATTAACCCTAATTGATGATTGAAAATAGATTTAATCTTGCAAGTGTGTAAATTTGAGCATTATTAATTGGTTTAATGATTAAGATGGATTGTAAAATGTTTTGATGATGGAATTGCAAAGATTAGGGTTTTAAACCTAATATGTTGATTAAAACCCTCAGAAACCCTAAGTGAGGGAAAAAGGGAAGAAAGGATATAGTAATCAGAAAATTAGGGTTTTGTGGTCCAAAGCTAATCTTAATGGAAAATGAGATAAGATAATTAGGGTTTGATGGATATTTGATAAAATTAAAATAAAAGTGGTGAAACCCTAATTATGGTCGAAACCTTAAAAAGGGCTAGTAACCCTAGGGCACGATTAGGCCTATTAGACTTGGATACCATGATCCATGATAGAAAATATTGGATGTATATTTCAGGACTGAATTGTGCTTGCTTGCTTGATTCTAGATTACTTGATTGCTTGGATAAATTCTGCATTCAAGACAACTTGATAGGTATGTGGTTAATTATGAGTAATTGCATTAGTTTTCCCGAAGGTTTCCCAGATGGTTAATCGCATTGATTGAAACTAAACAGTTTGGATGTTCATACTGCAATTATAAAGTCACTATGGTTATCACAATTATAAATACATGTGTATTCTTGCACCTACATGCCACCCTGATGGAAGATGCCATAAAGGACAGCTCCAAGAGGTTAGACCAATGGGCACCATGAGAGTTGACCCCAGACACAAAGCTCGGGAATGAGAAGGTGGTCTATGTTGCATGACTATGGGGTACCATAAGAGGTGACCCCCAGGCACCAAGATTGGGATTGAGAAGGCGGCCTTAAGTCAATGGCAAAAGAGAAACCCTAGAGGGGTATTCCAGGGTTAGGGCAAAAGCGGTGGAGAATGACACATTGAAAATGTAAATTGTCTTGTTAAATAACTTGATTGTGATAATTAAATTGTTAGCCATATTTGTGAAATTTTGGTTGTTCCCACATGCCGGCATATTCCTATATGCTGACCGACTTTTTGTTTGTCGGTGTTTTAGGTACAACAATTGAAAGAACAAATAGTAAAGTGACACGTTGTGGAAATAAGAAATAAAGTGCAAGGAGGATTAGATAGAATTAATCCAGGCTGTGGATAGAGTAGCTTACCAAACTTTTAAAATGGTGTGCAAGGTTTTATTTTATACCTATTTTCAGTTTAGTTGGTAAAATTTGATAATTGTTATTGATTATTTGTCAAACCTTTGATCCGGTTTATTGGGCTAATGGCTCTGATCTCTGGGTCTCCCTTACGTGGGGGTTACCAGGAGACGGGGTCGTTACAATTGGTACCAATTGCCATTGGATTAAGATCCAACGGTCTGTGTTATCCGCGTTTGATCAAAAAGGAAAATCCTTTTCCGAATTCTGAATAAATCCAAATTTTAGCAATTTCTTAGGAAATTCATATCTCCCAAACCCTTGCTCCTTTTTAACTCAAATTTTAAGGGAACGTTTGTCTTCACATTATCTAGCTATGTACAAAATTTGAGAAACAAATTATAATGGATGAGAAGGTTTACTTCCCACCTAATTTATCTTTTAATTAATCCAAAATTAAATGTTACAATTGTAACGACCCCGCCTCCCGGTAACTCCCAATTAAGGGAGACCAAGAGATCGGAGCCATTATCCCAATTTAACAGGATCAAAGGTTCGATAAATAATCAATAACAATTATCAAATTTTACCAACTAAACTGAAAATTGGTATAAAATAAAACTTTGCATACCTTTTACAAAAACAGGGATAAACTACTCTATCCACAGCCTGGATACATTCTATCTAATCCTCCTTGCACTTTATTTCTTATTTCCACAATGTGTCACTTTACTGTTTGTTCTTTCAATTGTTGTACCTAAAACACCGACAAACAAAACATGGATCAGTATACGGGAATATACTGGTATGTGGGGACATCCAAAATTTCATAGATATGGTTAACAATTTAATAATCATGATTAAATTATTTAACAAGACAATTTACATTTTCAATGTGTCATTCTCCACCGCTTTTGCCCTAACCGTGGCATACCTCTCTAGGGTTTCTCTTTTGCCATTGATTTAAGGCCACCTTCTCAATCCTGAGCTTGGTGCCTGGGAGTCACCTCTCATGGTGCTCCATAGTCATGCATCATAGACCACCTTCTCATTCCTGAGCTTGGTTCCCATGGGCCTACCCTCCTGGGCCTGACCTTTATGGCATCTTCCATCATAGGTCTTCTTCCCGTGGACATTCTATTGCATGTACAAATGAGATTAAAATTACTAGAAGTAAGATATTGTACGTATATGTGATGAGAAATGCTATATTTTCAATTAGAGACCAAAACAGCAATATTTATATTTCTATACATACTTTAAGGAAACACATCCATTATGTGATGTTGGGAAGCCATAAATTTATGGAGATACACAAGCTGCTACTGGGCAGAGATTTGAAATTATAGTAAGTGTCCTAAATCTAGAAACACAATTCCAAATTTGTGTAGTCATTTCTGTCCACCTCTCAAAACGGGACATAGTTGTGTAATATTCAATATTGCTAGAAGAAGACCTAAGTTAAATTAACTGCATCAGAACATTACAAATGTTGCCTAATGCAGTCAAGTATAGTTGAGTCATTATAGCATAATGTATTCAAATTGAGCCACGCCAAGCACATATTTAAATGGAAAGAACCTACATCAATGCCACGGAAAAGTAGGTGTACACTCAGTACATCATTTCCAACCCAGATAAAAATTAACAACATTATAGAGATGGAGAAACAATCATTTACCACTGGATATCCATAATCTAGTCTTGTTTGTCCTATTTTCCTAGACAACCAGAAGTATATGGATGTAATGGTATGGTGGTTTCAGTTAGGGATGGGTATCCAATGTAAAGACTAGGAGTTTAAGTAGTAACTTCCACTGGCTTGAATCTACAATGGCACCCCTCACAACCTACTTTTATGGTTCAAATAGATTCTGCATCTCATGGGTTGGGGATAAACAGAGACCGCACCCTACTTTTGATCCTCTTGAGGAACTTGGCGGTGGCTCTACTTCATAGACTTTCAACATTAGTCAAGGTGGTTGGGCTGTTGTTGTTGTCCTTGGCCTTAACACTCTTTACAACCTCTACGTGCATAGGCACAAATGATCAGTCCTTCATAATGGAAACCATGTATGCCCTCAACCACCGCCCCGGGGGACTTACCCATCCTCAAAGCATTCTCGAGAATCCTTCCACCAAGTACTAGCATGCCCATATTCTTTCTCTAGCTTCTCTTACTTCTCCAATAACAATGGGAGATCAAATGGAACAACGGTTGCATTCTACTTCTTGGCCTTTCATCCTTAGCTGAGGTGGTTGGGCTGCTAGCAGTATTTCTAAATTCCATCTGCATTTTCCTCAATCCCTATTACCAACTGCTACTTCTTATTATTGTTTGATTCCCAGTGAAGAAAATAGATTTATTAGCATCACATAAGCAAATATAAGTCTAACTTATAATAATTTTTCTTATATGAATAACAATGCACTTTATAGTTCTACTTACCAGCCTCAGAGATCTCGACAATCATCAAAGCATAGTCTAGTTTGGTTGAGTGGGATATTTAGAGTTTGAAGGGATGAAGGTTCAATAACACAAATGGTGAATCCATGTAGTGAGGTCATAGCCATCTCGAATTGGAAGGGTACTTTGACCTATAAGCAGGTCCACCTTATAGTCATGGTAATAAGATCCCCACCTCAGGCTTACAACCTTGAAGCGAGGCTATCCTATTGCTCTTTGCAGCTTACACCTTATTACCCTAGAATAATCTACACTACCATTCCTAACTGTAAAAATTGTATATTTTTGTATCTTTTTATTGTTCCACTACAAAAAGTCATCAGGGCATCCTTCGCACAAGTTTTCATTCTATAACAGAAAAAATCAATGTAACTTAGTTTAACTTTGAAAATTTAAACATGTTGAAAACATAATCCCCAACATTTGGTGCACTCTTGTAACAATGCAAATAGAAACCCAAGTGTGAGATATAACAATGTTCATAAAGTTAAAGTTGATATATAGAGGTATTAAGAGCATATCATGAATAAGTTTCCATTAAAGTGTATGAGTAGAAATACTCTAAAAAAAAAGAAGACGCATTAGGGTGAAAAGACTAAGAACACAAGATAAATATTTTTCCATGGGAGGAATTAATTGTCACATACCTTAAGTTCATTCCTCAACTCTTTTCATAAGTTATGGCCTAAAACATGTTCCACACTTGTCTACTACAAATCTCCTTCACCTTGCTCAAAAACTACACTTGAATATACCCAAAATTAAATAAAATGACAATTTATATATTTTATAATATAATAGTAAAAAGTATGCTTATAACATAATATTTATTGGGTAATTTTTTTTTATTTTTTAGTACAATAGAGCTTATTCTCTGTCCAGCTTACAAAATATGTCATTGGAAAGGAACTGAACAATGTTGTTTACGTTATGAGCATTAGATTTTCAAAAAGAAAACAATTGTGCAATTGACTTGCTCAGTTGTGGTGAGGACAAACATTTATTCGTCTCATATTTTTGTGTTATCAAGGCACAAAGCCAATCTGGATGAGTGGATATACTAAGATTGAAGTGTACAAAAATTAAGAGAACAAAGCATGATATTAAATCAAACACTATCTCTATTTATATAACTAACATTTGGAAAATTCATCAATAATCAAACTATATTCACAATAATCAGCTACACCAATAATGTTGTAGAAATAAATTACATCTGTAATTTGGGGCAGGATGAAGATATTGGTAGGACAGGAAGAATATTATTCCAATGGTAGTTACATTTTGATATACCTATTTGAGTCTCCACCTAACAAAGTGGCGAGTATCCATGCTTTCAACAAGATTCACACTTAAAAGATAAAAGAAAACTTCCACTACCCCCTTCTGAGACCCTACAAAGGCAAAACAGCAGTCCCATTTCAATATTTCTCTTAATATATGGTTCAAAGAAGGAAACTTAAATATATCTTTAAACATTATTGATTACCTCCAAAATGTCACCCTAGCTATGATATGACTTGAGATGAGAAACCTAATACTTATATCAATTAGGAGACCTACAAAATGTCACTCAAGAAAAGACTTATGCGAGTATCTCGTTCAGTAGTCCATGACTAGTCCAAAATATGCTAGCACGCATAAATATCCATGTTCAAAAAGAGCCAATGGACTGAACATACCATTAAGAAAGATAGAATCTAGCATCCTTATTATCTGTAATGTAAATGATATCTTCAAATGATACACTGCCAAAATGAGTAGAGATAATAAAAGAATCTAATATAATTACACTTACACTTCTATAGATAGCTTAAGGTCCAAAATATGCTAGCATGCACAAACATCTGCATTCCAAAAAAAGCCAGTGATTTGAATATACCAATAAGAAAGACAAAATCTGGCAGCCTTATTATCTACAAACAACAAAAGATCTTCAAGTAATATACTACCAAGATGAGTAGTAAACAAATTAAGATTTGATAGAATAAAACTTACATGCTCTAAAGATGGTTGGCTAATAGCCACAAGGGCTAGAAGAGATTTGTGGTGAGTAGTTGTCCTGTGATATTATTAGAATAAAGTAGGTAGTAAGCCAAAGATGGTCATAAACTCAATTGATATTCAATTTTAAAATTGCACACCTGAATATCATTGTGACTACTTGATGTGTGTGGCTCACCACAGTTGGATTTCCCTTCCCCATTTTCCTATAAAATACGACTCACATTTAAAGAAAACACTTGATAGAAATAAATATGTTTAGTTGAATATCACATGTTCGTATTGTTCTCTTAGACAAGCAAGTTCTTCTTATTACTCCTTAATTTGAGATCGTTGCTTAACATAATCTTTCATCTGGACACATTGTAAATGAGAAGCCGTCCATCTTTGTCTGGAAGCCCCAAGACCATATCCTCTCTCATAACCACCATGATGCTCTCCAATTACATCATCAAGAATGTGAATAAATGCTCAGTGGTTTGTTGACCTACTAAGTTGTCGTTATTCACATTTTGTGGCATTTTTTTCCTAGACATTTTAGATTTACACATTTAATGCCATGTATTAGTTTTTTGAAATAATTACAAATTATGCCTAAATAGTAGACTTACACATTTTTTCTTTGCGTATTCATCAAAATAGTTACCATTTGCATCTTGATGGTATTTAAGGTACGCCTGGTATTCATCTTCTATCATTCCCTTTTCAATCTATCACAATATAAAAGATATTAATTTTCTATTAAATCAAGATTATACCAACAAAATTAGCTAAATATAAAAATCTAAATGTCATTTTTACCCATTCTTGATAACAATAGGAATATGATTTTGCTCCATTTCTATATGTGGGACGAGGACCTCCACGATTAGTCTTATTTCAAGTGCACTCCTATGATGAGTAAAAAGAAATGTATTTGATATTAATTGTATAAATATATCAAGAATGCATCATAATTGATTACTTTCATTGAGTCACCTATTTAGCAGAAGAATTCTAGTATTCCAACAATTTTTTCCATTCCCACACAATGACTCGTGAATCAGGTGTTTCTTGGCATTCTTGATTTGGATGTTCAGAAATAGACCTTTTATTTATTAATATGCTTCGCCAAGATCTAACCTTATTTTGTACATTGGTATAACACCAATATACAACATCTTGCATATTTACAATTGTCTCTCAATTTGTCATGTGAAAATCAAACAACTCCTAGAATGGTGTACATTTAAGAAACATTTGAATAAATCTAATGTAGTTATATTATATTTGTTGACATACCATAACATCGTCCATGGTGGATTCAAAACCCTTAATATGATCAACTCCCCATTCTTTGTGCAATGGAAAATGCATACCCTTCTTTGCACAAATTCCAAGATAATTAGTCAACTTCCTAGATACTTCGCCAATTGGAGCTCATCGGTCATTAAACAAACACTTGTGGACTTTTCTGGGTTTCTTGGACCCCCAGTCTCCTGCAAATTTGGCTTTTGGATCCCCGGGGCGTGCTGTGTGAGAAGAACACAGTAGATTTTTCATAGTATAAGAACAATCATGAAGCATCGCTGAATTTCTTGAGGCAACGACGCATAAGCTTTGCTTTGTGTAGAGAGGCTTCTCCAAAAAGGATTATATCGTCAGCAAAGCTTACATGTGTGACTGGCACCTTCACTTTGATATAACAACTGGTTTCCAGTTACTGTTGGCAGCTTCCATTTCAATAAGTTGGCTAAATCTCTTAAGGACAGAGGATAAAGATATATGGCGAGAGAGGGCCCCCCTGTTTGACACCACAAGAGGGGTGGAAGGAGCCTGCGATCTTCCCGTTTTAGAGAATAGAGGATTTGCCTGAGCCGATTATCTGCATGATAATTGTCATGATGTTCTTGGGAAGTGTTGTTTGATTGAGAGTGTCATGGATGAAGTGCCAACTTAATTTATCAAACGCCTTGACGAGATCTAGCTTGAGGGCCAGAAACTTCTTGGAGCTTGTTTTGGACTCCATAGAGTGAACAATCTCTTGGACTAGTGTTGTGTTGTCTCCTATCCTCCTCCTTGGCACAAAACTTGATTGGAAAGGTGAAACCCAATCCTTAAGATAACGTTTAATCCTTGCTACAATTACCTTGGACAAAATCTTCATGTAGACGTTATTCAGTGATATGGGTCTGAATTGGGAGCATTGTTCTGGGGAGTTGGTCTTCGGTATGAGTATAATGAGAGAATCCGTCGATGCAGGAGGTAGAGTGGACCCTGTGAAAGGCTCCTAGATGAAATGACATAGTTGTGAAGAGCAATGGTTTCTTGAGCGATTGCATGATCAAACTGGAGAGCAAGATTCATCTGGTTCCATTTAATCTTACTTGTGATTTGGTCTTTTGCCCTTCTATCCTCTTTGCAGCATGCAGAGTCCCAGCTACTGGCTTGCATGAGGAAGTGTGCATTAGTAGACATAAGGTCCTGGCCATTGGGCCATGATCGTGTTAGAAGATCCTCAAACCCAAGGCGTAGTATACCATCTCGTAGATGTGCGAGTATTGTGCCTTTGGTTTGCCAAAGATGGTGACTCATACGACACCAAGATCGGTGCATGGTCTGAATGGCTCTTCTCAAGAACTTGGACCTTTTTCATGGATGATTGGTCGATCCATTGTCTATTCCCCAAAGGCCTATCAAGTCACTCATTGAGAAGGTCCCTCCTAAATGTGGTGTGGGTGCCACTTGCTCCCAAATCATACAGAAAGCATGCTTCAGTAGCCTCAATGAAGTCCCGACTATTTGCACTGTCAAAGGTGTTGCTTCCAAATTTTTTTGATGGGTACATGACAACATTGAAATCCCCTACCACCACCCAGGGGGAAGCAATGAAGGGGGCCAGAGTGGCAAGTTGGTTCCAGAGAAGGTTCCTACCACCCCTTGTCATGCTTGCATAGACAAAAGTAAAATAGGACTTATGAATTCTATGGTGAACAAACTATTTGTGCGACGATAAGATCTCCATGGTGATGTCATTACTCCAAAGGATCTATATTCCACCAAAGTACCTAACTACTTCCACTCCGTGGGATTGTGCAAACCCCAACTTTTTGATGATGCTTAGAGCTCGAACACCACTGCACCTTGTTTTGAGGAGGCAACGTATTTCGTGGACAGATCTTTAGCAGCGTTTTGGGTGTCCTTATCACAGACACCTTGTATGTTCCAAGTAACTATCTTCATTGACCAGAACCAATGAGAGTGGAGTTCCCCGTCGCCTTTGCCTCCTCCTCCTCCAGGTCTTGGAGAAGAGAGGTTTTGTCTTGTTTCTAGTTGGATGACTTGCCACTGTCCCCTAATCTTATGACTTTCCAGTTGCGCAGATGTATTCCTACAGAGTTACGACTGGGGCTTCTGTAGGGGTGGGGAGGGACATCTGCTCCTGTTGGGTCACCAAAGGAGAAGGGTGTGGTGACGAACGGGTGGGCAATGTTGGTCTTGTCCAGGACTAAGGAATCCCCTATTGGATTCACATCCGAGTGAGATGGGTGGGACTGAGCGGTCTTCTTTATTGTCTACGTTGTATGGTTCTGTTGTTGTGAGGGGGTCGCTTGGGACTTGTCGCTAATTTTCTTGTTCTATTTGATATTCTTTTTCCTTGTACTCTAATCAATCTCGTTCACCACTCTTTCTGCTACATTGTTGACATCTATTAGCTTTGTTGCTTCATTGTCATCATCCCGGTTATTCAAGTCTGAACCTGTTAGTAGATCTTACCCGGCTTCGGGGTTAGCCGTTTGTGTGGGCCTTTGCTTGCATTAGGTGGGACGTGCGTGGATATAATCTATGAATCCTTACAATGGGGAAGGGAGGGGCTAAGTTGGTGAGCCTTCAGCTGCGATGGCCTTCAAGGCAATGTTCTCCTTGGTGTTTTGCTTTGAACAGTCTTTCTTGAGGTGTCCAGTCCGTCTGCAGTACATGCAGTTAAAAGGTATATTCTCATATTCTATACGGTAGCGATTGCCTTCGATCATGACCTAAGGGATGCGGGGTTTGGCCATGTCCAGTTCAACCGCAATTCTTGCAAAGCGTCCCTGACGCTGTGTGATCATATTGAGGTCGACTTTGATCGTCTTCCCAATGTGATCTACAATTCCAGCTAGCAACATCTCGCGATATAGGTGAATTGGAAGATTTGGAATACTGAGTCATGCAACCTGTTTGGGTAAGGATGATGCATCCGAAGAGAAATTTGGTTGCCATCGTTGCACCGACAAGTAAGACATGAATAGCGGCCAAGGGCCTCTAGTCAGGGGATGCATAAAGTCATCTTCACGCTGGAGTTGGACAACAAAGTAGTCATTGGCTATATCTATCAGGTTGAAACCTCCCATAGGTTTCCACATTGACTGGATCCTATCTCGGAGAGTCAGGAACCCAATCTCCTTAGAGAGTAGTTTCACAACCACCGTGTATTGCCACGGTTTTAGCAAACTTTCCTTGGTATCCTTCTTCAAGTCAAATGTAGGGAGGCCATTATCAGTCGAGACAATGATGTCCTCAGGTTGTAGGGTTATAACGCAGTCTTCGGCATCGATGCCGATGTAACCATGATCATCAGTCATGTTTTTCCCCACTTTGTCCATGTACGAGGGTCTTGCGTGCTGAGTAGTAGCCTAACCTGAGTACTGGTTAGGATTTGAGAGATTTGGATATTATGGCGTCTGGGTCACTCCAGCATCAACGTCCATAGCTTGTGGCTTTGCGGTACAATGTTCTCCTCACGGCCCTTCCCATAGCTTGTGAAATTCAAGTTAAGCCCAGTGTTACCCAATGGGACCGTATTGTTGTGTATCGGTGGCCCTTTGTCCCCATCATCGTCTAAAAGAACGTCGTCATTTTGGTTGCCCCCACCTTCCCCAGACATGATAGGGTTAACCATCGCTCCCTCATGTGTTTTTTTAAGATAGGAGTCTACACCTAAGGATATAATATGTTTTCCTAATATCTCTTGTTATATGAATCCTTAGTCAAATGCTTTTACGCAATTCATTTATTAGACCAAAGACGATGATTATGAACAAAATGAGGCAAAAAAATATTCAAAATTATATGTACAATTTTGTTTTTATATTCGATAAATTTAATGCTCTTTATAGTTGTTAAATGAGAGCTATCAATACATTTTTGAATAATAAGGTTTATGGGAATGGCAAAAAAAATTAATGATTGTCTTAACATGCCATATCTAATTGTAAAATTTTACAATGGATAGATTCGATGTCAAAAATTAAGTCTATAGCAACTTGTGTTTGTAAATTGAGATGTCTCCAATGTATAGAACCCCCTAAATACACACGCATGCATGTGTCCAAATACACAAATAAAGTGTGGTTTTTTCCATCAAGTCAAGGGAATGAGGTCCATTGTTGTAGTTTTATTGCTATGTTGGATTTGAAGTTGTAGCTACTTGATTGCACCTCTAATATTTACACATATGTTGGACAACATAATCACACCTTGCTTTGGCAGTATAACTACATTTAATTAAATAGAGAGATCAAAGTGTGGTTGATCACGCTTGTAAATTGTACCCAAAAGCAAGCAAAAGTGTTATATTACAAAACATCTTTCTATAGTTGATAAAATAAAAGATCAAAGTAAGGCATAAAAAATTGCAAAGAACAAGCATGATTGCCAAATATAAATAGAAAAGAAGTAGAATATGTGCACTAAAAAAGCCAAGAGTGTGTTAAGTTAATGCATACGAAAACAACAACTCTAGAAATATGTGTATATTTTTTCCAAAGGTGGTAAGTTTTCTAGTCTTGCATCCTGCAATGGAAGATCTAGACAACCATTAAATATTGTTCACATCATGCAATGGAAGATCTAGACAACTATAAAACATTGTATCATGGTGTTCATTTTCTCCCTGACCAACGTATGCCAAGGCACCTTGCCTCCTGTGTGTGAACCCTATTAACAAGTACACCCAATCATATATTCTAGCTAAATAGAAGTGTTATTCACACTCTTCACGCTATCTTGTGCCCCCTTCTGAAAAAAGAAAAAAATGTCATGGCTGACCAACGATGAAAGTGAACCTCCACGTATTCAAACGAGCTTCGTGGTCGTTTCATTATAACTGTGTTGAGGCGAAAAGAGAAATTTTACAAATGGGGCAAAAAGTGCCTAAAACGCAGCCTTAGTTTGGGTTGGAAAAAGGAAGTTTAGCAGGATTCTTAGTTTTGTTAATATAAACTTTGAATTTAACGTGATGATTAGGAAAAGCAACATGCCTGTTAGAAATCAAGCAACAATTACTTGAAAACAATTCGAGTTCTGACCTTACTGTTTCCTTGTTGAAATGTGAAATTAAGAGATGTTAGACATCTTCTTCGGATTCTAAGATTGTCCCAGTCCTCTGTCACCCCATTCACTGTCCCCCTGGTTTTTACTCCCCATGTGAAGATGAAAATAAGGACTACTCCATTCTAATTGCTCGCTCAACCGGGAAGGACCAGTGTACGATGGTGAACACAAGCAGGAAAAAAAAGCAGAAAAGGTCGCGGTAGAGGATTAGCAAAAAAGCATCCCTGTAAAGGGGGCATGAAACAGGACATAAAACATAGGTTACTTTTCTTAGGAGTAGGTGAACGATCAGCAAATAATCAGAGACCAAGACTGTTGTTGCCCTTCTAAGTAGTGACACAAGTCGATGGATTGCGTCACAACTTCCTCGCTTTCTCGTTTCAGTCGTGAGTACACCTCATTTTGACAACGCAATCACGCCTTGCATTGGCAGGACGCACTACAGCTCGTCACCTTTATTGGTTGTGATCAGCGGCAAAGGAGAAAAGCGCCTATTCTCTCCGTTGGCGATGAAATGAAAAAGGGAATTTGTTCTGCGGGACTAAAGATAGGGCCGGGAAAATATCAGTTTCAGGTCAATCGGCGGGAAAATATCATCTACGTGTGCAACCGTGAAGTCTGAGTGGCCGTCGACATTGCGAATCAAACCCCCGTGTAAACTGCTAGGATTTCCAGGAGTGAGGGTTCCTCAATTTCTGAACCAGAAGTTGGCCAACCTTTTCAGATGTCATGTTGATTCATTGTTACTGTTAGGATAGATTGGATCAAGGATAGTGATAACTCCAAACTCATCAATCCTTAGACACTATCCATTGAAGCCATCATGGATCAGTCGTATGCCTCCTTTACTACAGGTTAGTAATTGTCCTTTTACTATATTTTAGATAATAAAGAGATAAGTATAGATAATAACATATAAGCAACATATTATACCATTAAACAATGGGTGGGATAATGCATAATGGAAACATGCACCATAATCAAGTGATTGTACTCAAGTGTCCTCATATTAGGATATACATTCGTAGATTCATGTATGAAAATTATGAATTTGGTTAAGATATGCCATGAATAAGTTTATTAACAAAGATGAGGTTGACAATCTAAGTCTGAATATCTAGTAAGATTGAGTAATCAATTAACCCGGCCACACATAGTGGTTTAGACATGTTATTATCCATATGCTAAATCACATGTGGATAAATATATTTGTGGTTGTTGAACCCAAGGATAACTTTATATATTGAATATAAATAATATTTTAGATAAACCATGGATGTAACAATGTATCAAAATACTCTATTATAATTCACATAAATCCTACTTGTGTTTTGGGACATGATCGAGATACATGTATATCACTAGTGTATGATAAGTTAAACCCCTAAGACATATACATATTCTGGTATTTTGAAATACAATAAGAAGTACTTATGTAGTTACATATGACCGTACAACTAGTATGTACTAAACTATGAATTTCTTAAAACATAGATCCCAAATAAGGGTATATTGGTAAAATAACATAATTATAACTAGTGATTAAATAAAATTTCATTACATAGAAGACAAGATTGTTGGCTAAATTGGACATTATGATAAATCCATTTGTTTTGATAATGACAAACATTTCATTCTTGTTGATCTAACGTGCTACTTGAGTGTTGCAGGAATAAGGTGGATGACAAATATTATGGAAGATCTATATGCTAGATTGTTTTAATTTCATGAATGTAATCAATTGTAAATCTTGTACAAATAATAATGTACAAGTACTTAGACATCATGTAAATCAAGCGTTAGATCTTCCCTAGCTATGACACCACACTTAGATAGGCCATCCCCCTCAATAGTGTCACATATGCACACTCATACACACACTTAATGTCTTTATTTGAAACATTGAAATATGGTCAATCTCGGTCGACAAAATCCTCGACCGAGACACTCTCGGTCGACAAACTCCTCGACCGAGAAAGACCCAAGTAGCCGTTAGACACAACTGACAAGGTAGTTGGCAGTTGGAGAAGAACGTTGTAAACACTTGATCCAGAGAGCCTGTCGGTCGACAAAACCTCGACCGAGTAGATATTTCGGTCGACAATTTCTCGACCGAGATGGACTCTGACAGCAACTGCAGAATTAATTAACTAGTTGTTGCTAAAGCAACTAACTTGTACCTAACGGCTAGTTAAGCACTTAGAACCCCCTAGAAAGTGTCTAGAACGTCTTTAAGCACTTGTAGGACATTCCTATAAAAAGGACATGCCTTAGGACACCTAAACTCACTTGTTTTATAGACTTGAGCAATCTTTGAGCATACACTTGCATTGAGCAATCTGTTTGTGAGCAATTGAGCATATTTGCAATTGGCTACTTTTCTCTTTGCTCAAATTTTGTGTCCTATAGGCTAGTATCTCCTATCCACAACAATCACAATTCTATATACATTGGTTAGGAGATCTACACGCTTGATATAGGCAAATCAAGCCTTGTGCTTCAAAGGATAAGTTGTAATTTCCATTTTCCTTTCTTGTTCACTTTCATTGCTTGTACTCTCCTTGCTACTCCTATGTTGGAGGCTGCGGATTGGAGAGGGTCGTGATCTTCTTGGTGAAGAAGGAGACTTTGAACTACTTCTAGAAGGCTGGTGCAACGGGAGGTTACTTCAAAGAGGAAGGCTACTTCAAGGGGGAGCTTGGAGTTACTTCAAGAAGGCTACCTCGAGTTGGTGCATCTACTTCAAGTGAAGGCTGTTCAAAGGGGTGTAAGAAAGTATTGTATTTTGTGTAATTCCTTGAGAAGGTAATAAAATTAATACTTTCAAAATCCCAGTTGGGTAAGAAACCGGGTAGTGGACTGACAACCTTAGTATTTGCTAAGGTTGGAACCACTCTAAACCCTTTGTCTCCTTCTTGGTTTCTCATTTTTGGTTGTTTGAGTTAAATAATTGTTAAATTAATTTAAAACCCTATTCACCCCCCTCTAGTGTTTTTTTCAATTGGTATCAGAGCAGGCTTCAAGGAACCCTAACCAGGTCTTGAAGAATGAAGGGTGGTGGTGTCTTCAACCGCAAGCAAAGGAAAAGTATGGACAAGTCTTCAACAAGTTGCAATTGGTGCTTAGGAACAAGCCACACAACAATTGGTTGCCCATGGAGGTCAAAGAAGGAAGATGAGCACAAAGATTGTCTTATTGCAACAATAAGTGAAGAAAAAGAAGAAGAGGTAAGCCTTTTTTATTTATCTAAAGAAGAGCTAGTTGCTAGTCTTGAAGAGACACATAATAAATATATTGCGTGCAAGAAGAAATTAAAGAAATCTAATAAAGCAAATGATGAGTTACATGCTAAGCTTCTTGCTATTACATCTGAAAATGAAGATCTTAAAAAGATCATTGAAGATCATAATATTAAGATAAAATCTATAGAGGAAGATTGAAATCTTCTTTCTCTAGAAAATATTAATTTGCAAACTCAAGTAAACGATCTTCAAAAACAACCCATCTTGTGTACACATCTAGATTATGATACTATCATGAAAGAAAGAGATTATTTATCATCTAATCTAGATCAAGCAAAGCTAGATATCAAGAAAAGAATGGATGAGATTGCTAAATTACAACAAAAAGTTAGTAGTCTTAGTAATAATGGCATGCTTGATAAAATCATAAATGATTCTTACCATCAAATTGGAAGGAGAGGACTAGGTTACAAGCCTAAAGGAAAATCTTATCAAAAACCTAGTCGGGAAAGAACACAAATGCCAAAGAATAAATATATGTATGTACCTAAAGGCACAAATATATATGTACCCAAAAACAAAGAACAAAGTCATAGAAAGAGATATGAAGTTGATTCTATATGTTGTCATTATTGTTTGCGCCTTGGACACTATTCCTTTTCATGTCCTTATAAGAAAAAGGATGTCGAGTTAGTTTGGGTCCCAAAACCCCAAACTAAATGAGCAAAAATAAGTTGAGATATGACCAAGGACCCTAGTTGCATATTTATATGTCTATCTCAACTTAACATAATAACAAATTAATTCAAGTATCTAAACATCTAACTTGGATATATATATAATTCTTTTAAATCTACAAAAACAATTCTGATTTACTTACTGAAAACAGCTCTGAAATAGTACAGAACCTTTCTCGGTCAAGAATCTATCGACCGAGAACAACCGTCGGTCGAGAAATGGTTGACCGATCCGGTCTCTGTTGTCAAATCTAAAATAAATCTGCTGAATGTGTTTTCAATTGATCAAATTGCTATCTATTTATTGTTAATGACTGATTTTACATGCAAAACAAGTTGAAGACCATTTCTGAAAAACTTATAGATATAAATGAGATTAATTCGATTGATTCTCTAAATAAGTTAAAACTGAGATTAATTCGATTGATTCTCTAAATAAGTTAAAACTGAAAATCATGTTTAACTTAGTAAAAAGAAATTATTGTTTTATCATTATTCACATGATTTTTTTATCTCCTGGTCTATCCGTATAGAAATCATGTGTTATGACATCTAGTTTACATGATCACTGTATTTCATGGAATTATCATTATATTCTTTTTCATTACATCATGGATATGCTTTCACTATTTTATCATTCAGCTCATAAAGATGATGCTATGTTACAATAGATAATGATTATTGTATGCATGGATCCTTGATGATACATAGGCAAGCAAAATGATTCATTTGTGATATGAAAAAGAATTTTAATGCTTGTAACACGTAAGATAAAAATTTCTCAATTGGTATCTATAAGATCTTGAGATATTATTCTTTCTTTCAAGGATATATATTTTCTTGAAGAATCTTATATGAAATAAGGGTACAAGAAGAAATAGAATTTGATATTTATGTACCTACAACAAAGCTTATATAAATATTCTAGGAGAATTAAGGACGAATGTCTTCATATTGAGTATCACTCAAAACACCTCAAATTGATATCTAATCAAGTTACATGCAGACATTATACTTCACATATGAATGTTCAAATTGGAAATCTGCAAAATTGCCTCTTGGTTAAAATCAAGTTTGACCAAGGGGCTCTATGGTCGTAGTCAAAGCCGACCTAAAATAATCTTGACACAATACTTATTTGAATATCATTCTCTATATAAAAATTGTGATCAAAAGACCAATTAAAATTATGACCACAAAAATTGTCCAAATATTGGTAATAATAATCACAATATTACTCCCTTAGAAAACATATATATGCTCTACAAATTCAGTCTATCATTTGCATTAAAAATCAGCTTAAAAATTCATTCACAGTAAGTTTGTCGGTCGACGAATTCCTCGACCAAAAACATCTCGGTCAGCCTATCTCTTTCGACCGACAGACTTCAAATAAAAAATCACACCGGCAAAACTCAGATACACTTTCGGTCGACAATTGTTCGACCGAGCCAATGGCGGTCGACAAATTGCTCGACCGAGAATTGACCGTTGGAATATGACCGTTGGAATCTGACCGTTTGAATTTGACTGTTGCCAGTCGACCGTTGGGCGGCCGAGAGGCGCGTCTAGGATATGACCGTTGTGGTCGTCGGTCGACAAATTGTCGACCGACCTGGTCACTGGATTGCTATAAAAAGGACCAAAAACGGGTCATTGCATCACACTTTCACATTCTTACTTCTATAGCTTCTCTCTAGTGCATTTTTGTTCAACTCTTTAGCTTTTCCACCTCAAATACTTTCTTGCTTCTTCTTCACCTCAAGCAAAGCAATGGCTTCATCATCTGCACGAGGAAAGAAGCAGGTTGCTGGCAGGAAAGGAAGGATGGCCTCCCCACCATTGTCGATCATCAACGACATCCCATTCATCGACGCAGCTGCTGGTGATCGCTACCTCAGGCTCTCCTCCAAAACTCCTCTTCCACGACGGCCGGTTGACGTCATGGACTTCTACAACATCGTCGACTTGGAGGATCTCTTCGAGGTGCAAAATTTGAAAGATTTTCTGAACCCTTCCTTCCCTTCCTACTCTTCCAAAGTAGTAAATGAGTTCTATGCAAACTTAACCTCCAATCCCGAAAATGACTCCTTCTCCTCTATGGTCAATGGGCATAGCTTTCACTTTACTGAGGAGGGTATCCTTGACATGCTCAACATAGACTTAGAAGAATACCAAGACGCTCTTGACCTTACCACTGGAAATCCACTCAATAAATTTTCCCAAGATGACAATACGGTCAGTCTTAGTGACATTAAACGAGCCATTTTTCAATCTAACACAACTTGTCACGAATATAGGGGTACCTACTATGCCATTAACCTCAAACCTGCAGCTAGGATTGTCAACCTTATTGTTTCCACAAACATACATCCTATAGCAAACAAGTCTGAAGTCCCTACCTTTCGCATGTGTCTAATTTATGCCATTATCAAACGCATTCCCATAAATTTTATCCGCATCATCCTTAAGAATATGCTTGAGTTTTCTGGCAATCCCCCTTATGCTGATTTTGTATGCCAAATCACTCAACACTTTCTTAAGACACAAATTGAGGATCTGGGATACACATGGGAAAGAAGACCACAAAAAATAAGCAAAAACACAGTAGAGAAGATGGGAATTGATTTTGGTCACAAGAGGGCTAGGACAGAAGGGGAGACATCTACTCAAGACATACCACCACCTCCTCCTACCAACCTATCCTATGATCCCATCCAAAACACCCTAACCTATATTGTTGGGTCTCAATATCATCTAAGCAGACAATTAGATTATAGCCACCATGCCATGACCTACTTAAACCAAAGGATGCAAACCCTCTCTCCAAATCAACCAGATGAATATCCTTATTCTTTAAATCCTGGCATGATCAACCCATATAATCCCTCCTACAACTACTACCAAACTCCACCTCCACCATCCCATGATCTCACACATACTCAGTTTTCTCATATGCAACTACAAGACATTGCTGCTCATTTCCGCTTTGATCGTGTTCCCACCTTCTTGGAAGCATATGCCTTAACCAATACAGGTGCTTTGGAGTGGCAAACTTTAGTCAAGTATTATGGAGCTGAGCCATTTCTTGGAAAAGACCCAGATATTGATGTAATACTCAGGTCTTTCCAGTGAGATTATGAGTGTCCGTTGTAATAGTTGTAATGCAATGGTTATTTTTGCATGATTGTAATGAAATGGTTATCTTTACATGATTGTTATCTTTACATAATTATAATGGATATCTTTCAAAGCATATGAGTCATCTTGTAAAATGTTAATATGTTCCTTCTACGACATCATTTGAACATGGCTTGTAAGACTATTTTAGTAGAGCATACAAAGTAAGGGGAGTAATATATATGTAATAAATCACAAAGGATAACATCTTTGCAAATACATGAAATTTAAAATTGTGGCTAAATTGACCATCTATTGAAATGCATTCATACCTTGATTGGGATATCTATTTAAGGGGGAGCAATGCATCCCGTCCTTTTGGTTAGAAATACTTTTCATATACTCTAAGCTTAAAAGGATTCTCATATCACCTTCAAAGGCTTAACATCCTTTGCAAGTGATTGAGTAATTACTTATGACTAAAAGACACAAAAATATTTACCTTGGATAATATTTTTGAAATGACAAAGGGGGAGAAAGAATATAAAATCAAAAACATAAAATTTAACATGAGTTTCATAACGTCTCGGCCAGCACTCACTTGCACAATTTCTACAAAGGTAATCTTCAGGTATGAAACTCACATGTTTTATATTTCCTTATTTTATATTTAGGAAATGTTTGTCATCTTCAAAAAGGGGGAGATTGTTGGCTAAATTGGACATTATGATAAATCCATTTGTTTTGATAATGACAAACATTTCATTCTTGTTGATCTAACGTGCTACTTGAGTGTTGCAGGAATAAGGTGGATGACAAATATTATGGAAGATCTATATGCTAGATTGTTTTAATTTCATGAATGTAATCAATTGTAAATCTTGTACAAATAATAATGTACAAGTACTTAGACATCATGTAAATCAAGCGTTAGATCTTCCCTAGCTATGACACCACACTTAGATAGGTCATCCCCCTCAATAGTGTCACATATGCACACTCATACACACACTTAATGTCTTTATTTGAAACATTGAAATAGGGTCAATCTCGGTCGACAAAATCCTCGAACGAGACACTCTCGGTCGACAAACTCCTCGACCGAGAAAGACCCAAGTAGCCGTTAGACACAACTGACAAGGTAGTTGGCAGTTGGAGAAGAACGTTGTAAACACTTGATCCAGAGAGCCTGTCGGTTGACAAAACCTCGACCGAGTAGATATTTCGGTCGACAATTTCTCGACCGAGATGGACTCTGACAGCAACTGTAGAATTAATAAACTAGTCGTTGCTAAAGCAACTAACTTGTACCTAACGGCTAGTTAAGCACTTAGAACCCCCTAGAAAGTGTCTAGAACGTCCTTAAGCACTTGTAGGACATTCCTATAAATAGGACATGCCTTAGGACACCTAAACTCACTTGTTTTACACACTTGAGCAATCTTTGAGCATACACTTGCATTGAGCAATCTGTTTGTGAGCAATTGAGCATATTTGCAATTGGCTACTTTTCTCTTGGCTCAAATTTCGTGTCCTATAGGCTAGTGTCTCCTATCCACAGCAATCACAATTCCATATACATTGGTTAGGAGATCTACACGCTTGATATAGGCAAATCAAGCCTTGTTCTTCAAAGGATAAGTTGTAATTTCCATTTTCCTTTCTTGTTCACTTTCATTGCTTGTACTCTCCTTGCTACTCCTAGGTTGGAGGCTGCGGATTGGAGAGGGTCGTGATCTTCTTGGTGAAGAAGGAGACTTTGAACTACTTCTAGAAGGCTGGTGCAACGGGAGGTTACTTCAAAGAGGAAGGCTACTTCAAGGGGGAGCTTGGAGTTACTTCAAGAAGGCTACCTCGAGTTGGTGCATCTACTTCAAGTGAAGGCTGTTCAAAGGGGTGTAAGAAAGTATTGTATTTTGTGTAATTCCTTGAGAAGGTAATAAAATGTATACTTTCAAAATCTCGGTTGGGTAAGCAACCGGGTAGTGGACTGACAACCTTAGTATTTGCTAAGGTTGGAACCACTCTAAACCCTTTGTCTCCTTCTTAGTTTCTCATTTGTGGTTGTTTGAGTTAAATAATTGTTAAATTAATTTAAAACCCTATTCACCCCCCCCCCTCTAGTGTTTTTTTCAAAGATAATATTTTAGGATTAAAATTAGAGAAAATGAAGTATGTAATATTGATTATAACATGGCTAGAAATCCTAGAAATGAGAACAACGGGAAATATGAATAACAATACTAGAAGGAAAACCCTAATCACGAATAACAAAATAAAAATTGAATACCAAGCCATATAGTGATTAATATTTCTCCATAATTGTAGATCTCTCGGTTCTAATTAAATTCATGGAGTTGAATATTTGGAATTTTCAATTTTGCATACTTTGATCCAAAGGTACGAAATTTGTATTTGTATGTGGAAACTTATTTCCCGTATTGATTGCATGCATGATTAGATAGGTTGGTTGGCCAAAATTGACGTTGTACCTTAGCATACCTCTTTGAAAGGTCGCCAACACTTATTTCTGGAAAATAGTAGCACATTGTTTAAACGTCGGAAAAGGGCAGGTTAGTGCCCCTAGTTTAGTGGAATTACACTTCCACACCTCTTCATAGAGTTAAAGGACATAGAGTCCCTCAGTATACTGAGAATTTCATTTGGTGTGTTTTTCGTTCTCCATCCGAGAGAAGATATGGCTTCCCCAACAACTAGACATTGACATGTGCGAACAATTGAAAATTGAATGACTAGCTTCAAAATTTGGATATTGAATATTGTTGAAATTGAAGATCCATTACTACCTTTTTGATACTCTCATATATTGTTCATTATTTTGCATTGTGTCATATTTAATCTTTGTAGATAGGTTCATATTGTTTTTCTTTCCAAATACCAAATATGTACCAGCTTTGTTGACCTTAGTTTCCCTTATTAGGGCCCATGTGTGGCTTTTGTTCCTTCTTAGAACTTATGGGCAGGTGACCAGAGGAGACGTGGAAGAGACACGCAGGAGTTTTCCAATGTTGAAGAGTAGATAGAAATATATACTTATTTTTTAATCCTATGTAAAGCTTCCGAGACTCTGATGTAAAGCATGGTTGTAAAGATAAAGATTGGTTTATATTTTCTGATATTATTGTGTAAATATTCGATCGTAAAGATTGGGTCTTTACAATATTGTATTAGAGCCTATAAACATTTGGCACTCATGCATGTCTCGTGGAATTTAGATTTAGTTAGGAACACAAATACAATAGTTTGAACTTAGAAAAATAGTTACAACAAAACCATATCATCATTGTCTCAATTATTTGAATACACCTAGACTACAAGCAAAATACACTAAGAGACTAGAGTGTGTGATATGTACCTCAATGGAAAGTCATAAAGTATAACTAGATCATCTACTAGATTTTGGAATTCCCTACGTGTAAATTCACTTAGGAATGTTATTGAGGAAAAAATATTTAAGTGCATATATACAATATGGCCCTTCCAACATTAAAACCACCACTACAGGTATACAAATAGTACCCTAGAGCTCCTCCTTAGTCAACTACAACCATAAGTAATTACAAAAAAAACTAATCTTGGATTCATTCTATAACCTAGTATAAAAATGAAATGAACGAGATTGGAAGAAAAAAAGGTTGCATCCCAGCCCATAACAAGATAATAAAATGGTAAAATGTGATGAATATTAGGCCTTCTAGATTGTTGGTAAAACTTTGGACAATTGATGTTGAACAAAGCATTACATTGACGTAGAACCCTACCCATTAAATTGAAGACATAAACCTGAAGTGTTACAACAACAAAAAAATGACCCAATAAAAGGTCACATAAAGGTTAATGGCAATTTTTTTGGTAAAATTAGTTAAAGCTTTAACTTTGACTATGATAGTCATGGTTTTCTAAAAAGTTTGTGGTGTAACACAAATTTAATATTCACAAGTCAGACTCCTCATCTAGATATGAGTAAATGACTGTAGAGGAACTATGTGGACCAGACATCACTGAGTGCTTAGGGAACTATTTATGTTTTCTAGAATTTTAAATTCCTAAAATATGTCAAGAGTTGGTATGATGGAGTAGTATGGATTATAATCTAGACATGAGGTGATTGTGACTTGGTTCTCGCATTGATTTTGGTCATTTTCCAGTTTTCGATCGAAAAGTGTTGTTTTGAGAAATTATTTTCTTTATAATACTATATGTATTAAGCAAAATGATTTTTATGGAATTTATTCGATGATTTCTCAAGCTAAGTCACAATCAAAGAAGTATAACAAAAACCTAGAGGAGAATCATATGAACACTTAAAACTTAAAGCTTAGTTTAGTTAATGATTCACATAATGTGAAGGATGACACATTGCAAATGACATGCCTATTTAGATCTCTAGTTGAATCCTTTAACAGATGGATAGTAGCACCTAACTAAACTGATTTTGAGGACAAAATCCTCTTTAAAGGGTGGAGAGTTGTAACATAATATATTTTGGATCCCAAATATAATTTCAACTATAATCCATATTCTACCCTAACTTGAGATTATTTACAATATTGTCCTTCACTCTAAATCCTACTCAATTATCTTGATTAAATTTCCGTGGTATTTGGTATATACAGTCATCATTTGAATCTTTTTTTCAAAATGTACTTATTATCCTCACTTAAGTTAGATTTACAAATAAGTCCCCCAACCTGTATTCATGCAAATTAAATAATTGATGCTCCAATATCTTGTTAAAGCTCACATTTACATAATATCCTGTAATCAATAAATGAACAAAATATATTGAATTTAGTTTTTTGAGTTGGATCCATGAGTATATATACTAATATTTAGATGTATATGAGGGGAAGTGTGTTAGAAATACCAAAGATATAAATGGAGGTATCAACGTTCTCTACAAATTAGTCAATAGAAGCTAAATTCATGGTCAAATCTCCAAATCAAGAGAGACATGTGAATCTTGTTTGTTGGGCAAGATGACAAAGACTCCCTTCACTGGTAACAGTGAGAGAGCTAGTGATCTATTAGGACTCATACATACGGATGTGTGTGGTCCTTTTAGAACGAATGTTAGAGGTGGGTATCAATACTTCATTACCTTCATTGATGACTTCAGTAGGTATGGTTATGTTTACCTGATAAAACATAAAAAAAGCTCTTTAAAAGTTCAAGGATTTCATGAATAATTATAGAACTAACTTGGCAAAAGAA
This sequence comes from Alisma plantago-aquatica, assembly GCA_963693085.1. Classification (NCBI taxonomy): domain Eukaryota; kingdom Viridiplantae; phylum Streptophyta; class Magnoliopsida; order Alismatales; family Alismataceae; genus Alisma; species Alisma plantago-aquatica. The sequence goes on from OY856412.1 coordinate 123,124,003, forward strand.
TTAAGGCACTTCATTCTAATCAAGGTGGAGAATACTTAAGCCAAGAGTTTGAGGACCTTCTATGAGACTGTGGTATTGTATCACAATGGACTCCATCTAGAACACCACAACATAATGGTGTTAGAAATAAGGAATTGCACATTACTAGATATGGTGCGATCAATGATAAGTTTTGCCGATCTTCTTACTTCCTTCTGGGGTTATGCTCTTGAAACGACAATGCTCACACTAAACCGCGTACCATCTAAATCAGTTTAAAAGACACCATATGAGATATGGACTAGGAAGCATCCCAAAATGTCTTTTATGAGGATTTGGAGTTGTGAAGCTTATGTCAAGAAAATGTTTCATAAAAAGCTTGTCCCTAGATCTGATAAATGTTATTTTGTTAGATATCCCAAGGAAACCAAGGGATACTACTTGTATAACCCAATTGACAACAAAGTGTTTGTTGTTGCCAGGGATGTTGCATTCCTAGAAAAGGAATTCATTTCCAAAGGAATAAGTGGGAGAAAGATAGAACTCAAAGAAGTTTGAGACCAACAAGAAAACATTGAACTTGAGGAGGTACAAGAGGAACATAGAGAGTCACAAACCATTGTAGAACCTCAAATTCCTCAAGTAACACAAAAAACTTACAGCTCTAGTAGGAAACGACTTGATCTAGAAATATTTGGTTATCTTGTGACTCAAGAAGGCAATGAGTTGGCCATTGATGATGAGCCAACTACCTACCTAGAAGCTGTTAAGGGACCGTAATCTAAGAAATGGATTGAAGACATGAGATCTGAGATGGAATCCATGTACACCAACAAGGTATGAACCTTTTTGGATCCACCCTGAAGGGATAAAACCCATAGGGTGCAAGTGGGCCTTCAAGAAGAAGACAAACATGGATGATAATGTACAAACTTACAAAGGTCAGTTGGTTGCAAAGGGTTTTAGACAAGTTCAAGGTGTTGACTTGACAAAATATTTTCTCTAGTTTCGATGGTTAAGTCCATCAAGATCATGATTGCCATTATAGCCTATTATGATTATGATATTTCATAGATGGATGTTAAAACTACATTCCTTAATGGGAATCTTCTTGAGGATGTGTACATGACACAACCTGAGGGTTTTATAAATTCAAAGGATGCAAATAAAGTTTGTAAGCTACAACAGTCAATCTATGGATTGAAGCAAGCATCTTGGAGCTAGAATCTTCAATTTGACAAAATCGTCAAAGAGTTTGGTTTCAGTCAAAATGAAGACGAACCATGTGTTTACAAGAAGGTTAGTGGGAGCATGATTGTATTCCTCATATTGTATGTGGATGACATACTATTGACGGGGAATGACATACCTACTTTACATATGGTAAAGACTTGGCTTGGAAACACATTTTCTATGAAGGACTTAGGCAAATCATCCTACATCATAGGAATCAAGATCTATAGAGATAGATCCAGAAGGCTTCTTGGACTTAGTAAGAGCACATACATTGATAAAGTGTTGAAGAGGTTCAGCATGCAGAACTCAAAGAGAGGCAATGTGACAACCCATCGCCACATGAGCGAGATAACTCAAAACAAAGTGTGGAACTAACACTAAATGTCCAGTTTACCATAAAATTGGGTAAATTAAAACCAATTTCATATAACCACAAAAGCTAAAACAAATTACATTGTAGTCCACAGACTGTGCCACCTGTATCATAAATCATACCAAAAGATATTACATATCATTGTTCAGTGGCCATCCTGCCACAACATGTTACATATGATAACGTGTTCACATATACAAGACATATCCGTACAAATCATACTGCCAAAAATCTCATGTTGACGAACAACGTCTACAAAACACCTCCAAGGACCTAAGAGCAAAGGGATGACACATAAGACTCTACTAATAACCACTAGTAGCACATCCAACCTTCAACAACTACTTCTCCTCTTGCTGCTTAGCCTCAACTGCACGATCTGTACCTCTTCATGCAAGACCACCTAAAAGATGTGGAAACCCATGGGGTGAGACCAACGTTGCAATGTGATATAACTCTCTGCCAACAACTATTATTAACACAAATATATTAAAGAAGGAAGATATCATTCTTACCAAAATGAGCATATTCATCTAAATGATATAAGTAAAGCTAATAACACAAATTAGGCAGTTTAAGCATCTACAACTGAGCAGTTGAACATATTATACTTTTGGAAGGAATATAAAGAACATTGTTATCAACTAAACAGTATAAGAATCAGGCAACGAGTCATCCAATGTGAATCGTGTTTGACCCTAAGCAAATATACTACACGAATGTGTTACATCTTTTATTATGCCTTGAGGAGATCAGGTATACCACTCATACTCCAACTGGACACTGCTAAGTCAAAATCAGTATCATACAAGATCTAGGAGGAGTTAGACTCCTATGATCTCCCACACCCTCGATCAGTCAGAGTCCTCCGCATCGACATATGTAATCCAACTATAAGACATCCTAGTTCGCCTTGGTATATAGGAACATCACTAGTGGAAATTAAGTTACGACCACATCCGCACTCCTGCTGAGGTATGACCATAAAAATCCTCAAAATATATCATATATATACTGAATCATATCATCTGAGACACAACCTCAGCCGTTCCCCTACCAGGGTTTGACCGCAGACATCCCTATGAAAATGCATATACTCAACAATATAAGACTTCAAGCTTCACTAAGGGAGAACTCATCTCACCATCCAGCAAATACTGACGCTAGAGATGGATCTATGGCACATGGAAACTACATGATTAGGGCTTCTCTTGATTAGTTAAGCCAGTTGGGTGTCTTTTAGCATCAATAAAGTTACAACATGCAAACCCTAAACAAATTATGCATAGATAAGGGTAGGATACAACTCTAGAAGATATAAAATATATGAGGTCATCACATGATACTACTGCCATACAAGGCCAACATCATTATCACATCATCCTGGGATGACCATCCCTCATTACATCACTAGACGATATCACCTCACCTTAGGCATTAAGCCTCTTCCAGGTCATAAGACCCAAATCACATTATCACTTATCTTAGTATGCCACATCAAGGCTCATAATCATCACCATGTATAAAATAAGAGATACCATAGGATTCACAAGATGACATGTATTCAACTTGCAACATTAGGGTTATAGAAGTAGGAGAGAGAAACATCATCACATGCTAAACAATTCAAGCAAGATAAATGTTGCATCATGCATTCATTATTAGGATTAGGGTTCCATGTAGCACTTATCACAACACACCATGGTACATCATTCCCACATTCTTAGAGAACCTCCAATCATACATCACAAACATGTAAACTTCAACATGTGTTAACCATGGAGATAAGGCACTATAGCGACCATTAGGGTTGCAACCTATATGTAGTGACCAAATGAGAAAACATGAGTGTCAACCAATCAATCTATGCCATGTGTAGTGACCCGTAAGGTCTTACAAGTATCGACCAACACTAGGTTAGCATTTTGTTGCAACTACAACACATCACCATAGGTAGCGACCAAACCATGTACAACCACCCTAGGTGTGCGCCTACCACACACACCAAGTGCAACGACCAACACTTGTAGTGTCAAGCTTGATTAGGGTTAGGGTTGACCTTGTGACCACAAAAACTCTATGCATGTAGAGGCATCAAGGTGATCCACCACAATGTAGTGACCAAAGAGTGAGCATACTCAACGTAGCAACCCTTAAAACATGGAAGATGTAGCGACCATACAACTGAACCAAGGGTAGCGACCAACACACATAACATATGTAGAGACCCCAACTAGGGTTAAGGTGTAGTGTCCAAAACCAAGATCAACATGTTTTGACCAACACAAGGGTCAATGTGTAGCGAACAACACAACAGTTTGTGTAGCGACCATAGTGGCTTAGGGTTAGGATTATGGTGACCAAACCAAAACCCTAGAACATCATCAACATGATAAAAAAAACTTCCAAGGAACTAAGGAAAGCATGTCGATGCTCACTATCAAGAACTCAAGTGTCACCAAAGTGAGACATCATGAAGAATATAAACATCAATATCCTAAGGACGATCGTCACCAAAGCTAGAAAGGAAACCTTGCTTAGAGAGAGAAAATTGTCATCTAAGACATGCTCATAAGGACCAAACCTCCATCTAACACATAACGGCCAAAACATGACATGGTGGTAAAACCAAGGATAAAGATGCATGTAAGAAACAACAACTCCACCACCACTTAGAATTCAGCTACATGAATTTGGGTTAAGAAAAAGAGCAATATATACAAGAACACTTCGAAATCTTAAACCCTAGATCAAGCTAGAAATATACATATCAAGACCACATTTTAGATATAAAATAGTAGCATGCAAGGAAGAATATGGTGCAATAATAGAAGAGGGCAAAGTTATATAACCCACCTGAAGATGAAGATCAATCTTTAAAGCCACGAGCTCCAAGAGGGAGAGAGGGGAGTCCAAACTTGGACCAATTCCATGGCCACAAAGGTCACCTCGAGAAGAACACACCAAGGTCAAAGGATATCAAGAAGAAGAAAGCACAAACCCTAGGATGAACAAGGAAGAAGAAAGAGAGGAAGCTTCATCTCACATAGATATTACCATGGTCAGACCATAGTCTCGACCTATGTGAAGAGAAGTTCCTCAAGATAGCCACCATGGTGATCCATAGTCTCATAGCCAAGATACTGAAGGAAGAAGGTAGGGTTCAAAGGAAACGAGATCAAGGGTAGGGAATTGCTTATCAAGAAAGAAGATCACCAAGAACCACCACAAGGAAGATGATCAAGCCCTAGATCATCACATGCAAAGGTGATCGGCCACCAAGCTCCAAGATCAACACCTTCTCTTGCTCCACCAAGCTCAAGGCCAAGCACAAGGAGGAAGAGAAAGAAGAGATCTAAAGGGAATACTTGCATGTGAAAGAGAAGGTTTATATACTCAAGGGTAAGAGGGAGGTAAGGATCATGAGGTGTCAAGATATAAGAGCACCAAAAGGAAACATGTCCCACAAAGCCACAAACATGCAAGAACTCAAAACATGCATGCAAAAAAGGGTGATAAAAATAAGGTAGTGTAGCGACCACTTAGGTCCACTACACCCTCAAGGTCAAATCAAAACCTAGGGTAGCGACCGCTACACTAGGTCACCCCACAATAGGTCGACACACATCTCAACACAAGGAAACCCTAGCAACTAAAACCAAGGACAAGATACCTAGGTCTCTACAAACACAACCAAAGCAAAGTGTATCGGTCGAAGCACTCTCAAGGCACCAAAATACATGGTCTCTACAACCAAGGAACACAACAAGGCCGACACTACCATCCATGCAACCTATGCAAAACCATGCAAACCCTAAACCACACATGATGTCACATCACCAACCAAGGCTCAAAACAAGGTGCCCTTAAGCATCACTCTCTTGTTCATAATGCTAAGGCACAAAAGGAACAACCTACATGTGACAAATTGCAAGATAGACCCTCAACATGGGTAAATTGCAACTTGGTCCAAAATAAGCATAACTTGCTCAAACATCATCCAAGCTAGACCAAACTGAAAAGCATAAGCATGTCACATGTTATTAAGGTATCTGAAGATATTAGATTAAGGTTAAATCATCTTATTAAGTAAAGAAAACACAATCAAGCACTAAGCTAGGTCAGAGGTCTTACAACCATAAACCCCTAACAAGGATTTTTCCCTTAAAATCCTACGCGAAAAGAGATAGGTACTTCCTACGCATCTCATCCTCAAGATCCCACGTGGTTTCCTATACACCAAGATGATGCCATAAAATCTTAACCAACACAATTTCCTTCTTCTTTAACTTATTCACCTTCCTAACAAGGATCAACACAGGACCCTCCACATATGACACATGCTCATCCAGTACAACCTCCATTGGTTGCAACACCAACTCTGTGTTAGGGTGACACTTCCTCAACATAGAAACACAAACCAGTGGATGCAACATGTGCAACTCAGGTGGCAGCTCCAACTTATCAGCCACCTTCCTAACATGTGCCACCACAAGGTAAGGTTGTACATACCTAGGAGCCAACTTACCCTTTTTCCCAGACTTCAACACACCTTTCCAAGTAGAGAACCTCGAGATACACCTTGTCTCCCACTTGGAACTCCAATGACCTACGACGATTATCAGCATAGGATTTCTATCTATCTTGAGCTACCTTCAACCGTTGTTGTATCATCTTAATCTTCTTTTTCGTCTATTGCACAAGCTCAGGAGCTAAAAGTTGATATTCACTGGTCTCATACCAACACAATGGAGATATGCAACGTCTCCCATACAAATCCTCATAAGGTGTCATATCAATTCTCCTCTAATAATTGTTGTTGTATGAAAACTCTATCAAAATAAGGTGCTCATCCCAACTACCCAAAAACTACAAGACACATGCTCTCAACAGATCTTCTAAAGTCTGTATATTCCTCTCAGACTATCCATCCTTCTACAGGTGAAACGACGTGTTGAACCTCAATTGTGTACCCATGGTTGTATGCAGCAAAAAATGATTGGTAAATTGAGGGCCTCTATCTGACACAATGGTAACTCTAATACAGTGCAAACACACTATCTCATCAAAAGAACTTGTACAAGCTTCTCTAGATATACAATGTCTTTACTGGAAGGAAATGCGCTGACTTGGTCAACTTGTCAATGATCACCCATATGGATCATGGCCTTTGGCTGCCCTACAAAGTCCAACCACAAAGTCCATCATGATATGATCTCATTTCCACTATGGTATAGGTAACGCTTGCAAAGTCCCTGTAGGTTTATGATGCTCTGCCTTAACCCACTAACACATAAGACACTTCACCACAAACTCAACTATGTCTCACTTCATTCTAGGACACCAATAAAAATCTTTCAAATTGTGGTAAGAGTGAGACTATAAAGACCTGATCTTTACGATTGAATACTTACACAATAATATTAGAAATATAGACAAATATTTATCTTTATAATCATGCTTTACATCAGAGTCTTGGAAGCTTTACATAGGATTACAAAAATAAGTATAGATTTCTATCTACTCTTCAACAATGGGCAACTCGTGCGTGTCTCTTCTACGTCTCCTCTGGTCACCTTCCCATAAGTTCCAAGAAGGAACAAAAGCCACACATGGGCCCCAATAAGGGAAACTAAGTCCAGAAAAGCTAGTATAAAATTGGTATTTGGAAAGCAAAACAATATGAACCTATCTACAAAGATTAATTATGACAAAATGCAAAATAATGAACATTACAGGAAAGTATAAAAAAGGTAGCAATGAAATTTCAATTTCAACAATATTCAATATCAAAAATTTGAAGCTAGTCATTCAATTTTCAATAGTTAGCACATGTCAATGTCTAGTTGTTGGGGAAGCCATATGTTCTCTCCTACGGAGAATGATAACTGACCAACTAAAATTCCCAGTATACTAAGGGACTCTATGTCCTTTAACTTTGCACAGAGGCTTGGAAGTGTAATTCCACTAAACTAGGGACATTAACCTACCCTTTTTCGACGTTTAAACAATGTGCTACTATTTTCCAGAAATAAGTGTTGGTGGCCTTTCAAAGGGGTATGCTAAGGTACAACGTCAATTTTGGCCAATCAACCTATCTAGTCATGCATGCAATCAATAAGGGAAATAAGTTTCTAAATATAAATAGAAATTTCGTACCTTTGGATCAAAGTATGCAAAATTGTAAATTCCAAATATTCCACTCCATGAATTTAATCGATATCCAAGAAATCTACAATTGTGGAGAAATATTCATCACTATATGGCTTGGTATTCAATTTTTATTTTGTTATTCGTGACTAGTGTTTCCTTCTAGTATTGTTATTCATATTTCCCATTGTTCTCATTTCTAGGATTTCTAGCCATGTTATAATCAATATTACATACTTCATTTTCTCTAATTTAAATCCTAAAATCTTATCATGTCTTCTATGTAATGAAATTCCATTTTATCACTAGTTATAATTATGTTCTTTTACCAATATACCCTTATTTGGAATCTAGAGTTTAAGAAATTCATAGTTTAGTACTTAGTTGTACGCTCATATGTAATTACATAAGTACTTATTATTGTATTTCAAAACACCATAATATGTATATGTCTTAGGGGTTTAACTTATCATACACTAGTGATATACATGTATCTCTATCATGTCCCAAAACACAAGTAGGATTTATATGAATTATAATAGAGTATTTTAATACATTGTTACATCCATAGATTATCTAAAATATTATTTATATTCAATATATAAAGTTATCCTTGGGTTCAACAACCACAAATATATTTATCCACATGTTATTTAGCATATGGATAATAACATATGTGTAAACCACTATGTGTGGCTGGGTTAATTGATTACTCAATCTTACTAGATATTCAAACTTAGATTGTCAACCTCGTCTTTGTTAACAAACTTATACATGGCATATCTTAACCAAATTCATAATTTTCATACATGAATCTATGAATGTATATCCTAATATGAGGACACTTGAGTACAATCACTTGATTATGGTGCATGTTTCCATTATGCATTATCCCACCCATTGTTTAATGGTATAATATGTTGCTTATATGTTATTATCTATACTTATCTCTTTATTATCTGAAATATAGTAAAAGGACAAGTACTAACATGTAGTCAAGGAGGCATATGACTGATCCATGATGGCTTCAATGGATAGTGTCTAAGGATTGATGAGTTTGGAGTTTTCACACTCCTTGATCCAATCTTTCCTAACAGTAATAATGAATCAACATGACATCTAAAAAGGTTGGCCAACTTCTGGTTCAGAATGTGAGGAACACTGATGATCTAGTTTTGAGGTTAGATAAGATCATTGCAAGACTGATTTGCAACAACTGGCTGTGATGTCAAGGTTGGCAGTAGATCTGAAGTAGGATGTTTCGGGGGTGTTGAGATGGATGATTGGTGTGATGTTGGTGAGGTAAAAATATGGTTTGTAGATCATTCAGCAAGTGGTAAAAGATCTCGTCTTGAGGCCTATTTGTGTCTCCATGGAGGAGGGCATGGGCGTTGAGAGAATTCTATAATAGCTAGAGGTTTTTCCATAGATGGCGACAACCACCTAGGGTCATAAATGATGTTGCGATTATATTGCTCCTTCACATTCAATTCTGAAGTAGTAGAAGTCAGGGAGAGGGGGAACTAGTTGCAAACTGATGCAGGCTGCCGTGAGAGGGTATGGTGATGCCTACATTAAGTAAACAGTGCTCTACCTTTAGTTGTAGGTCTTGCATATGTCAATTCATGGTTGTGGCATGAATGGTGGAAGGGTTGAAGGAAGGCACTGAGAGGATCCCCTGGGTTGTAGGTGTGCATCGAGGATTTTGTGGTGGCCGCCAGAGATGTAGCTGTCATTGAGAATGATGGCGTTGCAGGTTTCATAGATCTGTTTTCCTGGTCAAGTCTGAAACAACAATTGTGAGTAAGAGGGAGAAGCGATGCTGAGGCAGTTCCAAGTGAGGTTAATGTATATTGATGGTGATGGATCTGTGTATAAGGGCGCCACTTCTTCTATAGGCTCTATGATGTGTAGGTTGTAGGTCAGTCAAATCTATATTGTGGCGGCTTGATGGTTGAAGGTCTTGGGTCAATGGTGATGCAGCTTGTAAGTTTGTGACCATTTCTTCGAGTCTGAAGTGTGCGTAGTAGTTTATATGTTGAGTAAGAGGTGATGGATATGAGAAGAATACGGCGCAAGGCAGATGCGGCGGTGGTGGTTGTGGGTGGCGCACTGACGACTGGGTGGTGGCTCTCATCCAACGCAAGCCAAGGGTACATCAGAATGTGAGAAAAAGGGGAAGAGGACGGGAACTGGTGAGGTCATAGGGATTAGGGGTCTCTGTGGCAAGGAGTTAAGGGTGACAAATAAAGGAGACACTACTAGGGTTTCAAAGGTGTTGATGGTGGGGAGGGGTCGGAAGAGGGAGATCATGCTCCATGTAATGCACGCGTTACATAAGGGGTTATTTTCTCATATACATTGTTGAAACAAGTGGCAATTGCTCTCCTCTTGCTATTTACTCTAATATTTAACGACTTTTAAATAAGAACCCCATACATTTTGAGAATCAAGAGTCTAGATATCCATCTTTATGGAGTCTAAAGATGTGCTCATTGATGTGCCCAAGAAGACAATGCCAAAAATATGTTTGGTTTGATTTGTTGAGTATCAACCTTTTGGTATTTACATTATAAACATGTGTATTAAGATCTAATAAATAAAGACCATAAGACATTGGGGTACTGCCATAAAAGATCTCATCTTTTGAACTAGAATGTTGATCTTTCTTTATATGAAATTCATATCCATCATTGTCCATACAAGATATAGAAATAATGTTTTATGGAATGTACAAAATAGCAATTTTTTAAATCTATTACAAGCCCCGTGGTAAGAGATAAATCATAGGTTCCAACTACAGTGGCAACAACTCTTGCTGCATTGCAACACATAGATCAACCTCACCCTTTTGTAAAGGCTATACTTCTTTTCAGATCTTGCATATATATATATATATATATATATATATATATATATATATATATATATATAATGTTTTATGGAATGTACAAAATAGCAATTTTTTAAATCTATTACAAGCCCCGTGGTAAGAGATAAATCATAGGTTCCAACTACAGTGGCAACAACTCTTGCTGCATTGCAACACATAGATCAACCTCACCCTTTTGTAAAGGCTATACTTCTTTTCAGATCTTGCATATATATATATATATATATATATATATATATCGTGGTTTAAATGGATCAACTTTTTATGAATCTGTGAATATTCTATGTTATGATAATAAATCCATTTCCATACTTGTGAAACGTCTAATTCATCGAATGTATCAACATAATTTTTTGATTCATTCATCTAATGAATGTCATAAAAATATATTCATTGGACACGAGAACCCTTTTTTCTCAAATGATATCGGGGGGTGTCTTTGCGGTTATTGTAGAAATTCCTTTCTCGCTTCCATCCTTAATTGAAGAAAAAAATACCAAAATCTCATAATTTATGATCTATTCATTCGATATTTACTTTTTCAGAGGACCAATTTTCCCATTTAAATTATGCATCAGATATACAGATAATGTATCCCATTCATCTCAAAATTTTGATTTAAATAATGCATACTGGATATAAGATGTTCCCTCTTTGCGCTTATTTCAAATTTTTTATATAAATACCATAATCAGAATTGTTTCATTACTCTAAAGAAATCTCTTTCTATTTTTTCAAAGGAGAATCCAAGATTATTTTGGTTCTTATATAATTATTATGTTTCTAAATATGAATCCATATTTTGTTTTCTTTGTAAACATTCCTCTTATTTACTATCAACATCCTATAGAAATTTGATTCAGCAAACACATTTTTATGGAAAAATGGTGCATCTTGCAGTAGATTGTTGTAATTGTTTTCATAAAAACCTACAGTTGTTTAAAGATCCTTGTATACATTATGTTAGATATCAAGGAAAATCAATTCTCACTTCAAAGGGAACTTATCTTATAATGAAAAATGGAAATGTTACTCAATTTTTGGAAATGTAACTTTTCTTTTTGCACTCAACCATATAGGATTCATATAAACTAATTATCCAATAATTCTTCCAATTTTTTGGGTTATTTTTCAATTGAATTTAATAAATATTTTGACAGTAAGAAGTCAAATGCTAGAGTACTCATGTCTAATAGACAATATTGTTACTAAAAAAATTGATACTATAGTTTTGATTATTCCTCTCATTGGATCATTGTCCAAATAAAATTTTGTAATGTGTTCGGGCATCCTATCAGTAAACCAAATTGGACTTCTTTATCTGATTCTAATATTATTGATCGATTTGCTTGGATATGTAAAAATCTTTCTCATTATTATAGTGGTTCCTAAAAAAAATAGAGTTTGTATTGAATGAAGTATATACTTCGATTTCATGTGCTAGAACTTTGGCTCAAAAATAAAACTACAGTACACATTTTTTTTCAAAGATTTGGTTCATGGTTTTCAGAAGAATTCTTTGCAGAAGAACAAAAGTTTGTTTCCTTGGTCTTTTTGAGAATCTTTCTTGCCTCAGGCTCTGATAAGGTATGTAAAGAATGGATTTGATATTTGGATATTATTTGTGTCAATGACTTGTTGAATTACTCATGATTGACTATGAAACTCCATGAATATAATGAAAATAATCTAAAAAAGATTAAAAAAATTCCATTTCTTTTTTTCCAAATGATATACTAAAATGCTCATAAAGTAGTAGTTGAATCTATTAAGGGGACATTTTATTAGCGGTATTTGGTCGTGTTGGATTGTATATTATACTCCAGCAAAGAAAATATTTAGTTTGTTTTGAAGGAGTACAGAAATGGAAATTGTTTGATATTTTTTAATAAGCAACAAATGCAAGATTTGGCTATCCTTTTCAAAACTGTTATGCATCGTGATCGAGCACAATTTTCCAGTTTCTCGATGCAGCGATGTACAAAAATGTCCCATGTGCATAGCATCATTCAGGATAGTAGCGGATAAACCTAACATGAAGTCTGCCATGACGTGGATACGTAAAGAAGAAAAATCCTTATACAGGGATTATCAAAATGCAGAATATCATCAAATCCATATGATTTTTGCAAAGCAAACATTCCCTAAGTAATCAACTTTCTTATTAGGAATCTAGGTTTTATATGTATACATAGGAAAAGTCGTGTGTCATGAAAAAATGTAAGCACAGTTTGGGGAGGTCTTTTTTTCTTATATTGCAATAAGAAAAAAAATCATCTACTTCATCGAACTAGTTCTAGGTTCAAGTCAGCCCATATGGAAAGGGGGGATTTTTTTCCTTTTCTTTTTTTATTTTATTTTTTATTTTTTTATGATGAAACCTATTTATATTGGTTGACATTGACATGGGCCATGTTATACTGTTCAATAACAAGTCTTCCCTTAGCTATCTGTAGTTAAATAACTAATATGTGTGCTTGAGAGTCCTTAAAAATTGAATAAACCAAGATTTTACCATGACTACAATTTTAGAGAGACGCGGAAGTACAAGCTTGTGGAGTCACTTCTGCAACTGGATAACTAGAACTAAAAATCCTCTTTACATTGGATGGTTTGGTGTTTTGATAATCCCTCCCTTATTGACTGTAACTTTTGTATTTATTATCACCTTCATTGTTGCTCCTCCAGTAGATATTAATGGTATTCATGAACCTATTTCTGGATCTCTACTTTACGGAAATAATATTATATCAGGTGCCATTGTTTGTACTTCTACAGCTATTGGTTTGCACTTTTACTCAATGTGGGAAGTTGCATCCATTGATGAGTGGTTATACAATGGTGATCCTTATGAGCTAATTGTTATACACTTATTACTTGGTGTAGCTTGCTACATGGGTTGTGAGGGGGAACTTAGTTTTTGTTTGGGTATGCGTCCTTGGATCGATGTTGCATATTAAGCACCTATTGCAGCTGCTACTGCTATTTTCTTGATCTACCCTTTCGGTTAAGGAAGTTTTTTTGATGGTATGCCTCTAGGAATTTTTGGTACTTTCAACTTTATGATTGTATTCTAGGAAGAACACAATATTCTTATGCACCCATTCAACATGTTGGGCATAGCTGGTGTATTCGGTGACTCTCTATTTAGTTCTATGCACGGTTCCTTGGTAACCTCTAGTTTGATCAGGGAAAACACTAAAAATGAATCTTCTAATGAAGTTTATAGATTCAGTCAAGAGGAAGAAACTTATGATATTATAGCTTCTCATGGTTGTTTTGGCCGACAGATCTTCCAATATGCTAGTTTCAACAATTCTCATGCCTTACATTTATTCCTAGTTGCTTGGCTTGTATTAGGTATTTGGTTTACCTCTTTAGATATTAGCATTATGGATTTCAACCTAAATGGTTTTAACTTTAACCAATATGTAGTCGATAGTCAAGGTTGTGTCATTAACACTTGGGTTGATATTATCAATTGCGCTAATCTTTGTATGGAAGTTGTGCATAAATGTAACGCTCACAACTTCCATCTAGACCTAGCTGATGTTGAAGCTCCATCCACAAATGGATAATACCTCTATTTTAGTATATTAGTGTATACAAATTTGAAATGTTAAAGTAGAAATACTAAACCCATTGATAGTTTTATCAGTGAGTTTAGTATTTCTCTCTTTTCTTTATTTTATTCAATATGAATAATGTTCACACATAAACATCTTTTATTTTATTCTTTTTTTATTTGATTTATTTTATTTATGTCCAATATATTAGTTTAGGTATCAATATATTAATTTAGATATAAAATAAATAAAGGTTTTTTTTTCAGATAATAATGGTTGTAAAAATCCTTTAATCAACTTAATTATGACCTGGTATAGGGGAGGATGTAGCCAAGTGGATCAAGGCGGTGGATTGTGAATCCACCATGTACGGGTTCAATTCCCATTTTTCGCCCATTCATTTTTTTCCCACAAACTCAATAAAGAATAATAAGATTATTTCAAATTCTCACAATTTAGTTTTCATTCAATATTCCTATTTATGATAAAGAATAAAACCATCACTTTATTTTTTCCTTTTATGACTTCTTCTTCCCAGTGTAGGAAATCCCCAAGGGGTCATAGGTGTTTTTCTACCAATCGGGGCTTTACCCAAATTTTTTTGGTTCACCACAACATTACCTACTTGTCTAACTGTTGCTAAGCCATTTTTGGATATCAAATGGACCTCCCCATATGGTAATACTAATGTGGCCGATTTACCTTCTTTTGCAATCGGTTTTGCTATAGAACCTGCTACTCTAGCTAATTGCCCGCCCTTTCCAAGTGTGATTTCTATATTATGTATGGCCTTGCCCAAGGGCATATCTGTTGAAGCAAATTATTCTTTTTTCTCAATTAAACCCCCTTCCCAAACTGTACAAGCTTTGTAAAGAGGCGAGATCACCTCCTTACTAAAATTTAAAGGAAGTATAAAACATCCACTTTTTTGAAGAAAAATAGATAATGTGGTTTTCATGTATAACAATCCAAGTAAATAAACATGATGCATATACATATGAAATGTCAATAGCAGCAGAAAGAACTAAGTTATTACATTTCTTTTGAACTCTTGTTCACTACATGAGTATCTTTGAAAAGGAAAAGAATAGAAAAGAAACTATAGGATCTAGCAATAAGCAACCTAGACATCCTTGATAGCAAAACTTGAATTTACTACTCCTAAACTTGGTCACCTTGGCCTTGTTCCACACCTTGATCTAACCCTGGGTGGTTAGGAAAGCACCCAGCAAAAGGGAAAGAAAATAAGGTATGTTTCAGAGAAAGTGAACAAGGACAAAAGATAAGAAAACTATAAGGAAATAAAGACTAAGATTTCATCATAAGATGAAGATGATCAAAAGAATGAGGCATAAGTAAATAGATGCTTGCCATAACAAAAATACTAAAAAGGTTGCATGCATGATTAATATTAACAACCTAAACTATGTAGGGTTGAGGCACCTACCTAATCTCAACAAATAGGTGAGGGAGAGTAACACATTCCAATCACCTACAAAAATTTGATATTGGGGAGAGTAACACATTCCCCAGGGCGAATTTACATATGCCCCATCTATGGGTGGTTGTACAAAAGTACCAGTACACTAGTTCAATAGTCTAATAAAATAAACATGCTAAGAAATATGGCAAGTACAAGCATCAAGTAAATATAAGCATGGCAGTGGGGTACAAGACCCAAGAAATAAATATTAAAACTGATTTTGAAGCAAATATAGCTAAGGAATTCTCAAAAGGAAAATTAGGGTTTTATAAAAGCCTCATTAGAGAAACTAGGTTAAGGTTACAAATTCTCCCAACTTAGGTGTAAGGAAAGCACATACCTTTTCTTAAGAGATGCAATTACTTCTTCTTCACTACTTAAATCGATTCTAAAGCTTATTTTCCTATTTCCAATGTTTAAACATGAACTAGGGTTTATTCATGTATAAAGGCAAGGAAACCCTAACTTTTGGACTTTTTTAACATAACCTCGATTCTGAATCTGAAACTATCACCATTAACTTAGTTAGGTTTTTCTGATTAAGAAAATATATAATTTTGTATATTTTGGAGTTATGAATATTTCGGTGTATTTTTTGTGATTTTAATTAGTTATTTAATTCATTTTCTAAAAATCCCTTTTGAAAAAACTCAAAACCATCCTTTGGAATTATTTTTATTAGAAATATCATATTTTTTTGAGTTCATAACATATTTTCTTTTAATTTTGGACATAGGAATACTTAGTTATGATTTTATGAAAAGCAGCCAATAGAATCATGCCACATAGGCAAAGCGATCACAAAGAGACCAAAGAAAATTCAAAGAGCGGACCCACCTCACTGACGTGGCCCAAATAGATTTTTCCAAGTTAGGGGTCAAAGGTGCGACTTTGACTCGCCCCAAAGCAAAGCAAAACTGGGCAAAAAGACAACTCTGCCCTTGGGTGGAAAATGAAGAGAAGAAATCAAGAAGGGCTAAATGGGTATTATACCCAAGGGATTGTCTCCCATGGTAGATTGGGCCATGGTTGGTGCTTGAACTTGTTGTGAGACACAAAATTTGGGCAAAACTGTGACATGTGATCAAATCCAAAAACGTGAGCAAGAAAAGAAAAGGGAAAGGAAGACGAACTCACCGAAGGCTCCAATTTACCCAAAGTCAAAGAGGAGAAGAAGAACACTCTGCCGCAAGAAAAGGAACTAAACTCGAGCATCAGCAAAGCAAATTTCCAACCCATGAGCAATTGGAGAAAGGGAGTAGTTGCAAGAGTTAGCGAAGCTCGGGGTACAATTATTTATAGGCTATGATAAGGGTCGAAGTGATGTCAGTTGAGACCGAAACTACGTGGAGAACACATTTTGGGTTTTCCCAAAATAATCCACAAAACCCCCACAAAGCATGGATCAAAATGTGTGGAATCGTATTAGGAAATTGTAGGAGAAGGAATCGTGAAAAAGGAGTGAGTAGGGAGGAAGAAATCACAATTTGAAAATCGTACTACAATTGGCCCGATTTTCCTATTTAGTCGTGAGCTAGACGATGGTGGAGGACAATCAGATCACGGGTTGCGATCATCTTCTCACATCATGGCCGTCCAGTGGTTTGAAAAAGAGAAAGATAAAAGAAAAATATTGTGTGACAAAATAAATGCAATCCTAAACCAAATAGGACTAAAGTGTAGATGTATGGATTTTTAGTTTTCTCTTTCTTCTTTTGAGGATGCAAACAAAGCCCTAATTTAATGAAAATTGACACACAGCCTATTTTTGATAAGACGAATCTGAATATGTAATTAGTTTTTCCTTTTGATAACTTTTAATGTATTAAATAAATCAAAACTTTATTTCTCTTTCCTACTACATTAATGGTGATAAGATTCTCCAAATTTGATGAAACTTCACCCACAAGTCACATTAAGTGCCTTGGATACTAGTTTACCAATAATTTTACATGTTGGGATTATTTTTTCATTTATTTAATATATTGAAGATTCTACACACTTTTTCTCTCCTAATTTCACCCTTTAATCAAATATTCTCTAAATTGAGTGAAAATTCACCCAAAGGTATATTTTAATGTGTAGAACACGAATTTGGCATCCATTATTACTTTTGGAGTCATTAAAGATTTTATTTTGTATTTTTAAGTTATCTCCAATTTTCCCTTTCAATAAATACAATTATAATTACCAATTTTCCAAAAGCTGTAGAACTTATCACCCAAGCAAACTTATACTCAAAGAAAACAAATTTGGGTTTAGAATTATCCTTTAAGTTCCACTTTTATGATTTTTAGGCAATTTATTCTTATATTCACTTAATGGGGAAATAAATTCATTTATTGTCATATTATCTTCACTTTTAGGATTTTCTTTCTTTTTCCCACACAAAAGTCATAGAAACATCTAGATGGATTTTTATTTTATTCATATCTCTCTTAAGTGGACATTTTACAAATTAAACCCATTAAAAACTTTCACTGAGATATATGTGCTTTACTCCTTATAAAGTAAATTATTGGGAACAAATGTACAATAAAACTTTATAATTTTCACTAATTCAACATCAAGGATATAAAGGAAAGAAAAGTTTAGAAAAGGCTAAAACTAATATTATACATGGATTTCAGTTCGTTACAGATTAAAAAGTATTTTGTCCCTGAAATCTCATACAAAAAGAGAAGGGTGAGCATGTAACATCTCATCTCTAAGCTCCCAAGTGGTTTCTTCCAAACCATGATACTTCCATAAAACTTTCACCAACTCGATCTCCTTATTCTTCAACTTCTTAACTCAGGAGTCAAGAATTTTCACATGTAACTCTTCATAAGTCAGATTCTCTTAAATCTCCAGAGGCTCGATTGAGAGTACATTAGAAGAGTCATTCACATACTTCCTCAGCATAGAGACATGAAATACATTATGGATCTTGTCATAAGCAATAGGGAGAGCTAAACAGTATACATAGTTTCCAGCCTTATCTAAGATCTCAAATGGTCCAACATGGTAGGGACTAAGCTTGCCTTAAACTTTAGATCTTGCAATAGAAATAGGCTTGATCTTCAAGAAGGCATAGTCACCTACTAAGAAACTCATGTCAGACCTTTTTCTTATCAACATACATCTTCTGTCGATCTTGAGTAGCTTTCATTTGCTTCTTGATCAACTGAACCTTTTCTATCATCATCTGCATATCATTAGACTTCACTAGAGCACATTCCCCCACATCATCCCAGTGTAATGGAGAATGAAAAGGTCTTCCATACAAAGTTTCATAAGGTGGCATACCAATACTAGCTTGGTAGCTATTAGTATAACCAGACTCTGCTAATGGAAGAAACTTATCCTATACACCTCCCCAATCCATAACACAGGCAAAAAGTAGATTTTCTAGAATGTGCATTGTTCTTTCATATTGACCATTGGTTTGAGGATGATAATCCTTACGAAAATGCAATTCAATACCCATCTCTGCTTGAATCTGACTCCACAATCGAGAGGTGAACTTTGGGTCATGATCGGACACTATCACTTTAGGAACTCTATGCAGACAAATGATCCAATCCATGTACAACTAAGCCATCTCATTAACCTTGTAAGTGGACTTGTAAGGCAAAAAGTGGGCAGATTCAATAAGTCGATCAATCACAACCCACACAGCATCAAAATCCTTCCTGGTCTTAGGGGAACCAGTGACAAAGTCCATAGTAATCTTCTCCCATTTCCATTCTAAAATTTCAAGAGGGTGTAGAAGACCACCAGGTCATTGATGCTCAATCTTAACTTGTTGACAAGTCAAACACTTTGTGGAAAATAGAGTGATGTCCTTCTTTATGTTCTTCCACCAAAAACTTCATTGCAGGTCCTTGTACATCTTGGTAGTACCATGTTGTATGGTGTACTTAGAGCCATGGGCTTGACTCAAAACCTCGTATTGCAGGTTCCCAACTTCAGGTATCCACAACCTTTGTCAGAAATGAAAAGCTCCATCAACTCCAACTGAAAAGTCAAACTATGGATTCTCATCTAAGGCTTTCATCTCTTAAATCTCAGAACTTTCAAGTTGTGCAACAACAACCTCTGAGATCTAAGGTGTATTGGACAAACTAGCCATGTGAACACACAACTTCTCAGATATTCATCATATTCATACTATGGTTGCCAATAGGAAACATACTCCAGGTTCATGGCAGCACATACTGCATTCTTCTTCTGACTCAAAGCATCAGCGAGTACATTTGCTTTATCAGGATGATAGGTGATGGTAAAGTCATAGTCCTTGAGATACTCCATCCATCTTCACTATCTAAGATTCAGATCCTTCTATGTCAATAGATACCTTAAACTTTTATGATCTGAGATAACTTCAAACTTCGCTCCACACAGATAGTGTTGCCAAATCTTTAAAGCATGCACAATAGCTACTAGCTCTAAATCATGTGCAGGCCAGTTTTTTTCATTAGGTTTCAACTAGCATGAAGCATAGGTGATCACTCGATCTTCTTGCATCAAGACACACCCTAATCCTTGCTTAGAAGCATCAATGAAGATGATGTAGGGTTTACCTTCGATAGGTAGTGCCAGAATAGGAGCAGACGTCAAACAACTCTTCAACTTCTGAAAACTGTCCTCACATTCAGGTGTCTAAACAAACTTGACTTCTTTTCTTGTCAACTTTGTCAGATGAAGAGCCAACTTGGAAACTCTTGATAAACCTTCGATAGTAACCTCCTAAACTGAGGAAACTACAGATCTCGGACGGAGTCTTCAGAGATTTCCACTTGTTCACAACTTCTACCTTTATAGGGTCAATAGCAATATGTCTGGCAGAGATCGCATGACCTAAAAACATCACTTCCTTGATCCAGAACTCAGACTTTGAGAATTTAGCATATAGTTGATTTTCTCTTAGTGTGTTCACAACGATCCACAGATGTTCACGATGTTGTTCTTCAGATTTAGAGTAGACCAACACACCGTCAATGAACACTACCACGAATTGATTCAGGTATGGATGAAACACTCAATTCTTCAAGTCCATGAAAGCAACAGGGGCATTAGTCAAACTGAAAGGCATGACCAAATACTCATAATGCCTAGAACGTGTTCTGAAAGCGGTCTTTGGGACATCCTCATCCTTCACACACATCTGGTAGTAGTGTAACGCCTGGGCCCACTGCCCAAGGCTCTAGTAGGGTTTCAGGAATGACGACTGGCCCCACAAACCACCACTAGCCTTAACTGCGCACTTTGTCCACACCGACGCGCAACTTCCCGACTGGTCACCCATCCTAGTACTACTCCAAGCTGAGCACGCTTAACTATGGAGTTCTTTAGTGATGGGCTTCCTGAAAAGGAGGTGCACCTTGGTGATATGGGTAATCCAATCATTCCTTTTAAGATCAACTTATCTGAGACCTCAAATCTTGGGATGTTACAATCTCCCCCACTTAGACTCCTGACGTCCTCATCAAGTCTCAACTATATGGCCTCATTATCTGACCCCATTTCAGTGCAGACCCACAATGGCACATGGACACCCAGCTTCCGATCACGGAATACCAGTGCAAGGGTGGCTACGTCAACCATGGACATCCCTTTCCTACATGCCTGGACCGCACGGCTCAAGACTGGCATGCCATGTCCATGTGGGCCCCACCTACTGGAGGGTTTATGGCTCTGATACCATTTGTAACACCTGGGCCCACTGCCCAAGGCTCTAGTAGGGTTTCAGGAATGATGACTGGCCCCACAAACCACCACTAGCCTTAACTGCGCACTTTGTCCACACTGACGTGCAAGCCAGGATCAACTTCCCGACTGGTCACCCATCCTAGTACTACTCCAAGTTGAGTACGCTTAACTATGGAGTTCTTTAGTGATGGGCTTCCTAAAAAGGAGGTGCACCTTGGTGATATGGGTAATCCAATCATTCCTTTTAAGATCAACTTATCTGAGGCCTCAAATCCTGGGATGTTACAAGTAGCCACTTCATAGATCCATCTTTGAGAACACATTGGTTGACTTCAGCTAGTCAAACAGATCATCGATGCGAGGCAAAGGATAGCAGTTCAAAATTGTCACTTGATTAAGCATACGATAATCCATGCACATACACAACGAATCATGCTTTTTCTTATGAACAAGATAGGGGCTCCCCATGGTGAAACACTAGGGCATACAAAGTCCATGTTGAGAAGCTCTTGAAGCTGCTTCTTAAGCTCGACAAGTTCTACTACAGGGGCCAAGTGATAAGGACGCTTCAAGATGGGAGAATTTCCTGGTGCGAGCTCAATGGAAAACTCCACCTCATAAGATGGGGCAAGCCAGGCAACTCCTCAAGAAAAACATCGGGGAAGTCTTTCACAACATATGTGTGATCAAGAGTAGGAGGTGTAGCATTGAGGACAATAGAGGCTAAAAATGCTCTACACCCTTGCGAGACAAGCTTATCAGCTTTGATGGGGGAGATGGCATATTGTTGATCCTATCGCTTCCTACCCTTGACACACATCCTTACCACAATAGGATGCAACAAACTGACTTTTGATACCTCACAAAACAAAACAACTTTGTACTTCTTCAACCAATTCATCCCCAGGATGACATCAAAGGTGGTCATGTCAAGCAAGATGAAATCTGAGGGAAATATTATACCAGAGATACAGAGGTCCATGTTCAGGAGTTTGATATAAGAAGAGCATATCCCCACTAGGGGTTTTCACATCTAAAACATGATCCATATATTATGATTCTATCTCTAACATGGCAACAAACCCAGATGATATGAATGTATTCAATGAACTAGAATCGGAGAGTGCTTTAACTGGATGCATATTAAGATGTAGGGTACCTTAGATAAATTCATTATCTCCTTCAACTTCCTGAGCATTAAGGGAAAATGCCCTTCCGTTCCGCCTTTCCACAGGTGGTTTTCGGCCTTGCCAGTTGTGATTGTTGTTTCTTAGAGGCAGATTCTGTTACTGTTGTGGCTACTGAGCTCGAGTTGGTCCTCTCCCAAGCTTGGGGCAGTTGGGTCAAATGTGTCTAGCTTGACTGCACTCGTAACAGATAGGTGCAGGTCAATCATCTCTACTAGGTTGACCATTTCCAGCATGGCATCTTCCCGGAAGGTGAGAACACGAGCAATAGTTGCACTTGTCACGCCCTTGGTTTCCACCAACATTCTTCCTCTTATTGTTGTTGTTGTACCCAGAATATTGGAACATGGGGTAAGACTCGATCACCAAAGCCTTTTCCACCATTTGTTGAAAGGTCAACGACAACTGGGGAACAATATTGTGTCCTACGCTATAGCTTAAACCATCGAGAAACATGGTTGATCTCCTTTCAGCTCCTAGGTCCACCACATAGTGTTCGAGGAGAAGAAAATGTTGCTCGTAATCAGAGACGCTCAAGCTTCCGTGATGCAGACTGTAAAACTCGGCTTCCTTCCTCTTCAGATATGTAGGTTAGATATACTTCTCACGTAAGAGCTTAAGGAACTCTTCCCAAGTCATTCTTGAAGTATCACGGGTACGAGACATACCCGTCCACCACACTCGTGTCGACCCTCCAGCACATACGTTGTGAAGTGAACCTTCTAGGGAGGAGGACATGTCATGCCCTCAAAGGTACGCTCCAGAGCCAGAACCCAATAGTCAGTTTTATCCACCATTTTTGGCTCACTCTCGCCCTTGAAGTATGGTGGTTGCATCTTGATGAAGTTTGTAAGGGTGAACTCCTTCGGCTTGGCTGCAGCAGCTGCAACATTGGAAAGTTGTCCCACCAAGGTAGTCGAGAGTAGCTAGCGCAACATGGTTAACTTTTGCTCAGGGGTTAGAAGAGGGGTGCCAATATGGGTAGTAGGGACTGTCCCAGTATTGGAGGGAGTCACCAGAGTATCTCGGTTGTCAGTGTTGCCAGAGGTGGCTCCAAAAGAAGAGTTTTTCATGTTTCCAAACAAATCTCCCTTCCTGAAAGATAAGGGTACGAAAAGGTAATAGGAGTAGGTAACAATGATAAATAAGGCTACTATTGCCTCTGAGCATACTATTTTAGGCAGTCAGTATCAGTGCAGGCCAGGCTGATATCATATGGACCTAGGGAGTCCATGTAAACCAAGCTAGTAGCACGGAGCAAAATATTGCCAGCCCCAAACCCTAATCCATTCTAGACACCCTTTCTTTCAACTTATGCCCTAGTAGTTGGCAAACCTAGGTTTGATACCATGTTGTAAAGAGGCAAGATCACATCCTTACTAAATTTTAAAGGAAATACAAAACATCCATTTTTTCCAAGAAAAATAGATAATGTGGATTGCATGTATAATAATCCAAGTAAATAAGCATGATTCAGATACATATGAAACATCAATAGCAGCGGAAAGAACTAAGTTATACATTGTTTTTGAACTCTTGTTCACTACATGAGTTTCTTTGAAAAGGAAAAGAACTAGAAAAGAAACTATAGGATCTAGCAATACGCAAAATTGTCATCCTTGATAGCAAAACTTGAATCTAACCCTGGGTGGTTGGGAAAGCACCCAACAAAAGGGAAAGAAAACAAGGTATGTGTCAGAGAAAGTGAACAAGGACAAAAGATAAGAAAACTATAAGTACATAAAGAATAAGATTTCATTATAAGATGAAGATGATCAAAACAATGAGGCATAAGTAAATAGATGCTTGCCATAACAAAAATAGTAAAAAGGTTGCATGCATGATTAATATTGACTGCCTAATCTATGTAGGGTTGAGGCACCTACCTAACCTCAACCAATAGGTGAGGGAGAGTAACACTTTCCAATCACCTACAAAAATTCTATATTGGAGAGAGTAAAACATTCCCCAGGGCAAATTTACACATGCCATATCTATGGGTGGTTGTATAAAAGTACCACTACACTAGTTCAATAGTGTAATAAAATCAACATGCTAAGAAATGTGGCAAGTATAAGCATCAAGTATATATAAGCATGGTAGTGGGGTACAAGACCCAAGAAATAAATATTAAAACTGATTTTGAAGAAAATATAGATAAGGAATTGTCAAAAGGAAAATTAGGGTTTTATAGAAGCCTCATTAGGGAAACTAGGTTAAGGTTACAAATTCTCCCAACTTAGGTGTAAGGAAAGCACATACCTTTTCTTAAGAGATCCAATTACTTCTTCTTCACTACTTTATCAATTCTAAAGCTTATTTTCCTATTTGCAATGTTTAAACATGAATTAGGGTTTACTCATGTCTAAAGGCAAGGAAACCCTAACTTTTGTACTTTTTGAACACAACCTTGATTTTGACTCTAAAACTACCACCATTAACTTAGTTATGTTTTTCTAATTAAGAAAACATGTAATTTTGTATATTTTGGAGTTATGAATATTTAGGTGTATTTTTTGTGATTTTTAGTTATTTAATTGATTTTCTAAAAAACCCTTCGAAAAAACTCAAGATCATCCTTTAGAATTATTTTTATTAGAAAGATCATGTTTTTCCAAGTTCAGAACATATTTTCTTTTTTATTTTGGACATAGGAATATTTAGTTATTATTTTATGAAAATTAGCCAATAGAATTATGCCACGTAGGCAAAGCAATCGCAAAGAGACCAAAGGAAAGGCAAAGAGTGGACCCACCTCTCTGACTTGGCCCAATCAGAGCTAGCCAATTCAGGGGTCAAAGGTGTGGCTTTGACTCACCCCAAAGCAAAGTAAAAGTGGGAAAAAAGACAACTCTGCCCTTGGGTGGAAAATGAAGAGAAGAAAACAAGAAGGGAAAATGGGTATTACACCCAGGGGATTGTCTCCCACAAGAGGTCATGCCATGGCTGGCGCTCAAGCTTACTGCGAGATCCAAAATTTGGGCAAAACTGCGACATGCGATCTAATCTGAAAATGCGAGAAAGAAAAGAAAAAGGAAAGGAAGACGAACTCACTAAAGGCTCCAAATTACCCAAAGTCAAAAAGAGGAAGAATGCTCTGCCGCAAGAACAGGAACTAAACTCGAGCACCAGCAAAGCAAATCTCCAACCCATGAGAAATTGGAGAAAGGGAGTAGTTGTGAGAGGGTTAAGGAAGCTCGGGGTACATGTATTTATAGGCTAGGTTGAGAGTTGAAGCGAGGAGGGTTGAGACCGAACCTGCATGGAGAACATGTTTTAGGTTTTCTCAAAATAATCTACGAAACCCCCATAAAGAATGGATCAAAATGTGCATAATTATATTAGAAATTGTAGGAGAAGGAATCGTGAAAAAAGAGTGAGTAGGGGATTTGAAAATCTTACTGCAACCGGTCCAATTTTCCTATTTGGTCGTGATTTAGACGATAGTGGAGGACCGTCGGATTGCGGGTTGCAATCATTTGCTCACATCCTGGTCATCCACTGGAGGGAAAAAGGAAAAATATCGCGTGACAAAATAAATGCAATCCTAAAACAAATAGGACTAAAGTGTGGATATATTAATTTTTGTTTTTCGCTTTCTTCTTTTGAGGATGCAAACAAAGCCCTAATTTAATGAAAATTGACACACTACCTATTTTGATATGAGGAATTCGAATATGCAATTCATTTTTCCTTTTGGGAACTTTTATGTGTTAAATAAATCAAAACTTATTTTCTCTGTCCTACTACATTAATGGTGATAAGATTTTCCAAATTTGATGAAATTTCACCCACAAGTCACATTAAGTGCCTTGGATATGAATTTACCATTAATTTTACATGCTGGAATTATTTGTTCATTTATTTAATATATTGAAGGTTCTACACACTTTCTATCACCTAATATCACCCTTTAATCAAATTTTCTCCAAATTGAGTGAAAATTCACCCAAATGTATATTTTAATGTGTAAAACATGAATTTGGCATCCGTTGTTACTTTTAGAGTCATTAAAGATTTTATTTTGTATTTTTAAGTTATCTCCTATTTTCCCTTTCAATAAATACATTTATAATTACCAATTTTCCAAAAGTTGTAAAACTTATAACCCAAGTAAACTTGTACTCAAAGAAAATGAATTTGGATTTAGAATTATCTTTTAAGTTCCACTGGGAAAATAAATTCATTTATTGTCATATTATCTTCACTTTTAGGATTTTCTTTCTTTTTCCCACGCAAAAGCCATAGAAACTTCTAGATCGATTTTTATTTTATCATTATCTCTCTTAAGTGGACATTTTACAAATTAAACTGATTAAAAACTTTCACTGAGGTATTTTGCTTTACTCCTTATAAAGTAAAATATTGGGAACAAATGTACACCAAACCTTTATAATTTCCACTAATTCAACATCAAGGACATAAAGGAAAGTAAAGCTTAGAAAAGGCTGAAATTAATATTATACATGGATTTCAGTTGGTTACAAGCTTCTTCCAAATCAAATGGCTCTCTAGATGTATGTAATTATATCTAGACAGATGGATATTATATGATCATATGATGAAGTACCATATGAGTGGATATATAGGAATCCAAATCTGTCAAATCACTCATGTTATGATCTCTTCTACATCCTAGGTCTCCCCATTCCATCATAGGTTTATGCTTTTCATGTAGCATTTAGACCGAATGACTCAATGAAATTACATCGATACTTCTACATATCATGGGTAACGTAGGAGACATATCTATTTTTCCCCAGGGTGTCTTTACAATTACAACTTTCAATTTGCCTTTGGTCATCAAATTAAATGTGAATAACCTGTCTTTGAAACAAGGGGCGCTTTCGGATCTATCCATGCTTCAAACAATTTTTTCTTCTCCATAATACCATATCTCTAGAGTCCATAATTTTCTCTGAAGAAATACTGAACTCAATAACTCGTTGTCGTTACTCAACAATTTTCTATTGAGGTCTATCCTGTAGAGGTACTCAGATTGGATTAGTGATTGATTTCTAGGCTTCTTCGTAAACCTAATTGGTTACTTCTAATTACATAAATCAATAGTTCAAACCGCACTCAAAGGTAGGGCCTTTCCCATTGATATAGGAACTTATGTACCAACAACAATGGTATCTCCAATTATTGCCCCTCTGGGATGTAAAATATATCTCTTCTCACCATCCCCATAGTGTATGAGACAAATGTATGCATTTCATTTAGGGTCGTATTCTATGGTTACGATTCTACCAAATATGTCTTTTTTAATCAATCAAAAGTTGATTTTATAATATGGATGTTTGTGACCTCCCCCTCTATGTCTAGCTGTAATGATTCCTCTAGCATTACGACCTTTACTACAATGATGTTGTCCAAAAATCAAATTATTTTGTGGATTGGATTTCATGTCTACAGCTCTGTTGTGTGTGCTCGGGGTAGAAGTTTTGTATAAATGTATGGCTATGTTATCCTTGTTATTAAGTATTCGACTTTGAGTTTTTTTCTCTAAAAGAGGTGGAATAGAATAACTCGGTTGAAGTGTAATGATCATCCGTCTGTAATGCATTGTGTGTCCCTTAGTAGGTCCTACTCTTCTGTCCTTTCTGGGGAGTCGATGACTATTCATAGCTATTATCTTGACACCAAAGAAGAGTTTGACCCAATGCTTTATTTCTGTCTTAGTTGATCTTGATTTGACATTAGAAGTATATTGATTGTTCCCCAATAGCAATTTTTTTTTAAATATTGTGTATTTGATTCCATCCATAAATCCATTTTCTTTCCTATAGTTCCAGTATTGATAAGAATCCTAGTCCTTATTGGTCATGTGTTATGGTATGAATATACCATACCAATTTATTATGTATGGGTAGTGAGACTCCATTGAGATAGAGCCTCCAATAGACTTATTGAACTGTAACATATCGAATCTTGGACCCTACCCTAGAACTTTGACCTTTTGGGTTTGACCAAACAAGTTTGAGGTTAGTGTGATCCAAATAATCAAATGCATGAATATTGTAATCTAATATGTCATATAATTCATTTGGTTATAATAATATGATAAAGAACTTAATTGGTTAAGTAATAAAGCTAATGGGCCTCTAATGGGCCATATAACATAACACATGTAAGAAAGTCTCAAAAGTGAAAATAGACTTCAAATACATAATCTACATATCAAAATAAGCTTACATGTCAATTTTCATCTAATTTGGACAACCTTGAAATAATAAGGTAAGTTTAGGAGAGAGAAAGTTGATCAAAGACATTAGTGCTCAATAATGTGATATATGACACCAAAAGTTGGAAATAAAGGCAAATTCATATTCAACACACTTAGGTTAACTTGTCATTGAAGTTTCATAAAATTTGGAGAATCTTAAAGTCATTAATGCATGAGGAAAGAGAAAATAGGATTTGGTATACCTAATACATTAAAAGTTCTTAAAAGGCAAATCTAATTACATAATCAAAATCTACATGCTTTGATTAGCCTCTATGCAAAATTTCATCTAATTTGGGTTTTGTTTGCACCCTTAAAAGAAGAAATAGAAAAAGGAAAATAATCAATGTACCACTTTATTCGAATTCTATTTCGACTATGGTTTCCGATATAATAGCTATCTCATGTACATTATGATTTATTAAGCTTTCTGAGCCTTTGATTCACAAAAGAATGGTTTGTATTGCATTTCCTACTGTGACAGCCTCACTTTTCCCTTTCCTCTGTGGTACTCCTTCCATCATATCCAATGGTATCCTACTCAATCAAATGTCAACTCTATAGTATGAATGTGAGGATGACCTAATTCAGTGACCTCAATGATCATTAGCACAGTGTGTGACTTTGACGTGAGTATTGAACTATAGTTCACACTTTAATGGATCACCACATTACAAGTATAATGGAACCTAATAATTGCAATCTGTTTAATCTATTATATATTTCATATTATATATCTTTCAATCAGATTTCCAACGGTAGAAGAATCATGTCAATCAGACATTTGTAGCCCAAGATATGGCTTTTCAAAATCAGCTCGAATTTCACATGAATTACTTCGATCTAGCTTGTTTTAGGCCTTAGTGGGCTGAAAAGGGGAGGGGGCACGGCCCAGTCACCACCCCCACTCTTGAAAACCCTAACACGCTGTTCCTTTGATCGTTGGATCGGATCAGCCCAGGATCCAACGGTTGTGGATCCATCCTCCCCTTTCCTGTGGTTCAGCGATGGTGGCGATGAGCCTGTGTTTTGCTCGGCAATTCACCCCCCTCCCATGCCCTTTTGCCTGAGTTTTAAAGCGTGAGACCGGATGTGATTCTTTTGCCTCGTTTTGATCTCCTTTCTGTGCCCTAGGGCACTGCCAGAAGCTCTTCTCCTTGTCCCCTTGTTCACGGCGCCGCCGGGGAACCTGCCTTGGGTGTCTCTCCTCCTCACATCCGTAGGAAGATCTGACGAAGGGTATGAGTCCGCCCACCTTCCCTCGGTGTGAACGGCAGACTTTGGGGGGGCGTCCCCTTGTTGCTCTACGCTGTACCCCATCTCCGGCGAGCCATGTTTCTGCTGCGTGCTTCCAGGAAACCACGACCCTGGAACTGGGTTGATGATGAGGCCGCTACCGTTGGATACCAATCCAACGATTACTTCCCCTCTCGCATCCTCTCTTTCTCCTGATCAGTCTTGGTCCTCGGTTGACCGTGGGCCAGTGCTGTGGGTGCTGGGGTCCAGCCAGCGCTAGTGGGAATGCGCACTGTGAGTAGCTGGATGAATGGACACTGGTGGGCGTCGATCCGATGGTAGGAATCCATCAATGAATGATATCATGGTAATGTCATGTTCCTTCCCTATAGTTTGGATTACAACCTTCTAAAATGCATAAGTCCCTCACCCCTTGGCCAAATAATGCAAAATTATATATCAAATTGATCCTTTCGAAAAGATCTACAACCTGGGAATATTTGCAGACCCTGATTCCTATTTTAATTCTACTGATTGGCTAAAATACGAATTTTAACCTTCTTTGACCATGTTACATGCACATCCATTATAAAGTTGAAATATTTTATGTACTCTTGCATCCATAATCAGAAAATCAATAACTCTAATATCTTTGTATCCCTAAAGAAGGTCCTTCTCTCCCTATTGTTCATCATGACCCTTTTTGTACATATGTGCTTAGTTTGGACTTTAATGATGAACGTTACCCCAAATTGCTAATCTTGTTGCTAATGGACAACCACCTAATCTTGTTATATGTTTCTTATGACCTAATATTTCTGATCTAAACCATCCCTTATGCTTGGATCTTATTCATTTATGATCTTTGACCTTGATTGCCCTATTGTGAGTCTTTTGACCCTAGAATGCATGTAAATACCTTAAACATTGAGATGATCATAGATAATGCATGGAACCTCAGAATAATATGAAGCTTGAACCACACTCTTATGATGACCTCTAGATCAGTACAATGTCATATAATGAACCAATAAGCAACTTGGAACCCACCTTGGCCAAAAACCCTAAAATGCATCTAATTAGGGTTAATGATGAGAATCTAATGCATATATGTAATCTTGTTGTTAATCAGGTTGGCTTATGATCTAGATGGTAATGGACGTGTTATGTTAAGAATCTCTGAATCAGGTATGGGCCTTATCTAGTTATATGACTACCGTTTTCTTGCTTGAAAAGACATATATTATATGCGTGTTTGTCTATTTTCTCAAATATTGCCATGTAGTATTGCTATGTCATACTCAATGTTTGCTTCGTCTGTTTTATAACTTGAACACATATATATATGGAACTCCATTATAATATTGTTGATAAAGGGCTCTTGGTTACGACCTTGAGGTCCCTCTCGTATAAAAGGGTTAGCTAAGCTTGAGCACCCTTACGGACCCTTCCGACGGGAAGTTGGTCAAAGGCCTTAAACATGTTTGATATTGTTGATATAATGGAGTGAAATGACATAAAATATGGTTTCGCATTTGTTAAACAATTAACTTGTTTATTCTTGTTCGTTTAGTCTTGAAATCTTTTCAAAATTATGCAAAGCTTATATATATATGTGTATCTTTCAGCCCCATACTCAACACCTCGTGTGTTGACCCATTTCTCGTATGTTGTTTTTAGGTTCAGAGATGGCTAGAAGGTTGATGGGCTTGGTGATCTATGTTGGGTGTACTTGTTGTAAGATCCACATATAGTATACATGAGCAGACTTGTACACAGTGACTCTTGAATATGTAATTCAAATCATGTAACATAATGATGTTTCTTAATATATCTTGTTGATTGTTGAGATTATGTTGGTGCATTTATCTTGTTATCTGTTCATGTGTGCTAAGCTTTATGCTTCCGCATTTCGCCTTTGGTATACGTTTGGTTCATGGGACTGGGATTCCGGTTCCGTGACACCTACCTTGGATAGGAGCGCCTCTGTGCGTGTACAGTACCGACACAAGGGTGATCTTGCGGTCCCTTTTTCTTGATCGTTTTCCTTGATTTTTCTTGCATTGGTATTGGGAGATATTTCACACACTCTAAGCTATTATAAAACTCCTCTCGTTCCCTATTCTAGAAACACCCAAATCTCCTTTTTTCCTTCTCGAACCGTGACCCTCCAAAGATTCTTGCGGCACACCCTAGCTATATATTTGGGTTCCCTTGGCTCCATTCGGACTCCAAGATTCCTCCTCACCCCTCAATTGAACTCGTTAGGGATCTTTGGACCTCCATCAATCAGGTTTACTCTTTTGTATTGTGGCAACGTGTGGAGATAGTAGACAACATTGTTCTTCCAATGTTCCTCGGTGGTAAGTTTGTTTTGCCTTAGGCTTTGTTTTGGTGTCTTCGTTTCATTGAATTGTGCCATGTTTCAATTTTGCCCTAAATTGTACCTTGTAGCAGTCATGTTGCCTGTAGCCATGTCCTTCAATGTGATGGGGAGATGACCACTAAAGAAAGTACCTACCTGCCCCTCTTTTCTCTGTTATTTCTTTTTTTCGCCAAGGGTATTTTTATCTTTTTCCTTCATTTTTCTTTGGCTTGGGCGAGTCAAGGCTGAGGGTTGATGGGGTGACTTGTCCGGCCCTAATTGGGCCAAGTCATGCGGGCCCAGCCTGCTCTTCCCTTTCTTTTAGTGGATTTTCTCGCCTACGTGGCTTTATTTAATTATTCAATTCGTCGAAATACTAAAATGCATAACTTATTATCTGTTGGACCAAAAATTACAAATAAATACTCATTGGAATAAGACAAATAAGCTATATCAAATGATATCAGTTTTGATGGCTAAATCCTATGTTAAATACCATGTGTCTTCCATGGATCTAATTAATGATGAATTATCTTGTAAAATTCATAACTAAATATCTATAAGTCAGAAAAATATAATAAAATATGTTTTGCACTCCTAATGACATATACTAAAATGTGGTATGGTTTTAATAACCTAATTCACCAATAATGAAAAAGGTGATTTTTAGGGTTTGTATAATGGATGTGAAAGTGACACAAAATCTACCTATATGCTTAATAGGTTCTCTGGTGACCTAGGTTTGGACCTAGTTGGACTTTGGATCATTTGAATCTGGAGTTGAGGTATGTTTGAAGACTCTATTATTCTTATCGAGCAATGCACCTATATTTTCTTTCTCTAGGTCCTATGGACAATAGCCTACACATATGTCTTACCTTTTGATATCTTGGTTCATGTAAACTATCTTGCTTTGTTATTGATCTTGTGATCATAGATATTCACTTGGACTCTTATCTTGTTGCCTTGGTGCAAGTTGGACTTTTGATGATATATACCCATTGTGATGTGGATGTCTACTTGGTGATATATGCCCACTATGATGTGGATGTTTCTATGTTTGTGTTGTCCATTGTGTGATGGAAACATTGTATAATCTGACTATACTTTTCTACTTGCCTCTACATTAAACATGCTATGTGATTCAGTAGCACTAGAGTAGTGTAAATTGCATTGGTTTTTGTTTATGGTAGATGTGTTTACTACTGCCGAGCAGATGTGATATTTCCTACTCTTTTGGGACGGCAAGGAACCTCGTACCCTGGGTCTAGATTTGTGTCTTGACCCATGTTTTATATATTTGGGAGTTTGACGGTGAGTCATTTTCTATCAAATTTTCAAGGATGTGAAGCCTTGGATGCCTTTGTGTTTATATTTTTCTAGGGCTATCTCACCAGCATGCAGGATATTGATTTTGGGGTGTGTGCCCTAATTGTGCTTCATTTCCCACCATGGTAGTGGATGTATATATGGCACAATCCTTTTTGTGTTATTTTATGGCAAGTATCCCTTTTTTGTGATCTTTTCTCTTGATACCCGCTTGGGTGGTACTTATCTTTTCTATGGGAAGCCTTACTTTATTTGTTGTCCTTTATTTCATAATGTTGCTCAATTTCGTATTTAGTATGCACATACCAGCCTTTGCTGATGTCATCTATTTTTCTCTTCTTGTTGGGGTATGCTTCCAACCCTAGGTGGAGGACTTGGATGACAAGGCATGTTGACATGGACTTAGATTGTGAAGTGAAAGCTTAGAGACAATCTTGAGGTGGTTTAGATTTCCTCTACATGGATCCTTATGATTTCCCTTCATGTAAATTTAAGATGTTACCTTGTTTTATAAATTGATTATAGTCATGTTCTTCTTCCACTGCTACACTTTGGTTGTTTTGCATACCATAAATAAGATTTGAAAATTTTACACCCACTCCAACATATCTTTTAGGCGTGTTTGGACTGGGGGTTCTTTTGTTCAAATTTTTAGTAAGGAGGTGATTTCACTTCTTTATAACATGGTATTAGATCCCATGGTAGTCGGAATCTGACTATTTCAATTATGTCTCCCTAGTTAGACCTTTGACTTAGATAGTTGCCTCTAGGTGAGATGTTCACCCTATATTTGATCAATGATGATCTTCTTATGCAATAAGCTTTTATTTGAGGATGAGGTTAGGTTATGAGGAAGTATTCATATGGAAAATTGTGACTTGGTTCCGCATTGATTTTGTGCTCACCATTGTTTCATAATGCATGATTCTTCAAAGAAAAATATATTTTCAATTATATTACTATATGTACAAATTTTCTAGATTTCATTAAAGTTTCCCTCAACTAAGTCACAATGAATTGATATGAGAATTTTTGGATTGTGAAACCCTAGAATTAGTTGTTTAGAATCTAACCCTAGTTTTTGTGACTAGGTTTGATATAAAGGTGTAGTTCACCTACCCTATTACTTTTTTTTATCATTTAGGGTTGATAGGTTATAGATATGAGGACCTAAAACTCAACCCTAGATGGTGACTCATAGTTGGATACATGAGAAACATAAATCTCTAAAACTTTCACAACTAAAAGTTATGTGGGTAACCCTAAATGTTGTTTAGTTGACTTGTTAGGTTGAACCTTTTAAGGGTTGGAGAGTAGTTGGTTGTTGATGTTCAATTGATAGATTTTGAGGAAGAAATCTTTTTAAGGGGTGGAGTGTTGTAACATACCGAATCTTGGACCCTACCCTAGAACTTTGACCTTTTGGGTTTGACCAAACAAGGTTGAGGTTAGTGTGATCCTAATAATCAAATGCATGAATAATGTAATATAATATGTCATATAATTCATTTGGTGATAATAAGATGATAAAGAACTTAATTGGTTAAGTAATGAAGCTAATGGGCCTCTAATGGGTCATATAACATAACACATGTAA
Source organism: Alisma plantago-aquatica (assembly GCA_963693085.1). Taxonomy (NCBI): domain Eukaryota; kingdom Viridiplantae; phylum Streptophyta; class Magnoliopsida; order Alismatales; family Alismataceae; genus Alisma; species Alisma plantago-aquatica. Next base: position 123,159,320 of record OY856412.1, read on the forward strand.
GAAAGTCTCAAAAGTGAAAATAGACTTCAAATTCATAATCTATATATGAAAATAAGCTTACATGTTAATTTTCATCTAATTTGGACAACCTTGAAATAATAAGGTAAGTTTAGGAGAGAAAAATTTGATAAAAGACATTAGTGCTCAATAATGTGATATATGACACCAAAAGTTGTAAATAAAGGAAAATTCGTATTCAACACACTTAAGTTAACTTGTGGGTGAAGTTTCATAAAATTTGGAGAATCTTAAAGTCATTAATGCATGAGGAAAGAGAAAATAGGATTTGGTATATCTAACACATTAAAAGTTCTCAAAAGGAAAATCTAATTACATAATCAAAATCTACATACTTTAATTAGACTCTATGCAAAATTTCATCTAAATTGGGTTTTGTTTGCACCCTCAAAAGAAGAAATAGAAAAAGGAAAATAATCAATGTACCACTTTATTTGAATTATATTCCAACTATGGTTTCCGATTTAATAGTTGTTACATGTGCATTATGATTTATTAATCTTTCTGAGCCTTTGATTCGCAAATGAATGCTTCGGATCGCGTCTCCTACCTCGGGTAGGAGCGCCTCCGTGCGTGTACAGTACCAACACAAAGGGTGATCTTATGGTCCCTTTTTCTCATTCATTTCTTGATCATTTTCCTTGACTTTTCTTGCATTAGTTTCGGGAGAGATTTCCACACACTCCAAGATATTAGAAAACTCCTCTCATGCCCTATTCTAGAAACACCCAAATCTCCTTCTTTTCTTCTTGAACTTTAACCCTCCAAAGATTCTTGCGGCACTCCCTGCCTATATATTTGAGTTCCCTCGGCTCCGTCCGGACTCCAGGATTCCTCCTCACCCCTCAATTGAACTCATTATGGAGCTTTAGACCTCCACTGATCAGGTTTACTCTTTCGTCTTGCGGCAGCGTGTGTGGGTAGTAGACACCATCATTCTTCCAATGTTCCTCGGTGGTAAGTTTGTTTTTCCTTGGGCTTCGTTTCGGTACCTTCGTTTCATTGAATCGTGCCATGTTTTGGTTTTTCCCAAAATCATGCCTTGTAGCAGTCATGTTGTCTGCGACCATGTTGTGCAGTGTGATGGGGAAGATGACCCCTAAAGAAAGTACCTACATGCCCCTAATTTCTCTGTTATTTCTTTTTTTCTCCAAGGGCACTTTAGTTTTTTCCTTCATTTTTCTTTGGCTTGGGTGAGTCAAGGCTTAGGGTTGATGCAGTGACATGTCTGACCCTAATTGGGCCAAGTCATGTGGGCCCAGACTGCTCTTCCCTTTCTTTTAGTGGATTATCTCACCTACGTGGCTTTATCTAATTATTCAATTGGTCGAAATACTAAAATACATAACTAATTATCTGGTGGGCCAAAAATTACAAACAAATACTCGTTGGAATAAGAAAAATAAGATCTATCTAATGATATTAGTTTTGATGGATAAATCCAATGTTTAATACCATGTGTCTTCTATGGATCTAATTAATGATGAATTATCTTGCAAAAATTCATAACTAAACATCTATAAGTCAGAAAAATATAATAAAATATGTTTTGGACTCCTAATGACATATACTAAAACGTGGTATGGTTTTGATAACTGAATTCACCAATAATGAAAAAGGTGATTTTAGGGTTTCTATAATGGATGTGAAATTGACATAAAATCTACCTATATGCTTAATAGGTTCTCTGGTGACCTAGGCTTGGACCTAGTTGGACTTTGGATCATTTGAATATGGAGTTGAGGTATGTTTGCAGACCCTATTATTCTTATTGAGAAATGCACCTATAGTTTCTTTCTCTTGGTCCTATGGACAATAGCCTACACATATATCTTATCTTTTGATATCTTTCTTTGTTATTGATCTTGTGATCATGGATATTCTCTTGGACTCTTATCTTTTTGCCTTAGTGCAAGTTGGACTTTTAAAGATATATACCCACTGTGATTTGGATGTCTACTTGGTGATATATGCCCACTATGATGTGGATGTTTCTATGTTTGTGTTGTCCATTGTGTGATGGAAACATTTTATAATCTGACTATACTTTTCTACTTACCTCTACATTAAACATGCTATGTGATTTAGTAGCACTAGAGTAGTGTAAATTGCATTGGTTTTTGTTTATGGCAGATGTGTTTACTACTGCCGAGCAGATGTGATATTTCCTGCTCTTTTGGGATGGCAAGGAACCTCGTACCCTGGGAAAGATGTGTGTCTTGACCCATGTTTTATATATTTGGGAGTTTGATGGTGATTCATTCTCTATCAGGTTTTCAAGGATGTGAAGCCTTGGCCGCCTTTGTGTTTATATTGTTCTAGGGCTATCTCACATGCATGCAAGATATTGATTGAGGGGTGTGTGACCTACTTGTGCTTCATTTCCCACCATGGTAGTGGATGTATATATGTCACAATCCTTTTTATGTTATTTTATGGCAAGTATCCCTTTTGTTGTGATCTTTTCTCTTGATACCCATTTGGGTGGTACTTATCTTTTCTATGGGAAGACTTACTTTATTTGTTGTCCTTTATTTCATAATGTTGCTCAATTTCTTATTTAGTATGCACATACCCGCCTTTGTTGATGTCATCTATTTTTCTCTTCTTGTTGGGGTATGCTTCCAACCCTAGGCGGAGGACTTGGATGACAAGGCATGTTGACATGGACTTAGATAGTGAAGTGAAAGCTTGGAGACAATCTTGAGGTGGTTTAGATTTCCTGTACTTGGATCCTTATGATTTCCCTTCATGTTCGTTTAAGATGTTACCTTGTTTTATAAATTGAATATAGTCATGTTTTTCTTCCTCTGCTACACTTTGGTTGTTTTTCATACCATAAATAAGATTTGAAAATTTTACACCCACTCCAACATATCTTTTAGGTGTGTTTGGACTGGAGGTTCTATTGTTCAAAATTTTAGTAAGGAGGTAATTTCACTTCTTTACATGAACGGTCTCATTGGCAAGCATCCAACATGAATTGAACCTACAATTTGCCAATTATGAGTTGGGAGCTTTAACCATTCAACCATGGATGCTTAATAGGGATCATCGTACATTGTGAATAACCAAATTCCAAGTGAAATGAAATCTTTAGGAGGAATCAATGAAATAAATCCATTAAAATCATGGATCTTGGAATTGAGAGAGATCAAGAATTCTCACTATTTCTTAGATTAATGGATCAAATTCAATTCATTGGGGTCTTTCACTCCATTCCCCCCACCAAGAATGCTTTATGAAACTCTTTGACCCCCAAATTTTGAGTATCCTACTTTCACGCGATTCATAGGGTTCAACAAGCAATCCATATTTCATGATCAAAGGTGTAGTACTATTTGTAGTAGTTGTCCTTCTATCTCGTATTAATGATCGAAGGATGGTTGAAAGAAAAAATATCTATTTGATGGTGCTTCTTCCTATACCTATGAATTCCATTGGACCCAGAAATGAGACGTTGGAGGAATTTGTTTGGTCTTCCAATATCAATAGGTGGACGGTTTGGCTCCTGCATCATCCAAAGGGGAAAAAGATTTTTGAGAGTTGTTTCATGGATCCACAAGAGAGTAGTTGGGTTTTCCCAATAAATAAAAAGTATATCATGCATGAATCTAACTGGGAATTGCAATGGTGGAGGAACGAGATTAGAAAAAAGAGGGAATCTGGTTATAAGATATCTAATGAAACTGTAGCTGGAATTGAGATCTCATTCAAAGAGAAAGATAGAAAATATATGGACAAAGAGAAAGATAGAAAATATTTGGAATTTCTTTTTTATCCTATATAGGTGATCCGGTCTGCAAGGACCGTGATTGAAAATTGCTTGATCGTCGTTCTCCAAATAAGAAGCAAAACATAATCAACTTGAATTATGGATTTTTTTTTCAAAATCTTAGGGAGACACTTGATTTGTTATCTCATGTCTGCTTTTTGTGAAAAAGACCAATTGAAGGAGGGGGTTCCTCAAACAACAAGGATTTGAGGCAACTATTCAATCAACTGATATTGAGCATGTTTCCCATCTCTTCTCAAGAAACAAGAATGGTATTTCTTTGCAAAAATGTGCTCAATTTTATATGTGGAAGTTTCTCCAAAATCTCTTCTTAAGTTGGGGAAATAATCTACATGAATCACATTTTTAGGGGAACATATTGAGTTTTCTTTGGTTGGAAAATGTATGGTAGGTAAACAAGGATTCATTTTTAGTAGGTACAGAATGTATTGTCAAATATTCAATATGATTCCATAAGACCCATTTTCATTCAAGTAATTCTAGCCAATTGAAAGGATCTTTTGATCAATCTAGAGATCATTTTGATTCCATTAGAAATGAGAATTCAGAATATCATAAATTGATCAATCAAATAGAGATTCAACAACTAAAAAAAGATTGGTTCTTTGGGATCCTTCCTTTCTTCAAATGGAACGAACAAAAATGGAATCAGATCAATTCCCAAAATTCCTTTTTGGATCTTCCCAATGTCTCAGCTATTCACAAAACATGAGAAGTGGATGTATATATACATACATACATATACATATATATACATATATATATTCAAACATATGTGAGGTCCACATCTGGTATCTAGTAACCAAGATGAAGAAGTAGATATATTTATCTCAGTAACGTATATACTAGAAGTGGAGATCACTATCCCCTCCTCCTTCTTCAGTTCCTCCATATAGAGAGGGCAATTTCTCTTCCAGTGTCTAGGCTAATGACAGTGGTGACAATTGCTTCCCTTAGTAACCCCTCCTTTTGTCTTTAGTGTAGAAGACTTGGGATTCTGGCTAGATTTAGAACTCTTCTTAGCTTTGCCTTTTCCCCTAGACTTTCCCTTTCCTCTATTGATCATCATCATAGACATGGAATTGTATTTCTTCAATTGCGCTTCAATTGTTCTCAACATTCCAAACAATTTTGACAATGATTTGTCAAAATTATTCATGTTGTATTTCATGACAACTGGCTATAAGAACATGGAAGTGACTGCAGAATCACATCTGTGGTCAACTCTTGACCCAAGGAAAATCCCAGTCTAGTAAGGTTTTTCACATACCCAATAATCTTGAGTATGTGGAGACCTACTGGATCTCCTTCTGCCATGGTGCACTTAAACAACGCCTTGAAGACATCATATCTCTCCTGCCTTGCCTAATTTTGGTATATGTTCTTAAGATGTGTTACCATCTCAATCACATCCATATTCTCATGGTGTCTATACAATGCATAGTTCATGGAGCACATCATCAGCCATTTGACAACTACGACATCCTCAAAATACTTCTTGTAAGTATCTTTGTCAGCCTTAGGCGCACTGGGAGCAGGTTCATCTGCTCTGGTATTTCTAGGACATAGAGCTTGCACTCTTATGTGAGAACGATTCTCAGTATCCTAAACCAATCATGGAAATTACTCCTATTTAACTTTTCCTTCTCAAGGACCGATCGCAAGGAACACATGTTGTTTGTCATCATTTGATTTTACAAGAGAAATTGCAATTTGTCAAACATTTTGATTTGATTTGATTTGATTAAACAAAATTTGATGATGTTTAATTATGCCTTTCATTAATTAGCACTCCCACTATTTTTTTTCAAATTGATAAGCCTCACTTATCAATTCAGAATATTACAGTGTATAACCTTCCAGTGAGCCAAGATCCTTATTTCATCAAATCACGAGTCAGCTTTGGTTGATCGCACACAACTTCACTATTTAGGTAGGAAAATTTTGCCACTTGTATCTAAATACAACTCTTGGATAGATGGTGTGCCTAACTCTTTGTCACAAACCATCTTTATGCCTCTAGGTACTTAATCTCATAAAGATCACCTAATTAAGCCTGACCCAAAAGTTAGCACGATAGAATATACACCCTGCTTTGATAGATCTGCATATCTACCATCACACTTATATGAGATGGATAGCGCACCACACTTTAGCATAACCTATGCTTTGTTGGATCCTAGGATGTGTTATTAGATGCTCTATAGGGGGGGTGAATAGAGATGAATATACCTAAACAAAATTCATGAGACCTTCAAGTTACATCACGAGATAAGGTTTTTAAATACGAAATTTGAGTGCAACTAAAACATACAAAGCAAGGGAGAGAGAGATTGAACAAGAACCAAGTGACAAGCTATGTAGAGTGGTTTCACACTCCAAACTAGGAGTATGTCACTCTAATACCTAGAGAGGTCAACCTCTAGGATTTCTAAGTGTGTCTTCCTCTATATATTCACTTATAAGAGTTACAACACATGACCCGCCAAAGGACTTACCTATCCAATACAAAGAGTCTTCAACCTTACCAAGGACTTACCCACTTTGAAATGAGTCTTCAGCCTTCTCTGAGGACTTACCCACTCTTTCACAAGTCTTAAACCTTCTAAGAATTGCCCACTCTTCTTGGATATTCAACCTTTAACTTCACCTTCATGCGGAGAAGCTTCGACCAAGGATGTTACAACCTCAATTTTTGGGTTCATTTGGTGAGAAATGTGATTTCTCATATTAAAGATATTTGAACAAATAAAGATATAATTTGTTTTGAATAAATGGATTTTGTTCACAATAGCCTTGATGGTTGTTTTGTGGGCTTTATTGGCTATTGGTCCCAATAACAAAGAAAAGACAAAAGAAACTCCATTATTAATAATGAAATGGAGAAAAGAAAGATGTAGAAACCTCTAGAAGGTAGAATTATATAATCCAAATTTGTATTTCGTGCCTATTGGGTTCCTTGGGTTCCAAGGAGTCCAAAGTTGCAAAGAGAATACAATAAGAAAAGAAAAGATCAATTAAATATTTCTTTATTAAGAAAGAAATTGGAAACAATGATAAAATGCGGGAAATAAGTGAAAAGAGGTATAATTGAGTTACCCTTGGTAGATTTTCGTATCCAAAGGATTCCTAATGTTAAATGGAATGCCAATGAGGAAAATAAAAATGAAAGGTAAAGAGAAATCCTTAAAAAGAATAAGGAAATAAGAAAATGGATAAAATATAAGTAAAAGGCTAAGGAATATTTCCAAGATGGGACTTCGAACCATTAAGCTTCCTTGAGGTTCAAGGAACTAAGAACAATAATTTAATGGCAAGGGAAAGAGAAAATATGTGAGAAATATATATAATTAAGTGATAACTTGCATATAAAGAAAACATCTCATACTTTCGAGTTTGAGTCTCAAATTTGGTACATACGTGCATTAGTCGTCATAGAATTTCCTCTAAAATTTGGGGTTAATTAGATGAGTGGTTTGGGGGATATGGATTTTACAAGAATCCATAAAGTATGGACCATACAAGAGGAAAGTATTCAATGTCACAATGAAATTGGGATTATTTAGAAATTCGGATTAAACGAGGACCGTAGATCTAAAACCCAACGGCCTGGACCTGATCCCACTTTGGCAAGGATACTGGAACGCAGTGTCCAGTGGGTACAATCTTCTTTTTGGATTTGCTCGAAGTGTAGGAAATGTGCAATGGAGGAAACGATTCCATTGGCTTCGGGGGAGATTTTCGCATCAAACTAACCTAAGTTGGCAAGCCTTTCCTAAACTGTGCGGATTTCCCCTAATTGTGGGAAAATGCAGGGGGCTAACCCCTATATAAGGAGGGGAGGGGAGGTACGAGCTGCGTTCAATATCTCTATGTCGTGTTGTTCGTGAAGAGGAACTGCAATGATCTGAGCAGCCCATTGAGAGGAAGGCCTCCGACTGGTACCCTGAACAGGCCGCACACCCCACCGGAGGAAAGCTTCATCATCCCGATGAATTAGGTGAGTAGTGAGCCAACTGAGGTGATGGTTGAGTTCAGAAGGGCGCGATGGAGGTGCAGCATCCTTCACCGATTGCTGGCACAGCAATAAGCTCGAAGTCAACTCTGGAGTTGACCCGTGCAGGCAGAGTGTGTCGCGGACGGGAGCGGGACAGAACGGAGGTTGAAGATGGAGTAGCAAATGACTAAGATGCCCCTCTGTGGATGTGTGACACCCGAGGGCGCAAAGGACTTATCCAGCAAGTTAAAAGGGCGCTCAGGTTATTGCATAATCGATGACGTGTCGAGCCCTTATTGGCCAAAGGTAATTTATCTTGCGAAATTAGTAATTAATTATTGGTAGATCGGATTAAAGAGTATTATACATCAAAATTGATCAAAAAAATACAGGGAATCCAATAAAAATACTTTTACAGACTTATTTTGCTTATAGTTCGAAAAGTACACAAAGTTAGTAACTTTAATGCTTTAAGTGTAATCAAAGCCCTAGATGTTGATTAGGCATGAGTTCAATTACTTAAGTTGGTGTTATGAATCAACATTTACCCTTTTGACATAAAATGAACAATATGAATTTGATTTTCTTAATTAGGGTGATATGACTAAGAAAGTGCAATAATGGGCCTAAAATCCCTAATGTTGAGTAATATGACTTTAATGACTTTTATTTCGAAAATATGAATATCTTAAACAAAGATATATTGATCTGAACTTTAATTAAGGAGATAAAGTTTTAATATGTAAAAAGGATGTTTTAAAGTCTCATATGAGTGAAGATATAGAAACCCTAATCAAGGTGTTTATGACTTTAATATGCTATGTTTTGAAATCTTATGTATAAGATGAAGTTAGAACTAATCGTAATCCAGATTGGTAATAAAGAGGCTTAGATATGAATGACTAAGTAATTAGGGTTGTGGAACATGGAAATAGTGTTTTAGGGTTTAGTTGACCTAAAAGGTAAAGGTTAAGAGACAAATATAAAGAACGTTAAGGAAAGCCCTAATTCAACTTAGGCACACCCTAGGAGGGAATTCCATGATGAGCATATGAATAATTAGATTGCACATGTTTTCCAGGTTTCTTGTTGTGCTTGATTGATTGGGGTGATTAGTTGTCTGCTTGGTTGGTTGTTTGATTAATTGGATATTCTGCTTACAATCCTTGAAGACTTCTGAATCAGGTATGTGGTTACGCTTATGAATAATCACTTTAGTTTCACGGCGATTCCCGAACGTTTTATCGGTTGCTTGAAAATAACTGTTGGATGCCTATTTATTTCATGCAACTATAAAGTGACTATGATTATCACTATAAATGTATATATAATTGGCTTAGATCCAGGTCTTCCTCTGTGGCTTTGAAAAGGATAAAAAGGGTAACCTAGAGAAAGGTCTAGGCTATCATGAGTTAGAAAGGTCTAGGCTATCACGTGTAGTGCCATGAGACTCTTTAGCATGCCATGAGTTAAGGAGTGGGCTACCTACGGGTAGTGCCATGTGACTCAACCCTAGAAACTGGTTAACCTGTTAGGTGGGATCATGAGGGGTTTGATGGGGATCTACCATAAGGAAGGTAGCATCCAGGTCCACTGTAGGGACAGCGCAGAGGATAGGGTACGCACAGATCACGCAGTTATATTTAAAATGTAAAGTTGGTTGTTAAACTGTAATTGACTACAATACGTTGTTATGGATAATTGCATGATTATTGTTTCCCCCACATACCAGCTTTATGCTGACCAATGTTTTGCTTGTTGGCATTTTAGGTACAAGCCAAAAGGACAAACAATAAATCGTCATATTGTGGAATACATGAATTAAAATACAAGGAGGATTAGTTAGAGTAGAATTCATATGTGGATAGAAGTTTAGAGATCCAAGTTTTCAAAAGGTATGCAAAGTTTTTATTTTTACCATATTTCAGTATAGCTGGTAGAATTTAATAATTGTTATTGATTATTTGTCGAACATTTGATCCGGAAGTTGGGATAACGGCTCTGACCTCTTAGTCTCCCTTAATTGGGGGTTACTGGAAGGAGGGGTCGTTACAAAGGACTTACCCACTTGAGCAAGGAGTCTTCTGCCTTCACCAAGGTCTTACCCACCCTTACTCCAAGTCTTCAGCCTTTTATTCACCAAGGGAATCCTTCCCTTGTTCTTCTTCACCTCTTTTAGCCAAGAGAGAACTTTCATCTTCATGGTTGAATTGAGAGAAAGGGAGGTCGTGGAAGTCAGAGCCTCACAAGATATACATGTAGGACTAGCTCTCTTACAAATCTCCTACTCACTCTAATGGATGTAGCAAGTGATTAAGCTTAGAGAGAGAGAGGAGGTTGTAGGATGCACTCAACTATAGAAGAGGAACCTCATTTAGAGTTTTGCATTGAATGCTCAACCTTGGAATGAATCCTAAGGGGTCCTATTTATAGTTGGGGAAGCCTCTTAGCCTTTAGGAACACTTAAGAATGAAAACTAGTCATTTTTTTACTTGCAACGGATATAATTTCGATTGTTGCAACTCTACAACGGCTAGAAACACTTTTCTGTACAATGCTATCGGTCGAGTTTTTCTAAAGGTAACTCGACTGATCCCGCTATGCGAGAAGACAAATTTAAGCCATCGGTCAAGTTTATCCTTAGGTAACTTTATCGATCCAAATAAATCAGTTTTTGTCTGTCGAGGGATTGATCGAGTTTTATAAAATGGAAACTCGACCGATCAAAAGTCATTTTCAAGATCCAATCAAGATCGGTCAAGTTTGTAACTCGACCGATGAACAACCTAATGTGAATTTTGGAAAATAGATTTTGAGTGCTTCAATTTTCAATCTAAGTTCTTCTAATTTTTTTTATCTTAATTACAAGTCATACAATCATTAGAAGTGATTTACAACATGATTCTAATGATTTACATCATATTCCAAAAATGTACACTTGTATTGACTTTGACTTGTCTTTTCTTCAATTTGAGATCTGCAAGTTAGGGCATTTGGAGTATGTCTATACCTAATATGAAATCACTCAATGTAGAAGCATAGACACAAATAAGTGGAATGGTTACTCATCATCAAAATAAGGTTTTGGTCAATTTAGACCTAGAGTCAACATTCTCCCCCTTTTTGAAGATGACAAATCATTCCATAAATGTATTGAAAGCATTTAAGTAAACTCATACCTTCAGAGAAACCTAGCGGTTTCAATAGAATGAAGTTCATATGCTCCCCCTCAATTGATGCTAGTGGAGTTCTCATACTCCCTATCAATTGATGCAATTTCTCTTGCATGGTTAGCTTTCAAAACATTTGATAGAATAATATGTCTTCTACTCATATATGTTCTACACATATATGTCTTCTCCCCTTTACCTTCTCACCTTTACATGGACATGATTTTCCTCTTCATGTAAGACATGCCTTCTCCCTCTTTTGTCAAAAGAATACATGCCTTTCTCCCCCTTTATCATTTCAAAAAGTGGGGGTACGAAGAAATAAGAAAAACCACTTGTGAAAAGAAAGGAGATAACAAAAAGTTATATAAGGAGAGTAGAAGAGCATAGCTAGGGGCTTGTCCAAGCATAAAATGAAAGCAAGTTAAATCATGCACTTGAACAAACCAAAATGCAAGATAAAGTGTTGTAGAAAAACAATAAATCACAATTTTGACCCTCAAGATGACGGAATTCACTCAAAAAGCGTCAGGGCTCAACGTGAAGCATGAATCTTGCTCAGAAGGCCGTTTCTGCATAAAAAAACACTACTCCTGCATCAAAATCTAGAACTAAAGTAAAATCTACATAAAATCCAAAGATGCTCCAATTTCTACATACAATGTAGCTCTATGTATCATGCATTATAATGTTATGCAAACAACTCAAGATAGTAGGTGTAACATCCCTGACCTGGGTTATACTTTAACCCTAGGTGTTTTGATTAAGAAAGATGATTAAATGCTTAATCTCATCTTGTGAAAAATAATTAGGCCTCAAGAGGGACTTATGTTGCAATTCTAGTCCTTTTTTAACATTGTTGAAATCAATGTTTTGCTTGTTTTGGACTAAAGTGCAAATTACCCAAGTTGAGGGGTTTAAGTGAAAATTGTGCATGATAATATGTTCCTCATGTGTTGAAGCATCATGATATTGAAAATGATGCTGAGGTATGGCTATGGAAGCTTGAATACCAAGAAAGAGCTAATAAAGCAATGTATGTGCATGAAAACCTAGTTTTGGTGTAATGTGCAATTTACCCTAAACCTAGGGTGCAATATGTAAATTAACACTTCAATAAGGTCCCTAATGTTTCTTGGCATCATGTAGAGCAAATAAAATGAGAGGGGCGCCTCATTTGAATTAAGTTGGAGGAGAGAGAATCTTGATATTAAAATAATCAAGATTAATGCTTAATTGAAACCCTAATTTGATTTAGGGCAAAAATAAATGTATTAATTAAAGGGCCTTCAACCAAAACTAAAATGGTTGGATTCAGATGTGTGTGTGACGTCCTTGAGCTTTGCAAGGACCACGAAAATATCCAAGGGAATGGATAACTCACACACAATTTTATAAGAAAAAGAAATATCCACTCACATATGGATATTAATATAATATGATTTAAGGTGCTTGATTTGCTTTTCTTTAAATCATGGATAATTGAGAAGGATAAGGGGAAAATAAGATAGATTCGTCCCTAAGGAAGATAAGGGGGAAGAGTCGGCCACATTTTTGGGATTAATGGGATTTTTGCAAAGTATATTCTCTCTCATTGAATTTTTATAAAAGGACCTTTTACAAGCCAAATGGAAGGCTTTTTCGACCCCACTTCTTCTACTTGCTTGGGGAACGACCAAGGGAGCTTGGGAGGGACAGGAGGACGACCCCAAACCTGTTGTTAAGCTTCTTGACCTTGTTTCATCAGGATTTCATGGTGGAAATCACAAATCAATGCATGATTTCTTCCTATTTCGATCTCCTCTTCAATTCTAACCATTCCTTTTCACTAAAACCTTGAGGACGATACTTGGGATGGTGAAAGGAGTTGCATCCACCATTGTTGCCGTGGACATGAAGCTTTGGAGATCAATTGTAGGTGGGTTTTATAACTTGAACCCTTGATTTTGTTATTCCATTCAATTCCATACCAAATAATGATCTTTTCTACATTTACAGTAATTGATTTGGTTGATGGAAGAAATTACCATGGAAACCACAGCAGGTTTCGTGAGTTCAGAGGTTGAAGATGATAAGCACACACCTCTCTAAAATATCTAAGGCAAACTATCTTATTTGGGATGCTCAAACGGTTTCCCAAACCGTTTGGGAGCAAACGGTTTCAAACCGTTTAGAAGCAAACGGTTTCATCAAACCGCATGAGACCAAACGGTTTCAAAACCATTTGGGGGAGTTGACCAAGGGTTGACCGTTTGAGAATCCTGTTCTAATTATGTTGGTTGATAACCCACCAAATTTTATGGATTAATTCCAAAGGAATCATGAGTTGAAGGCTAATCAATTAGGAAAACCCTAATTGGATTAAGTGCTGATTTTCAACTTGATTGATTTGACTTTTTGGGTTAATTAGCCCAAACGGTTTCAAAACCATTTGGGATTCACCCAAACGGTCTCAAGACCGTTTGGAGGTCACCCAAGACCGTTTAGAGGTCTAGGGTTGAGTATGGTTAAGAATTTGAAGATCCAAACATATGGTATAAACCCTAATTGACTAAGTGCTGATTTTGCAATTGAATGAGTTGATGCTTTGGGTTGATTGACCCAAACGGTTTCAAAACCATTTGGGGATAACCCAAGACCGTTTGGAGGTCTAGGTTTAAGCATGGTTGACCAATTGAAGGTCTAAAGGTACCAAATCACTTTGCAATTAAATGCTGATTTGATGCTCAACTCAATAGCTCAAATCCTAATGATTTTTACTAGAATCTAAGGGTTGGATGAGACAAACGGTCTCAAGACCGTTTGGAGCTCATCCAAACGGTCTCAATACCGTTTGGAGGTCACCCAAGACCGTTTGGAGGTCTAGGGTTGAGTATGGTTAAGAAATTGAAGATCCAAAGATACTATGTTGGAGTGTAATCAATTGCTGATTTGGTGATCAATCCAATGATCCAAACCCTAATTGGTTGACTTGGATTTTGATGTTAACATGGACAAACGGTCTCAAGACCGTTTGAAGGTCATCCAAACGACCTCAAGACCGTTTGGGGTCAGGTCATGCCCAATTTGGATGATGGTCCAATGGTTTTAAAGTAACTAGTTTCACATTGGTTAATGTTGAAGGATCATCGATTCCAAACCCTAATCCAATTGATTCAAACCCTAATTGATGATAAATTGAGGGTCAATTGAGGGTCAAATCAGTTGAAGGTTGACCTATTTAACTCAATTGAAGAATGAGGATAGGTCCAATTGGTGATTGGTTCCATGAACTCAATGATTGAAGGAATCAACATTGGAAACCCTAATCCAATTCAATTGGTTGAGACCATATTTGGTCCATGCGGTTTTGAGGAGGTTTAGAAAAAACAGTCTCAAGACCGTTTGAGTCCAAACGGTCTCAAGACCGTTTGGTACCAAACGGTCCCAAACCGTTTGTGCCCATGCAGTTTCAAAAGTCAAATTTGGGCAAACGGTCTTCACCTACTACTTTAGCAAACGGTCTTGAGTGTACACCTTTACCAAACGGTTTCAAACCGTCTAAACTTTGAAATACCAATACCGTTTGGGGCTCAAGTAGTCAAGGTTTATTGAGGAGTCAATGGGTTAATCCACTTGGACACCTACTGTAATTGAAGATTCAATTGATCAATTCAATTGGATACCTTATGTAATGGAGGTCCAATGTGATTGAATCTCTTGAGAATTAAGATGATGAATGATCCATTGATCCAATGATGATTAGTAATGATAATCAATGAAGGTACAAAGGTAGAAACCCTATTAGTACCTAAGCGAATAGTGCCAATTAAGATATGAACACTAATTAAGATAGGATCAATGACTTGGTACACTATGCCATTCATAGTTGTATGTACTTGATTGAAGGGATGATATGACCTAATCAAGTTGAGAAGATGTTAGCATGAATTCATAACATGAATATGATTCATGTGGTGATTAAGGGTATGATCCTTAAGAAGAGAGATCATGAAACCCTAATCTTGTATATAAACCCTAATTAACAGGGCTATTGAAGTTTTAACTCTAACTGAGGGCAATTCTAAATGTAACCCTAACCCAGGGTGAGGATGTAACCCTAATCCAGGGTAGTGATGTGTGAAACTCCAATTTAGGGAAATGAGATGTAAAACCCTAATTGGTTAAATAGTGAATCTCTAATTATGGATAATTGAATGAGATCCTAATGGAGATGAATAGTAAACCCAAATTGTGGGTAACTATGGTGGAAACCCTAGTTGAGGGTGATTCCATGTTAAACCCTAGTTGAGGGTGATTCCATGTAAAACCCTAGTTGAGGGTGATTCCATGTGAAACCCTGACTAAGAATTAACACCACATTATGATCTAATACTATGTTGTGATGAGAGGCCCTAAGAAGGGTGAAGGAATATGAGACTCTAATGTGAAGTCATAATACATAAAGCCCTAATTCTGGGCAATATGACAATGAATCATAATCCTAATTTTAAGTAAGAGTGTAAGGAAACCCTAATGATGAGATAGAAGGAATGACCTTATAAAGGTGAAATATTTCATGTGGTTGACTATAAACAACCTTATTGTAAGCAATGTCTTTAACATTAGACAAGTCCATATCATTAAGGATAGTTGGACAATTCTAATGTGTGGCCTATGCATTATATGCTAAAGGTGAGTGTTTAGTGATGAAATGTATTAAGAGGGGAAATACCTTAATACAAGATAAGTTGGTTAACTCAAGAGAGTCTGAAATGATGAGAAAGTGATGCATCAAGATGTGATAGTCATCACATCCAGTACTTTAGGGTTTATATACCTTGATACACTTCAAATCCAATATAATTGGGTAAGAAACATATGAAGTGTGTTATCCAACTATTACAATGAAATGTAATGAGTTGTTGCACTTTGATGAGTGTTAATTAATATACCTTGAGAATGGGGTTAAGCCCAAAAGATGAGTATTATGTAATCATTCCATGACAAGGATGAGAAATGAATTCATACCTTGAATTGTTGATCATTAACGATATATGAATGAATGGTGATCATAAGCAAATACTTATGATATCTTTGAATACTCCTAGAAGTGTGGAGCAATATATTAGTGTTGAACTAATAATGTGAGTATGAAACCCTAATTAATGTAAGGTGGAGAAACCCTAACCCTAATTTTGGGTAAAGGGAATGAAAAGTCCTATTTGATAGATAACCCTAATCCTGATCAAGGATGGTGGTGTTATTATTGTTTCATATGATGTGATAAATGATTTACATGACTATTATCATGTCTATTAATCATGCAGACATCATGAGGTGATGAACATAGCCAAATTTGAGCTATGACATTCATATAATAAATATGTTGAATGGCCCTATGTGCCTAATGTTGTTGTTGCTTAGTAAAAGTAACAAAATGTGTATGAACCTCATGAGTTCCATGAATAAGTTGTTGCCTAATGAAAGGTGACAAGATATTTTATAGGCCTTGTGAGCCATGTGATATGCTTGTATAACAAGTATCATGAATACCTTGGTCTGAGGATCCAGAGGTAATAGTTACCTATTAAGTGGTAACAATGTTCAGTGTTGAGTTGAGGGTTTTAAATACCCAGATTTGATAAGCATGATAATGATGTGGTTGAGGGATGAGAAATCCCAGTAGTGAAATGAGGGACTGAGATTCCAATGCTTCATAAAGAATGAGAAGTGAATGAGGAAGATAGTACATGTTCCTTTGTAGCAATTGTCTTAATAAGTTATGTTTGAGAACTTGACTGATGCTCAAAGAATATGTTGTAATGTACTTAAATAACCAAGTGAAATCATATCATGTAGAGCCATGACCATAGATCCATCATCGTCAGCAAATTGGTGATGGTGAAATGGGTTGCTCCGCGGAAAAAACCCGGAGGGCATACTTTTGAGTATGTGGGGGTTATGGGCGTGAATATCCTTACGCCCTAATGGAGGAGTTGATGTGAGATAAACATTAAATCTCTCAATCCTTCATTAATTAAACCGGGATGGATGTATCACAAATCCCCCGATGATTGGGACAGATGATGTACACATCTCCCAATAATGTTAATGCCAGATCGATGGAGATAAACATGAAATCTCACGATCGTGAAGAGAGTGCAGCACGCCACTATAACTCTGATAGCAAAGTTGCCAGTATACCATGGAAAGCTATATATAGCAGAGACATAAGATGTCCTGCATGGAATCTCACGCTGACTGAGATATGGGAGGTCTTGGTAGCCGGCTCTACCTTTGACCTTGTATGGTACCGATTTCGACTTCGCAGTGGTCGGTTGGAGCATGAGCGGTATACCTCATCTCCTCAGGGCATAAGTGTGATTGTAAAATGTAATCATTCGTCTAGCATGTTTGCTTAAAGATTGAATATGGAAATTCATTGGCTGATATTATATTTCTTTTATGCAATACTAGTTGATAAATGTTATTCATATCTCTTTACATTCAATGCAAGTAGATATGTGAAATATGAATCTACCATGAGTAGATACAATGCTCTCCTTAGGAAAGGAAATTACTTTTCTCTGTTCCTTCAATGATTAATACTGCTAATATTATATAAGAACTCATGTTCAGTTTTATTTATAATAAACTGCTATAATAATGTTTTGGCGGAGGGTTATATCTCCCGCTGGGACAATTTACAATTGTCTCACCCCCGTGGGATCCAATGTTTTTTAGGCAAATGCAGAAGAAGAAGCAGAAAACCTTTAGCAGAGAAAGAACAGCAGTAGTAGTATCGGGAATAGCAGTGATAACTCAGGTGGAGGCACTGGCTGCCAAGTACTGTATAGTTAGAAAGTTCTATGTGTCATCTCTGTACTCTCAGGTCCTCGGAATTTATAGTTAGTGTTTTAATGAATTGATCTGATATTTTGGCTTGATGCCTCGAAGTTATATGTTGCCTATATATTATGTCTTGAGACAGCTGTTGTTGTAAATCTCGAGAAGAGATAGTGCAAGACATGTACTTTGAAACAGAATGTAAATGTTACACTTTGGTTCTTGAAGAAAAAGATTTCCTATGTGTGGATCTCTTTGCAAAAAGTTTTAATATTTATTGATTTTCAGTAATCCGCTGCAAATGATTTGCTTCTGCTTAAGTTAATCTTTTTTTTGGGAGTTGGATGCAACAATTTAGTGGTATCAGAGCTCTAGGTTCGCTGAGTCTACAGAGACATAGGACTAAGGTAGTAGAATCTGTTCTAGTGTCATCCAGTGTATCTAATAGTGTCTTCTGCTCATATAAGAGAAGAAGAACTTAAAGATGACTGGGTCACATGAGGAGGTTGTTGTTGAAAGCAGCAATGTTGCACCAAGAAGGGTGCATGGGAACGGGCAAGAGAGAGACAATTGCCTGAGAATCCCTGATAACACCAAATTTTGTGATGTTTTTTGCCCTTATTTTGTTATCAAAACTGCCCTTTTTAACTATTTTCCTCTCCTTTTTGTAGTGATTTTGAATAAACAGGTCATGCGACGTTATTAACCCAATTTTGTCATCTTTTGCAGAGTTTTCCTCAGTTTTTAACACATTTATCGGCAAAAAGGCATGTCCCGGCCCACGAACATGTCCACCTACATCAGCCTCCTTACCATCCAGCCGGTCGATACGGTCACTGCCCGATAGGGCAGCACGACACACTGCTGTGTGACATGAGGGTGTCGCGCAAGAGGAAGCGGACGAGCGACACACCCTCTACCCGATAGGGAGCCGAACCTGTCACGACTGTCGAAGCGTGTCGGGCGATATGGGTCACCCACCGGTAGGCGCCACTCGTCATGATAACGGACAGCCCGAAATCCTTGTGTCGGGCGACATGCATATCGGGCATCCCTGAGGCAGCAATAATAGAGTTGAAGGAGGACACGTGGCGTCTAGAGAACCATAACGTCCCCCCTTACGCTACTGATAAATAGCAGCTACAGGGAGCCAAAAAGACGGTTGGGACAGTTCAGATTCTCATGAAAGCCAGCCAAGGAAAGCATCTGGAGCTCACGTATCGTGCCTCAGAGGTGTGCCGGGCAATTCTAGGTGAGTACTTCCCCATCCCGAGAGGGAGGGAATGGTTCACTTAGGATCGGCCTGGGCATCGCTACAGGCCGATATCGGACAACAAGATCGCTCGATAGGAGTGCCCGACACCTGGAAGCGACACTCTAACCCGGCACGATACCGAACCCCGATACGTATCCCCAGTCACGGCGTGTCGCCCAAGAGGGTGCCGCCCGACATGATCGTATCGGGTAAGGGCGCCCCGTGTGATACATCCGCCCGTCGTGAGTGTGTCGCCCGAGAGGGTGTGCCGCCCGATATGGGTGTGTCGGGCAAGGGTCCTGCCCGGTATCGGGCTGGATAGTCCGCGGTCGCCTGTCGCCCTTCTAAATCAAGAAGGGGACACTTATCTTTGCTTATTTTAGTCATTTACTTTCTTTACTTATGCAATGTAATCAGACCCTTATATGTTATTGGAATTAGAAGAGTTTTAATTATCTGCTGCTTTATGTTTGGTACCTTTGTTGGATGATTGCTATGTTTAGCATCTAAACTCTAGCTTGTACGCTTGGATCGCGTTTCGATTAGCTACCGAATCGTGTTTTCCCGTTGCAACAGCCTTGAGAGAGGTGTTGTGGCTCTAGTGTTTGGTCCGATACTGGAGTATCAGAGTGCCCAGGATCGGAGTTGCTTTAGTGACCTTTCCACTCTAACTTAAGTCCAGCAACCTCAAGAGGGGTGTTGATGCTTGGTTAGAGGTACCCGCTTCGAGAGGAGGGGTACAGGATGTTTCTGATGCCGCTTGTTTCACCGAAGCTTTCTCCTTCGTTCCTTACTATAGCATTAGTGTTATCTCTCTGTTTCCGTTGCACGCAAAACCCCAAAAACTGATAAATGCTTAAAACCTTAATTTTCCTCGTAGCTCCATTTGGAGATAGTTTTCTTTTGTTTATCGATCTTATCCTGTTGTTCCCTTGGGGAATTTTATTATCTTCTTGCTCTTACTGGAGTGTAACGTGTCGATTCGGTATTCTCAACACTACCACCCTTCTCCCTGTGTTTGACCCTGTATATTTACTTCGACCCCATAAGCAAAGTTGCGGGAGCCTAGAAGGTTTCGGGTTATAAATGTAAAAATCCGACTAATTCAAATCCGCCTCCACTTTTGGACGCACAATTCAGGCTGGTCAATTTTTTGGCACCGTTTCCAGGGACAAGGTAAAACGGTACTGTTGACGAACCCGAATCCACTAGCTACACTCCAGTGCCTCAAGCTTAGAAATGAGCTTGACAGCACTCTCTTTTTCCTTTTTGTTAATATTCATTATTCTTTACCTGAAACGAGCGATTCTTATTATTAATAACAGATTTTCTAACTTGAATTCTACATGTTATTCAGGTGATCAGAGGGAAGACCTTCAGCTAAACTAAGCACCGACGACATCAAACATGCCGCCTCATGTTGAATAACCTCTTTCTGAAGGTGAACGCCAAGGGAGGGCCAGACCTCTCTCGAGCACCAGTCAAGGACAAGACGAGGTTTCAAACCAACCAAACTTGGTTGGACAGTTATTCACTTTTATAAAGAGACAAGATACAATCATAAACCAGCTGGCGCAAAGTACGCTTCCCCATCCAGGGTTCTAAACTCCATGCAGTTCCATATGGCAAATATGCAGACACGCCAACGTCATATTGATCAACAGTTGGCCCAGATGGCCGATTTGATGAAGAACCCTTCAAGAAAGATGCTCTCCAGTCCCGAATCTGCCATAATGGAAGTATTGAGATCCGAGAGGACAGTGGAGCGTAATGAGGAGGCCAGACCAGAATTTGAATTGAGGACTGTGGGTGCGAACCCGCAGAAGATGAAAATCGACAAGCTAATGCCAGAGAGCCCGAACAGAGATCCTTCGAGGAGCTACCTGGTGGGAGAAGCCCTTACGCTCCCAGGCTACCTTTTACATACAAATTGATAAAGGCAAACCTAAAGAAGCGCCACAAAAAGTTCATGGAATCCATCAAGAAACTTTATCTTGAAGTTCCCTTTCTGGACGCCTTGGAAGAGATGCCAACCTATGCCAAGTTTCTCAAAGATCTGATTACGAGGAAGAGAAGAGGAGGAAGGATTGAAACTTTGCATCTGGCAACTGTGTCCTCTGCTTTCGTAAAACTAGATTTGCCCAACAAAAAGAGAGATTCGGGAGCTTTCACAATCCCTTTCGCCATCGGAGACAACGTTGAACGGAAGGGTCTTGCCGACTTAGGGGCTAGCATCAGCCTTATGCCCCTAAGATTCGCGCAAAGATTAGGTTTAACCGATATGGTTAGAACCAATATGAGAATTTAAGTAGCATACCATACCTTCAAAAGACTCGTCGGCGTTGTTGAGGATGTGCAAATACGCGTGGGTAATTTCTTCATTCCATGCGATATAGTTGTCATTGACACCGTGGAGGACCCCCGCTGTCTAGTCATCTTTGGACGTCCTTTCTTGGCTACGGGAAGGGTTTTGATCGATGTTTCTGAGGGGGTAATCACTCTGAGGGTCGGAAATGACCACATAGATTTCAAGGTGAAGGAGGCAATGAGAGGACCTTCCCTGTCAGAGTCTGCTTGCTTTGCAGACAGCTACGACCAGTTCTGCGAGGAGATAGAAGAAGACATCCGAATGGTAGACCCCCTCGCAAGGGCAATAAGCATTCAGGATTCTGAATTTGAGAGTCCAAAAGTGGCGGAGTGTCTCAGCCTTCTTAACCTGTCTTATGAAGATTTGAGCAACGAGGATGAGGTGGTGGAATCTGTCAAGTATGCCTCTCTTGAGGGGGAGCCGCAAGAAAAGACATCCAGGACCAAGCCTGAATGGAAGCTGTTACCTGAAGGGATGAAATACGAATTCCTAGATCAAGAAGAAAGGAACCCTGTCATCGTCAACGCCAATCTTTCAAAGAACTAGTTGGACATACTTCTTGAGGAGTTAAGACTCCACCGGTGGGCTATAGGATACTCAGTGGAAGACGTCAAAGGCCTTAGCCCCGCTTTATGTATGCATCGCATCAATCTGGAAGAATCTGCCAAACCTCTGGCTCAACCCCAGAGAAAGTTGAATCAGATGCTAAAAGAAGTCGTCAAGAAAGAGGTAATCAAGTTAAGGGATGCGGGGATCATTTACCCGATCAGCGATAGTAACTGGGTAAGCCCGATCCACGTAGTACCCAAAAAGGGCGGTATGACGGTGGTAAAAGGAGGTAAGGGTGATGAGGTGGAGGTCAGGACCGTCACGGGATGGAGAATGTGCATTGATTATAGGAAGCTAAACCAAGCTACAAAAAAGGATCATTTTCCGCTACCTTTTATTGATCAAGTTCTTGAAAGATTAGCGCATCATGACTTAATCTGTTTCTTGGATGGTTTTGTAGGATTTTATCAGGTCCCCATCCTGCCAGACGACTAGGAGAAGATGACCTTTACCTGCCTCTACAACACCTATGCCTTCAGAAGGATGCCCTTCGGCCTCTGCAACGCTCCCGCTACGTTTCAACGATGCATGATATCAATGTTTTCGGATTTTCTGGAAGATATCGTGGAAGTTTTCATGGACGATTTTTCAGTCTATGGAAAGGACTTTGATACCTTCCTGAAAAACCTATCTTTGGTTCTGCAAATATGCGAGGAGAACAGTCTAGTTTTGAACTGGGAAAAGTGCCATTTTATGGTACGGGAAGGCATCGTTCTGGGGCATAAAATCTCAAGGTGTGGCATCGAGGTGGACGCTAGAAAAGTTGAAGCCATATCCAAGCTTCCTCCACCGAAGTCCGTGATGGGAGTGAGGAGCTTCCTCGGACACACTGGCTATTACCGAAGATTCATAAAGGACTTCTCAAAGATTTCAAAACCATTGTCCAGTCTGCTGGTAAAGGATGTTGAATTTGTTTTCTCTGATGACTGTCAAACTGCTTTTCAGGCTTTGAAGAACACTCTTGTCTCACCACCCATCCTCCAAGCACCAGACTAGGATTTATCATTCGAGCTTATGTGTGACGCCAGCGACTATGCAGTAGGCGCGGTCCTGGGGCAGAAAAAGGATAAAAAGCACCACGTGATCTGCTACGCTAGTCGCATGTTGGACAAAGCTCAGGTAAATTATACAACTACGGAAAAAGAGATGCTCGTGATCGTCTTCGCTTTTGATAAGTTCAAGTCGTACCTCATTGGAGCAAAGGTCAAGGTATACACAGATCATGGGGCCATAAGATACCTAATGCAAAAGAAAGACACAAAGCCCAGACTGTTGAGGTGGGCCTTATTGCTACAAGAGTTCGACCATTAGATTATCGATAAGAAGGGTGCTGAAAATGTGTTCGCTGACCACTTATCAAGGATCGTGGCCGAAGGACAGGGGGAACCGCCCATCAATGACAACTATGCCGATGAAGCTTTAATGTTGGTTGAGGCCAAGGAAGAAGACCTACCCTGGTTCGCATATATATACAACTATCTTGCCTGTGGAGAACTGCCCCCTGATATCACTTATAACCAGAAGAAGAAGCTGTTCGCGGATGTGAAAAATTACTATTGGGACGATCCTCTCCTTTTTAGAAGATGTGCTGATAATTTGTACAGAAGATGCGTTCCCGAAGAAGAAACCCCGAACATTCTTAAAGAGTGCCACGCCTCCCCTTATGGAGGACATCTAGGCAGTGAAAGGACTGCTGCCAAAGTGCTACAATCAGGTTTTTATTGGCCCTCTTTATTCAAAGACGCCGCACAGTTTGTAAAGGTCTACAAAGAGTGCCAGTCGACGGGCAATATAGGGCGAAGGAACGAGATGCCGATGGCAAATTGGATTGAAGTAGAGATCTTCGATGTATGGGGGATTGATTACATGGGGCCGTTTCCCCCATCAAGGGGGTATCAGTATATTCTGGTGGCAGTAGATTATGTATCAAAATGGGTAGAAGTTGTGGCAACCCAAACGTGTGATGCCAAGTCAGTGATAAAGCTGTTCGAGAAAACGATTTTTCCTCGGTTCGGTGTACCATACACTGTAATAAGCGAAGGAGGGTCGCATTTCGGAGAAAGACAGTTCGAAGCACTCCTACGAAAATATGGAGTTAAGCACAAGATCGCTACACCCTACCACCCACATACTTCCGAGTAGGTAGAGGTCTCGAATAGACAAATCAAGTAGATTCTGGAAAAGACTGTCAGCCGGACAAGGAAGGATTGGTCAATGAAGCTCGACGATGCACTTTGGGCCTACATGACTGCCTATAAAACGCCCATTGGAACCACCCCCTATAAGTTGATCTACGTAAAATCCTATCATCTACCGCTTGAGCTGGAACACAAGGCCCTTTGGGCAATCAAATTCTTGAATATGGATCTGGAGAAAGCGGGAGAAAAGAGATATTTGCAGTTACAAGAGCTCGAAGAATTAAGGATGCATGCTTATGAGAACGCAAAAATCTATAAACAAAGGACGAAGGTGTGGCATGATTCCCACCTCAGGAGGAAGGATGTAAGCGAAGGTGATAAAGTTTTATTATTTAAATCCTCCATTCGTCTTTTTCCAGGAAAGTTACAAACGAGGTGGTCATGGCCTTTCACTGTATCAAAGATATACCCATCAGGAATGATGGAGTTATACGACAAAGATGATCCGACCAAGGTCTTTCAAGTAAACGGGCACAGGGTGAAAAGGTACTATGAAGACGAAGCTTTTCTTAGGAGGGCAGAGATCAACTTGCAGGACATGGATACTGTTGAAGGCTAAAAGTGAAGAACCTAAACCGGTCGAGCTGGCGACGTAAACTACAACGCTCCTCGGGAGGCAGCCCGAGCTTTTTATTTCTTTTCATAGAATAAGATGTTATTTACTTTCCTGCATGAAAAACACTAGGAACATTTGGACTGTAATAAGGCCTGAGTCAGTGCATACGCCACATGTACTGACTTTTCTGTTTTATGGGCCACTGCTTTGTTTTGTGGACCTTGATGAGTAATACTATCTGAGGCCGTGAGCTTTACCTTAGGCCAATGATGTTTTACCCATCAACTGTCTTTTGCCTTGTTTTTAAGTCTTTCTTCTATTTTTTATCCGGAATCTTTGTATCGGGCGGCAACTCAACCGGCGCGCAGAACACGCTCATACCGGGCGATAAGGGTCTATCGGGCATCGCATATGTCGTGTCAAACTACCCGGCCAGGCGGCAAGCTCCTGTGTCAGGCAAGATGAGTAATTGCCCTTGATTAGACGGATGGGACCGTCCGCCTCAGGAATGGCTTGCCTCAATGGCCGACGCGCGTCCCGGATTTACCATTTTACCCCCGGTTGAGATGGCTATATATAGTACGGAGGTTTTACCGTGTCGGGCTATTACTTTTGCTCTTCTAGCTACCTGTATCATGTAGTAATTTCCTCCTTCTGCTCTCGTGTCACGTGGATAGCTTGAGATAGCAAAGGTATAGCCCGACAGCATGTTTGCCCGACACGAGCTTCTTATCGCGCGTAGCATATCGGGCGGTTGATTTTCCTTGTGTCGGCCGACGTGCGTTCCACGCGATACATTTTTTGTATGCATTTGCCCGATACGCCACGTCGAGCGATAACCATGTTGCCCATTCTTGTGCTGCATTGCTTGTTCTTGTTGTCGGGCGACACATTTTCTCTCTTTCGGAGAAGTCCCTATCGGGCAGTTTGTTTCACCCGACCGTATCGCCCGACACTCTCGTGTCGGGCAACGGGTGTGACGCGTAGTTTTCCCCGTATCGCCCAGAACTGAGACAACTGGACTTTGTATTGGGCCGATCTCTATTGTGCAATCAACTCTTTTTCTTTTTAATGATAACAGATATGGCCCAAACAAAGCAGACCACATTCGAGTCAACACCCGCAGCAGAAGAATCAACACTGAAGCCGCAGCTGAAGCAGCAACGGTCGGGCACAAACGTCAGAATCCTGAGGCAGCTAGGCCATTAACCACTGAGAAGAGAGCAAGGACGGAAGGAGTAACGAGTCCATCTTCTTTCCCAGAGGATGCAGCCAGAACAAGTGCAAAGCTCTCAAGAAAAGAGTCCATTTTCTTTCCCAGAGGATGCAGCCAGAGAAAACGCAAGCCACTGGAGAAATACTTCCACTGATTTTCTCTTTTGGAGATGGTCCTAAACCACCGCAGAAGACAGACTATGATAAGGAAATGGATCTCTCTTAGGGGCTACCAAATCAAGAAAAAGTATTGGAAGAGATAAAGGGACTTCTCTGACTGGTTCAATAGACGATGAAAGTTTAAAGATTCTAAGATTGATGATCAGTCCTTTTGTTCATGTTTACAATGGAAGTATCTGGTTTAAGGGAATGCCTAATAGTTTTGGAACTTTCTCCCTCAGCAAAAGTGCATGACTGATCTCATTAAATCTTGCTTGGCCTTCTGGTACAACTGACTACAGCATCTTCATCCTCGAAGGGATATCAAATAAAGAGACGCCGGACCAATTCTACCACATCGACTACCACAGCAAACAAAGAGAATAGGCGTGGGAGCTTCTACTTAGCGCAGGCGTGCTCACCAGCTAACCCTCACTGGGATAACATTACCCTACTTTATCTACTTCACAACTTCGGGACAGAGTATGGAGCAAGTTTGGGGGGGTACCATGTACCAGTGAGGGAGGTATAAATTTTTTTCTTCAAACCTCACCCCTTTTGTTCTTTTATTCTTCTTTTATATCATGTGTACATATACATGCTCATACAAAAATTTTGCCAAAAATGTTGAAAAATTTTGCTTATTTTGTCTCCTTATATATGTACAAAGACACTATATAGTAAAAACCTGATACGACTTCTTTCCAGTTTATTTTCTATAAGCCTAAGGAGATGCAAATTTTGTTATGTCTTTCTAACAATGCAGCCTCAAACAACAAAAGACTATGACTTTCCACGCCAAAAATTGCAAAAAATAATCTTGCAACAGCTAAGAGACGTGTATGCAGAAGGAAAAAGCTACCCAAACAGCAACAAAAATTCCTCTTGTTCTCCCTTACCCAACAAAAATCCCAAAAAGAGAGAATAGCCGTATGAGAGTGAATAAAAGCATGAGAGTTGTGCCAAATGAAAAAAGAAAAAAATATATATATACGCACTTGTTTTCCAAAAGTACTCATCTTTAGGCATGGTAGATCCGAGGCAGTGGTACATAGGATGTGAAATCACTGCTCTAAAGCCAACTGGCTTGGACTGCAGGGACCACTTGCCCGTTAACAGACCCGTACCTAGATGGACTGACGGGAAAAACAAGAAAAACCCAAAAAGCCTTAAGCCTACCCAAAAACACAACTTTCTGCTCCCAAAAGTTGTTTGGTGTGAAAGCTAATTTCGAAATCATGCGCCTAAGTCTCGCCGAAGCTGTGGAGAAAATTTTTGCTTAATAAGGCAAGAAAAATAAAGTATGTTGTTCGTGGTCGGGCTGCATTCTCTGTGAGACATCTCAATGCTCGCTCCATCCCATGGTCTGGAAACTATACCAGTCAAGAAGAAGCATCACAAAGCAAAGTATAAAAATTGATTGAGGACAATCAAAATGCTAAGTTTGGGGGAGTTGATAACACCAAATTTTGTGATGTTTTTGGCCCTTATTTTGTTATCAAAACTGCCCTTTTAACTATTTTCCTCTCCTTTTTGTAGTGATTTTGAATAAACAGGTCACGCGACGCTATTAACCCAATTTTGTCATCTTTTGCAGAGTTTTCCTCGGTTTTTAACACATTTATTGGCAAAAAGGCCTGTCCCGACCCACGAACATGTCCACCTGCATCAGCCTCCTTACCAGCCAGCCGACCGATACGGTCACTGCCCGATAGGGAAGCACGACACACTGCCATGCGACACGAGGGTTCCGCGCAAGAGGAAGCAGACGAGCGACACGCCCTCTACCCGACAGGGAGCCGAACCTGCCACGACCGCTGAAGCGTGTCGAGCGATATGGGTCACCCACCGGCAGGCGCCACTCGTCACGATAACCGACAGCCCGACATCCTTGTGCCGGGCGACATGCATATCGGGAATCCCTGAGGTCGCAATAATGGAGCTGAAGGAGGACACATGGCGTCCAGAGAACCATAACGTCCCCCCTTACGCTGCCTATAAATAGCAGCTACAGGGAGCCGAAAAGACGGTTGGGACAGTTCGGATTCTCGTGAAAGCCAGCCAAGGAAAGCATTTGGAGCTCGCGTATCGTGCCTCAGAGGTGTGTCGGGCAATTCTAGGTGAGCACTTCCCCATCCCGAGAGGGAGAGAATTGTTCACTTAGGATCGGCCCGGGCATCGCTGCAGGCCGATATCGGCCAACAAGATCGCTCAATAGGAGTGCCCGACACCTGGAAGCGACACTCTAACCCGACACGATACCGAACCCCGATACGTATCCCCAATTGTGGTGTGTCGCCTGAGAGGGTGCTGTCCGACATGATCGTATCGAGCAAGGGTGCCCCGCGCGATACATCCGCCCGTCATGAGCGTGTCGCCCGAGAGGGTGTGCCGCCTGATACGGGTGTGTCGAGCAAGGGTCCTGCCATGTATCGGGCTGGATAGTCCGCGGTCGCCTGTCGCCCTTCTAAATCAAGAAGGGGACACTTATCTTTGCTTATTTCATTCATTTACTTTCTTTACTTATGCAATGTAATCAGACCCTTATATGTTAATGGAATTAGAAGATTTTTAATTATCTGCTGCTTTATGTTTGGTACCTTTGTTGGATGATTACTATGTTTAAAATCTGAACTCTAGCTTGTATGCTTGGATCGTGTTTTGATTAGCTACCGAATCGTGTTTTCCCGTTGCAACAGCCTTGAGAGAGGTGTTGTGGCTCTAGTGTTTGGTCCGATACTGGAGTACGAGAGTGCCCAGGATCGGAGTTGCTTTAGTGACCTTTCCACTCTAACTTAAGTCCAGCAACATCGAGAGGGGTGTTGATGCTTAGTTAGAGGTACCCGCTTTGAGAGGAGGGGTACAGGATGTTTCTGATGCTGCTTGTTTCACCAAAGCTTTCTCCTTCGTTCCTTACTATAGCATTAGCGTTATCTCTCTGTTTCCATTGCACGCAAAACCCCAAAAACTGATAAATGCTTAAACCCTTAATTTTCCTCGTAGCTCCATTTGGAGATAGTTTTCTTTTGTTTATCAATCTTATCCTGTTGTTCCCTTGGGGAATTTTATTATCTCCTTGCTCTTACCGGAGTGTAACGTGTCGATTCGGTGTTCTCAACACTACCACCCTTGTCCCTGTGTTCGATCCCGTATATCTACTTCGACCCCGTAACCAAAGTTGCGGGGGCCTAGAAGGTTTCAGGTTATAAATGTTAAATTCCGACTACTTCAAATCCGCCTCCACTTTTGGACGCGCGATTTAGGCTGGTCAATCCCCTAGCTGATCCAACTATAATAAGAAAATCCTTCTTTAAGTATTATTGTTGGAGAACCTAGGGCAACAGTAATGTATATAGTGGATCAAGAATTGACAGTATAACCTAGATTCCCATCTTCAATTATGATGTTTTAGATATCAACAGGATTTGTAATCAGCATCAGCAGGTTGAAGCAAAAGGAAATGATGAATTTCTGGACTTAAATTGAGTCTGTGCTCAACCTTAGCATGTTGAATCAATCGTTGAGGCAGAGTTAGCCAGAGGCAGTGAATAATCCATGAATCATGACAGGTTAAACAAGATAATGTCATTCAAATATGTCATTTTATGATTCCTTGATTAACTGAGAAAATAATTGATTGAACTTTCCTTGATTAGTCCTGTGAGGACTTATGTTTTGCATAGTAAAACATTATAAATGTTTTATGTTATTCTTACCTCTATAAGAAAAGCTGAGGTACAGAAGAGATGTCTGGATAAAATTCAGGGATGTTAAGCCTTATTCTTGTGATAATATGAAAAGAAGGAATATGATAATATACAAAGTGCATACCACTTAATCTCAGTATTTATATACCCTGGCCAGGTATACAACTATTGATGATAAAGTGAGTATGGAAACTCTTAGATTGTTGTCTTTTTTATTACTCTGATCAAGCAGTCATTCTGAGACAATCTAATGAGTATCATGAATTAGGAATATGGAATGAATAAATGTGTCATATCCTATGCATAAGAAAGAGAAGTCTAAGATAATCTCAGATGAGCATGTTGTATGAGGAACTAAAAGTGTACTCCTCATAAGATAAGAATAAGAATAAGGGAGATGAACCCTGTTCAATAATGCTTCCAACATAATAAAGATCTTTCCCATAATAAGGAAATGGGAAATGTGATGAGATCATGAGATGATCAAAAACATGCTAGATAATAATAAAGAAAGGGATAATGACATGTAATCATCCTTACAAATTCCTATGCTAAAGGCAAGGAACCCAGGATGAGATAAAGAGTAAATGGTTCATGAATAGTTGAAAATACATGAATTAATAAGAGGAATATGAATCCTTGTTTTCTTTCCTTTCAGGGACATGGCAATCAAGTGGGTCTTAGGATACTTGATGTACATAAGATAAATATGTTCATATGATGGATACTTAGAAAAGTATCAGTTATCTTGGACTTTGGTCCCAAGATGAGGACATATGAAACAATTAATGTTCCAAGATGAAAGGAAGATATATATATATATATGTGTTTCCAACACATATGATAGATACCAAGGTGAAAGACTCTAGTATCTGAGAGTTATCAGATGGGTTAGGTTGGCTACCTGGAGTGGTCAATTGTGAAATTAGTCTGATTATATAAAATAATATGAACATCATATGATAGGGGTTTATGCTCTACATAAAAATGATATTAATAAAGAATGTATGATGTTTCTCTAAATAAGAAAAGTGTTGTTTGACACAAAGTTGACTCTATAGTCAATTATGATGAACAGTGGAGCATGTGCCTTGTGTGTTGATTCTATGAGAATCTTGTATGGAAACACTTTGTTCTGATCAAATATTTATGGTGTCTCTATAATAAGAATATGATATGTGAAGACTAGATAGTATGATGAATAAAATACATCTGTCTTCCTTTATCTGGATTTTGAGGACGAAATCATTGTTAGGGGTTTATGATTTGTAACATCCCTGACCTGGGTTATACTTTAACCCTAGGTGTTTTGATTAAGAAATATGATTAAATGCTTAATCTCATCTTGTGAAAAGTAATTAGGCCTCAAGAGGGACTTATGTTGCAATTCTAGTCCTTTTTGAACATTGTTGAAATCAATGTTTTGCTTATTTTGGACTAAAATGCAAATTACCCATGTTGAGGGGTTTAAGTGCAAATTGTGCATGATAATATGTTCCTCATGTGTTGAAGCATCATGAGAGTGAAAATGATGCTAAGGTATGGCTATGGAAGCTTGAATACCAAGAAAGAGCTAATAAAGCAATGTATGTGCATGAAAACCTAGTTTTGGTGTAATGTGCAATTTACCCAAAACCTAGGGTGCAATATGTAAATTACCACTTCAATAAGGTCCCTAATATTTCTTGGCATCATGTAGAGAAAAGAAAATGAGAGGGGCGCCTCATTTGAATTAAGTTGGAGGAGAGAGAATCTTGATATTAAAATAATCAAGATTAATGCTTAATTGATACCCTAATTTGATTTAGGGAAAAAATAAATGTATTAATTAAAGGGCCTTCAACCAAAACTAAAATGGTTGGATTCAGATGTGTGTGTGACGTCCTTGAGCTTTGCAAGGACCACGAAAATATCCAAGGGAATGGATAACTCACACACAATTTATAAGAAAAAGAAATATCCACTCACGTATGGATATTAATATAATATGATTTAAGGTGCTTGATTTGCTTTTCTTTAAATCATGGATAATTGAGAGGGATAAGAGGCAAACAAGATAGCCTCATCCCTAAGGAATATAAGGGGGAAGAGGCGGCCACATTTTTGGGATTAATTGGATTTTTGCAAAGTATATTCTCTCTCATTGAATTTTTATAAAAGGACCTTTTACAAGCCAAATGGAAGGCTTGTTCGAACCCACTTCTTCTCCTTGCTTGGGGAATGACAAAGGGAGCTTGGGAGGGTCGGAGGATGACCCCCAACCTGTTGGTAAGCTTCTTGACCTTGGTTCATCACGATTTCATGGTGGAAATCACAAATCAATGCATGATTTCTTCCTATTTCGATCTCCTCTTCAATTCTAACCATTCCTTTTCACTCAAACCTTGAGGACGAGCCTTGGGATGGTGAAAGGAGTTGCATCCACCATTGTTTCCGTGGAAATGGAGCTTTGGAGCTCAATTGGAGGCGGGTTTTATAACTTGAACCCTTGATTTTGTTATTGCATTCAATTCCATACCAAATAATGATCTTTTCTACATTTACAATAATTGATTTGGTTGATGGAAGCAATTACCATGGAAACCACAGCAGGTTTCGTGAGTTCAGAGGTTGAATATGATAAGCACACACCTCTCTAAAATATCTAAGGCAATCGATCTTGTTTGGGATGCTCAAACGGTTTCCGAAACTATTTGGGAGCAAACGATTTCAAACTGTTTAGAAGCAAAGGGTTTCATCAAACCGCATGAGACCAAATGGTTTCAAAACCGTTTGGGGGAGTTGACCAAGGGATGACCGTTTAAGAATCCTGTTCCTAATTATGTTGGTTGATAACCCACTAAATTTTATGGATTAATTCCAAAGGAATCATGAGTTGAAGGCTAATCAATTAGGCAAACCCTAATTGGATTAAGTGCTGATTTTCAACTTGATTGATTTGACTTTTTGTGTTAATTAGCCCAAACGGTTTCAAAACCATTTGGGAATCACCCAAACGGTATCAAGACCGTTTGAAGGTCACCCAAGACCGTTTGGAGGTCTAGGGTTGAGTATGGTTAAGTATTTGAAGATCCAAACATATGGTATAAACCCTAATCGGCTAAGTGTTGATTTTGCAATTGAATGAGTTGATGCTTTGGGTTGATTGACCCAAATGGTTTCAAAACCGTTTGGGGATCACCTGACCGTTCGGGGATTACCCAAGACCATTTGGAGGTCTAGGTTTAAGCATGGTTGACCAATTGAAGGTCTAAAGGTACCAAATCACTTTGCAATTAAGTGCTGATTTGATGATCAACTCAATAGCTCAAACCCTAATGATTTTTCACTAGAATCCAAGGGTTGGATGAGACAAACGGTCTCAAGACCGTTTAGAGCTCATCCAAACGGTCTCAAGACCGTTTGGAGCTCACCCAAGACCGTTTGGAGGTCTAGGGTTGAGTATGGTTAAGCAATTGAAGATCCCAAGATACTATGTTGGAGTGTGATCAATTGCTGATTTGGTGATCAATCCAATGATCCAAACCCTAATTGGTTGACTTGGATTTTGATGTTAACATGGGAAAATGGTCTCAAGACCGTTTGAAGGTCATCCAAACGATCTCAAGACCGTTTGGGGGTCAGGTCATGCCCAATTTGGATGATGGTCCAATGGTTTTAAAGTAACTAGTTTCACATTGGTTAATGTTGAAGGATCATCTATTCCAAACCCTAATCCAATTGATTCAAACCCTAATTGATGATCAATTGAGGGTCAATTGAGGGTCAAATCAGTTGAAGGTTGACCTATTTAACTCAATTGAAGAATGAGGATAGGTCCAATTTGTGATTGGTTCCATGAACTCAATGATTGAAGGAATCAACATTGGAAACCCTAATCCAATTCAATTGGTTGAGACCATATTTGGTCCATGCGGTTTTGAGGAGGTTTGGACCAAACGGTCTCAAGACCGTTTGATTCCAAACGTTCTCAAGACTGTTTGGGACCAAACGGTCTCAAGACCATTTGGTACCAAACGATCCCAAACCGTTTGTGCCCATGCGGTTTCAAAAGTCAAACTTGGGCAAACGGTCTTCACCTACTACTTTAGCAAACGGTCTTGAGTGTGCACCTTTACCAAATGGTTTCAACCCATCTGAACTTTGAAAGACCAAGACCGTTTGGGGCTCAAGTAGTCAAGGTTGATTGAGGAGTCAATGGGTTAATCCACTTGGACACCTACTGTAATTGAAGATTCAATTGATCAATTCAATTGGATACCTTATGTAATGGAGGTCCACTGTGATTGAATCTCTTGAGAATTAAGATGATGAATGATCCATTGATCCAATGATGATTAGTAGTGATAATCAATGAAGGTACAAAGGTTGAAACCCTATTAGTACCTAAGCGAATAGTGCCAATTAAGGGATGAACCATAATTAAGATAGGATCAATGACTTGGTACACTATGTCTGTTACGACCCATATCAGAGTTAGTCAATAAATACCTTGAATTACGTAAAACACCTCAGTTAGTGCTAAGCTTTTGTTTAACATCATGAATAATCAAGATAAGACAACATGTGAATCAATAGTCGAGGTTTAATCATCTGAGGCAATTAGTGTTGAGTATCAAATTAAATATCATGGATAATCAAAATAAGTTAATATATGAATCAATAGTTGAGTTTGAATCACCTAAGGCGACTAATGATATCAATGTTGATTAATTAGTTAATTAGGTTGAGTTGAATGTTCAATGATTGCAATTAGTGTTTTGACCTGATGTGACAAGCTAGTTAACATGATTTTATGCCCTGGGATGATAGAGAATTCCGTGCTTAATCCGTCGCAAGAAAAATCACCCGAAACCGACTTCCGAGCTAAAAGATATGGGCATTTGAGTGTTTAGGGACCTAGTTGTAATTTTAGATTTTCGTTGGGCATTTTGCATTTCCGGCCCCTCCGCGAACCGACCCTTTTCTTCTTCATCTTCCACCCGATAGAACAGGGATAGGCGGCACACAGCGGCTCGTTTTAGAAGAAAGAAGTTAGAGCGTTTGAGTGGGTGATTCTTGCTCTTAGCTTCGCCCTTAGCTGCGCCCTACCCTCGCCCACTCCTCTTCTTCTCTTCTTCCTCGACCTCCACGCTCTAGCAACGCCCAGCCATGCCCCTACCTGCTTCAATCTGCAGGAGAAGCCATGGCCGCCCAACATGAGCAGCAGCAGGCCGCTCGAGCAGTAGTGACCTAGGGCGATTCATGGCCCTTAGCCCCGAACCGGCAACGCCCCTGTCTTCTCCTCCCTTCCTCCTTTCCACCCGCCCTAGCTCTAGCTGCTGCCCTGCAACCTTGGCCGGCGGCCAAGCTGCAGTTGCAGCCGCTGCTCACGGCCAGGAAGGCCACCTTGGGCCGCCCAACAGAAAGGGAAGGCTCCCTTGAGCCCAGACCTCGAGTTCTTGGCGGAATCCGCAGCCCCCTCAGCCTTGAGAAGTACCTAGCTACATCTGTAGCTTGTTTCCTCAACCTGTACGAGAAGAAAGCTGTTGTTGGATTGCAAATGGTATGAATAGGTCCAAACCGGAGTTCGATTGGTACACAATAGAGCAAGGTAAGACCAGCACACAGTTCGGTTTTGAGAATGGGATTAGATTCCGTAGATTAAGTCCAAGATATAGCTTTAGAATCGAGTTCATCTTCATGAGATTTCCGTTTCTGCGCAGGTGCACGGCGTGCAACTCAGTTTGCACGGCGTGCAAAGTTACAGATATGCAGAACGAGTTTCTGCCCAGGTGCACGGCGTGCAGCCCAGATGCACGGCGTGCACTCTGCTGTAAAGGGAAGAATTAGGCGTGGTTGTGGACGTTTTTCGGTGTATACGAACACACCGAAGTGGGTGAGTAGTAGTTCATTTAGAAATCAGTACTTAACTCAATTCAAATGCTTGATTGCTTCTGTATCAATTTATATAACTTCTAAACAGTATAGTACATACAATAGTGTATGTTAGATTTATTGGAAATGAATTTCTTATTATGCTTTGAGAAGATGATAAATTTCCTGTAATATAGCTGCAATGTATTTACTGATTTCAAATAGATGTTTAGCAATTGAAACTGGATATATGATATCGATTCGTGTTTAATTACGATAAAGGTTATATATGCGCTTCTTGTGATGTTCAAATTGTGCATTATGTATGGAATGTAATCTTCCTGTTATTTGTTTATTGTTTAATCAAGTATAGACCTAGATGCCCTAACGCCGTAGAACCCCTCGTGAGGTCTGTACCTTGGGGTGAAACGACCTACCTAGCGTGTGTCTAGATGGTCGGTGACTCGTGTTCAACAATAATCCGTGCGTGTGTCACGGTGGCACGAGGGCAGAAAAGCAGTGTTCAACAATAATCCGTGCGTGTGTCACGGTGGCACTGGGAAAAAGAAAGAAAACTTGGTTATCTAACACCATTCGTGCGTGTGTCGCGAAGGTAACCCTGTGAGACTCTCCGCCTGTGTGCTCAGGTTAAAGGAGGAGTCTAGAGTACACTCTTTTGAGAGTGCAGTGAGGCCGTGTGAGCGTGAGAGTCCTGTAGCAGACCAGGACAGCAGTCAGACTTAGCATTTCCCGGGTGTGTCGCTAAGTCTTGTACGGTGGGACCGTAGCATGAACTTGTTGCGGATCTTTATATGCAGGGTACACTGCATATATTTAGGGCATAATAATAAAATGAATAAATAATCAAGTAGGTTCACAGTAAATTTATATAACTGTTCATTTATCTGAATTACCTGTTGATGCTTGGAAATGTGCTCATATTCTGTAAATCTGTTATGTTATTAGAACTGCCTTGCCTAGTTCTGCATTTATGTTAATTTCAATTTATAAACCTGATGAGTTATTTATTGATAGCTAAGTGAAATGCTATTCACTGAGCGAGTAGGCTCATACCTCTACTCAAAACATTTTCAGGTTATCATCAGCAGCAGGAGATCAGAAGGATCAATTTATCCTTACGCTTAGTCGATAGAAGGTTCGTAGTTAGTAGTTAGAGGTCTCTTAGTCCCTTCCCCTCGATCTTCGGGACAAGGTGTGAGTGAGAGAGTGAATGTGTGCAGAGATGTAAATTGTCTGTTATGCTTTATTTTATGTCGGATAAATGTAATATGATGTAGACTCTGTTTATCTTGCGAGTCAGTCTAATAAAGATGCTTCCGCAGTTTGTTTAGTTTCATTTTACAGTATAAATCAGATTTTCCTATTAATATCTTTAAAAGGTTTTAAAAAGTGAAGAGTGATTGGCTTATGTGTAAATCCCATCCTGTCGCGTCTTAATCTCGTGGTTTGTGGTTAATGTGAGATTTGGGGCGTGACAATTTTGGTATCAGAGCTTTGGTTTGAGTATATAGTTACTCAAGGTCAGGGGACGATAAGAGACCAATAGGATTAAGGTTTAGGTATCTTTCTTCTATCTGTAATTTTCTAACAGGAAGTGTTCTGTTACATTATTGCAGATAGCAGGAAGAGGATGTGGTCACGAGAATCAAGTAATGAGCTTAAGATAAGTCGTTAAGAATCATTAAGGTCAAAAGATAAGGTTATAAGTAAGGCGAATGATGAATGATGTGTTTTAGCTCTGGAAGGTCTGAGTGTTTAGATACCCTGTCCAGGTGTCTGAATACTTAGATTGACCAGTATCAAGCTACTCTGTCTGTTCTTCTCTGGATGCCCTGGCCAGGTATGCAGCGGAAGGATAGGCTAGAGAGAAAACCCTACAAATCTTAGGATTATGAGATAAGAAATTAATATGGGAACAAGAGATTACATATAGGATGCGATATAACTCTTACTTGATTTTGCTTATTTGATTTAAAGATCACTAGAATTGCTTTTATATGCATGAATTTAGATTTTCAGTTTGTACAATAAGTATGATTCTTTTATATTGTTGTGACATGGAGTGAATTGTTTAATGTTTGTTTTCTTTGTATTAAAGTAGACTCGAGATCATGTATGTATGAGTTTGCCCTAAGTGGATATTCTTTCCACATGTTTTAGATTAATAGGGGTTGATTAATCCCGAGTAGCTCTTGGCTTCAGGACTACAGGTTCGGCCTGGTCCGGCTGGCAGGATGCGTTACTGGGATCTAATGACTCCTATTAACAAGTAAAATAAAAATAGGAGTCTAAATGTTCTCTTATCTTGAAAATTAGGGTTTGAGAAGCATAGACCCTAATTGGCCCAAATTAGGATTTTAATGACATATGAATACAGAATTTGATAAATAGAATGTCTCACTAAATGATTTTTAGTATTTTATGTGTAACTCTAATTTGGCTAAAATTGGGATATGATTTGGATATATAAAATGTGAACAACATTGGAAGATATCAGAATTTTTGAAGAATGTTCTAACCTGTTCATCGGCTGAGTTTCAAACTCGACCAATCACATTTTCTGAATGATATAGCAATGTGGTAATTGAATTTTATCTTTTTATTGGTATATCCAATTGATCTCAAATTTTAACTATGTTTGAGAATCACAAATTTTAGACACTCTATTAATTTGGCGTAATTTTTGGATGACTTTTGATCTCTACAGTAAGGTGTCGGTCGAGTTGCAACTCGACCGAATCTGCTGCAGACTGCTATATAGCAGCGCACTGTTTGATTTTTAATTAATTATTGGTAACTTGAAATGACCTGAAATTTTTACTGTAGGTCTAAAACTTTATTAGGCACAACATATAAAATTTTCAAAATTTTTGGAATTTCTGTTTACAGTTTAATAAACGAATTACAGAAACTATTATAAAACTGAATTTTCAGCTAAATGTGATTAAAGTTGAATGCTGGGTTAATATGTTATTGCCCCAAGCAACTCAATTTGATTTATATAATCGACCACACACACACAATAATGCTATGCTATTAATAAAGGATCAAACCCTAGAATGATTAAAGTTGTAGTAGTTTAAGGGATATAATTAGTAATGTAACCTTGTATACCAGTATCTTTGTTAAATAAGACCTTGAGATTTGTTCTATGAAAAGTAAACTGGTTTTGATAGTGATCTAGGGTTTTGAAGAAGATAACCTGATCGGTACACGAACAACATGAGATGATTTAGAGGAATGAGTAAGACATAAACCTAAAATGTAATAATAAGTAAGTAACATAGAAAGCGGAGTATTATTCGATTATGATCTAAAGATAGTTGATGTAGTTCATGTTTTAAAGACATGGCGTCACTATCTTTATGATGTGACAATAGATTATCAACCTGGTCAAGAAAATGTGGTGACTGATGCTTTTAGCAGAAAGTCAAGTTCAACAGTTAATGCATTCTCTATGGCAGGTTTCAATAGAGACCTATTAGTAGAAATATGAGAGTTGGACTTAGACTTAGGGATGACGGTACAGAGTGATTTGATTAGATGTAAGTTAAGCTTACTTCTTATGATCAGATCAAGAAACTACAATAGGGTGATAGTGAGTTAAACCAGACTATGCATGACATAATAGGAGGAAAAGAGACTACAGTTTAAGTTTTTATGATGATAAGGGTTATATTAACATGACATGTTGTGTGTATCTCAAGATAGTGTAAAATTCTTTAAGGGGAAAAGCTGAAAGAAAAGAATTTTTATAGAAGTGTATGTATTGATGTATGCTATGTCTTCAGGAAGACACTAAGATGTATATGAAATCCAAGAAGTTGAAATGGATGGTCAGATATGCAGAAGGATGCAGTTGAGTATATGGTTAGAAGTAGTGTGTACCAGTAGGTTAAGGCTGAACCCTAGAAATCTATAACTACCTTGTAATCTTTTTCTATGCCTGAATGGGAATGGGGATTTATCACAATGGATTTTGTGGTAAGATTACCCAGGACACCTAGAGGTTGTGACTCAATATGAATAATTGTGGATAGACTAATTTAGTCTGCTCACTTTCTTCATATTAAGTCGACCTGTGATGCCTCGAAACTTGACTAAGATATACATGGATAAAATAATTAGGTTGCTTGATAATCCAGTTCCAATCATGTCATTTTGAGATCCTAAGTTCACATCTAGGTTGTGGAAACAGTTGCATCGTGCTTCGGGCACAAAGTTAAGATTCGATACAACCTTTTCATCCGCAGACGGATGGTTAGTTTGAGAGAACCATTCAGACTCTTGAGAACATGCTGAGAGCATGTGTTTTGCTTTTCAGTGGAAATGGGAAGAACATTTAAGTCTTATAGAGTTTGCTTAATGTGAATGTTGAGTTTAGAAATACACAACTGATAATGGTTCGGTTTGAATAAAAACCCAGACAGCACAGTTTTGGTAAACCATCAGGTGCATGATTTCAAGATAGTAAGATAGCATTAAAATATGTAAATAAACCTAAATACCTGCTTCCTGTTATGTTAATGTGTGTGATCTGACATTTTACATGATTTGGAACTTTTCATTAAGATATCATTAGAAATTCTCAAGTACTATTAAATACTTGTGTGATGATACGTAAATAACTCTTAATTGAGTTATGTGATGCATAAACCAGGAATTTGGTTAATATGCACGTTCTTCGAGAAAATTTAAGTAATTGAACAATAGTACAGATGGTTTGTTATATGCGAAGTAAATAGCTTTTATTGATGTAATAAGATGTTCAATTACATGAATCCGGTATGTATGTGCCAAAATTGATTAAGTTTGGAATATTTATGAATTTTTAATCTGTCTGCATGCATGATATAAACATTACTCGGTAATTACAATGATTTGAAATATATTGTTCTGCCAGTTGTAGAATGATACCGTATTGTGATTTGAATTGAAATCTAACAGATGAGATAATGGGAACCCTAAGAGTAGGGTGTTGCCATGTGGTTAGTGAATGAGGAAACCCTAAGAGTAGGGTGTTGGCATGTGATGAATGAACAAGGCAAATGAAACCCTGAGGATAGGGTGTACGATGAATCAAGTATTTTGATATTAATTTTCATTATGAGATGTGATGATTTTAACAGTTAAATTGCATGATTTTAACTTAGCACCAGATTGACATGTATTCTGTTTATTTAAGAATTTTAGTCTGTTTGCATGAATAGTATAAAAATTTCTTGGTAATTACCATAAAGTGAGATACTGTTATAACGATTCAGGAAAGACAAAGTTTTGTGGGTTGGTCTGGGATCAGATCAGATGTGTTCTAGGTTAAGGGACTTATACAGGTGATTGATCAGAGGATCAAAAGTTCAAGAATTTGTGAGATACCAGTAGTAAGGGTTTTATGAAGGAACCATAACATAGAGGAAGCTACGTAGGAATGCGAGTCAGAGATGAGTAACACGTCTCCTTTCTCTTTTAGGAATTTCGGGACGAAATTCTTATAAGGGAGGGAGATTGTTACGACCCATATCAGAGTTAGTCAATAAATACCTTGAATTACGTAAAACACCTCAGTTAGTGTTAAGCTTTTGTTTAACATCATGAATAATCAAGATAAGACAACATGTGAATCAATAGTCGAGGTTTAATCATCTGAGGCAATTAGTGTTGAGTATCAAATTAAATATCATGGATAATCAAAATAAGTTAATATATGAATCAATAGTTGAGTTTGAATCACCTAAGGCGACTAATGATATCAATGTTGATTAATTAGTTAATTAGGTTGAGTTGAATGTTCAATGATTGCAATTAGTGTTTTGACCTGATGTGACAAGCTAGTTAACATGATTTTATGCCCTGGGATGATAGAGAATTCCGTGCTTAATCCGTCGCAAGAAAAATCACCCGAAACCGACTTCCGAGCTAAAAGATATGGGCATTTGAGTGTTTAGGGACCTAGTTGTAATTTTAGATTTTCGTTGGGCATTTTGCATTTCCGGCCCCTCCGCGAACCGACCCTTTTCTTCTTCTTCTTCCACCCGATAGAACAGGGATAGGCGGCACACAGTGGCTCGTTTTAGCAGAAAGAAGTTAGAGCGTTTGAGTGGGCGATTCTTGCTCTTAGCTTCGCCCTTAGCTGTGCCCTACCCTCGCCCACTCCTCTTCTTCTCTTCTTCCTCGACCTCCACGCTCTAGCAACGCCCAGCCATGCCCCTACCTGCTTCAATCTGCAGGAGAAGCCATGGCCGCCCAACATGAGCAGCAGCAGGCCGCTCGAGCAGTAGTGACCTAGGGCGATTCATGGCCCTTAGCCCCGAACCGGCAACGCCCCTGTCTTCTCCTCCCTTCCTCCTTTCCACCCGCCCTAGCTCTAGCTGCTGCCCTGCAACCTTGGCCGGCGGCCAAGCTGCAGTTGCAGCCGCTGCTCACGGCCAGGAAGGCCACCTTGGGCCGCCCAACAGAAAGGGAAGGCTCCCTTGAGCCCAGACCTCGAGTTCTTGGCGGAATCCGCAGCCCCCTCAGCCTCGAGAAGTACCTAGCTACATCTGTAGCTTGTTTCCTCAACCTGTACGAGAAGAAAGCTGCTGTTGGATTGCAAATGGTATGAATAGGTCCAAACCGGAGTTCGATTGGTACACAATAGAGCAAGGTAAGACCAGCACACAGTTCGGTTTTGAGAATGGGATTAGATTCCGTAGATTAAGTCCAAGATATAGCTTTAGAATCGAGTTCATCTTCATGAGATTTCCGTTTCTGCGCAGGTGCAC
This sequence comes from Alisma plantago-aquatica, assembly GCA_963693085.1. NCBI lineage: Eukaryota > Viridiplantae > Streptophyta > Magnoliopsida > Alismatales > Alismataceae > Alisma > Alisma plantago-aquatica. The sequence goes on from OY856412.1 coordinate 123,201,834, forward strand.
GGCGTGCAACTCAGTTTGCACGGCGTGCAAAGTTACAGATATGCAGAACGAGTTTCTGCCCAGGTGCACGGTGTGCAGCCCAGATGCACGGCGTGCACTCTGCTGTAAAGGGAAGAATTAGGCGTGGTTGTGGACGTTTTTCGGTGTATACGAACACACCGAAGTGGGTGAGTAGTAGTTCATTTAGAAATCAGTACTTAACTCAATTCAAATGCTTGATTGCTTCTGTATCAATTTATATAACTTCTAAACAGTATAGTACATACAATAGTGTATGTTAGATTTATTGGAAATGAATTTCTTATTATGCTTTGAGAAGATGATAAATTTCCTGTAATATAGCTGCAATGTATTTACTGATTTCAAATAGATGTTTAGCAATTGAAACTGGATATATGATATCGATTCGTGTTTAATTACGATAAAGGTTATATATGCGCTTCTTGTGATGTTCAAATTGTGCATTATGTATGGAATGTAATCTTCCTGTTATTTGTTTATTGTTTAATCAAGTATAGACCTAGATGCCCTAACGCCGTAGAACCCCTCGTGAGGTCTGCACCTTGGGGTGAAACGACCTACCTAGCGTGTGTCTAGATGGTCGGTGACTCGTGTTCAACAATAATCCGTGCGTGTGTCACGGTGGCACGAGGGCAGAAAAGCAGTGTTCAACAATAATCCGTGCGTGTGTCACGGTGGCACTGGGAAAAAGAAAGAAAACTTGGTTATCTAACACCATTCGTGCGTGTGTCGCGAAGGTAACCCTGTGAGACTCTCCGCCTGTGTGCTCAGGTTAAAGGAGGAGTCTAGAGTACACTCTTTTGACAGTGCAGTGAGGCCGTGTGAGCCTGAGAGTCCTGTAGCAGACCAGGACAGCATTCAGACTTAGCATTTCCCGGGTGTGTCGCTAAGTCTTGTACGGTGGGACCGTAGCATGAACTTGTTGCGGATCTTTATATGTAGGGTACACTGCATATATTTAGGGCATAATAATAAAATGAATAAATAATCAAGTAGGTTCACAGTAAATTTATATAACTGTTCATTTATCTGAATTACCTGTTGATGCTTGGAAATGTGCTCATATTCTGTAAATCTGTTATGTTATTAGAACTGCCTTGCCTAGTTCTGCATTTATGTTAATTTCAATTTATAAACCTGATGAGTTATTTATTGATAGCTAAGTGAAATGCTATTCACTGAGCGAGTAGGCTCATACCTCTACTCAAAACATTTTCAGGTTATCATCAGCAGCAGGAGATCAGAAGGATCAATTTATCCTTACGCTTAGTCGATAGAAGGTTCGTAGTTAGTAGTTAGAGGTCTCTTAGTCCCTTCCCCTCGATCTTCGGGACAAGGTGTGAGTGAGAGAGTGAATGTGTGCAGAGATGTAAATTGTCTGTTATGCTTTATTTTATGTCGGATAAATGTAATATGATGTAGACTCTGTTTATCTTGCGAGTCAGTCTAATAAAGATGCTTCCGCAGTTTGTTTAGTTTCATTTTACAGTATAAATCGGATTTTCCTATTAATATCTTTAAAAGGTTTTAAAAAGTGAAGAGTGATTGGCTTATGTGTAAATCCCATCCTGTCGCGTCTTAATCTCGTGGTTTGTGGTTAATGTGAGATTTGGGGCGTGACAATGTCATTCATAGTTGTATGTACTTGATTGAAGGGATGATATGACCTGATCAAGTTGAGAAAATGTTAGCATGAATTGATAACATGAATATGATTCATGTGGTGATTGAGGGTATGATCCTTAAGAAGAGAGATCATGAAACCCTAATCTTGTATATAAACCCTAATTAACCGGGATATTGAAGTTTTAACTCTAATTGAGGGCAATTCTAAGTGTAACCCTAACCCAGGGTGAGGATGTAACCCTAATCCAGGGTAGTGATGTGTGAAACTCCAATTTAGGGAAATGAGATGTAAAACCCTAATTGGGTTAAATAGTGAATCTCTAATTATGGATAATTGAATGAAATCCTAATGAAGATGAATAGTAAACCCAAATTGTGGATAACTATGGTGGAAACCCTAGTTGAGGGTGATTCCATGTTAAACCCTAGTTGAGGGTGATTCCATGTGAAACCCTGACTAAGAATTAACACCACATGATGACCTAATACTATGTTGTGATGAGAGGCCCTAAGAAGGGTGAAGGAATATGAGACTCTAATGTGAAGTCATAATACATAAAGCCCTAATTCTGGGCAATATGACAATGAATCATAATCCTAATTTTAAGTAAGGGTGTAAGGAAACCCTAATGATGAGATAGAAGGAATGACCTTATAAAGGTGAAATATTTCATGTGGTTGACTATAAACAACCTTATTGTAAGCAATGTCTTTAACATTAGACAAGTCCATATCATTAAGGATAGTTGGACAATTCTAATGTGTGGCCTATGCATTATATGCTAAAGGTGAGTGTTTAGTGATGAAATGTATTAAGAGGGGAAATACCTTAATACAAGATAAGTTGGTTAACTCAAGAGAGTCTGAAATGATGAGAAAGTGATACATCAAGATGTGATAGTCATCGCATCCAGTACTTTAGGGTTTATATACCTTGATACACTTCAAATCCAATATAATTGGGTAAGAAACATATGAAGTGTGTTATGCAACTATTACAATGAAATGTAATGAGTTGTTGCACTTTGATGAGTGTTAATTAATATACCTTGAGAATGGGGTTAAGCCCAAAAGATGAGTATGATATATCATACCATGACAAGGATGAGAAATGAATTCATACCTTGAATTGTTGATCATTAATTATATATGAATGAATGGTGATCATACGCAAATACTTATGATATCTTTGAATACTCCTAGAAGTGTGGAGCAATATATTAGGGTTGAACTAATAATGTGAGTATGAAACCCTAATTAATGTAAGGTGGAGAAACCCTAACCCTAATTTTGGGTAAAGGGAATGAAAAAGTCCTATTTGATAGATAACCCTAATCCTGATAAATGATGGTGGTGTTATTATTGTTTCATATGATGTGATAAATGATTTGCATGACTATTATCATGTCTATTAATCATGCAGACATCATGAGGTGATGAACATAGCCAAATTTGAGCTATGACATTCATATAATAAATATGTTGAATGGCCCTATGTGCCTAATGTTGTTGTTGCTTAGTAAAAGTAACAAAATGTGTATGAACCTCATGAGTTCCATGAATAAGTTGTTTCCTAGTGAAAGGTGACAAGATATTTTATAGGCCTTGTGAGCCATGTGATATGATTGTATAACAAGTATCATGAATACCTTGGTCTGAGGACCCAGAGGTAATAGTTACCTATTAAGTGGTAACAATGTTCAGTGTTGAGTTGAGGGTTTATAATACCTAGATTTGATAAGCATGATAATGATGTGGTTGAGGGATGTGAAATCCCAGTAGTGAAATGAGGGACTGAGATCCCAATGCTTCATAAAGAATGAGAAGTGAATGAGGAAGATAGTACATGTTCCTTTGTAGCAATTGTCTTAATAAGTTATGTTTGAGAACTTGACTGATGCTCAAAGAATATGTTGTAACGTACTTAAATAACCAAGTGAAATCATATCATGTAGAGCCCTGACCATAGATCCATCATCATCAGCAAATTGGTGATGGTGAAACGGGTTGCTCCGCGGCAAAAACCCGGAGGGCATACTTTTGAGTATGTGGGGGTTATGGGTGTAAATATCCTTACGCCCTAATGGAGGAGTTGATGTGAGATAAACATTAAATCTCTCAATCCTTCATTACTTAAACTTGGATGGATGTATCATGAATCCCCCGATGATTGTAACAGATGTTGTACACATCTCCCAATAATGTTAATGCCGGATCGATGGAGATAAACATGAAATCTCACGATCGCGAAGAGAGTGCAGCACGCCACTGTAACTCTGATAGCAAAGTTGCCAGTATACCCTGGAAAGCTATATTTAGCAGAGACATAAGATATCTTACATGGAATCTCACGCTGACTGAGATATGGGAGGTCTTGGTAGCCGGCTCTACCTTTGACCTTGTATGGTACCGATTTCGACTTTGTAGTGGTCGGTTGGAGCATGAGCGGTATACCTCATCTCCTCAGGGCATAAGTGTGATTGTAAAATGTAATCAGCCGTATAGCATGTTTGCTTAAAGATTGAATATGGAAATTCATTGGCTGATATTATATTTCTTTTATGCAATACTAGTTGATAAATGTTATTCATATCTCTTTACATTCAATGCAAGTAGATATGTGAAATATGAATCTACCATGAGTAGATACAATGCTCTCCTTAGGAAAGGAAATTACTTTTCTCTGTTCCTTCAATGATTAATACTGCTAATATTATATAAGAACTCCTATTCAGTTTTATTTATAATAAACTGCTATAACAATGTTTTGGTGGAGGGTTATATCTCCCGCTGGGACAATTTACAATTGTCTCACCCCCGTGGGATCCAATGTTTTTTAGGCAAACGCAGAAGAAGAAGCAGAAAACCTTTAGCAGAGAAAGAACAACAGCAACAGTATCGGGAATAGCAGTGATAACTCAGGTGGAGGCACTGGCTGCCAAGTATTGTATAGTTAGAAAGTCCTATGTGTTGTCTCTGTACTCTCAGGTCCTCGGAATTTTTAGTTAGTGTTTTAATGAATTGATCTGATATTTTGGCTTGATGCCTCGAAGTTATATGCTGCCTATATATTATGTCTTGAGACAGCTGTTGTTGTAAATCTCGAGAAGAGATAGTGCAAGACATGTACTTTGAAACAGAATGTAAATGTTAAACTTTGGTTCTTGAAGAAAAAGATTTCCTATGTGTGGATCTCTTTGCAAAAAGTTTTAATTTTTAGTGATTTTCAGTAATCTGCTGCAAATGATTCGCTTCCGCTTAAGTTAATCTTGTTTTTGTGAGTTGGATGCCACATTAGGTATGCAAGTTAAGGAAAAAACTTGAGAAAGTATGAAACAAGATACAAGCATAGCATATAGTGAATACCACTTTATGAAAAAATCTAGAACTACATGTATAATAACTACTAGTAGATGATATCACAAGTTAGGGCTACTAGTAGGATCTAGATCATAGCAAAAGATGCACAAGATAAAGCAAGTTATGAGTAGATGTAGATATATATCCAAACAAAGAGATAAGCAATTTCATAAGCAAGTAAGGATATAACTCACTAACAAATATGCATCATTACCAAAGCATGACTACCAGTAAGAACCTCAAGGTTGTATCAAAACAAGATATACATCTAGATAGATATAGCAAGTTAGAGTACAATGGAAACAATTTAAGACACAACCAAGAGATCCAAAGACATCGTCATGAAAACCTGTAAAAGTACTCAAAACAAGTAGTTTCAAGATATAGGGATACCACTAGTGGAATAACAAATTATATAAATTATAGAGATAGAGTTGTAAGCAAGATAGGCAATTTAAAGCATGGCAATATGCATATAAGGATACCAAGGGAGTGCCAAAGAATAAGGCTATTGGTTGAGAAAATCTAGTTGAGAGGGAAATTCTCATCTAAAAATCCAATTGTATATTATGTGCACAGTGTTGTCGGTCGAGTTTTGTGCATTGATAACTCAACCGGTGATAGTTGTTGGCAACACCCATTGGTGCTGGTCAGTTGAGTTTCTATCAGGACAAACTCGACCGATCAAGCTACTGTCAACAAGCATATATACATACAAAACATATCTAGAGGCATGATAGAAATATAAGCCATATCCAAACATGTCTAAGCAAGTTAGTAATGCACTATGAAAGCATTAGAAACAATATTTGAGCAAGAAAGTGAGGAGAATCACAAAATATCACTTTTGACTCAAAAACCATATGTATAGTGCACGCTAACTTGAAAAAAAACACAATGATTGGATATTACCAAGCATAACATTACCTATGTGCTTACCATTTATTTTACACTTGTTGTCACCCCATAAACATCTCGCGTTTCTTCTTTCATGTGGATTGAGAAGTCAATTTGTAAATTCATAGCTCATGTCAATCCATTAGCAAGATACCTACAAGAAGAAAGATGAAATGGTCCCCAATCATATTTTTGGGTCTAGAAGGGTTAGCTTAGCAACCCAAGTCCTATTGCTCGTGGTTGCTTTCCTAAAAGGACGATAAGTTGAATAATGACCAAAATCATTACAATAATTGCATGTGCCCATAGCCTTGGAACTAGAGGATTCTTCATGGAATATTGGAGGTCCTTTACCTTTGTTGTTCCTTTGGCTACCATCATACCCTAAACCATGTCTACCGAATTGTTGAGTAGTATGGCTTAGGATATCATTAAGATTCTTTTTACCAACTAAAATCTTTTCAAAGAAGATCTCAAACTATGGTTATCATGCATAAGAGGAGAAACAGTAGAATACAAATGATTGATATTATCTCTAGCATGCAAAAGATGATTTTCTAAGCAAAGAGCTTTAGATAAATAAGAATCTCTATCAATATGAAGAGGAGCAACATTATTCTCTCTACTAGTAGAACTAGAACAAGATTCAAGCACATTGATTTTAGCAAGCAAGGGGACATTTTTTGCTTCAATCAAAGAAATCTTAGAAAGATAAACACCATTTTCAGATTCAAATCCTTGCAAAACAAAATCTTTGTCCTTGTTTTCAGATCTAAGAGCATCAATATCATGCATGAGGGAATCAGCAATTAAGGTATGCTCTTCATTAGAACTATTCGTAAGAGGTTGAGTTTCTAGAAATGTAATCTTATCAAGCAAGCTAGCATATTCAATTTAAGAGCATCTTCTTGACTAAGACAAGCATTTTTTATCATCAAGCAGGCAAGTATTGGCATGCTCAAGATCATCTAATTCTACATGCATATTGTCAACAATTCTATCAAGCTTTTTCCTTTTCTTTTTAGAAGACTTAAGAGAGGCACAAGTAGCATCTAAAGTTTATTTATCTAAAGAGTTTAGATTTACCTCATTTGAGTCTTCACTTGTTAATTCCATAAGAGAAAAATGGCATTCTCCTTCATCACTAGAGCTTGGACCAGATCCTACACTTTATTCTTCACTTGAGCTTGATTTGGAGGAGTCACTTGAGCTCTTGTGCCATTTCTCCTTCTTCTTGTACTTCTCTTCTCTTTCCTTGTGATGATGAGTCTTCTTGCCTTGTAGACGATCTTCTTGAAGTGACCCTTCTTTCCACATTTGAGGCACCAGATGGAGGAAGAATTCTTGCCTTTGTAGAATTTACCCTTGGATTACATGGCATCTTCTTCAACATGATAGGATGGAGAGGTGTGTCCCATAATAGCTTCAATTTGAGCCTTGATTTTAGCCTTCTTCATTCTCTTTAGCTCTTTCTCCTCTTATCTTTCAACTTCTTCTATTTTGTCAAGTGTGACTTCATGGGATTCTAGATTTCCAATGATCTCTTTAATGGGTATATCATCAAGAGACCTTACTCTTTCAATGGAAGTCACCTTGGGTTCCCATCTCTTGGGGAGAGTTCTAAGGATCATAGAGTTGATCTCTCCTCAACTCACAAGATGACCTAGGATGGCAAGGCCATTTACAATTGTGTTGTGTACAGAGGTGAGATCACCTCCTTACTAAAATTTAAAGGAAAACATCCACTTTTTCCAAGAAAAATAGACAAGGTGGAATGCATGTATAATAATCCAAGTAAATAAGCATGTTTCATATACATATAAAATGTTAATAGCAGTGGAAAGAAACTAAGTCATTACATTGATTTTTGAACTCTTGTTCACTACATGAGTTTCTTTGAAAAGGAAAAACTTAAAAGAAACTATAGGATCTAGAAATAAGCAACCTAGTCATCCTTGATTGCAAAACTTGAATCTACTACTCCTGAACTTGGTCAGCTTGGCCTTATTCAACACCTTGATCTAACCCTGGGTGGTAGGGAAAATACCCAGCAAAAGGGAAAGAAAACAAGGTATGTGTTAGAGAAAATGAACAAGGACAAAAGATAAGAAAACTATATGAAAATAAAGGCTAAAATTTCTTCATAAGATGAAGATGATCAAAGGTATGAGGCATAAGAAAATAGATGCTTGCCATAACAAAAATAGTAAAAAGGTTGCATGCATGATTAATATTGACTACCTAAACTATGTAGGGTTGAGGCACCTACCTAACCTCAACCAATAGGTGAGGGAGAGTAACACATTCCAATCACCTACAATTATTCTATGTTGGGGAGAGTAACACATTCCTCAGGGTGAATTTACACATGGCCTATCTATGGGTGGTTATACAAAAGTACCATTACACTAGTTCAATAGTCTAATAAAATCAACATGCTAAGAACTATGTCAAGTATAAACATCAAGTAAATAAATATATTGCAGTGGGGTACAAGACCCAAGAAATAAATAATAAAATTGATTTTGAGGCAATTATAGCAAAGGAACTATCAAAAGAGAAATTAGGGTTTCATAAAAGCCTCATTAGGGAAACTAGGTTAGGGTTTGCAATTATTCCCAACTTAGGTGTAAGGAAAGCACATACCTCTCTTAATGAGATCCAACTACTTCTTCTTCCCTACTTTAATCGATTCCAAAGCCCACTTTCCTACTTCCAATGTATAACTATGAATTAGGGTTTACACATGTATAAAGGTAAGGAAACCCTAACTTTTGAACTTTTTGAACAAAACCTCAATTCTAACTCTAAAATTATCATCATTGATCTTATTAGGTTTTCCTGATTAAGAAAACATATATTTTTGTCTATTTTGGAGTTATGAGGTTAAAAGTGCATTTTTGGTGATTTTTATCTATTAAATTCATTTTTAGAAAACACCTTTCAATAAATATCAAAACCAGGTTTCAAAAACATTTTTATTAAAAAACTTACTTTTTATTTCAACACATATTTTCTTTTAATTTTTGGATAATGGAGTAAAAATTTATGATTTTTCCTATTCTAGCCAATCAGGAAATGACACGTCATCAAAGCCATTGCAGAGAGGTGAGTAGAGTGCAAAGAGTGGGCCCACTTTTCTGACTTGGCCCAAGCAGAGCCAGCCAAATTCGGGGGTCAAAGGCACGACTTTGACTTGCTCAGAGAAAAACAAATAGGGCGAAAAGATGATACTGCCCTCAAGCGGAAAACGAAGAGAAAAAGAAATGAGATGGGAAATAGAGAGAATACACACATGGGATTCATCCCCTCCATCGTGCCACAGCACTACTACATTTTTGGCCTGTAACGTCGTTGCCCATAACGTCGTTTTTACTAAAATAACTGACCTAATAGACTATTGCATCAGCTTTATCAAAAAAACCGACCTTACAGGTTTCCCGCGGCAAAAATTTGTGTGAATTTGGCTTCGCGCCTCGATCTATAGGGTCGGTTATTTCAAATAACCGATGTTATAGGGTCAACAAAAAAACACGGGCACCACTTTGGAACTCTAGCGTCAGTTTTTTCAAATAACCGACCCTATAGACCCTGACCTCTATGGTCGGTTTTTTCAAATAACCGACCTTATAGATGGTATCAAAAATTTTGGGCACCGCTTAGTCTGTAGGGTCAGTTTTTTCAAATAACTGACTCTATAGACCCTGACCTCTAGGGTCAGTTTTTTCAAATAACCGACCTTAGAGATGATCTCAAAAAATTCGGGCACCACTTAGTCTCTATAGCATCGGTTTTTGAGATAACCAACCCTAGAGGTCGGGCTGATATTAGACCAAAGTCGAGTTGTGTTTCATTTCATTTTGTTCGTCTCCCCATTCCTGCTCCCGCGCCCTAAGAGAAGCAAATCGCCGCCGCTTCCAAGGTCACCTTTCCAACCATCTCCACACCCAAAGAGAGGCAAATCGACACCCCTTCTTGGACGACGACGCCCATCCGCCGTTTTCTTCTTTGGACGGTGTCGACGCCTCCAGATCGACCACCATCTCCGATGCCATGCACTTTGGAGACAACGCCCATCCGCTTTCTTCCTTGAATGGTGACGATGCCTACAACGTTACAAGGGTCGCGCACCTTCTTTCTCTAGTTCTTCTCCTGCACAAGCGCCCCCACCGTCCGGTTCTTCTCAAGGTAGCACGGTTGTCTCTTCCGTCTCACTCCGCCATTTTCTTTTTACTGTCATGCAACTGACTAGGTAGCACGGCCGTGCTGGCTGAGTTGTAGAAACTTCAAAACTTGTCAATTTTGCATTTGTGTTGTTGCAGGTGATATTGACTTATTGTTGACTTGCATATATTTCTTCTTCATCCTACAAGTGAGGTATAATATTCTCACTCTCTCAATGTGCCATTTTTACTAGTAAATCAACCAATAATAAAAATATGCATTCTTTCATATCTACATTTTTTTATCAATCACATATGTAATCACTATATACATTCCAGCATGGTCATGAAGTTTGAATACAAATAGGGGATCGGTCAGTACAAATTTGCATCTAGAATCTTTTGGAAAAGATTTTGTGAAGTTTGATTAAAAAATGACCGAGAAATCATCAGATTAAATCCTTGCTAAATAACTCCCTATCTCCTGATCAATGTGAGCTGGGTGATGATACACAAGCCATTGGATCGCAGATCTAATGGTCAAAATCATGTGGGTCAAAGGTCAATGCGTGACATAATATATTGAATTCCCAATCATATTAGTATATAGTGTATTTGTGCATTAATTTCCTTTTTCTCTCTCCTTGTTTGAATAGGAAAACATGCTCCAAATTAAATGAAAATTGACACCAAGCCTATTTTTGATATGAGGAATCTGAATATGTAGTTAGTTTTTCCTTTTGAGAAACTTTAATGTGTTAAATAAATCAAAACTTATTTTCTCTTTCCTCTTTCATTAATGGTTATGAGATTCTCCAAGTTTGATAAAACTTCATCCACAAGTCGCATTAAGTACCTTGGATATGAATTTGCCATCAATTTTACATGTTGGAGTTATTTGTTCATTTATTTAATATTTTGAAGGTTCTACACACTCTCTCTCTTGATTTCATCTTTTCATCAAATATTCTCCAAATTCAGTAAAAATTCACCCAAAGGCATATTTTAATGTGTACATCTTGAATTTAGCATCAATTGTTACTTTTGGAGTCATTAAAGATTTATTTTGTATTTTCAAGTTACCTCCTATTTTCCCTTTCAATTAATAAAATTATAATTACCAATTTTCCAAAAATTGTGAAACTTATCACCCAAGCAAACTTGTACTCAAAGGAAACGAATTTGGATCTAGAATTATCTTTTGAGTTCCATTTTTATTATTTTTAGGCAGTTTGCTCTTATTTTTACTTAATGGGAAAATTAATTCATTTAATGTCATGTTATCTCAATTTTAGGATTTTCTTTTCTTTTTCCCACACAAAAGGGCATAGAAACTTTTAGATCGATTTTTATTTTATCCTTTTCCCTCTTAAGTGGAAATTTTGCAAATTAAACCCATTAGTAAATTTTGCTAAGGTATTTGTGCTTAATTCCTTATAAAGTAAAATGTTGGGAACAAATATACACCCAACCTTTATAATTTCCACTAACTCAACATCAACGACAAAAAAGGAAAGAAAATATTAGAAAAAGGCTAAACTAAGATTATACATGGATTTTAGTTCGTTACATGCTAAGTCTTGAGTACATGTTGGTTGTCTCCTCCCCCTTTCCCATCCTAAAGTTCTCAAGCATTCCTTTGAGCATGTAGACTTTGCTTTCCTTCACTTGAGTTGTCCTCTCATAAGTGATGCATACCTTTCTCCATACCTCATAGGTCGTCTCACAAGAGGGAATCTGGTTGAACTCGGTGGGGTTCCAGGTAGCATAGATGATGTTGATTGCTCTTGAATTCAAGGTGGATTTCTTCATGGTAGTTCATCCCATTCTTCTATCTTGGTCTCCAGTATCTTGTGTGGATGGTCCACCATTTGCCATAGCTCAAGACTTGATCCTTGGATGTAGAATTGTAGCCTTCTTTTCTAATAGAGAAAATTGCTCCCATCAAAGATTGGAAGGTTGATCAAGTATATCCCTCCTTGGTAGTCACCCATCTTCTCCTACTTGTTGAAGTCTGTTTGGAGAAGACCTGCTCTGATACCAATTGTTGGATCCTAGGATGGGTGATTGGATGCTCTAGAGAGGGGTGAATAGAGTTGAATGTGCTTAAACAAAATTCATTAGACCTTCAAGTTGTATCACAAGATAAGGTTGCTAAATAGGAAATTTGAGTGAGACTAAAACATACATAGCAAGGGAGAGAGATATTGAACAAGCATCAAGTGACAAGCTATGTAGAGTGGTTCTACACTCCAAACTAGGAGTATGTCACTCCACTACCTAGAGAGGTCAACCTCTAGGATTTCTAAGTGTGTCTTCCTCTATATATTCACTTATAAGAGTTACAACACATGACCCACCGAAGGACTTACCTATACAATACAAAGAGTCTTCAACTTTACCAAGGACTTACCCACTTTGCAACGAGTCTTTAGCCTTCTCCAAGGACTTACTCACTCTTGCACAAGTCTTCATCCTTCTAGGAATTACCCAATCTTCTTGGATCTTAAACCTATGACTTCACCTTCACATGGAGAAGCTTCCACCAAGGACTTACCCATTTGATCAAGGAGTCTTCTTCCTTCACCAATGTCTTACCCACTCTTTCTCTAAGTCTTCAGCCTTGTTATTCACCAATGGAATTCTTCCCTTGTTCTTCTTCACCTCTCTTAGCCAAGAGAGAGAACCTTCATCTTCATGGTTGAATTGAGAGAAAGGGAGGTGGTGGAAGTGAGAGTCTCACAAGATATACATGTAGGACAAGATCTCTTACAAATCTCCTACTCATTCTAATGGATGTAGCAAGTGATTAAGTTTAGAGAGAGAGGAGGCTTTAGGATGCACTCAACTATAGAAATGAACCTCATATAGAGTTTTGCATTGAATGCTCAACATTAGAATGAATCCCAAGGGGTCCTATTTATAGTTGGGGATGCCTCTTAGCCTTTATGAACACTTAAGAATGAAAACTAGATGTTTTGTGGTTGGCAACATATATATTTCCTATTGTTGCAACTCCACAACGGCTAGAAACACTTTTCTTTACTTTTCATACAGTGCTAGTGGTCGAGTTTCTATAAAGGTAACTCGATCGATCCCACTATGAGACAAGACCAATTCAAGCCATTGGTCAAGATCGTCCTGGGGTAACTCAACCGATCAACATAAACCAGTTTTGGTCTGCAGAGGGATTGGTCAAGTTTTGTGAAACAGAAACTCAATTGATCAAAAGTCATTTTCAACATCCAATCAGGATAGGTCGAGTTTGCAACTCGACCGATGAATAACCTGATGTGAATTTTGGAAATTGACTTTTGAGTACTTAAATATTCGATCCAAGTGCTCTTAATTTTTTCTAAGCTTAATTATAAGTCATACAATCATTACAAGTGATTTACAACATGATTCTAATGGATTTACATCATATTCTAAAAACATGCACTTGTATTGACTTTGACTTATCTTTTCTCCAATTTGAGATGCGCAAGTTAGGACATTTAGAGTGTGTCTATACCTAATCAGAAATCACTCAATGTACAAGCATTAGACACAAATAAGTGAAATGATTAGTCATCATCAAAACAAGGATTTGGTCAATTTTGACCTATACTCAACACGCTTGTCAATCAAGTTTTTCATGTATGTTTCTTATGGATAGTATCTAGGACTTAATATTATATTTATGGGATTTTATATAAACACACACATATATATATATATCCAATCACCACATATTTATAGTATGTATCATATGCATACTATAGCCACAACGAATCATGCAATAATAAACACAAGCAATTGTTATGGCCATCCTGATGTAGTTCCTTAGAGTCATAAGGAATTACTACCACCTAAGGTCCACATCATTGTAGCAACTTGTTGTTGATGACGATATGTACTGAATTAGTCTGGGATGATCAGTTCAACCCTTGAGCCAGTCGGCTAGCCTCCTGGTCAGTCGGTTGGTTGCTCGAACCTGTCATCTGGCCTCCGGTCATGGCGATGTCTGGACTCCTCCAACTGATTGGCTGGGCAACTAGTCGGTCAATTTTCTCCTCATGTCATCGCCTCCTTGGTCCTCCAGCTGATCGGTTTGTCTCCTGAACCAGTTGGTTCTCCTGATGATTCTGTCAGTTCTCCTGATGAGCCGGTCAGCTGGCTAGGTGCAAAAAGCCTAGAATTAAAAGCTATCCTAATATTACATTGTAAAGTGAAACCTCGAGTCACATTTTAAGGGAGCATAGGAAGGAAAAAATTAATACTTTTACATATGGAAAAGAAGAGAGAGGCTCAGTATGCAAATTGAGATATAAAAGAAAACAACAACCATCCACCATATATGCCATAACCATGCTAGCAATCACCAAAAAATGATTTTAAGGCAAGACGTGTGTGTGTATATATATATGTATATATATATATATATATATATATATATATATATATATATAGGGAGTGCTTGTGGTGTTTAATAGGATATACACATTAGCAATATTAATTATTTGCATCGTATGAAATAAATAAATGATGAAACCAAAATCTGATCATATCGATTAAATCCCAAAACATAATAAATTGATGTGGCTCTGATACCACTGTAATGAAATATGGCATCATATAAGGTAGCGGAAACAAAATTTTATTAGCCATAATCCTTAAGGAAAGTAGATTGCATCAACAACTATGAGATGGGAATGATGGTTTTGAGGTTATATCTGATCCTGGAACAAGTCTAGCGACAATCCCCTCGTTGTACTGTGCAACTTTTTTCAAGTTGCATTTGGACGTCTGTCATTGTCGACCTCCTGGTCTGACACCATGAACGATAATTGACTTCATCCTCCTAGAGGCAAACAATGGCTTCCTCGCATCTAGAGTAGTCTACGCGGACAACTAGGAACTCCTATGGTTCTCGTCAAATGGACAAGAAGGAGTTGTCCCTTCTGGTCAATGTGCTAGTACCGACTTTCTCTTCCAATTGTCTTTCCCTTGTCGTTCCTCCCTTTGATGGATAGAACTTGATTGGCCTCTCTTAGTTACTACAATCAAAGAAGACAACAATTGTTAGAGCAATTGATGTGTCTAGCAAGCCCCCAATATCCCTCTATTTGTAGTAGGGCCATGGTCAGGTTCCCAATCCATCTAGGAATCAAAGAGATGACTTTTCATGAATTTTCTGGAACCTGTGAATGGCGAACTGATCGGTTCACTCACCAACGAGTCGATTCATGCATGAATCGATCAGTTCAGGAATGTTTCATGTTCTGAATTATGTTGGTATTTGATGCACGATTAATGCAGATCATGACATCAACATCAATCTTTGATCCAATCAAATTGACCATTGAACTGGGTGGTTCATCATATGAACCAGTAATTTGGGACCATGAGCATGATGATTCACTAAGTGATCCAGTTGGTTCATTCCATGGTTCAAGTATTATTCAACCAATATTTTTTGCAAATGAACTGACACTTCAACCAATTGGTTCAACACTTGAATCAGTCGGTTCAGAGTCCAGTCAGTTAATTCTCAACCAGTATTGTTGAAATTGAATACCTAAACACATTTAGTAATCAAGTTAAACATCATTTATGAATAAAATCCTATTCCAAGTGCATCTTATGTGTGTAACCTTATAGGTCCCAAGTTACATTTGTATTGAATGTCCATAACCAATTTATGACATCATGACAATGATTGGTATCTTGTAAGACATCATTACTACCCAAGTAATTGGAGAGTTAGAGAACAAATTCAACCTACAATCCATGATTGATGTTATAGTGTTGTATAATTCCTTTGTCTCTGTTATCCAGATGAACTTGAGGCATGGAATCGTCATCCTCTTCAATGTTCAATCCATGTTCCTAGAACCAGAGCAGACTGTCTGAGATATATGTGAACTCAACATCATATATTGATTCACACGTGCATGGCCATGCTTTTCTCAGTATCGCTTATCAAGTGACCAAGATATAAAACTCATGTAGGAGGGACAAATCCCATCTACATTACTCACAGTCATCCCCATGTGTCATAGTGTACCTGAGCACCACCTTTATGGCAACTCTTATTCAGGATCATAGTGGATGACGTCAAAGTACATCGAATGACATGTGATGAGTGCAGTGATTTTAGGTCTAAGAACAACAATCACCAACATCACTTTGAGAGATGATTTTGTCTACCATTGAATGGTTCCATGCATCACTCTCAAGGTGGATCTGTTCGATACACCGTTCTCTAACAAGTATTTATGTGTTTGGTTTGATATCACATATCATGACTTAACAAGATCATGTCATCAACCAACACACACTCTAGTCTTATGTATTATTGTTGTCTATTAGCTTTCCACAATCACAACTTACTAGG
Source organism: Alisma plantago-aquatica (assembly GCA_963693085.1). NCBI lineage: Eukaryota > Viridiplantae > Streptophyta > Magnoliopsida > Alismatales > Alismataceae > Alisma > Alisma plantago-aquatica. The sequence continues at coordinate 123,218,280 of OY856412.1, forward strand.
GGCATAACAAGAATGTATATACTCGTAACATCCATATGATCTCATTGTTCAGGTCCTCAGTCCGGAGACATACGTCATTGAGTAATATCATTCTTTAGACATTTATATTGTTACATCAATAACTCATAAATGAATAAAATAGAATAAATTGGAAAATTGTCTTTATTATTAATCAAATAAATAATTTACAAGTTATGTCATTACAATCATCACATGATTGGCTCTCTGGGCATACATACCAACATCTTCGGAAAATCATAGGAAAAATGTCCTCAAGAGCAAAATTGAGAAAGTTCAAAAATAAATCATGGAAAATGATTAGTCTAAAGCTTTGGACTGCCAAGAGACCAGTCTTCAAATTGAGATGGAGGATCTACTAAACCAAGAGGAAATATTCTGGGCTCAAAAATTAAGAATTGATTGGAAGCAAATGGGGGATCAGAACTCTTCGTTCTTCCATGCCATGGATATGGTAAGTAGAAGAAATAGAATCCACTCATTATAAATAAATGATGGAAGTTTATGTGAGGAACCCAAGGAAGTCTTAAATCTGGTCATCCAATCACTTTTCTAATGTTTTCATAGATAACGAACATTTTCCATATTGTACGTTCCCTATTTATGGCGGGTTTTACAAGCTAAATGATAATGAAAGGAATCTACTTGAAAGCCACCCTACTTCAAAAGAGGTAAAGGATGTTGTCTTCAATATGCGAAAACTTAAGGCCCCTAGTCCTGATGGAATCCTAGCCTATTTCTTCCAATCTGAATGGGACACAGTTGGACAATCGATTATTAAGTATGTCCAGGTTTTTTTTCTAAGAGAGATATTAGCAAGCATATGTCCAAAGCTTCTATTGTTGTTATTCCTAAGATTGAGAATCTTATCCATTGTAATCACCTCCGCCCCATCAGTCTATGTAATGTGGCTTGTAAAATAGTCACTAAGATCATTGCTAACAAGATTATTGATATCCTGCCTCGTTTGGTGAATGAATCTCAATATGCATTCATTCATGAATGCATCTCTGACAACATAATCATAGTCCAAGAAGTGGTGGATACTTGAGGAGAAAGAAGCAAGGAAAGGGCCTCATGGCTATTAAGTGGACTTGGAGAAGGCATATGATAAGTTAAGTGGGACTTCATTGAGGATATACTACAAGATATAGGTATCCCCCAAGGGTTGATAACAATGGGTACTTTCCAAATACTTTGGAATGATAATATGTCTAGGGAAATTCAACCTAATAGGGGGATTAGAGAAGGGGTCCTCTATCACCTTAAATTTTCATTTTCTGCAAGAAGAGATTATCCCAATTCATCCAGTCCTTTTTTGATGCCAAGAAATGGAAGCCTATCATCCTATCTCGAGGAGGTCCACCTCTCACACATTTATTCTTTTTCGATGACCTTATGTTGTTTTCTAAAGCTTCAGAGACACAAATGGACTATGTAAAAGAGTGTTTTATGATATTTGGAAAGAGCTCGAGACAGATCATTTCTCAATCCAAGTCGATATTTTTCTTTTCTGCCAATGTTTCTGACAACAAGGGAAATAGTATAGCTAACATAGCAGGTATCCATATCATTAATAATTTGGGTAAACACTTGGGGTGGCCATCATCCATGGGAGAGTATCCAAGACCATTTATGAGTACGTCATTGAGAAACTTCAAAAGAAACTCAACAATTGGAAGATTCATAACCTCTCTCTTGTTGATGGGTTCATCTTAGCCAAAAAGGCTTTATCTACCATTCCTTATTATGTTATGCAAACAACCAAACTACCTGAGAGTATATGTAACTCTATTGATAGAATTGTTAGGAATTTTATATGGGGTAAGAATGAGAGCAATAAGGGAATCCATCTTATTTCTTGGGACACCCTTTGTCTACCTAAAGATAAAGGAGGTTTGGGTTTCAAATCTTCTACTGACATGAATAAAGCCTTCATCATGAAGCTCGGCTGAAGATTTCTTATTGAGAAAAATAGCCTCTGGGTCAAAATTCTCATGGGAAAATATATGAAGAATAACATGAGTTGGAAGTACTATGCCATGAATGGTGGCTCTCCCTTGTGGCGGGCCATGTGTAAGGTGACCCTCCCTTTTTAGTGGCATCTGTTGGAATATAGGTAAGAGGAATCATGTTCCTTTTTGGTATGATCCTTGGGTGGGCGAGGGACAAATCCTAGCTGATATAAGTAGTAGAAAAATCCATGTGGCTAAGAGAGGACTTCTAGTGAAGGATTATGTGTCTAATGAAGGAAGATGGTTGTGGTTAGAGATAAGTGAACACCTCCCTAGCTCGGCCCTGCTTAAGATTGATGCTATTAGTGTGGCAACACATCCCACTATCACACAAACAGTGAGGTGTTACGTGAAAACGTGCGGAAATCACCATAACCACAGATTACCAAAAACACGAGTTAATTAAAACTGATTGCGGAAACTGATAAACTAAGAAACTATTACATTCCAGTCCACAGCCTGCAAGAAAACAGGTTATATACATTCATACAAGCCATGATACATGTCCACAGCTTAGAGCAACAGCTGCCCTGTCATAACATGAGTTCATCACCTGTTCATACATATAGAGGCCCACATCCGGCCAACAGCAGGATATACAAAACATCATCGATCGTACATCGTGAAACAATGTCAAAACACTGCCAAGGACCTGAGAGTACAGGGATGACTCTAGACTCTACTGCAAAACATCCAAAATAGCAACATCTCCAAAGCTTGCCTTCTACTGCTCTTCTTGCTGCTCGGCCGCAACTCCGCGACCACTTCCACGCCTAGCTCAACCACCTAAAAAGGGTGTAACTTAGCGGAGTGAGACAATTGAACATTGTCCCAGTGGGAGGCATAACTCCCCGCCAAAACTACAAAACCTCAAATATGTGTAAAGCAGATAAAAGTATAACAAGAACAGTTATAAGATAGGACTGTTCATACTATCAAGCTTACCAAAAGTACTCAGTCATTTACCCAACTATTCTTTATGAACATGATTAACAAGATAGGAGGTATAAAGCTTACCACATATGAGAAATGTATAAACAACTGCAAGGTACAAATAAAGTTAACTACACAAACAAGGCCTCAACCAATGTTTCATGTTTGCCCTAAGCAGTAAATACGATTCGACTGAATTACGTTTATTTATGACCTGAGGAAGTGAACTGTGCCATTCAAATCCAACCTTCGACTGCGAAGCCCATAACCAGTGCCATACAAGGTCAAATGGAAGAGCTGGAATCCACAACCTCACCCCTCGTGGTCAGTACACGAGAAACAAAGCAGGACTGCAGTCTCATGCTTAAGTGGCCTTTAGCCACAGGGTCAGCTCCTCAGGCTACCCTCTGCCTAGCCCGCCTTGGTATAGGTCACAGTGCTAGTAAAATCGAGCCACAGGCCTGATCACCGTGCTCTGAGCCATGAATGCATTCATGCTCATCATATCACATATCCGGAGCCATGGGCCTGTTCACCATGCTCATCACATATCCGAGTCTGCAACCGCAACTGCACTCGTTTACCTCTCTATTCGAGGCTAGGAGAAACCTCGCATATTCAAAAATATGTGCTCCGGGTTAACTCGCAGGAGAACCCGTTTCACCATCACCAATTCCTAACGATGATGGATCTATGGCCAGGGAAACTACATGATAGATTTCACTGTGATTAATTAGTATCTTTTAGATGGATTGCAAGATTCAACCAAGTTGTATAACATGCAAGCTATAAAAGGAAATAAACAATCATGACTTTAACATTATGCTTTCACTACAATCCACATCATACTGATCCATCACAAGGATCCCACATCACATGTTATCACTTGGCCTCTTGTCAATCAATCCAGATCCATCTCAAGGATCATTACATACCATGGGATCTCAATCCCTCATCACATAGTGCCACTGCCTCTCAAGGCTTACATCATCATCATGGAACATTATTCATAATAAACATGTCATCTCATTGTTCTCATATAATCATTCCTCATAGCCTTTCACTTGGCTATGCCTTACCTGCATGGTTAGCATCATTCAATAATCATAGGTTCAGCAGAGAGACTATGCTTACCAACATGGAGTGACATAAAGGATTCTACACTTATCAATCATACATCAATTGATGATCATGTGCATAAGACACATTATAAGACAAGTCGTTTAATCATACTTATCATTATGCTTCTTATCATCAGCAACTAATCATGATGATTAGGTCCAAGCATTTAGTCATGTTGGGTTTAGAGAACAATATTACCATTATCATTAATGTAAGGACCCTGACCTGCGTTTAGGGCTTACCCTGTTTGCTTTGCTTAACCTTGATGGTTTGATGCTTGCTAATCACCTTTAGTGGTGATTAGGGTTTGGTTGTGCTTTGTTGAGAGTTGGAGGTGCTACTTGCAAATAACCCAAGTTTAGGGTTTTATGAGCAAGTTTGCCACCTTGAGAGGTGTTCTTCTCTCTCTCTTTGCTTCCTCTAGGGTTGAGAGGAAGGTTTGGGCTGGTTTTTTGAGTTCTTTAGGCTTTTGTTGAGCTTGTTTGGGCCTTGAGGTGCCTTGTTTGGGCTTGGTTGGGCCTTGTGTCGGCCAAGTGTTGCTTGTGTCGACCTAGGGTGTGTGTGTGTCGACCAACAAGGAGGTGTGTCGCCCTAGTGCAAGTTTGGTGTGTCGCCCAAGATGCTTGATCCAACCTTGACCACGTTTGGAGGACACATGGTGCACATCTTGGACAAGTGTCTTAGACCTTTCTAGAGTGGTGGTTTGAGTTTGTGGACAAGTGTCCCATGGGTGGACGACACCTAGCATGGAGCAACCTTGTTTTCTCCTCCCTTCCCTTCTATATAGATGATCCCTTCCTTAGCTTGAGGTCCCTTTAGTTCATCTCCCTCTTGTGCTCGACACACTCCCTCTTTCCCTTGCTTGGTGGTCGACACACCCTTGAAGGAGTTGCTTGGAGGTCGACACACCCTTGGAGAAGAAGGGTGGTGGCTGATACACCCCCTTGGAGGAGCTTTGGTGGTCGATATCCCTTGAAGCTTGGAGCTCTTCTTGTTCCTTGGAGCTTAAGGCGGGTTGCATGACTCTAACCCTAACTACTCTATCCTCTTTTCTCATATGTTGTTTTAAGCTTGACTATATGCACGTTAGTAGTTTGGTCCTTGTTTAGCTTGCATGTTGGCCGATCCTTGTGATCTAGGGTTTAGGGAGAAACACTCCTTTCTCCCCTTGGTCTAGATGAGTGAGCTTGGGTCCTAGTGTCATGAGCAACACCCCTCCTTCCTAATCGATTGAGGTGAGCTGATGACCTAGTGGCTCGAGCAAGACTCTCTTCTCACCTTGGGCAAGATGGTGAGCTCATTTAGATGGCTTTGATGAGTTACACCTTGGTCGAGATGTGCTTGGGGAGGTGCTGCCCGGCAGCCCTTGCACTAGTTTTCCCCTGCACGGCTTGAGTGAGCAATGCCTTCCCTTTTATTCCTTGTGCGGGTGAACTCTGCTCGCCCGGTGGGCTGCTCGCTCAGTAGCTCAGTGCTCACCCGACACACTCTGCTCACCCGACATCCCTCTGCTCACCCGACACCCTGCTCGCCCGGCACCTGCCCGCGTCGCCCGATAGCCTGCTCGCCCGTTACATGTTCTGCTCACTCAGCTACATACCTTGCACGCCCCTGTGTCGCCCAGCACTCTTGGCTCGCTCGACACATCTGCTCGCCCGGCACCCTTGGCTCGCGCGACACATCTATTCACCCGACATACCCCCCTTGCTCGCCCGGCATGGCCAGTCTGCTCGCCTGATGAACCTTGCATGCCCGACAATGCTTGATACACCTGCACGCCTGAGTTGCACGCCCATTATGTCTTGCACGCTCAGCAGTGAGCTGCACGCCATGGTTTGGGTGAGGATGGACCCTACCCGAGAAGGTCTTTTTGTGAGGGTTTTAGTATCTTTTGTGAGGGACCTTGGTGTCATGGAAGTGGCTCGTCTAGCAATTGCCCTTGATATCATTAGTAACTCCTTGCTCACCTTATAATTACTATGATAATGCTTGTGTTATTTGTCTCTTTTTAACATGATGTCAAAGCATGGTAAGGTACATGAATAGTTGCATAATAGTGTGACTTGAGCACACGATTATCAGGTAATGTATAGTGACATTTATAGCAATTTTGGATGATATCTCATAATGGTAGGCATAGTCCTTATATCAATGATATACTTAACCCTAATTGTCACCTTATGGTAATAATATGAGTCTCTTGATTATTCATATGGTTATTGAATGATGCTAACCATGCAGGTAATGCTTAGCCAAAGGAAAGGCTATGAGAAATGGTTAATGTGAATATTGTAATGACAGGTGTATTATGAATGATGTTCCATAATGATGTTGAAAGCCTTGAGAGGCTATGGCACTATGTGATGAGGGATTGAGATCCCATGATATGTGATGATCCTTTAGATGGATCTAGATGGTTGGCAAGAGGCCAAGTGATAACATGTGATGTGAGATCCTTGTGATGGATCAGTGTGATGTAAATTTGTAGAAATGGCATAATGTTGATTTTATGTTGTTTACCTTTGTGTTATATCTTGCATGTTATACAACTTGGTTGAATCTTGCAATCCATCTAAAAGATACTAAATAACCACAGTGAAATCTATCATGTAGTTTGCCCTGGCCATAGATCCATCATCAGTCAGGATAGGGTGATGGTGAAACGGGTTCTCCTGCGGGTCAAACCGGAGTGCATATTTTTTAATATGTGAGGTTTCTCCTAGCCTAAAATAGAGAGGTGAAATGAGTGCAGCTGCGGTTGCAGACTCGGATATGTAATGAGCATGGTGAACATGGCCCATGGCTCCAGATATGTGATATGATGAGCATGAATGTGTTCATGGCTCAGAGCACGGTGTTAAGACCCGTGGCTCGGTTTTACTAGCGTCGTGACCTGTACCAAGGCGGGCTAGGCAGAGGGTAGCCTGTGGAGCTGACCCTGTGGCTTAAGACCACTTGAGCATGAGACTGCAGTCCTGCTTTGTGTTCTTGTGTACTGACCACGAGGGGTGAGGTCTTGAACTCCGGCTCTTCCATTGACCTTGTATGGCACCGGCTATGGGCTTCGCAGCCGAAGGTTGGATTTGAACGGTACGGTTCATTTCCTCAGGGCATAATAAAACGTAATACAGCCGTTTAGCATATACTGCATAAGACAAACATGAAACATTGGTTGAGGCCTTATTTGTGTAGTTAACTTTAATTATCTTGCAGTTGCTTGTGCATTACTCATTATGGTGAGTTTTATACATATTTCATCTTGTCAATCATGTTCTATTAAGAGGTATACTGGTTATATGCCTTATTGGTATAGCTAGTAAATTGAATGGTATGGATGGCTTTGCTTTTCATTAATTGCTTCTGTTATAACCCTTATCAGTAATCTACTGTTATAAGCTCTATCTTATCTGAGGTTTTGTAGTTTTGGTGGGGAGTTATGCCTCCCGCTGGGACAATGTTCAATTGTCTCACTCCACTGGTTTACACCCTTTTTAGGTGGTCGATCTTGTCGTGGTGGTGGTCGCAGAGTTGCGGCCGAGCAGCAAGAAGATTAGTAGAAGGCAAGCCTTGGAGATGCTGCTGTTTTGGATGTTTTGTAGTAGAGTCTAGAGTCATCCCTGTACTCTCAGGTCCTTGGCGGTGTTTTGACGTTGTTTTATGATGCACGACCGATGACGTTGTATATCCTGTTGTTGGCCGGATGTGGGCCTTTATGTATATAACATGTGGTGAACTCATGGTTATGATAGGACAGCTGTTGCGCTAAGCTGTGGACATGTATCCAGGCTTGTATGGATATGTATATAACATGTTTTCTTGCAGGATATGGACTGGAATGTAATATGTTTCTCAGTTTATCAGTTTTCCGCAAAAGGTTTTAATTAACCTGTGTTTTGATAAGTTGTGGTTATGGTGATTCCGCACGTTTTCGCGTAACACCTCGTTATCTATGTGATAATGGGATGTGTTGCTACAATTAACATTTAGCAAGCAAGAACATGTATAACAGTCTACTTTCCATGAACCGTGAAACCCTCACTAAAGGTACTCAACAACCCTCACGAAAGGCCATACCGAGCAGGACTCATCCTCACCTAAAGTCATGTTGGGCGTGCAGCTCTATCGGGCGTGCAGCCTGCCGGGCGTGCAGCCTGTCGGGCGTGCAGCCTGACGGGCGTGCAGCCTGCCGGGTGTGCAGCCTATCAGGCTCACTTGCAACGTGCACGGTTAGCGGGTAACTTGTTCTAGCATGCAAGGACCTGTGTTGGGCGAGATGTTTCTTAAGCGTGCCACGCAAGGGTGTGACGCGCTCAGCTGGGCGAGCAGCTCAAGGGCGTGCAAGGAGTCTAGGTCAAGAGGGCTAGTGGGCAGCACCTCCCCATGCCCAAATCGTCCAAGGTACATATCAAACAAGGGTTGTCTACTACCTCACACACATGGACACCCGAAACCCTAGAGAAGGGTCACCACCAAACCGAGCTCACCCTTCTAGCCCATGGTGAGAAGAGGGTCTTGCTCAAGCAACTAGGACACAAGCTCACCTCAATCGACTAAGAAGGAGGGGTGTTGCTCATGGCACTAGAAGCCCAAACTCACTCTTCTAGACCAAGGGGAGAAAAGAGTGTTGCTCACCTACAAACCCTAGATCACAAGGATCGGCCAACAAGAAAGCTAAGCAAGAAACTAAGTTGCTAACATGTAAACAAGATCATAGCAAGAGATAAAGTAGTTAGGGTTAGAAGTTATGCAACCCGCCTTAAGCTCCAAGCTCCAAGGAAGAAGAAGAGCTCCAAGCTTCAAGGGATGTCAACCACCACTTGCTCCTTGGGGGATGTGTCGGCCTCCAAGCTTGCTCCTTCAAGGGTGTATCGGCCACCACCCTCTTCTTCAAGGGGATATCGGCCACCACTAGCAAGGTAGAGAGGTTGTGTCGTGCACAAGATGGAGAGGAACCAAAGGGATTCTAAGCTAAGGAAAGAACCACCTATATAGAAGGAAATGGAGGAGAAAACAAGGTGAAGCATGGCAAGGTGTCACTTGCCAAGGGACACTTGTTCAAGAGCTCAAGCCACCTACTCTAGCAAGCCTTATACACTTGTCAAAGATGTGTAACAAGTGTCCACTAAACAAGGTCAAGGCTAGGTCAAGCACCATGGGCGACACAACCACTTGCACCATGGGTGACATACATCCATGTTGGCCGACACAAGCACTCCTAGGCCGATACACTCACTACTTGGCCGATACAAGGCTCAACCAAGCCCAAACAAGGCACCTCAAGGCCCAAACAAGCTCAACCAAGGCCCAAAAGAACTCAAGCAACGAGCCCAAGCCTTCCCCTCTACACAAGAGGAAGCAAAGAGAGAGGAACACCTCACAAGGTGGCAAACTTGCCCACAAAACCCTAAACTTGGGTTATTTGCAAGTTGCACCTTCAACTCTCAACAAAGCACAACTAAAACCTAATCACCACTAAAGGTGATTAGAAAGCACCAAAGCACCAGGGTTAAGCAAAGCAAACAGGGTAAACCCTAAATGAAGGTTAGGGTCCTTACAAGCTAACCCCCTTTAAGGGATTTCGTCCCTGAAATCCGAAGAGAAGAGTGAGGGGTACTTCCTCCTCATCTCTTCCTCAACCTCCCATGTGGCTTCCTCAACGCCACAACACTGCCAAAGAACCTTCACAAGAACCAGGTCCTTCCTCTTCAGCTTCTTGACCCTTCTGTCAAGGATCGCAACAGGACCTTCCTCGTAGGTCACGTCTTCATCAAGCTCAACTTCAACTGGCTGTATCACTGTTCCTGAATCTGGATGGCTTTTCTTTAGCATACTGACATGGAACACTGTATGTAACCTGTGCAACTCAGGAGGTAACTCTATCTCATAAGCCACCTTTCCAACACGTTCTATAACTGGGTAAGGCCCCATATACCTAGGTGCCAACTTACCCTTCCGGCCAAACTTCAGCACACCTTTCCCCGGTGAGACTTTAAGATATACCTTGTCTCCCACCTGGAACTCTAAAGGTCGTCGGCGATTGTCTGCATAAGACTCCTGCCTGTCCTGTGCCACTTTCAACTGTTGTTGTATCACTTTGATCTTTTCTATTGTCTGTTGTACTAACTCAGGACCCAATAACTGATACTCACCGGACTCGTACCAACATAAAGGAGATCGGCACTTCCTTCCATACAAAGCCTCATAAGGAGCCATGTTAATGCTCCGCTGGTAACTGTTGTTATACGCAAACTCTATCAAACTCAGATGCACATCCCAACTGCCTAGGAACTGCAAAACACAAGCTCGAAGGAGATCTTCCAAAATATGAATAGTCCTCTCAGACTGTCCATCGGTCTGCGGGTGAAAAGTTGTACTGAACCTCAATTGCGTTCCCAACGCTCTGTGCAACTGTTCCCAAAAACATCTCGTAAACTGAGGACCTCTGTCAGAAACTATCGTTGCCGGTACACCATGCAAACGTACTATCTCATCCACATACACTCGAGCGAGTTTCTCAGTTGTATACATCATCTTTACTGGTAAGAAATGGGAAGACTTCATCAATTTGTCCACTATTACCCAAATGGAATCATGATTCCTAGTTGTCTTGGGTAGACCAACTACGAAATCCATGGTTACATGATCCCATTTCCATTGTGGTATCGGCAAAGGTTGCAACGTACCTGCCAACTTTTGATGTTCAGCCTTCACTTGTTGACAAACCGCACATCTAGCCACGTACTCAGCTACATCTTTCTTCAGACCGGGCCACCAATACAAGTCCTTCAGACTATGGTACATCTTGGTGACACCTGGATGCATAGCATACATCGATGTGTGTGCTTCCTCGAGCACCAGCTTCCTCATCTCATCAACATCAGGAACCACCATCCTATTACGATAGCAGACTAGCCCATCCTCGGACTCATGAAACCCATCATGCTTTTCGCTGCCAAACTCTGATCTGATCAACTGTACTGCATCATCCATCTGTTGTGCATCTTTGATTTGTTGTCTTAACGTAGGCTTGACTTGCATCTGTGCTAGAAGTCCAGCTAATGAGGAAACCTCCATCTCCACGTTCATCTTCCGCAAAGAGATAATCATATCTCGCTCATGACATACCAGAGAACTCAGATGTGCCTTCTTGGAAGAAAAAGAAGACTTTCTGCTAAGCGCATCAGCTACCACATTCGCCTTACCAGGATGATACTCGATAGTGCAGTCATAGTCATTGATCAACTCCATCCATCGACGATGTCGCATGTTTAACTCTTGCTGCGAAAAGATGTACTTCATATTCTTATGATCGGTAAAGATTTGACACACTTCCCCATAAAGATAGTGTCTCCAAATCTTTAACGCATGAACCACTGCCGCCAGCTCCAAGTCATGAATCGGATAGTTCTCCTCGTGTTTCTTAAGCTGTCGCGAAGCAAAAGAAACCACATGATCCTCCTGCATCATCACACACCCTAAACCTTTCTTGGAAGCATCACAGAAAACAACATAGCCCTTCTCAGGCTCTGGCAAGATCAACACTGGAGCACTGGTCAGCTTCTCCTTCAAACTCTGGAAAGTTTGCTGACATCGCTCATCCCAGACAAAAGGTACGTCTTTTCTTGTCAACTTTGTCATTGGTAATGCAATTGTACTGAAGTCCTTGATAAACCTCCGGTAGTATCCTGCTAGACCAAGAAAACTACGAACTTCTGTCGGCGTCTTTGGCTGTTCCCAATCTGCAACGAATTCCACCTTCTTCGGATCTACTTTGACTCCTTCAGCAGATATCACGTGACCCAAGAAATTCACTTCTTCCAACCAGAACTCACACTTACTGAACTTGGCATACAACTGATGTTGGCGAAGAAGAGTCAACGCTCATCGAAGATGTTGCTCATTCTCTTGCCTGTTCCGACTATAGATCAAGATGTCATCTATAAAGACTACAACAAACTGATCCAAGAACGGACGGAATACTCTGTTCATCAGGTCCATGAAAGCAGCAGGTACATTGGTTAACCCAAACGGCATAACTACAAACTCATAGTGACCATACCTCGACCGAAAAGCTGACTTTGGTATGTCATCTGCTTGATCCTCAACTGATGATATCCGGACCGTAGATCGATCTTCAAAAACAGTGTAGCACCTCACAACTGATCAAACAGATCATCTATCCTTAGCAACGGGTACTTGTTCTTGATCATGACCTTGTTCAACTGTCGGTAGTCTAAGCACAACCGCATCGAACCATCCTTCTTCTTGACAAACAACACGGGAGAGCCCCAAGGCGACGTGCTCGGTCGGATGAAACCTTTGTATAGCAACTCTTGTAACTGCTTCTTCAACTCTGCCATCTCTACTGGAGCCATCGTGTACGGTGTCTGTGCAACTGGCTGCGTCCTTGGGACCAGATTGATCTCAAAATCAATCTCTCGGGGTGGGGGAACATCAGGAAACTCCTCAGGAAACACATCTGCAAACTCTCGGACAACTGACACCTCATCAAGGCTAGGGCCTTTCGCCTTGGCAACCACAACGGTATCTACCACATGAGCTAAGAACGCCTCGCATCCTTGTCATAACAACTTATCTGCCACCATAGCTGATACTAGACACGTCGGAAGAATCTTCCTATCACCCTGGAAGATCCACTTCTCTCCACCATCGACAAACTCTGCCTGCTTGGTACCGCAGTCTAGAACAACCTTATACTTCTCTAAGGTATCCATTCCAAGGATAACATCAAACCCATGCATATCAAGTGGTATAAGGTCCACTTGAATGCGATGTTCCGAGAAAGACAAGACACAAGATGGACACTCTTCTCGAAGCAATGAAGAACCAACAAGAGGGGTTTCCAACAACAAACTGTCTTTCTTATGACTAACAGGTAAACGATAGTTCTCAAGCATACTATAGGCGATAAAAGTGTGTGTAGCACCCGAGTCAACCAGAACAGATATAAAGCAAGAAGAAGACATATCAGAATGAAATAACTCCATCTGACATGTCACTACTCGCCGGTTGACTATCGCCTCTGGCTGAATCATAGCATAGAATTGAGCCGTTGATTGCTGTCCACGACCTCTGCTTCCTTGAGCAGACGATCCAGCTTGAGACGCTTGACCGCGTCCTCGTCCTTTGCTACCACTAGGCTGCTGATGGTCCGTTCCTTGAAGATTCTGTCTCGGTTGCTGTGTCACCTCATCATCTTTGTAGGGACAACTCGACTTGACATGCCCTATCTGTCCGCAGGCATAGCATGTCCTTACATCAACTCGTGGTCTAGATGGCCCTGTTACTACCACGGAAGCCGAACTTTGTGCCTGGGATGGTGAAGAAACATAACCTCTTCCTCTACTCGGAGACCACTGAGATGGTCCACCAGAACCTCTCATCACTGTTGGTGCTGAAAACCTGTGCTTCTTAAAGCCACCATACCTCTGACCTTGAAACTGAGCAGGTCTCTTCTTAGCCATAGATTCTCTTTTCTCCCTTACTGATCGTTCGATCCTCCAGACAGATTCCACAAACGTAGCAAACCGTTCTCGGTTCTCCAATGCAGACACAAGTGTTGTCAGCTCAGCACTCAGACCCTTCTCGAAGCATCTGATCCGCTCCCCATCTGTCGCCGCCATGTGAGGACAAAACCTCAATAGATCCATAAACTTGGCTTTGTACTCGGTGATGTTCATCGTTCATTGCCGCAAACTCTCAAACTGACTGATCTTCTCGTCCAGATACATCTTGGGAAAGTATCTGGTGACGAACTCGCGTCGGAACACTTCCCAACAGATCACCTCACCAGGCCGCTTCTCTTCCTCGATGGTCCACCAATGACCAGCACTACCTTTTCGAAGGTAGACAGCGTGCTTTACTTTGTCTGCTTTGGGAATGTCGAGGATCCGGAAAGCCTTCTCAAGACTTGTCAGCCACAGATCTGCATCCGCTGGATCAACCGTTCCAGCATAATCCGAAGCTCCGACTCAGCGAAGCCGCTCGAAGGTCTTCCCAATACCCGATGCTTCTCCATGGGGAACCTGTGCTCGCGGAGGAGGCACTGGTAATCGCTCAACCATGAGATTCATTGTATCCATCATCTGCCCCATAAGCTGTTGGTAGGCAGGATGTTCAAGTATGGTTGGGTTAGGTTGGAGGACCTCAGGAACCCAATCTTCATGTGCCTGGACTGCTACTCCATCAATTGATGCAGCATCGTTGTGCTCAACAGTGTGTTCTTCATGGTTTCGAGACATCTTGACTTTTCTTCCGCTGAGGGCAGAAGATGATTGTGAGGAGATCTGGAAAATGCATAAACTCTCAACTACCTTGTCTGTTGTGTCTAACGGCTATTTGGATCAATTTTCAGTCGAGGAGATTTTTGACCGAGAGTGTCTCGGTCGAGAACTTTGTCGACCAAGAATGACTTTGTTTCAATATTTTGAACTATCTACTAAGTGTGTGTAACAGTGTGCAGGTGTGATACTTTTATAGGGGATGACCTATCTAAGTGTTGTGTGGCTAGGGAATATATAAACGCTTGATTTACATGATATCTAATTACTTGTACATTATATACTTGTACAAGTTTTTACATTTGAGTACAATCATGAAATTAGAACATTTTGAGCATATAGATCTTTCAAAGGTTTGTCATCCACCTATTCTTGTAACACTCAAGTAGCACGTTAGATCCACAAGAATGAAATGTTTGTCATCATCAAAATAAAGGGATTATAATAATGTCCAATTTAGCCAACAACTTCGTATTGTTAGTCTTATCATGGTGTTACTCGCAATAACTGGTTCTTAGTAGGACCTGTTAAAATTTAAATTTATGCAGGTATGTTTTTAACTCCGCCATTGTCGGTCCCCATCCTGGATGAGAAAGGAGGGGAAACAATTTTAGATGCTAAAGACGTTTGGCAGTTCATATATCAACCAAATAATGATGGTACATGTTGGTAACGGAGCCGGTTGCAGTAGCACATTGGAGAGCGGCTAGTATGGGACGGGATAGATCTGATAATGTAGTAGCTTTGGAATTTGTTCATCTGGGGAGAGAAATGATGAGAACATATTTGTAGAAATACAGTAAAGACAATGAATATATAATGAGACTAGCCTCTTCATTTCCTAGTAAGCCTGACGTTCAAAGGTATACTTGGTAAATACAAAGAAGCAACAGTTGGTTCGGATGCGCTTGTCCCACCTTGACGGCATAGTTGCAAGGGTGTCTAATATATCTCCCATATTTTAGTCCAAAAGGCAAAAGAAAGTGACGATTTGTATTGCGTCTATGTGGTGATTGTTGGCATACGATCATGGGGTTGTTTTGAGGAGGATCATTGCCCTCTTGAGTGAATCAATTCAAAAAGTGTGGTTGCGTGCAAATGGCGACCTGTTATGTGGAATTTTTTTGTAGTTATGTATCATCATAGAATGTTGGTCGTATGATATATTATATGTGAGGGCTTTCTATCTTAATTGAATTATGGGATAAGAAACTTAAGTATCATCATAGATTGTTGGATCTATTATATCGGTTGTTTTTTGAATTCATTAATTTGAAGTGTTACCTCCACGCAGGATGTTAGTTCTTAGGATCCCCATGTCATTGAACTATTGGATCATAATCAGAATTTTAAAGCATCAGCATCCCTTACTATATACTATCAACAAGCAGAGGACCTATGATTAGGGTTGTCAATGGGTAAGGGTAAACCCGTTTACCCTTTACCCATACCCTGTAGGGGAAGGGTAAGGGTAAAGGATTTTCTTACCCTTTACTCGCCTACCTGCTACCCTCTAACCCGCTACCTTAGTGGGTAAGGGTAAGGGTAAGGGTAAGCCATTATCCATATCCTCTAACCCGCTACCCACCAATATTTATGTATAATATATTGAATGTATGGTCATATGTTGTTTGAATCTATGTAATATTTAATTTCATTGGGTCATCATTTCAAATAATACATGATATTCTTTTCTACTTCTTATATAGTTAACTTGGTTGTGTATGCAACACGGTTTTGGAGGTGCAAGACACATATATATATGTAGTCTATGTTCCATTAAATTATTTGTGGTGTAAGACAAACATGTATATAATAACAAGATTTAATCTTTAATGTATCATTTAATACATATGTGAGGTAGTGTTATCTATTTTATTTGTGCTTTATTTTTTTGGATGCTATAACATTTTAGAGGGTATAAGATATGCATGTTTCTAAGAATAACTCTCTATGGCATATTGTCCTTTAATATCATTTTAACGTTGAAGTCTTAATCTACTAGGAATAATTTATTTTTTCACACCAATGTTAGGGTACTACCATTTGTACATGCATTCAATACAACAATTGTAGAATATTACTTAGAAACATTTTGGATATTTAAAATCCATTATGGAACATATTGATATTTCACTCAAATAAATGAATGTACTAGCTAGACCATTATTGTTAATATTACCACAAATTTGAAGATGGCATATAAATTCCCCACTTAACCCTTACCCTCTCCATTTACCCTGTGAGTAAGAGGGTGAGGGTAAGGGGAGGGTAAGGATATTGGTGGAGTGGGGAATTACCCATACCCTTACCCACCAGACTTGGTGGGTAAGGGTAAGGGTAAAGACTTTATCCTCCCCATACCCTCCCCATTTACACCCCTACCTATGATAACATGCATCCAATGCTAAACTTGTCTTTTTCTTATCTTGATGTTCTTAAATGATTGATGTTACCAACATGCTTACATGGTCTTTTGACAATAACATGGACACTCAGTATCACTGCATTGTTTTAAGCAGAGGAATTGAGGCTCAAGGTACCGAGAATTTACCTGCAAAGCTGACATATATAGTAATTATCTCAAAAGTCATTAAATTTGTAATTGTCGGGGTCAAAGGGTTTGGACAGTATGGCCAAAGACAAATCTTTTTTCTCAATGTGGGATCCTACTAATAGTAGGACTTGTGCCTTGACATTAGCCTCTTCATTTCCTAGTAAGCCTGACGTTCAAATGTATACTTGGTAAAGACAAAGAAGTGAGTGTTTTCACCGCTAATTGTGTATGTATGTCCTCAAAAAAGTAGGAAGCAAGCAAGAGGAGCAACGGTTGGTTCGGATGCGCTTGTCCCACCTTGACGACATAGTTGTAAGGGTGTCTACTATATCTCCCATATTTTAGTCCAAAAGGCAAAAGAAAGTGACGAGTCGTATTGTGTCTATCTGGTGATCGGATATTCCATTGTTGGCATACGGTCCTGGGGTTGTTTTGAGGGGGATCCTTGCCCTCTTGAGTGAATCAATTCAAAAAGTGTGGTTGCGTGCAAATGGCGACCTGTTATGTGGAATTTTTTTGTAGTTATGTAACATCATAGAACGTTGGCCGTATGGTATATTATATGTGAGGGCTTTCTATCATAATTGAATTATGGGATAAGAAACTTAAGTATCATCATAGATTGCAAATGGTGACCTGTTATGTGGAATTTTTTTATAGTTATGTATCATCATAGAACGTTGGTCGTATGGTATATTATATGTGAGGGCTTTCTATCATAATTGAATTATGGGATAAGAAACTTAAGTATCATCATAGATTGTTGGATCTATTATATCAGTTGTTTTTTGAATTCATTAATTTGAAGTGTTACCTCCACGCAGGATGCTAGTTCTTAGGCTCCCCATGTTATTGAACTATTGGATCAGAATCAGAATTGTAAAGCCTCGACATCCCTTATTGTATACTATCAAAAAGTAGAGGACCTATGATAACATGCATCTAATGCTAAACTTGTTTTCTTATCTTGATGTTCCTAAATGATTGATGTTACCAACATGCTTACATGGTCTTTGACAATAACACAGACACTAAGTATCACCGCATTGTTTTAAGAAGGGGAATTGAGGTGCAAGGTATTGAGAATTTACCTACAAAGCTGACATATATAGTAATTATCTCAAAAACCATTAAATTTGTAATTGTTGGGGCCAAAGGGTTTGGACAATATGACCAGAGCCAAATCTATTTTCTCGATGTGGGATCCTACTAATAGTAGGACTTGCGCCTTGACATTAGATCTGTTAATTTGGCCTGGGTAAGTGGGTTTGGAGTGTTGACAAGCATCTCGTTGTTGGTTCTATTTTATTTGTTTGTTAATGGTGTAACCATTTTTAGTGGACGTTCTTGGGAGTTCCCACACATGATTTGTTCCCTCTAGTACCTGGTGATAGTTCATGTAGTGACTTATGATTGTGAATGTATTTTTCTGTGTGGTGGTTGGTTTCTCGTTGTCAACTCTTCAATGTGTATGATTTCACTTGTAACCTAGTCAATCATTCCATGTGCATTGTCTTATGAGTATTGTATGGGTTCCTTGGCAAGAGAAATGTAAAAGTTGATAAGGTGAGCCACTCGCACAATACAATTAGAGTATCTGTAAAATCATACACTTCACACGACAGCATTACAATATTAAATGATTAACTGCATATGATTATAAGAAAGTGAATCTATGGAGATTAACAATGGACACAATTTATTGGAGACTAGGATCAACAAAAGACAACGACATAAGGTTGTAGGTTGTTGTCTTGTTAGGTTCTACTACCAAGATTAGTCATTGTTTTTTACCATGGGCTTACCATCTAAGAGACAACCTATGCATGGACATGGTATATGGAGTCCATCTTAGAGCCAATTGTCTGCCCATCAGAGTAACAAGGAACCTAATTTGTGTAAGATGTTATATCATGGCAAGTTGGACAAGACATGTAGAGGAGAGGTACCTATACTATTAACATAAGGGGAGACAACTCATCAACCTCAGGGAAGATCAATTATAATCATAATTTCTTGTGGCAAAGCATGTAATGTAAGGGCTTAAGTCTAGTCAATGGTGAGTTATTAATGTCTATTTATCATTAAGTGTATGTTTTCTAGTCACTCCCTTTTAAGAATGTTAGGTACTCACATTCTTACCTTCAATCATCTACATGGGATGTTAGACACATAGGATGGAATCAGTGTGAATGGCATATCATGTAGTTTGTCAAGTAGCGATTGAGGGCTAGATCAATGGTGGATGTTTCCATGTTAGTAGGATAAGATTGCTCATATTTTGTATGGACATGTACTTCCACTAAGAATTATAGATCATTACTTACATGTGAGGCTAGTATGGAATATAGGTTCAAGACAATCCCAAAATAATAGGCGAGGGACGTATTCATCATTTATGCATTTTTTTTCTACATTGTTGAGTTTCTGACTATCATGCAAATCCCACTTCACATTTCCTTCCAAATTCAATCCCTTATTCCTAACTCCACATTTTTCCATGTTATATACTATGATTCTTCTAAGATGTGTTGATTTAATGTATTAGGAAAAAAAGAAAAGCATGAATAAATAAAAGCATGGGTGACATGGATCTTTTAGCTCATTCAAATTGTGGGATTGCCTCTACGTCATTATCTTCATCTCGTTCATCCTATTATCCATTCTTCAGGTGCACTTCACCACTCACCACAAATCTTTCTTCTTCCAAGTCAGGCATGGAGGGCATATGTTATTACTTCTTCTTTCTCCTCTCTTACTCTTGTATGCAAAACTTCTTCAACATTACCCTACACTTCTCTCTATTTTTTCAGATGACATTAACATTTGACAATGACAACATTTTGGTATGTCATTGTGAGAAGTTTGCACAAATTGTTGCACTCATCATCGGAATGGTCTATATTGATAGACGGGTAATAAACACGATGAGGGAGGTTCAGAATGAACCACCCGTACAAAGGACCCCAAGGTGCGAGAAGCACCGGGTCGAACAGGCTCAGGAGGAGCCTCAGCTAAGCAACCCATGCTGACAGGACACGTCGCACACCCGATAAGCACGGTGTGGGGTGCTGATGAGTGCATACTCATCATGAAATTCAATTGCCTTTTTAGAACAATTTCATCTCTATTCCACATCTTTTCACCCTAATATGAATCATAATGCACAAAACTACTTAGTTGATTCAATAATCAAAGTTTTAACTAAATATCTTTCATTTAATGCAGGAAAATCAAGCAACTCCAAGCCATGCGGTCTCAATACCGTTTGGTCCCATGCGGTCCCAAGACCATTTGGTCCCATGCGGTCTCAAGACCATTTGGTCCCATGCGGTCCCAAGACCGTTTGGTCCCATGCGGTCCCAAGACCGTTTGGTCCCATGCGGTCCCAAGACCGTTTGGTCCCATGCGGTCCCAAGACCGTTTGGTCCCATGCGGTCTCAAGACCGTTTGGTCCCGTGCGGTCCCAAGACCGTTTGGTCCCATGCGGTCTCAAGACCGTTTGGTCCTGTGCGGTCCCAAGACCGTTCGACGCAAGCGCAAGGATCGATTGAAGAACTAAAGCCGCACAACCACGCCAAGGCCAGGACCGATCGAAGAAAACCGTTTGGTGCCCAAACGGTCTCCAAACCGTTTGGTGCCCAAATGGTCTCAAGACCGTTTGGCACCCAAACGGTCTCCAAACCGTTTGGCGCCCAAACAGTCTCCAAACCGTTTGGAGAAGATATTTCCAGCAACTTATCCAAACCGTTTGGGATCAGATCTGAACCTATAAATAGACCCCCAGGGTCCCCATTTGGAGGATCGGATCCAGACGCCGATAGGCTGCCAGAGCACCACCCCGATCAAGTTCCACTCCATCTACTGCTGGTGTTGCATCCAGGGAGGCCAAGAAGATAAAGAAGACGGAGCAAGGAGTGCATCTTCTTCACTGGGCTGCGTCCACCCTCTGTACCGAGCTCATGGCGGATCTCTCTTTCTCTCCTATCCTTCCTGTATCTCGCATCATGAGCGAGTAGTCCTCTTTCACTGGGGTGCGGGGACTAGCCCCGCTGCCCATGCAAATCATGTTCTTTTGTTAAACTTTCCATGGAAATGTATATAACTCTTCATTTTGTCATTTATCGTTAAGCTCGTAGGATGGTTATGTGCTTGTTTTCATCTTTGTGCTCCCTATGTTGCGAGAACTTCAATGCATGGGTATGAACGTCGTTTGGCAAGTTAGACTCCTTGACGAGAACTTCTGATGGAATTCCTTGAGGTCGTAAGTGTATGATCCGCGAGGGGACGAGCCATCTAGCCTTCGGTGACGCTTCTGTGCGCCTGACGCCCGTATGGGGGTTCACAGCCTTAGTTGGATGTTGTATATTCTTGTTAATCGTCGATGTTTACTCGTACTATAATCACTTACATGCTTATCGATTGACGCAGTTGACTCCTTGACGAGAACTTCTGATGGGATTCCTTGAGGTCGTAAGTGTATGATCCACGAGGGGACGAGCCATCTAGCCTTCGGTGACGCTTATGTGCGCCTGACGCCCGTATGGGGGGTTCACAGCCTTAGTTGGATGTTGTATCTCCAGAGCCGTAAGACATGTGATCCGGATGGTGACGAGACATCTGATGCCTATGGTGATGCTTACGCGGACCAGACGCACGTATGGGGGGTTCTGCAGCAGCTCTGCTTGAAGTGTTATATCTTGCCTGGATTGTTTGCAAAGGAGTATGTTTGTGTGTGTAGCGGTGGTCAAACCCGGTACCATCCCAACGATTCCATATCATTGATCCAAACCTATCTTTTAATTCATCTTTTACATTCCTGCAATTAGTTTAAACAACTCAAATCAATCTATTGTTTTAAATATTAGTTTTACTTGAGCTAGATCTAACTGTCAAGGATTCTTTAAAATGTTGTCCTTTGGGTTCGATCCTCAACTATACTACGATAAGACCCGTCCGCTTGTGGGTGGTATTGTTGCACTTGGTTTTGGTAAAAGCTCGGGGATTTCAGCTCCGGGTGAATTTTTTAGTGCATTCAACAAGCCACATCAAATTCTGGCGTCGTTGCCGGGGACAACGGAATCATTCAGTCAAATCTAGTTCTTTTAAGACTAATCTAGGATTTTGTTTTTCTTTTTGAAACTATCGCTTATCTACTTGATCTTTATTCTACTTTGTGGATCTCATTTTCAAATCCTCCTAATTTTCAGGTGCTCTCCAACACTTAGTGCATGCACCGATCAGATAGTCCCGGACTCACAATGAGCTTCGATCCTGAAATAGATAGAACCTTCCATCGTCAGATTAGGGAAAATCAGGCAAGGATGGCACAAGAAGAAGAAGTAGCCCAAAGAGTGGATCAAGACATCAATGCGTAGAGAGAGAGGCTCATGCAAGAAGCTAGAGCTGCGGTTCAACAGGAGATCTTAGCAGCACAGGAAGCAGCACAAGCAGCGGAACTTCAGAAAGATCTTAGAGAGTTCTCTATCCCAAAGGCTGCAAATGTCTATCATCTGGTGCAACCTCCTCCCATCAAAGCTGCCAACTTTGAAATTAGAGCACATTGGATAACTTTGCTTCAAAACAACCCCTTCTATGGCAAACAAGCTGAAGACAGCCAAGGCCATCTTCTCAGATTCATCAACCTTTGTGCTATGACGAAGCAAAATGGAGTCTCTGATGATGCCATTTGACTCCGTCTTTTCAAGTACTCTCTTGTCGATAGGGCCATCGGTTGGTACAATTCACTGTAGAGTGAAGTACCTATCACCACCTGGGAGCAGCTCCAAAATGCTTTTCTGGAAAAGTTCTACCCCCCATCCCTTACATATGAAATCAGGGGACGAATCACAAATTTCACTCAAGTCCCTGGAGAAACCCTTGCCGAAGCTTGGGATAGGTACAAGGAGCTCCTACGCAAATGCCCACACCACGGAATTCCTAAGAACCAACTGATAGAGATCTTCTACAGGGGTGTGGAGGATGACGTAAAGATGTTCCTTGATTCCTCGTCTGGAGGTAACTTCATGCGTCAAAGTTATGACAGCGCATGGAGAGTCGTCACCCTGGGAGCAGAAAATCAAGCCAATTGGGGTAGGTCTGTTGGTAAAGGAGTCTTAAAGGTAGCCATGGCTGAAGCTATCCCAGAATACAAATCTATAGATGAAACTTTGAAGGTCTTAGTTGCAAAGCAAGATCATATAGAATCATCCCTTGCTGCGATTGGAAGAGGACATTCTCCTACTAGGCAACCAGAACAAGTCAAGTCCACTTCTTTGTTTTGTGAAGCATGAAAAGGCACTGATCATTCCACATTGTCATGCAATTTTCTCTACGATGTTGTTCTAAGTAATGCATGTGGACAAGGAGATAATTGCCAGATGGAAAATCTTAATGCTATTAACACCATCCCTGGGCAGAACTATTACAATCCAAATCAAAATAGGGATCACCCAGGCTTCCAATACGGAAACCCTTCAGGAGCTATGAACTCACATAAATTTGGTCTGAACAATCAACCGAGGGGCCCATCTGGGTACCAGTTTAACCAACAATAGAACTTTGGGAATCAAGGAAACTTCAAAGGAAACTTTCAGAATAGGAATTACAATAATTATCAGAACAGATCTCAGTATCAAAACCTGAACCAACAGCAAGGTCAAACAGGACCCATCCCTTCTGATGATAAGCTATCAACTATTGAAAAGTTGCTGCAAACGCAACAAACGATGATAGCCAATCAACAAGCCCAACAGAAAGCTATTGAAACTCAACTTGCTCAACTTGCTGCTAGCATAAAGCCACCGGCTGGAGTCTTTGTCGGTCAACCTGAGAATAATCCGAAACATCCCGAGCAGTTGAAGGTTGTCACCACTAGATCAGGGAGAGATTATTCAGATCCCCCAACAAAGACGACTGTGGCTATCCCTGACGAGAGTGAACCTGTGACAGTCCAAAACTTGACCACACCAGAATCGCAACCAAAGGGAAACGAGACTGATAAGGGAAGTTCTGAAAAGATTGCTAATGAAGTAGTTGAGACACCAGAGCCGGATATTCCTGTATATAAGCCTCGTGTTCCTTTCCCATCCCGTCTGAGGCAAACCAAGCTTGATACTAGATTCATCAAATTTAAAGAGGCTATGAATAAACTCCATGTTGATATACCATTCTTAGATGCTCTTAATGAGATACCAGCCTGGACTAAGTATCTAAAGTCACTTCTCACCAAGAAGTATATAACTGAAGAATATGAAACCGTAAAACTGGCTATGACCACATCAGATATTATACTGAGCAAAATGCCAAAGAAACAGAAAGACCCAGGATCCTTTGGAATCTCATGTCACATTGGTGACTCATCATGCAAGAAAGGACTGGCAGATCTTGGGGCTAGTAATTCTATTATGCCATTCAGTCTGTGCAAGAGATTAGGGTTTGCAGAACTGCTTCCAACTGCTATGACTATTCAACTTGCAGACAATTCTATCAAGAGACCGCTAGGAATCCTCGAAGATATCCCGGTCAAGGTGGGCAAAGACGCTTATGTTCCATGTGATTTCGTCATTATGGATATAAAAGAAGACACCAGATATCCTCTTATCTTCGGACGTCCGTTCCTCGCCACTGCTAGAGCCCTTATTGATGTGGAAGCAGGTACCTTACTTCTCAGGTTAGGCAAAGAGACTCTGGAGTTCAAGGTTTTCGAAAGTATGAGAAGACCAAGTATACAGGAGGAAGTCTATTTGATTGATTGTGTTGAACAAATGTCACAATTGACTCAAGAATACCATGAGTCATGCGATCCTTTGGAAATTGCTCTATCTGACCTGTTTAATGACGAACCTATTGACCAACAAGTTAAGGATTGCATCGAATCCCCCAACTCTGCTAAAGAAAATGCTGAAGCCACTTACGAAGAATTAAAGACTATCGGAACTACAGAAGAAATAAGTGAAAAACCAGAACCTCCTGAAATGAAGCCCCTACCTGAAGGACTGAAGTACATGTTTTTAGACGATCTCAAAGCTTGTCCAGTGATCATAAACTCTGATTTAACAACTGAACAAGAAGAGAAACTTCTAGAGGAATTAAGGGAAAGAAAGAAAGCCATAGGCTATAAGATGAGCGATCTCATAGGGGTCATTCAAGCCTTGTGCATGTACAAGATCCCCATGATGGAAGATCATAATCCAACCATCGAGCATCAATGAAAGTTAAACCCAAATATGAAGGAACTGGTCCGTCGCGAGATCATCAAACTTCTCACAGCCGGAATAATATACCCGATATCAGACTCACCATGGGTGAGCCCAGTTCATGTGGTGCCAAAGAAAGGAGGGACAACTATTATGAGAAACGAAAACAATGAGCTCATCCCCACTCGAACAGTCACTGGGTGGCGGATGTGTATTGATTATAGAAAATTAAACAAGGCCACTCGAAAGGATCATTTTTCTATGCCCTTCCTCGATCAAGTTTTAGAAAGATTGGCCCATCAAGAATATTTCTATTACCTGGATGGTTACTCTGGATTCTATCATATTCCCATACATCTAGATGATCAAGAAAAAACGAATTTCACATGTTCCTTCGGGACATATGCTTTTAAAAGGATGTTGTTTGGTCTGTGTAATGCCCTCGCAACTTTTCAACGTTGCATGGCTGCTATTTTTGCGGGGCTTACTGAAACTGTTATGGAGGTCTTCATGGATGATTTTTCTATATATGGAGACTCCTTTGATTCATGTCTTAAGCATCTCTCCATGGTTCTCAAATGTTGTGAAGAAGCACAGCTGGTGCTAAATTGGGAGAAATGCCACTTTATGGTAAAGGAAGGCATTGTCCTAGGTCATAGGGTTAGCAACAGAGGAATTGAAGTTGATAAAGCCAAGATAGAAGTCATATCCAAATTGGATATTCCCACAAATGTAAAAGAAGTTCGCGCTTTCCTTGGTCATGCTGGATTCTATAGAAGGTTTATACGTGATTTTTCCAAGATAACAAAATCGATGACCAACCTACTTTTAAAAGATGTTGATTTCAATTTCAATGAAGAATGCGTCAAGAGATTTGATACGCTGAAGAAAGCCCTTACAACTACCCCCATCATTAAAGCTCCCGATTGGAACCACCCCTTTGAAATCATGTGTGATGCCAGTGATTTCGCGGTGGGTGCGGTTTTAGGGCAATACATAGAGAGGAAATATTATGTGATCTATTATGCGTCGAAACCCCTCGATGAAGCTCAAAGGAATTACGCTACTACTGAGAAGGAACTTTTGGCAGTTATCTATGCCTTCGATAAATTCAAATCCTACCTTATCAGTTCGAAGGTCATCGTTTACACAGACCATGGTGCTATCCGTTACCTTATGGCAAAGAAGGATGCTAA
Organism: Alisma plantago-aquatica; assembly: GCA_963693085.1. Lineage (NCBI taxonomy): Eukaryota > Viridiplantae > Streptophyta > Magnoliopsida > Alismatales > Alismataceae > Alisma > Alisma plantago-aquatica. The sequence continues at coordinate 123,244,620 of OY856412.1, forward strand.
GCCAAGGCTGATCAGATGGATACTCCTTCTACAAGAATTTGACCTGGAGATAAGAGATAAAAAAGGGACGGAGAATGTTGTTGCAGATCACCTCAGTCACATCCACACTCTAGAGGCTGAAGGAATTCCGATAAATGATTCCCTACCGGATGATCAGCTTATGAGGGTCTCGGAAGTTGTACCATGGTATTCCGACTTCGTAAACTACCTAGCTGCCGGAGTCATCCATCTCAAATACACCGGGAACACTCTGAAGAAGTTTATGCATGATGTGAAGCATTACTATTGGGATGAACCATATGTTTTTAAACTTTGCGCCGATGGTTTGTACAGACGTTGCATCACTGAAGAAGAAGCTCAATCTATTTTGGAACAATGCCACTCAGGACCTATAGGAGGGCACATGAGCTCAAAGAAGACAGCCTTAAAAGTTTTGCAATGTGGTTTCTTCTGGCCGACTTTATCTAAAGATTCTTACGATTTTTTCCTATCCTGTGACAAATGTCAAAGATCTGGCAATATAACCAAGAGAGATGAAATGTCACTGAATATATGGCAAGAAGTTGAAATATTCGATGTTTGGGGGGTGGACTATATGGGTCAATTCCCATCATCTAATGGATTCTCGTACATCCTAGTGGCGGTGGAATACGTCTCCAAATGGGTTGAAGCTATACCAACCGTCACTAGTGATTCAAAACCCATCATCAAATTATTCAAAGATGTCATCTTCCCACGGTTTGGAGTACCGCGAACCGTGATATCTGACGGCAGCTCCCACTTCATTGAAAGAAGCTTTGAAGCTTTACTGAGAAAATATGGTGTCTCGCACAAGGTAGCTTCACCTTACCATCCACAAACTAGTAGACAGGTAGAGGTCTCTAATCGACAACTAAAAGCTATCCTTGAGAAAACTGTTGGACGTAATCGAAAAGACTGGTCGACAAAAATCAACGACGCCTTATGGGCCTATCGGACCTCTTATAAAACTCCCCTCGGTACTACACCTTTTAGATTGATATATGGAAAAGCTTGCCACCTGCCAGTCGAACTAGAACATAAGGCATGGTGGGCAATTAAACAATTGAACTTCGATATGAAAGAAGCAGGGAAAGCTAAGATTCTGCAACTCAACGAGTTGGATGAACTCAGAATGACAGCTTATGAGAATGCACAAATCTATAAAGAACATACAAAACTCTGGCACGATGGACACCTGAAAAGAAAAGACATACAAGTGGGAGACTGGGTACTGGTTTTCAACTCAAGATTAAGGATATTCCCAGGGAAACTCCGCTCACGCTGGTCTGGACCATACATCGTCAAAAGCATCTCTCCTCATGGTACCTTCTCTTTATGGAGTGAAGAGTCAGGAGAATTCATAACCAATGGGCACCGCCTGAAGAGATACTTCGCCACAATAGACATGGGAACCAAATCAGTGCTTGAACTCACCGATCCAAAGGACCCAACATGAGGCTGAAGGACTCTGTCGAGCCATCGACATAAAACAAAGGCGCTTGTCGGGAGGCAACTCGATCAATAAATCGGTTTTACTTTTCCTTTCCAAATTTTTTTTAACCTTATAGTTAAATTTTCCTTAAATAAAATTTGCCTTATGAGATAGTTTTCTTTCAGAACACGAGATCAGAGTGGCGCTGATCAGAACGAAATCATTCTCGGCAGTCATACCTGGTGTTACCTTTCCCCTCCATCTTGGATTTAGGGTTTGCTCGAGGATGAGAAAATCTCTAAGTTTGGGGTGGAGGGTGGGTGGTACGTACTTCATTTTCATATACACCCTCTTTCCATATAAGTTGTCTTTATCATAAAATTTTTAAAATTTTTGAGCAAGATACCTGATGAAATTTTGACTCTTGTCGATAAAAATGTAACTAACAATCTTGCTATCCTCCTTATTCGAAGTGAATCCTCAATAGGACTAATTTTTGAAACTTGCCTTTTGCCTAAAATCATCATGTGAAGTTTATGATTCCTAACATCATAATACTTTTTACAAAATGATAAGTATCTGCCAAACTGATAGGGATCAAACACGTCGTGCTTCCTAACTTACTAGTGGAACAATGGCTCCCCACTAGATCCGCATCAAGTCATTATTTGAGCAGAGTATGACAAAGAGATCAACCCGGACTCAAATTGTAAATCAAGTTGCATTCTGATCTGAACTCTCTTCTACACTTCTTCTATCATCTTCGTACCCCTCCATCCATCAAAAGCAACAAAAAGCCGATTATGTGCCAAACCCTAAGTTCGGGGTGGCACGCCACTTCCCCTTATCCGCTTCTTCCATACCCCTCGCAATGAATAGGGGCGTACCACCAAAAATGCAATCTCGAGTCGAATAGAGGAGAGATTTGCAAACAAAAGATGCCAAAGTGCACAGAAAAAGAAATGCAATCTCGAATCAAATAGAGGAGAGATTTGCACACAAACAAATATGCAATAAATGAAATTGCAAAACAAATAAAAATCTCGAGTCGAATAGAGGAGAGATTTACTTCTTATTTCCATACCACCTTTCACTCCTTTTTCTACCTAAGGGCACAATACATGCCCCACCATCCTGAACTACACCAGTGTCAGATTGGATGCATACTTGTTGATTCTGCGGGTATCTCTGAACTCCTACAAAACTCTTTGACATGCTTGATGTTGGAAAAAGTGGGGAGGAAGTGTTGTCGGGGAACGAACTCAGGAACGAAGCTATGGAAAGACGTGTTTAGTTGTCCCAGGAAGTTAAGGTACTCATTCATACTGAGCAAAAAGAAAACATTTGTGATGTGAAGATGAAGAAATCACACGGATCGAAAGTATTTCATTAGGCAACGGTTTCAAACTTTATGTTACTCGAGGACGAGCAACGATTTAAGTTCGGGGTGTTTTGATGAGTGCATACTCATCATGAAATTCAATTGCCTTTTTGGAACAATTTCATCTCTATTCCACATCTTTTCACCCTAATATGAATCATAATGCACAAAACTACTTAGTTGATTCAATAATCAAGGTTTTAACTAAATATCTTTCATTTAATGCAAGAAAATCAAGCAACTCCAAGCCATGCGGTCTCAAGACCGTTTGGTCCCATGCGGTCCCAAGACCATTTGGTCCCATGCGGTCTCAAGACCGTTTGGTCCCATGCGGTCTCAAGACCATTTGGTCCCATGTGGTCCCAAGACCGTTTGGTCCCGTGCGGTCTCAAGACCTTTGGTCCTGTGCGGTCCCAAGACCGTTTGGTCCCGTGCGGTCTCAAGACCGTTTGGTCCCGTGCGGTCCCAAGACCGTTCGACGCAAGCACAAGGATCGATTGAAGAACTAAAGCCGCACGACCACACCAAGGCCAGGACCGATCGAAGCAAACCGTTTGGTACCCAAATGGTCTCCAAACCGTTTGGTGCCCAAACGGTCTCAAGACCGTTTGGCGCCCAAACGGTCTCCAAACCGTTTGGCGCCCAAACGGTCTCCAAACCGTTTGGAGAAGATATTTCTAGCAACTTATCCAAACCGTTTGGGATCAGATCTGAACCTATAAATAGACCCCCAGGGTCCCCATTTGGAGGATCGGATCCGGACGCCGATAGGCTTCCAGAGCACCACCCCGATCAAGTTCCACTCCATCTACTATTGGTGTTGCATCCAGGGAGGCCAAGAAGAGAAAGAAGACGGAGCAAGGAGCGCATCTTCTTCACCGGGTTGCGTCCACCCTCTGCACTGAGCTCATGGCGGATCTCTCTTTCTCTCCTATCCTTCTTGTATCTCGCATCATGAGCGAGTAGTCCTCTTTTGCTGGGGTGCGGGGACTAGCCCCGCTGCCCATGCAAACCATGTTCTTTTGTTAAACTTTCCATGGAAATGTATATAACTCTTCATTTTGTCGTTTATCGTTAAGCTCGTAGGATGGTTATGTGCTTGTTTTCATCTTTGTTCTCCCTATGTTGCGAGAACTTCAATGCATGGGTATGAACGTCATTTGGCAAGTTAGACTCCTTGACGAGAACTTCCGATGGGATTCCTTGAGGTCGTAAGTGTATGATCCGCGAGGGGACGAGCCATCTAGCCTTCGGTGACGCTTCTGTGCGCCTGACGCCCGTATGGGGGGTTCACAGCCTTAGTTGGATGTTGTATCTTCTTGTTAATTGTTGATGTTTACTCGTACTATAATTGCTTATGTGCTTATCGATTGACGCGGTTGACTCCTTGACGAGAACTTCCGATGGGATTCCTTGAGGTCGTAAGTGTATGATCTGTGAGGGGACGAGCCATCTAGCCTTCGGTGACGCTTCTGTGCGCCTGACGCCCATATGGGGGGTTCACAGCCTTAGTTGGATGTTGTATCTTCAGAGCTGTAAGACATGTGATCCGGATGGTGACGAGACATCTGATGCCTATGGTGATGCTTACGCGGACTTGACGCCCGTATGGGGGTTCTGCAGCAGCTCTACTTGAAGTGTTATATCTTGCCTGGATTGTTTGCAAAGGAGTATGTTTGTGTGTGTAGCGGTGGTCAAACCCGGTACCATCCCAGCGATTCCATATCATTGATCCAAACCTATCTTTTAATTCAGCTTTTACATTCCTGCAATTAGTTTAAACAACCCAAATCAATCTATTATTTTAAATATTAGTTTTACTTGAGCTAGATCTAACTGTCAAGGATTCTTAAAAATGTTATCCTTTGGGTTCGATCCTCAACTATACTGCGATAAGATCCGTTCGCTTGCGGGTGGTATTGTTGCATTTGGTTTTGGTAAAATCTCGGGGATTTCAGCTCCGGGTGAATTTGTTAGTGCATTCAAAAAGCCACATCAGGTGCATCCCGCCCTCCCTGTGTAACTACAAAAAGGGATGTGTATATGGGGGTAACTCTACAAATACCCCATCTATGCCCATGGGCACTGTACAAAAGAAACAGCAAAAGCTAAGCAGTAAAAGGGATCTTCCGCATCCTACTAATGTGGGTCGGGGTAGTGGAACTCCATCCTCGCACCTCTACAAGTCGTCTAGTGGATTTGACCACCAGGTCCCGACACTCCGCAAAACTTAGGGATTGTTGGTTGTGCCGCCTTCCGTTGCGCTGCTTCCAGATGAAGTAAGCCAAGCACATCCAGGCTGTGATGGCCAGCCACTTCCATCCCTTCCAGCCCCTGGTTTTTTCTTTTATAAGGTTGGCCGTTTCGGTGATGGTGGCATTCACCGAGACCCTCAGCCCACAAAGATCCATGACATGCGAGAGGACATGTTTGGAGAATCGGCAGCGGAAGAAGACGTGTTGAACGTCCTCCCTCTATCTAAAAAGGTACATCTATCGCTGGCCTCGCTATTCCACTCGTGGATTTTATCTGCAGTGGCAAGAGCCCCATGGAAGGCTCTAAAAATTGTGAGGCTCCACCTATGGATGAGAGTCCCCGCCCAAATGGTTTTACCAACAACGCAAGGGGCTTGCTGCGGCTGGACGACCTTCCACATGTTGGTGTTTGGGTTTTTGAGCTTCACTAGGCCATTATTGGTTTGCTCGAAGATGTGGCTATGCTCCGCCCAGGCCCGTGCCATATTTTTCCATGAATTTGATGCGCCATGCCGCAGCAGCATCGGGTCCGAGAGGGCGAACCCATAGCATCTGCACATCCACTGGGTCCACGGTGATTGTGGGCAGGTATGGAACTAGACAACTCTTCTAAGCGACGCCCACTGGTTGATGTCCCTGACCCCTTTGAGCCCCAAACCTCCCTCTTTAGCAGGCCTAGCCAGGTGCTCGTATCGCATGGGATGGTAGTTTGGACCCCACACAAAGTCCGCCATAAGCATCTCAATGCAATCGCACGTACTGTCTGGGATGTGGCCTTGCAAGGCCCAATATGTGATCAAGCCCTGCAGGTTTGCTTTGGTCAGCAGACATCGGCATGCCATGGTTATTTTGTCCGGGGGCCATTTGGATATCATCTTCTTCATTTGGTCAAGGCAAGGGTTAAAGAAAGCCGCCTTGTGGTTCCTAGCAGCCAACGGGAAACCCAGGTATCCTGTAGGGAGGGTATCCAATTGGCAGCCCAGGACTCCGCTCAGAAGGGTGGCGTTGTTCGTAGCAACTTTGGACAAGAACAACTTGGACTTGGTCGGGTTGACATGAACCCCCACCGTGGCGCTAAAATCGTCCAAGATCTTCTTTATACCCTGAAGGCTCTTTCTAGTGGCTTCTACAAAGATGAGCACGTCGTCCGCAAAAGTGATGTGGGACATGACGGCCGTGCGCTTGACTTTGTAGGTGCAGAAGCACCCTTGACGCTCACCCTCGAACATGAGCATGGTAAGGTACTCCATAACGATTGTGAAGAGGAGGGGTGACAACGGGCACCCTTGTCTCAGCCCACGCGAGCTATTAAATAACCCCACAGGAAGCCCATTGACTAGGACCGAAAACGAACATGTGGTCACACACTGCCTGATCCAGCCCGTCCAGGTGGGGGGGAAGCCCATTCTACCCATAATTGTCCACAGGGCTTCCCAATTGACGTGGTCGTAAGCTTTTGAGAGATCCGTCTTTAGGCAGGCCTTTGGGCCTGAGCACTTGATGTCGAACCCATACAGAAACTCCGCTGCAAGGAGGGAGCAATCTGAGATGCTTCTATTTGGAATGAACGCCCCTTGGTTGTGTGAGACCAACCCCCCTATGACCTCCTTTAACCTCTCTGCCGGCACTTTGGCGAAGATCTTGTAGAGCACGCTACTACAGGCAATGGGCCTGAAGTCACAGAGGGAAGTGGCGCCATCCTTCTTCGGGATCAGTGTCAAGAAAGAGTGATTCACTTCCCGCACCATGTCCCCCCCGCATGAGCCATAAGATGGCATTTGTCACGTCCTCACCGATGACACTCCAACAGCTTCTAAAGAAGCTGGCGTTGAACCCATCAGGGCTCGGAGCTTTATCTGGCCCGATGGCCCACACCGCGTCCCTCACTTCCTCGCGCGTGCAAGGCCTGCAAAGATGTCGGCCCTGGGCCGCCGTTAGCAAGTTAGTAGGTTGGAGTCGCATCTATTGGGTATGGTCGTCACTGGAGTTGTAGAGGTTGTTGTAGAAGGCCACCGCCTCCCCCTCGAGCTCCTCCTGGTTACTGACTTGTGCTCCGTATTCATTGATGAGGTAGTGGATCATGTCCCTCATCTCCTTCCTCTTCACTGCCTCTTGGTAGAACGTCGTGTTGCACTCACCATCCTGGATCCACCGGACACGGCTACGTTGATAGAAGAACAACTCCTTCGCAACATCGAGCTGATCCAGCCGCTCCCTGACCTCCTTCTCCCTCCGCACCAAGTCAGAGCAGCAAGGTGACTGCTGCAAATCGTCCGGGATGGCAGCATACTCCTTCTTCACCACCTTCCTCATCGTGCTGACGTCGCCCCCCCTAGCCACCCAAGTTTTAAGTCTGCACTTGACGGATCTGAGCTTCATGGCGGCGACGTAGAGGGGGTTCCCGTGCACAGAGGGACCCCAGGCGCTCCTGACCTCCTCCAAGAAGCCGTCCCAGCTGGCCCAGGCATTGAGACTCCAGAAGGGCCTAGCTCGACGCTTCTCCGGTGTGGCGAACGGGGATGTGACCAAAACGTCGTGGTCACTGAGGTGGGAAAAGGATAGTCAGGCGTGGGTCACGGGGAAGAGGCCCACCCACCTGTCGTTGACCAGCACCTGATCCAAACGGCAACACACCCGCTCACCTGCCTCCCTTCTGTTCGACCAGGTGAGGATGCCTCCATAAGTCTTCAACTCCACCAGGCCTGTACTTTCAACCGCAAGGTTGAACTCCCTCATCACCTTCCTGGACACCTCACCTCCTCCCGCCTTCTCATCATCACTGCAGATAGAGTTGAAGTCCCCCACCACAAGCCAGGGGACCAGCGTCGCGGGCTTGGTCGCCTCCAACTCACCCCAAAGGGAGTGTCGACGCTGAGGCTGGTTGTGGGCATACACCGCCGAGACAAGGACCTGCAATCCTCCCTTGTTACACCAGGTTGTCACCATTTGTGCAGACGAGGCGATGACCTGTACTGCCCAAACCCGAGGATCCCATCCCCAACAGACCCTGGCTTTCCCGGTGGCGTCGATATTGGACACACAACTCCACCCACTCAGAAAAAGCTCCTTGACCACCCTGTCTCCTCCCAAGTCCTTCGTCAGCTTGGTCTCTACAAGCATACCCATCGTCGCTCCTTGTTGTCGTATGAGGAGGGCCACCGCCTTCCTCTTTGCTGGCTCACAGACGTCGCGCACGTTCCACGTTATTATTGACATAGAAACAGGTAATGGGTGCTACCTCCGACTCGCAAGCTTCTGCTTGGAGTCCACCTCGGCATCAGCGGGAGTCAGAGCCTCCTCCACTGCATCTGCCTCCTTCTCACCTACTTTGTCCTTCTCGCTTCCTTCCTCTTCACCTTCCAGGGAGTAGCCCGGTGCCGGCAGAGCAACCATTACCTTCTGCTTCCACGTCATCGGGGGTAGTAGCCTCCTGTTGATGGCACATCTCGAGATCATGATGCTTGTCGCACTAGATCTGAGCAGGGCATGCTTGCCTCTCCTAGCCGGCACCTTGGTAGGCGACGCCTCATTTGTTGCAGGAACAGGTTCCACCTCAGGCTCTGGAACCCCGTCAGGATGTGTGGAAGATGTGCCTTCTCCTCTAGGAGGACTCGGCCCACCCATCACAACCATGGGTCCAAGATTGTAGGGGTTGGAGGCCTCCAGATCACCGTCGTCGAGCCCACCAAGAGCGTCTTCGTCGCCTGCCGACACCACATGGTCAGGGGGCTGGTCTCCGGGACCTGCAGGATAGGGGTCATATCCACCTCGCCTTCATCGCCCTTGTTGTCCGCCCCTGGCTCGGCACTCGCCCTGGTCACTGCATTGTCGCCATCACTTGGCCCTTTCTTCTGCATCCGCCTTCTTTTGATCTACTTCTTCCTCGGGACATTTCACCCGATTCAGCACTATGCCTCTCATCGCGCAGCCTGCATGAGGGCCGCTCTTCACCTCTGGCTAGTCGCCACTGTGCATCCTCTCTGACCTTTATCGGTGACGAAGGGGCACCTGTGAAGGCCATGCTCGAATGCCTTGCAAGAGGTGCACCGGGCCGGTAGTAGACCATAATGGACCAGCACTAGCTCCGCTTCCCCACCCGGAAAGCGGACCCAGACTTTGCTCGGCGGGTCGCGATCAGTAGGGACGTCCACCAATGCCTTGGCATGCGCTGCACCCAAAGCCGCGGACACCCAAGCACCTGCGTGAGACGGCTTCCCCACGCAACTCGCCACCCGCGCCAAAATCTCCAGGGAGCGCAGATGCCCAAGCGTAGGGAAGGTGACCCAGCAGGGGATTGAGGACAGAAGATCCCTCGTCAGTCTGGTCGATGGCGTCCACTCGCAGCAGATCACCAGTCTGTCGTCAAATAACCACGAACCCCCTTCCAGGAAGAGGTCCAGATCATCCTTGAGCTCGCACCGGAGGTCGAAGAAGCCCCCTTCTCGTCGGGAAAGCTAGAAGATGCCCTTGGGCCTCCAAACCCTCCTGAGCCAGCCCCTGATCACCGTCTCGTGTGGTGACGCGTCCAAGACGTAGAAGACTGTCGAGTTGGCACACGCCTCCACATAAGACTCCATTACTTCCGGCGGGATGTCGGCAATGAGGCCCGCTCCGGGTCTTGTGTGGGCTCGATGAAGGTGAGCACCATATCGTCAGGGATGGCCCCCGTCGACGACTGTCGCTTCGCCAACTTTGTCCATTCCGCCATGTCCTCCCGCATGGGCCACACTGACGCCGCCTGTCCTGATGTAGCCGCCTGAGCATAGGTCTTCGCTGCAACCCCCTGCAGGCTGCGGGATGCCGGACAGTGAGGGTGCCTCTGACTCCGGCTGGAAGCAGCCCGCACCTTGGACCCACCGTGGTCACAGCGCTGCTGGTTCCGCCCGTGTGTAGCTGTTGAAGCAGGTGCCTGGGAGGGGCACCGTCGACTCCCAGCATCACCATCACCTTTGTCTACGCGTACCTCATCAAGCGCGTCCTCCTTGGTCCCGCTAGTAGAGACCTCGTCACCTCCAGGAGGGTGATGCAGGGAGTCCGAACGAGGTCGCTGGGCCGTGGGAAGGGGCGAGCATCTACTGGTCACCTTCCTTTTCCCCTTCTCGTGAGCAAGCGCCGTCTGTGCTGCTCTTCCGCCTTTGGCACGCTCCTCCGCTGCTTCGCGCTGGATGGAGGAGGTGAGGAAAGAATGTCGCTTGGTCTTGCCCTTGGTCATAGGCGATTAGGAAGGGGTGGGGTAGGTTTACGTGGCGATGGGAGAGTGGTGGAGAGGGTAGTGCGTGCTGACGTCAGAGCGCACTACCGAGGTGATTCCAGACAGCACTCGCACACCTCTACGGGGGGTTGGAGTCTTCTCGAAGCAACCCGGGTCACACCCAAGAAACGTAGTGGATGCTGACGTCAGGCCGCACTGAGCCTGGTGACGCCAGAACGCACTATCTCGCCCCCGGTGGAGTCTTGAGGAAGCAAGCAGCTCGCAACGAGACGTTGAGTGGGAAGTGACGCCCTGGCTGACGTCAAACCGCACCTGGGCCTCGCCTCACGCCACGGCTGAAGCTTCTGGAAGGATGTCACATGTTGTGCACGGGCGTGCAAGTTTGAACGAGTCCCGTTGCAGCCACCCGGGCAGGAAGGAACGAACCGGCGCAGAAGACCCGGTCCAGCACACGCCCACACCTGGTTCAGTGAAACTTCTAGATGCGTGACCATGGGGTCAGGTTTAGACCGCTCCCAACCGGGCAGCTCGGAGCCCGGTTCAACGAAGCGTTGTAGTGTCAAGCTTGCGGGCGACCACGGTGAGGAGCGATGGCAAAGGCTAACCCTACCGCCCCGAGATGCCGCCACGAACAGGAAAGTGTTGGGCAACCGCAACCCTAGCTCACAGCGTCTCGTCGTCACCACGTTTGGCATGCCAAGAAGTTCGCCTGAGAACACCACCATCGCTGAAGAGCACGTTGTCGTCGGGGGCGCGTGCCTAAGAACTCCGACCAGGTAGCTCGGAACCTAGCCCGAACTCACAGCCACTGCAGGAAGAACCACCACCATAGCAGGAACTGAACCTACGGCGGAGCAAGCACCGCCGCACTTGGACAGACCACCTTCCTTTGTTCCGACAGGGTTCACAGAGGAACCGAGACTCCGGAGAGCTGGTCAACCCCTCACCCGTTTTGTGGCAACAAAGGAGAGTGGTTGTAAAGCTGTGTACGGGATCGCAGCTCGTCGGAGAAGAGCACTAGCTAACGCGTGTCGCCAGAAGTAGAGACGAAGCACCCCCGTCAGGTAGCGCGGAACCTGACCACACGAACACTCAAGGGCCTGGAATAGAACTTCACCGGAGCACCTCCGCCGAAGGTCAAGCAACAGCAACACCACTCCGAAGCATCGTCGATGGAGCACCACTACCCCCGCTAGGGCTCGAACACCCCGTAGGGTCACCGGAGGACCGAGACCCCTGTAGGGGCTGGTCAACTCCTCACCTAGGTTTTGGGGGTTCAGGGGAAGCAAAGCGGGGTTTAGGCGAGGTGTCGTTGCTGTCTTCAAGGGCGATCCTATGGTAGGTGGCGTAGTGACTCTGCCTTAATACCACCTGCAGACCTCCACCCGTCACTGTCGGAAGCACACGCCCGCGGAGTGAAGGCAAGCCGGAGCGAAAGGACACTGCCTTTAAGACCCCTGCAGACCACCACCGAGCGAGCCAGGAGATACACACCCTAGAAGCTTGGAGCAGACATCTGAGCAGCGCCTTCCAGCCAGGGCAGAGATGCTCCGAGGTAGGTGAAGTAGCGCAAGCACCTTGAATCCACCCACAGAGCGGCGACCCCACGCGGCAGGGATCGCTAGGGAAGCCCAGCTGCCGTGAGGGCAGTGGGAGGGAGAGGAGAGGGAAAATGCAGTGGAGAGGAGAAGCGAGGGAGCCATTCTAGAGAGAAGTCGGAGCTCGTCTCCTAAAGAGAGAAAGCACGACTGATGACTGAGAGCTCTTTCATAGTGTTGCACTCATCATACTCCTTCATGTGGGATACATATCCAACAATTTAGCGCTACAATGTCACTATTGACATAGACCTTCACTTGGCTAACAATTACTACTCACCATGGTACAATGCCACTATTGAGATAAACCTTCACTTGGACAACGATTACTACTCACCACTTCGCACATAGTACCATTCCTTTTCCTAATTTTTTCTTACCCTCTATAGATCTATCTTAGTCTCCCTTTCTTTCTTTTTCTCTACTTCTCTGAATTCAAACTTCTACACTTGAACTTCATTTATAAATGACAGAGCCATGTTGTAACATTGGACATGTGCCCTTCATGGATTTTATGATGCTACTATTCATATGTTGGATATTAAATGAAAATAAACTTCTTTTGGACGTCTACTTTCACATAGATATGCTCCTAACCTAAATTAGTGGCCATGTGTATGATGTCTTTAACTTTTAACACTCACAGATGTTCACAAGATGGTCGATCTCAAATTGAAGAATCTGGTGGCTATTTTTGGATTTCATTAATCTTAATAAATGATTAGTTATGTGAAGTCAGTTCAAGACTTTTAATGTGATGCTCATTCAAGTATGGTAGATAAACTAAAAAACAACTCTTTCTCTTTATGAATCCATATTTTGTCATCAAATGCCCAGATAAATTGTGTACATATAAGACCATCACGTAGTATTTTCCATTTTGAAGGAAGATCATGGGCCAAGGAGTTGTGTGATGGCAACCTAGAGGTAGCATATCATTTTTGCAACAATCTAAATCAACCAAAAAATGAAGATTGGCAATCTTACTATATCTTCTACCTCCAAGTTACCCAAGGAGGTAAAGATAGATCTAGCAGTGACTCTTCCATGCAATCCAATACAAACATGGGTATAAATATCATTTCATCCACTCCATCACCTTTGCAGAAGCTATTGCTTCTCCTCTATCCCTTCTTGGGTTAAGAGGCTGCTAGAGACAAGAAAATTTGTTTGATTTATTTTATTCTTATCTACATAGTATGAGTAGAGGATGAGAGGGAAGGAAAAGGAAGAAGAGGGTTAGATGGGGAGGTTTGAGGGATGAAGATTAATATTTGGATATTGATAAGGATGATGAAACATTGAATGTGTACCTTTTTTGTAGGTCAATGGGGAATGAGACCACTATTGGGACACATAGGACGAAGGGCCTATGAGGAGACAACCTCATAGGTCTTGGGAGGGTATGAGAAAGTTTTCGAGGTACGAGTTCATTATATGAGCCTTCATACTAACAAAGAGGAAGAAAATCACTTTCTCTTCTATTTGATCCTTGATGCATTGGGGCATGACAAGACTCTTACAAATTGGGATCCTACCTTAATTGAGTGATTTAAAAGCCTCAACTTCTTTGGAGGTCAGAACATAGCACTTCGTATCCTTTCCTATCCACAAATGGAGCCCTTAATTGAGTTATTGAAAAGCCTCAACTTCTTTGGAGGTCAGAACATAGCACTTCGTATCCTTCCCTATCCATAAAGGGAGCTCTAAGTTCTTGCACTTTCTCACTGGAAATTACATCCTGGTGATGTCGCTTTGTTGAAGGAGAAGAAGAGGAGGTATGAAGAATTGAGAAGAGAAGGAAAGTGCAAAACATAATCTTTTGAATAATGAAACTTTAATGTAATTTTATTTCAAAACAAAACAAACAACCTTTACATTCATCAAAATACTTCCAAAAAGTTTGACATATACATTAGCTACTCATAAAGTTTTTTCCCTTTTTCCCTAATGTGATTTTCCTCTCAATAAAGGGCATCTATGTAGTCTTTTTTATTTCCCTTCTACTAGATTTCTCCTACCTATTATTTGTAGTTTGTATGGCCTATTCATACATCCTCCCTTGTGCCAAAAACCTATTCCTAGCTTAGAAGAAATGATGGGTACAAAGTTTTGTACAATTAATGTAGTGAAAACATGCACTAGTTGATCAAGATTTACTAATAATGCAAAGAATCATAACATGAAAAGCAAGTAGGTTAAAGTGATAGTAAATGAATTTCAAATTTGTTCAACAAGGTAAATCAAATTTCAAGAATATTAACAAGTAGTTAGGAACTTGGTATATTCTATCTAATTCTTAGATGATCATGTGATCCTAAACAAGTATGGAAGGTAACCATAAACACATCGGGGGGAAATCATGTAATATAAAGGATTATGTCTAGAAAATGGTGAATTGTAATGCCTCTCTTTAATTAAATGCATGATTGTTAAAACACAATTTCAAGAAATTTGAGCACTCACATTCTCACCTTGAATCATCCACATGGGATGTTAAACACAGAGAGTAGAGTTAATATGAATATCATATCATGTAATTTTTCAAACATGAATTGGGTTAATTAGTGGTGAGTGTTTTCATGTTAGTAGGATAGTATAAGTATGTGATTGCTCAAATCTTGTACTGACATGCACTCTCGTTAATAATTGTTTATCATCATCAAACAACTCATAAAGGTCATTAAATCTTAAACCTAGTATGTAGTATAGAATTAAAGATTAAAACAATCCCAAAACCCTAGGAGAGGGCCAAATCCATCCTCTATGCATTTCTTTACATTACTAAGTTTCTTCTTATAGATCCCATTTTGCAATACCTCACAGATTTAGTCATTCAAACCTAAAGCTAACGCTACATTTTTTATCACGTACATGTTACTATGATTCCTATAAGATGTGTGGATTTTATATATTAAATAGAAAAGAAAATCATGAATAAATAAAAGCACAAGTGGCATGGATCTTTTGGCTTACATTCAAATTGTGATTTTCCTATGCATTATCATCTCTATCTCATTCAGACCATTATCTATTCTTCTGGTGCACCTCATTACTCCCCATAGATCTTTCTTCCTCAACGTCAATCTTGGAGGGACCAATACAGTATACTTCTTCTATCTCCTCTCTCTTCCTTCTTTGTGCAACAGTTCTTCAATAACACCCCCACTTCTTAATATTTTCAATTTTTGCTAACATTTGAAAATGACAATATTTTTATGCCATTGTGATTGTGACGTCTTGATCCAATTGTTGCACACATCACACTTCTACATGTGACATACCTATCCAAAAAATTATCTTGGCAATGCAACCACTGATATAGACATGCACGTGGCCATCAATTACTCCTCACTACTTTTGACATAATACCATTCGTTTTCCCATTTTTTCTCACTCTTTGTATCTCTCTCTTACTTAGTCTCCCTTTATTTCATTTTATCTACTTCTCCCCTATTTAAACTTCTACACTTGAACTTCATCATAAATGGGAGATCCATGTTGAAAATGGGACACCATGTCCATTCTTAAGTTTATAATCCTACACCAAGGTCATATGATGGATCATATACAATCAATCTTTTCATGGACTATGTGTTACTTCTGCATATATTCTCTTCTAGAATTATGTTTTGACCATGCTAGTGATGTCTTTAATTTTTAGGGCTCATAGATATTTACAAGATGGACAATTTAAAATTGAATGATCTGATGGCCGTGTTGACCCAAGTGTTACACATAGTCCATATTTTGATAATGACAACCATTCTATTCATACGTATATAATATGTTTGTTTGAGTTTGATTTTAGGCATTAGGTACATGAAAAGGACCAAATTGATCAAGCCCAATCTTGTTTTTATTCAAGTCAAAAGCAATGCAAATGCATGTTTTTGGAAAACACTCTAAATCACCTTAAATGATTTTTGTAATCATTTGTATTGATGGTACGACTTGTAATCTTTTTTTGTAATCATTTGTATTGATGGTATGACTTGTAACTAAGATGAGAAAAAATTAGGGAAACTTAATTTGAATGTTTGATCACTTAAAAGCCATTTTCTAAAATTCACTATAGTCTGTCCATCGGTCGAGTTACAAACTCGGCCAATCCTTAATGGATTTTGAAAATTACTTTTGTCAATCGACTTGTACATTCACAGAACTCGAACGATCCCTGTATATACCAAAATTGATTTAAGTGGATCTGTCGAGTTTTCACCAGGACAAACTCAGCCGAAGGTTTAAATTGTCTTTGTCTCATAGTGTGATTGGTTGAGTTATCTTTATTGAAATCTGACCAAATGCATTGTACGAAAAACGCAGAAAAAGTGATTCTAGCCCTTGGGGAGTTTCAAAAGTCAATCGTTATATCTATTGCAACCCTTAAAATGGATATAAAATTTTCATTCGTGTTCCTACCCTCTAGTGGACACCCCCAAGTATAAATAAGACCTCTTGGAGTTCATTCCAAGGTTGCTCCTTCATGCTATTCAAGTTCTTTGCTATACTTGAGTGCATCTAGTTCACTTGAGCCCCTTTCTCTCTCTTAATTACACTTCATTTCATCATTATGAGTGAGATGGGATCTGTGTGAGAGAGATACCTCATAGTATGCTTGTAAAGCTCTCAAAGCTTCTCTTTTCTCACCCTTTTTTTAAGATCAAGTTGGTGAAAGCTTCTCCAAGTGAAGGAGAAGGTGCGAGCTTTTTCAATCTATTGAAGAAGGTACAGAAAGCTTCTCTGAGTGAAGGAGAAGGACAAGGTATAAGATCCAAGGAGTTAAGTGGATAAATCCTTCAAGGCAAAAGACTCGGTGCAAGAAGGGGATCTCCTTGGTGAAGGCATCCAACTACTTGTAAGAGTGGGTAAGACCTTGGTGAGGTAGAAGACTAGCTCTTGGATAGATAAGACCTGGTTGTAAGGTTGTTGGCTCCTTTGACCTCAAAGGGAAGCTAGGTATCCTTGTTATAGAAAAGGAAGGTCCATTGTATGTCTTATAATGGAATATAAGTATACATAGGTCATAAAATCCTAAGGATTGGCCTCTCTAGGTAGTGGTCTGACTCTCTCCTAGTTTGGAGAGTGGAACCACTCTAAAACAGCTTGTTCAAGTGCTTATCTTAATCTCTCTCATCCTTTCTATACTTTTTTAGATTTCCATCAAATTCACTATTTACGATTGTACCTAGTTGAAGTAAATTGAAGGTATTACTATTTTTTTACAAGTTTTGAAGCTCTATCACCCCCCTCTAGAGCCCTAGATTCAATATGTTGTATCAGATCCACAGTGTTCTCTGATACATATCCTATAAAATGAGAAGATGGGTGATTTACTTGGGTCCCTCAACCTAGAGGGAGGCTTCTCCATGAGACCCCCAATCTCCAACGACACCAATTTCCTCTATTAGAAATGGCAGATGCAGTTCTACCTTCAAGGAATGAATTACAACATGTGGAAGATGATGATTTCTCCATACAAGGAGCCAATGGGTGATGTATCTACTTGGGATGAAGCTACACTTAAGAAGGTGCAGCTCAATGCCAAGGCAATAAGCATCATCTATGCTTCCCTCACTCCCTCCAAGTTCAACCGAATATCAACGTGAGACACAACCCATGAGATTTGGAACAAGTAGTGCAATACCTATGAAAGCACACAAGTTGAATAATCAAAGATCTACATGCTTAACGGACTACTTCATAACAAAATGGGGAAGAATGAAAGAGTTGTCGAGATGTAAACAAGGCTCAACACCATCATCAATGGGCTTGCTGCTTTGGGCCACACCTTGGATAGAGGGACTATCAACTCCAAGATCCTAATGTTTCTTATGAAGAGATGGGAACCCAAGGTGACTTCAATTGAAGAAGTTATAAGTCTTAGTGACTTACCCACCGAGGAGCTCATTGGCAACCTTGAAGCACATGAGCCAAGGCTAGACAAGCAAGAAGAAGATGACAAGCAAGAGGAGAAGGAATCAAATAAGATTAAAGACAATGCCTTCAAAGCTCAAGTGGAGGCAATGATTCTCCAACAACAACTTGATTTCCAATCCTCTCCACCCTCCTCAAGTGAAGATGATGGCCCTAGTGATCTTGAAGCAAACTACTCCAAGGGCAAGAACGTCAAGGGAAAGTATTCCTCATCCTCAACTCTTAGATGCTATGAATGTAGACAAAAGGGGCACTACAAGAATGAATTCCCCAAGGCCAAGAAGACTTACCACAAGAGCAATCCCAAGAAGAAGGATGATTACAAGAAGGAAGGCAAGTATAAGATGAAGGATAAGAAGAACAAGAGGAGCAAGGATGCAGCTCATGCAGCTTGGGAAGAATCCTCTTCAAGTGGATCAAGCTCTGATGAAGTAGAATGCCATCTTGCACTCATGGCCTCCACAAGTGAAGACATTGGTGAGGTAAGTGAGGTAAAAGGAAAACGGATTGTTGAAAGTGGTTGCTCAATGTATATGACAAGTAAAAATCAGCCACTTCAACAAATTTAAAAAAAAAAGAATGGAGGGTCGGTTGCTTTTGGTGATAACAACAAGGATAAGGTGATAGGTGAGGGTGATGTAGGTGATTCACTATGCATCAAGAATGTTATTCTTGTGGATGGCCTACATCACATTTAATAAGTGTTGGTCAACTTTGTGATAATGGTTATCTTATTCTTTTTACCTCACTTGAATGCTTGCTTCTAGATTCCCTCTCCTATAATGTTATATATAAGGAAACTATAAATGGTAATCTCTATATTATTGTGCTTGATTCTATTAAGCCTATTGGTAGATGTCTTTTTGCCAATTCAAATGATATTTCTTTATGGCACCGCAGGCTTGGTCATGTAAATATGCATCAAATGAAGTTGAGCAAAAAGGATTTTGTGAAGGGACTTCCTAAATTGGATTTTATAACATTAATCTATTTGGACCAATGCGTACACAATCTCTTTATGGTAGCAAGTATTGTCTTGTGATTGTCGATGAATTTTTTTGCTATACTTGGACCTTCTTTCTTGTATCAAAAGCAATACTCTTTATGTTTTCTTAATTTTTGCATTCTTTCCTCTTACCTACTTACTAAGAATCAAATATAGATGGTGGAGATAAAATGAGTGGAAAACAAAGCTTCTTTTCAGATCATATCTATCCACAATGATCATGGAGGAGAATTTAAAAATGATTTGTTTGAGCGGTTTTGTGAGGAATCCGACTATGCACATAATTTTTCTTCACCTTGAACACCTCAACAAAATGGGGTTGTTGAGAGAAAGAATAGGTTACTACTGGAAATGGCTAGGACCATGCTTCTAGAGTATGACACTCCAAAGAAGTTTTGGGTAGAAACTGTTAGTACTTCATATTTTGTGTAAAATTGGGTTTTTACTCATCCATCTTTAAGGAAAAACCCCTATGAGGTTTGGCATGGTAGAAAGCCTTTCAATGTTTTCTTTCATGTTTTTGGTTGTCCTTGTTTTGTTTTGAACACCAAGGATTCCATCGACAAGTTTGATCCAAAGTCTTACAAGGCTTTCTTTCTTAGATATAGCACTCCTAGCAATGCTTATACAATATTTAACACTGAATTGTATAAAGTAGAAAAATCTATCAATGTTAGATTTGTTGAGACTAACCCATCTATTTCTAAGAATGATGTTAATGATAATGTTACAGAGGAGGTGATTCCTCACTTAAAAAAACTCAACATTGTTGATAAAGGAAAGGAGGTGTTAGGTGATGAAGAAGAAAAATAAGAAAAGAAGAATCCAACCCTCTACTTTGCAAAGCATCATCCTAAAGAGCTCATCATAGGAAATCCTTTTGAAGGGTGAAGACATGGGTTGCCTACAACAAAGAACAAGCAGAAAACATCTTCATCTCTTAGCTTGAGCCAAAAGAAGATCTCAAAGACGATGAATGGATCCTAGTCATGTAAGAAGAGTTGGAGCTGTTCGAGATGAACCGAGTATGAACTCTTGGCAAAGACCAAGTGATAGAAAGATCACTGGCACCAAATGGGTCTACCGCAACAAGCTTGATGAAAGTAGAAAAGTGGTGAGAAACAAAGCAAAATCAGTTGCTCAGGGCTACAATCAGCAGGAAGGTATTGATTTTGATGAAACATATGCACATGTACTAGACTTGAGTCGATTAGAATGTTTCTTGCTTTTGCTAGTCATAAGAATTTTATGCTTTATTAAATGGAAGTTAAAAGTGCATTTTTGAATGGTACAGTTGAGGAGGAAGTATATGTTGCTCAACCTCCCGGCTTTGAACATGATAACTTGCCTAACCATGTTGTTACAAAAAGCTCTCTATGGTTTCAAACAAGAACCTCAATCTTGGTATGAGAAACTAAAGAAGTTTTTGTTAGACAATGGCTATGTCATGGGCAAAGTTGATTCTACCTTGTTTCTAAAACACAATTCTAGCAATTTCTTGATTATTCATATTTATGTTGATGATATTATCTTTGGTAGAACTGATCTTAATCTTTGTAAGGAGTTTAGTGCTCTTATGTAGAGTGAGTTTGAGATGAGAATGATTGGGGAGCTTACTTTATTCCTTAACTTTAAAATTAAACAAATGAAAAATGGGAACTTCATCAACCAAGGCAAGTACACCAGTGAACTACTTAAGTGCTTTGAGATGGAGAACACCAAGCTAATAGACACTGCCATGTCAAACACCACCAAGATTGACAGAGATGAAGAAGGAGAAAAGGTAAATGAGAAGCTCTATAGAGGTATGATTGGAAGTTTACTTTATTTAACTGCCTCTAAACCTGATATAACATTTAGTGTTGGATTGTGTGATCACTTTCAATCAAGTCCTAAGAAATCACATCTTATAGCGGTTAAGAGGATTTTAAGGTATCTAGCCAAAACCCAAAATTTTGGACTATGGTATCCCAAGTCAAGGGACTTTACTCTTACTACTTATAGTGATGCTAATTATGTAGGTTGTTTGATTGATAGATTGTGCACAAGTGATACTTGATTCTTCCTAGGACCTTTCCTAGTTTCTTGGTTCTCTAAAAAATAAAGCATTGTGGCTCTTTCAACTACCGAGGTTGAATACATTGCAGCTAGGAGTTGCCCAAATCCTATGGATGAAGCAAATGATCCAAAACTTTAATATTTATTTTGATGCTTCTCCTATCTATTGTGATAATACCAATGCAATTAACTTGTCTTACAATCCTATATTGCATAGCATATCTAAACATATAGAGGTCCATCATCACTTTCTTCTTGACTATCATTGCCAAGAAGGATATTTTTATCACGCATGTGGATATAGAGAATCACCTTGCAGACATTTTTACTAAACCTCTAGCTAGATAGCAATTTGCTTTTATTAGATCAAAAATGATTATAACTGCTCTTGATGATATTGACATGCCTTCTAGTTAGTTGTTATCTTACCTTTATGTTTCTTGCTTAAAGTTGATCGTCTCTAGCTTGCTACGTGCTATAGTTGTCTTGTTTTCATGCCTTGTGTCACTTGATTTGGGTATTTTTTGCAAATGAATGTTTTATCACAAAATAGTACCCTATGATGAGTGAAATGTGCCTCAATATGTCTAAAATTCATAATAGGATAAAGAAATAAATTCAGTTAGCACTCTAAATGTTAGGAATTAAAATTTCTATTAGACTACCGATTGGTCGAATTATAAACTCGATTGATCCCTGGACGAGGTCATGTGAAAATACCCGATCGGTCAAGTTTCCAAGTCGCAAAACTCGACCAACTGCTAGGCTAGACCAAACTTATAAAGAGTATCGACTGACTTTTCTCCCTCTCAACTAGATATAAGTCGATCGGTCCCGACCTCTAACCTCCTTGACCTCAAACCCTAGGTTCACACATCATCTCCCTTGCCTCGTTTAGCCTCCCTTTCCTCTTCCCACACCCTCCTAGGTGGCTAGACCTTTTGGTGAGGTTCTCTCTCTCTTTTGGTTGTTTTTGCTTCTCAAGCTGCCTCCATGGCTTCAAACCATAGGAAGAAATCCATCCCTAGTGGTGCACCCTCATCTTCCTCCACTCCTCGCCTCTTATCCTTTGATGGCACCTCCTTCTTATCCTCCAAAGCTTTAAATTGGTATAAGGAGCTCCTTTATAAAAACCCTTTCCCTTTTTAGAGATCTGTTTGAGCCTTGTCTCACTACAACAAAGGTTATCAAGGAAGTTGTTGAGTTGTATTCTTCCCATCATCTAGGTGCTTTTTGAGTAGAACATATGTGCTCCCACAATTCCATAACTAGAACTAAGGTGGTCCATGATTTCTATGTAGATCTCAAATGGAACTACAACACAATAGGGCCACCTCCTAATACTTAGGTAACTCTGACTTCCATGACTTCCAGTATCAAATTTACCATCACTGAAGATTTCATTAATATCTATTTCAATGGTATTGTGGTTACTGACACATGGAGGTCAGATTATCCTAATTATTATGACCTGCTTGACCCTGAGGCCTTCTACAAAAGATTTGAACTTACTCTTCCTGATATTTACAAGTTTTTGAAGAAGCCTTATTTTCCTTATAGGAAGAAGTCAACCCTACCATCCTAATTCCCTAGATCTCAAAAAACATTTGACTGCATTAGTAGTTAACTGCAATGTCCATACAAAGAAAAACCAAATGGAAATTGCATAAAACACCTCTATAATCATGTACTATCTTTTGAAGAACATCAAAGTCAAATGGTCTCGATACATTCTACATCATGGTCTATTTTGATTCTGGGAAGAACACGCGTGGCACCCCACCCCTACCCTACCTTGATCTTTGGTATCTTTGCCTTTGCAACTCAGAAGTCCCTTTTCCATGATCTTCATTACAAATCTAGTCAAAAAGGTGCCTGTATAAGTGAGACTACGATAAAAAAGACCTTCCTTCCTACCTCTCCTACCATCTGGAGCCTCCACCTCTACCTCCACCCAGGAACCTCCATCTCCACCACCACCCGACCTGACCTTACCTCTTTCTCAGTGTCAAATGAATCCCTTATGGGTTACATGATACACCAACATGCGTACAACCTTCAGTTCAGGGTCACCTCCACCAGGTCCTATGTCAAATCATGTCCCACATGAACTTGTCATGTAGCCATCCCTAATCCTCCTACTAGCCATACCCAGACAGTGACTATGCCTCTTATGCATACAGTCACTTCTACCCAGCCCCTTCACCCATTGCTTCCGCTTCTACCCATGTTGCTGATGGTGGACCTGCCCCTGGTGTGCTTCCTCTGTTGGCTCTGACTGTTGGTCTTGTTGCCACCTTGCTTGCTATTCTTGGGACTTCTGCTCCCTCCTTTGACCAAGAAAATGTGTTACATGCTCTTGGCATGTTATGGGCTGAGTAGAATGCCAGATGGCTCGATCATGGTTTTGGTCCTCCTTACAATGAGGAGATGCTTGACCAGGATACTGATGTTGAGGGCACCGAGGATGATGGATCTGAGGAAGGTTCTGATGACAACTTTGTTGGTTCCTATGGATATGATGATGAAGATGATGTTGTATCTACTGCACCTTCATATGGTGACGAGGACTACGAGCCTGAGATCGATGATGATGTTGCTGATGATGATCTCATTGACATAGATAGAATATATATACCTTATATGTTTTAGTTATATAGTCTTTAGGTGCTAATTATATCTATCTTTTTAGACTATTTTGTGCTAAGACATTTGGGCACTATATCAGAGACATACTATTTTATCATCTTGTTGTTTTATCATTTGTTTGTGGTTCTTCTTTTTGAGAGAACATGCCTAGTGTTGTAATCTTAATCTCATATACCATAACGCTTTGGTTTATGATTTCTTGGTATGGTATTACATATTTTGATTATGATACTAGATCACTTATTCTTTGTGCTTCGCCTCTGTTTTGGTGTGTGCTTTGCTTGTGCTATATGTGGTTGATTGCTTTAGCTTGTGCTTGTGGAGAAGACATGTGCTTTTTAGCTCGTCTACCTCCCTGCCTTTTTTTGATGACAAAGGGGGATAAGTGAACTCAATCATATTGTTTTACTACTACCACTTATATGATCCTTTTCTTGTCAATTATCTACATATCATGTGACTTGCTAGAGGACCATATAGTATGCATATGTCCTATGGTTATTTGTGAAAAGACTAACTGTAACGACCCTATCTTGAGACTTAGAAGGCCCGATAGGATAAATATGAAAAGGTTAGCTAATTATTTCAGAGTGTGTTGCGAAAGAAATATGTGCATACATAAACATTCAACTATAATGCATACACCAAAACATTGTCGACATTCAACATGTATATGTTAAAAAATGAATTAAACAACACGGATTACAATTACATATTCAAAAGAGTTTCCGCAAGTCTATGAACATGTATGCTAACTAGGATCTACACAATACGTACAACTTGAACATTGCTCACATCTTGTCTGTTCTCCATGATAGCTTGGAACCTAGAAAATATGTGAAACATCGAATCAACACAAAGTTGGTACGTGGTTGAAAAGCTATAGAAACTATGTTGGCATACTTAAAATAATTTGAGAAAGAAGAAAATAAAAGGAAAACATTATTTAAGGAGGAGAAACCCTAGTTATTAATCATATTTCAATGAACATGCATTACTATGGTAGACATAGCACAACATCACATATATTATTGGGCCCCTTCCCCGCATACCTTGTACCATTAGGGATCTCAGGGCATACAATGTACCATTAGGGAGGTGCTAGTCAACATTAATACTTTCCCTCTATAATGGGGAGATTAATGAACACCATCAATAACTGCATTTCATTTTCTTTCTTTAATGTTCTTAATGTTTAAGGCGGATGAGTACCATAATATGCATACATCCAAGCAAGTTTATGCAAATAAAATCAAGCAAGTACTCATACTTATATCATCCAACAAAACTAGTCATATAATTATATCCACATACTTGAGTTTAGATATTCTTTATACATCCAAATTCATCTACTACTCTGGTCATCACCTTATTAATAGCAATTAATCATCATTAATATAAGATTCACCATTATTAATGGTATTTAGGTCATGTTAGGGTTTAGGCGAACCTAGGTTCAAACTGATCTAAACTTGTGTGTGATATTTTTGTACTGATCAGGAGGTCATAACAAGGATCTGGTCTGATTTTTGTAATTTTCTTGTGCTTTATCTATTTTCTAGTATTAAAATGAGGTTTAAAGCATTTAATTATGAATTAATGAGGAAAAGTCTAGTATGCGTCAATAATATTAAGATTTCAGCCTGCATATTATCTCTAAATGATAGTACGGTTCAATGGGAATTTTCTGAGATTTTATATTGCTCATATATCATTTGTTCCATTTAATATTATTCTAAAAGGAAACATTGCATCTAAATAAAAAAAACCTTGAAAACTAATCATCAAAAGTATGATCTAAAGGTTTCACAATGAAGAGGATATTTTTTTATTCCAAGGATATAGGCCAAGGGAACTATTTTTAATCGTATTTCTAAGGTCTGGTCTCATTCTGAGAAAATTAGGAGGAATTATCTTCTGGGCCAATCATGCTATGCCACGTGGCTCCTTATGGACGTAGTGTTCAATCCAGGAAAGTCTAATACGACAGGTCTGACCTAGGTTTGCCCAAACCCAACTGTTTCTCTCTCTACTCTCGCGTGAATGCAAGCCCATCCGACACTTGCTCGTTCTCCACTCTACGATCTGTGGATCTGAGACCAACTCAGGGTGCCGCAGTGATCATCAGCTTTGACAAACTCTATCTTTGACTCCAGTTGGTTTCTGTCACGATGCCCTGTCTGTAGTGATGATCCCCAGTCACTACCACTGTGAAATTGAATCACCAGTGCGGTGGCAGAAGATCCTGGTTGTGCATCGCCAGTGGGGTGTCGGAGGAGGTCAGCAGCGTAGAAAGGGAATCAAAGATCCAGACCAAACGAGAGGGAGGTTGCATCTTATACAGGTCCTACTAAGTTCCCTCACATAACTGATTGTGCCAAGCCTCTAGTGACAAAGAGGGTTTGGAGATCTTCTGAGACCTGGAGACACCACTATGAATTCTGGGTTTGGTGTGAGGATGTTAGGACCACAGACCTCCAACAGAATATCTGGTCCTCGATCTCACATGATGGTTTGAAGTACCCTTTAGGTTTTGGCACCCATCGACGGCTATCGGTCGACACCTACAATGAGGTTCATGGACTGACGAGGACTCCTATTTGGATCCATGGTGGAGGAGGGTGGCACAGAACATTGATCTACTACCATCCAGTTCTCCTCGCCTACCCTATAGGCTTTCCTCTCAAGGGCTCTCAAGAGCTACTCAATGTAGGGTGCATCAGAGAGGATGGTGAGGGATGCAGAATATCTCCCACTAACACTCGATAAAAGGGATCCTTAAGATCTGTAGAAGGTGGAGAGGATGATAGATGGGGTCAAAACTTTGAGGTTTTCTTTACGATAAGCATGTGACCCACCCCCTACATGCGTTATTGGCTTCGTGAAATCCACAGCTGGGGGACGATGGACTAGTCGTTAGATTCCCATCTAAATGTTGTACCTAGATGTTAGATGTTAGATGATCTACAACAAGGTTGAAACTAGAGGGATAGCTTCCAGATGTCATGCTAATTAATTAAATCAAGAACTATGGTCAAGATTAATAATCAATGTTCCTTCAATCAACATTCAGTTTAAGAATGTCACTCAAATGGTTAAATCAGAAGTCTTTAATCACCAACCTCACATCATGTAATCCAACTATGAGCCAAATTTGATTCCAAAACTTCAATATACGATCATCTAGCTTAATTTGTCTAGTAACCTCATAAATGAGTATATAAACCTTGAAAATAAGTCAATTATCCATCAAATATTCTCCAAACAAGTTCAAAAATATCCGGAAGGTCATTATACAACCATTAAGGTTCTTGGATAATGCTTATTGGTGTATAACCACATACATAAATACTCATATTATATGTTGGGAATAAAACCTAAAATCAGGGTTATTACATTGTCATTTTCACATCGCACTCTGAAACGGTTGCCTAACATTTTCATATTTGTCATGTTGGGCATTCTAAGTCTCGAGACAATAGAATCTAGGGACATTATAGTTTGTATCAGAACATGGACATTAGCTACACCTGACAATTGCTCACCATGAAACATATACACTAAATCTCACAATTCATTTTAAACCTTTGAAGCTTAGTAAGTTATTCTACAGGAATAAGGTTTGACGTAGCCTCTAAGTTAGAACCTAGATGTTTGAGATCTAGGTTTAGACAAGTGTGTGAAACCCTTTCCATATAGAGCTCATATGTATTGGGTAGCTACACTAGTCACACTTTGTTCTCACCATTTTACTAGGTGACATGGCACTGGACTATCTACTGTGTGTGGGATAATTTTGCTTATTTAGTTTTGTTTTCCAATCAGCTCGAGCCTTAACAGTTTTCTCTGGCGCCTGCTTCTTCGAAGAAAAACTATATAATATTTTATTATGCATATGAAAATATGAAAATGTGTCCCTCACACAAGAGAGAGTAGGTGTTCATGCAACCTAAGTGAAAGGGAGTTACATCGGTCTAGAAGAGAGAATAGTTCTAGATTAAATGTCTAGAGCCTGACTAGGTTATGCGTAAGATAGAACAGAGAGGAGAATGATAGTTGAAATAAGCATGTGTAATCTTATCTAAGTTTGATCTCTAATGGTATAAGTTTCATTATAAAGAATTAAGTTATATATGAGTTGAATCCAATTTTGAAGATCCTAAGATAAGTCTTGATGATGAAAGTACATTTGCTTTTCTTACTTAAGATGAGCTAAGTTAAGATAAAGTTGAATATGCATGAGCCTCAAGCTCTTTTACAAAGCAGGACCTCCAGTGTTAGGACAAGATACATGCCAAACTCCATAGAGAGTGTGACCCACAAGGAGAGGGTCATAGGACCTACCCTACAATATATGAAATATATGAGATATTTGCAAAATGATGTGTCCTAAGCTGGGTTACCCTTGAGTAGATGAGTTGAGTCCTTTTGCATGATTCAATCTTATATGTGATAGTTAGGTAAAAAAATGATGGGTAGGTGGCTCATAATGTGAAAGGCAATCCTTTTGATTGAGTTAGGTCCTAGCTTGAGTGACATATGTTTTGAATCTCATCATTAGCTGCAAGTGACGTGATATATGAACTTTAGTTCTAAGAGTAAAATGCCTTGTGCATTAGATACTCATAAATGTTCTTCCTTCCACTTATCTTTCTTAACATATGATGCTAGAAATCTCACTTGATCAATATAGATGATTTATATATGAGGAGTCACTCGTATAAACTTGACCTACTCTATATTCCCTTCCTGTATCAGACATGTAATATCCAAGTTTGAAATCATGATCTTGTCTTATTCTATTCTCTATCCCCTTCTTTCATACATCAAAGATATAAGTTATGAAATCATGAACTTGAAATAAAGGTATATTTAGATCATATATTACATGATCAAAGAATATGGTGCCTAACTCCAATCCTTCTAAAACTAAGCTTCTAGATTAATGATAAATATCACACAATAGGATGAAACCCTAATATTGCATCATGAAAAATAAGACCACCTCCAATTATGAAATCCTAGTATGATGTTGATCATAAACCACATTTATGATATTGATCTTGATAACACTAATGTATAATAGCATGAAATCTTGACATCACTTTGTATGATTTAGTAGGGTGAAAGATGAAACCTTGGATAATACCTATTTAAACTTCAAAACTATGAACAAACCCTAATCCTTAGGGGACCGAGGGATGTAAACCCTAAAATACTAGAATTTTATGTCATGACGAAGATGTTAAGTGATGATTCAATCCAAAAAATAATAATGACGCTTCAATCGATATAAGATGAGGTGGTTATAACCTATATGCTCTAGATCCAGCGATGACAACTTAGGGTATATCCAACACTATGATGGACTTGACACCATAAGTGATGGCCTTGATATAAGAAAAAACAAATAAAACTCATTGATATCACTTCAAATATAAGATCAAATGAATTTCAAGGACGAAATTCCATATAAGTTGGGGTGAATGTAATAACCCTGATTTTAGGTTTTGTTCCCAACATAGAATATGAGTATTCATGTATGTTGTTATTGTAACATACTCGAATTTAGTTTCATAACCTAGATCCACCTCGTTCTAGGCTCTTTTTGAATGTGGTAGTATCTTATACATTTTCCCCTAAAATTTAAAATATATTAGGATGAAATAACCAAATAAATTCAATACTAGGATTTGAGGTGAAAATTCACCAATCTAGAACATTACTTTGACACTCTAAAATCAAACTAATTCTAATTGATGAAAAGAAATAAAATTTTATAAAATAATATATAAATTGATTAAGAAAGATATTACACACTTTAAATGATGTATTAGCATACAAATAAGAAACAAAATATTAAATATTTTTAGAAGGAGAATCTGACTCTAAAATCGAATTCTTGATGTCTTATTTAGCCTACATATAAAATTTAATGCCAATCAGACTTTGTTTGCCCTCCGGATTAATTAGAAGGAGAAAGTCTCTAAATACCCCCCAAGTTTAATTGCCCAAAATAATTCCATTAATTTTCTCGCCAAGACCTGGTCACTAATACCCAGTCCGGCAGCTTAGCTCCCCCGTGACTTGTTCCTCTTCACAATGGACGCCGCCGCTAGCGGAGCCTTCCTCTCTCTTCTCTTCCTTGACCCCCCTCTCTTCTCCTTTCCTCTTATCTTCCTCTTCCTCCATTCTCTTCTCTTGCTCGCTATGAACCCTAGCCCTCTTTTTCTCTTGTGCCCAGCCATCTGGCGGCAAAGGATGTCGCCTCCCTCACTACCAATTACGTCGGCCTCAGCTTCACACAACCTAATCGGTCTCCTCTCCCCGTCCTCGTTGTGCCTAACATCCCAACGGTGACTATGCTTCCTTCCCACTGCGGACCTACATATGCATGCCATCCACCACGATAGCGGACGGTGGAGGCTGTTGGTTGACCTGACGCAATGTCGCCGCGCCATCTTCGACGTAGGGTCCGCCGCATCACTCAGCGGGATCTCAATCGCCATGTTCTCCTGCCCTACCATCCTTGCACCGCCACCCATGGCCGCAAGACTTCTCTAGCCGCCGCCTACCCAATAGACTAATGAGGATCGCCAATCTGACCTTACGCCAACTGGGAGTGTGGCCCTCAACGAAAGCACCTGTAGTGACTGACATCCCCTCCCCCTCCATCACTTGGGTCTGCACCTCCATCACCAAGTGTATCTTCTCCATTGCACTCACCTCATTGTCTTCCTTCTTCTCTCCCTCTTCACCTACCTTTCATGCCCTAATCGCTGCCACCTCCTCTCCTATCTCTCTGGTGGCCGCTCAAGTGCTAGCGTCACCGCCTATAGAGGAAGCTGCAACGGACATCGTTCACCTCCCTAAACGTGGCACTGCAGACACCATGGTCTATCACCTGGAGCACAGCCGTCTCTATGGTCCTCACCCAGGATCCCCCTCGCTGACCCCGACCATCTTTATCTGTAGTCGACACTGTCCCCTGTCTCTGCGCCTAGCAATCTGGGCAGCGAGAAGAACCTGTCATCGTCTGTTGTTGGCGGAGGACTTGGCGGGCTCGTATTGGTAACCATCATCATTCTCCACTCCGTGCTCGTCAATGCATGGCCGCCGCCATCAATGGTGCTCTTCAACAACCACCACCAATCAGCCTCTTCTACAATGTGTCGACAACCTGCAAATGTCGTCGCCGACACCTGGATCTACCGCCACTCTTTCTCTTCCTCTCCATCATTGTCCTCGTTTAAACCTAGTCACCGTGCCACCCTTCCGCCCAACTCTCTACATCCTTGACAGTAGTAGTCCCCTTCATCTTCTTGGCATCTGCAGGTCACTACAATAGAGAAAGTGAGAGAGAAGAGGGTGTGTTGCCACCTACGACCACGTCTTCCCACAGTTCCTCTAGCAGGCATCATCTATGTCTGACCTCCACACCCTTCTCACCCCATATGCACCTATGACTAGGCCTTTCTTCCCCACCGAACCTCCCGTTCTCCTTCCTTACTCCTAACTCAACCAAAGAAACACATGCTTGATCATGTCACCGGTTGCTGATCAATGAAGCTCGATCTGTAACGAGGAAATGACCAATGATGATCACATTCGTGGCGAGGAACTGAGCAGTAAAGATCAGACTTGTTATGAGGATCCTTTTGGTGAGTTTCTTCTTTCTATGTTTCAGTGATCTAGGATCCAGTAGTTAAGGGGCAAGTAATACAATAATTATAACATGGTAATCATGTATGTACATTCCACTGTGTTAATAATTGAAACCATAAGACTTAGTAATGTCGGTAATCATGGCCTATTAAAATCTATAACTATTTATAATATGATTGGTTTAGATAATCTGAATTGGTTATGTATGTTATTTAGTCATATATATTTACAATATGTATATAAGTTGATGTATGTATTGTAGTAACTTAATACGACCATAACCTAGACAAGTGATCATGTAAACATATATATCTTATGATATATGCATTTAAGTAGTAGCTAATGAATATGTAATCTTTGGCTACATAATACCAATCCATAAAGATAATAACTAGAAGATTTTATGTAGACAACATTCGAAAACCGATAATCGAAATCATTCTATCAATCATCTTAGATATTGATTATATGATTAGCATATTCTAAGCTTCAATAATCATTAATGAGCATTTCTAAATATATCAATGTGTTTGTTTTGAGATTTTAAAACCCTAGATGACTTGTTAGTTGAACTATATACGACTCTACTGTATCTCATATTACTATGTGGAATATATGTGTATTCATATACATAACATGATCTGAGTATGAGTGTATGACCAATATAAATATATAAAGGCATGACCTATTAAACCCTAGACGGACCTACTAAGGCTATTATCACCAATAATAGTCGATCATGACTTTCACACTAATAATTAAAATATGAAATCCGCATCAGGTAAGTAATAATGTGAAACGTCTATTTCGAGAAAACAAGATTAACTAATGCGGAAGCGTTCACTAAGCATCGGATTACCAGAAATCACTAAAAAATTTAAACTTTTTATAAAGAGATCCTTTAAAGGTAAAGCTTTCTCATAAAGCAACATGATAAGTTGTTTACAACTGATCCATCAGTAAAACTCTGTAAGGCAAGATACAAAAGTCTCTAAGGACTGGACCAAAAACTCGAAAGCACTAACTATTACTCCGAGGACTTGAGAGTACAGAGACGACATATAGGACTCTAACACTATCTACACATGACATAGAAGCCAATGCCTCCATCTGAAGCTTCACTGCTGTCCTTGGTACTGCTGATGCTGCCCTTCACCTATTGAAGGATTTCTGCCTCCTCGCCCACGTCCACCTGAAGGTTGAAATCTACGGGGTGAGACAATTATAAAAATCGTCCCAGCGAGAGATATAACTCTTCGCCAGAAGCATAATTATTGCAGCATAAGAGAATAAATGTACACAAAGAAGTTATGTATATTTGAGAGTAGTTAAAACAATGTTTAACAGATTAAACTATTCTTTCTACTAAAAGCAATGCAACTATAAATTGATAAAATCACATGTCACTTATCACATCACTAACTCCCTTCAGACTTGGATCATATATCCATTGCCTGGCATTATTATTTGGGAAAGGATGGCCTGTAGCCATACTCCTTCTCCCAAAGTGTTAGGATTCCAACTCCACAACATATCTGCATAACTTGTACATATGATATCAGACTTAACATTACTTATGTAATACAAGGGTTATTTACATTCATAACCCATTAGTCTATAGTTAAGATTTTTATAGGATTATTCCGTAATAGAATTTCACATAGAAACACTTTGGTTTAGGTCATACCTCATATTTTTGATATTGGGATATCAATCCCTAACCATCTTATTAATATGAAATCCGGAATGTGGGAGTTCAAACCCCTGGACTAATCATAGCATTTGTTACCAAGTAACATCTCATTTTATCTGGTTATCTAAATAATATGACCTTTGAAGATCAACAAATCATATTACTCGTGGCTCATTCAACCTATCAAGCTCATATGTTATCACTTACCATATAACATGACATTTAGTTATACTCTTGAATTATAGGTAACAAGTGTTCTTAATGCAATTAGCATTATAAATCTTACATGGATCTGATCACCTCTATATGAAACCTGTCAAGCTTAACTTTTATCAGTTATTCCATATACTCCCACATACTCTAAAGTATGTGATCCAGGAGTTCCCTTTATAAAACCTGTTTCACTATTATTTAAATTCTGACAATGATGGATCTATGATCAGGGCTCTACATGGTATGATTATACTTGATTATTAGGTACATATCAGTATTCTTTTAGCATCATACATGTTTCCAAACATTCAAGCACTAAACATGGCTATAACAGAAGAATACTAAATGTACAAGTATAACTCATATTAGTTATCAACTGGATATCAATTCTTAATCATCTTATCACTATGATTCAAGAACATGGGTGCTCACACCCTTATATCATCATAACACTTGCTATCAAGTGCCATATCAGCATCAAGTCATCTATTAGCATGACCTTGATTGAAGCAATGTATATACTTTTCACATATCATTACTCTAAAAGCTTATAATGGTTTTCAAGGAATATGACATCATAACTCATACCTGGCTATGATTACCTCATAATATCAACATGTATGACTTATACAAATAAGGACATGCATATATAACAATGTCAGCACAATACCAAAACTTCTCAATTTCTATATAGGACACCACGGCCGTGCCACCTTGCACGGTCATGCAAAGTAAGGCTACCACGGCCGTGCTCCCTTGCACGGTCGTGCAAGCTAAGGCTACCACGGTCGTGCTCCCTTGCACGGTCGTGCTACAACAGATCATTACATGATTCATATTTCTATCTATCTATATATATATGTATTCTAATTTCTCATTCTTTAAAATTGATTAGGTCACATCGACCCTTCAATCAAGTACATACTACCATGGTTAACATAGTGTATCAAGCTATTAATCCTATAAACAATTAAGAATTCTCCCTTTAATTGGTTCTTAATCACTTAGGTATTATTAGGGTTTCAACCTTCACACCTTCATTGATTATCATTACTAATAATTATTGGATAAATAGAACATTCATCATCTTAATTCTCAAAGATTCAATCACATTGGACCTCCACTTCATAAGGTATCCAATTGAATTAGGGTTTCCAATGTTGATTCCTTCAATCTTTGAATTCATGGAACCAATCATCAATTGGACCTATACTCATACCTTAATTGAGTTTAATAGGTCAACCTTCAACTGATTTGTCCCTCACTTGACCCTCAATTGACCATCAATCAGGGTTTAACTCAATTGAATTAGGGATTGGAATCAATAACCCTTCAACATAATTCAATGTGGGACTAATTGATTTGAACCTATTGAACCATCATTACATTGGGACATGACCTGACCCCAAACGGTCTTGAGGTCGTTTGGATGACCTCCAAACGGTCTTGAGACCGTTTTCCCATCATATCATCAAAATCTAACTCAACCAATTAAGGTTTGGATCATTGGGTTGATCACCAAAACAACAATTGATTACATTCCAACTTAGTATCATTGTATCATCAATTGCTTAACCATACTCACCCCTAGACCTCCAAACGGTCTTGGGTGACCTCCAAACGGTCTTGAGACCGTTTGGATGAGTTCCAAACGGTCTTGAGACCGTTTGGCTCACCCAACCCTTGGATTCTAGTGAAAAATCATTAGGGTTTGAGCTATTGAGTTGATCATCAAATCAGCAATTGATTGCTTTGTAATTGTGTACCTTTGGACCTTCAATTGGTCAACTATACTTGACCCCAGACCTCCAAACGGTCTTGGGTGACCTCCAAACGGTCTTGAGACCGTTTGGGTGATCCCCAAACGGTCTTGAGACCGTTTGGGTCAATCAACCCAAAACAATCAATTCAATTCAATGCAAATCCAACACTTAGCTGATTAGGTTTCACACCACATCTTTGGATCTTCAAACACCTATCCATACTTGACCCTAGACCTTCAAACGGTCTTGGGTGACCTCCAAACGGTCTTGAGACCGTTTGGATGATCCCCCAAACGGTCTTGAGACCGTTTGGGCAAGAAAACCCAAAAAGTCTAATCAATCAAGTTGAAAGTCAGCACTTAATCCAATTAGGGTTTACATAATTAATTAGCCTTCAACTCACGATTCCTTTGGAGTTAATCCCTAAACTTTGGAGGGTCATTAACCAACATGATTATGAACAGGAATCCCAAACGGTCAACGCTTGGTCAACTCACTCAAATGGTTTGAAACCGTTTGCCCAAAAAGTTCAAGTT
The DNA here is from genome assembly GCA_963693085.1 of Alisma plantago-aquatica. NCBI lineage: Eukaryota > Viridiplantae > Streptophyta > Magnoliopsida > Alismatales > Alismataceae > Alisma > Alisma plantago-aquatica. Next base: position 123,280,039 of record OY856412.1, read on the forward strand.
AATCAGATTGGAAAATCAGCACTTAATCCAATTAGGTTACCTAATTGTTTAGCCTTTAACTCATGATTCCTTGGGAGTTAACCTATAAAATTTGGTGGGTTATTAGACCACATCATTAGGAACAGTAATCCCAAACGTTCCACGCTTGGTCATCGCACTCAAACGGTTTGAGACCGTTTACCCAAGAAGTTCAAGTTAAACAGATTGGAAAAACAGCACTTAATTCAATTTGATTTGCCTAATTGATTGGCCTTTAACCTACGATTCCTTTGGAGTTAACCCCTCAAATTTGGTGGGTAATTAGAATACATAATTATGAACAGAAATCCCAAACGGTACATGCTTGGTCAACACCCTCAAACGGTATTGGAGACCGTTTGCTCCAACCGACCATGTGAAACCGTTTGCCCCTCAAACGGTTTTGCAAAACCCCCAAACGGTTTTGCAAACCGTTTGGCCAAGGGTGCAAGACCGTTTGCTAAAGTGACATAGGTATTCACGCCCCCCTTCTTCTACCTCCAGATCCAGGTCTGTTCCTCATGGTTTTAGATGCAAGAAAGCAAGGAAGGATGGGGGAAAGAAGAACAAGCTACTTTTGCAAGTACAAAGATATGCATAAGAAAGCAAAAGGTTTAGAGTTATAAAACCCGCCTTAAGGTCGTCCCTTGAGCTCCAAGCTTCCAAGCTTCCAGTATTTAATGGTTTCTTGAGCTTCACAGGTCGGCCAAAGGTGTTTCTCCAAGTAAAGGTTGGGAAAAGATGGCTAGAAAGAAGAAACAAGTAGGGAAGACCATAAAACCAACCTTGCACCATGAATTCGAGCAAGATGATGATCAAAGCTTACCTAGAACTGCTTGGCCGTTCTACTCTTCCCCAAATCTATGTCCTAAGTCGGTCTAAGCAAGGGTATAAGAAAGGAAGTGAAGGAAACGATCCTTGCTAAGTGAGAAAAGGTGTATATATACTTTAGGTGAAATTTCAACATAAGGACAACTTGTTTCTCCATTTCTCCTCTAGGTCCTTCCCTTATTATAAACCACGTTTCTCCCTTCCATACTTAAGAAAAACTCATCTTAAACCCAAGGTCTAAAGGTGAAGAAAGCCAACTTCTTACTAAGTTGCACATATAGAAGGGTTATTAGACTTATAACTTGATCATTTAATTTATAAGGGTTATCATTCTTATTTAATTATTCAATTAAAGTGACCTCTTCATCATTATTACTCTTAATGATTCCAAGAGTCATAAAAGATACTCTAGAAGGTGTATTTTACAAGTTGCACCCCATATTTTGGGTAAATTGCACTTTACACCAAAACTAGAGTTTTAAGTACAAGGATTGCTCCACAAGCTGCATCTTGGTGCCCAAGTTTGGAGAATCCATCATACTTTATCATATTCATTCTTATGATGTCTCAACACCAAAGGAACATCTTAACATGTGCAATTTGTAAGTTAACCCCTTTTAATTGGGTAATTTGCACATAGGTCCCTGTATTACAAAACAATATTACAACATTGTTCAAAAGGGACAGAAATGGAAATGTATGTTCCTTAGGAGATTTAATTACATACCAAAATATTATCACAAGTATATAATTACATAATTAAGCAAAACACCTAGGGTTAGTTCATAACCCAGGTCAGGGATGTTACAACAACATTGTTTTAAAAGGGCAGAAATGAAATTATAGATTCTTCTAAAGCTTAATGACATATCAAGGGGTAATCACAAGCCTCTAATCATATTTTAAGCAAAACATCTAGGGTTAGTTCATAACCCAGGTCAGGGATGTTACAAATTATATCCCCCTAACAAGGATTTCGTCCTCAAAATCTCAGATAAAAGGAAGCAGATATTATTTAAGTATCATATCTTGTTAATCAATTAATTTGGAAACATTCACTGAGAAGGTTCACTAAGCAATTTGTCTTGGAGGATTTCACTAAGTAAATTTACTAAGTGTATTGTTTCAAAGGCTTTTACTGAAAGAGTTCGTTAAGTATATTCACTAAGTATATTCACTAAGTTTGCTCACTAAGTATTCACTGAGTAAGTTTACTGAGTATATTCACTAAGTATGTTCACTAAGTATTCACTGAGTATATTCACTGAGTATATTCACTAAGTATGTTCACTAAGTTTGCTCACTAAGTATTCACTGAGTAAGTTCACTGAGTATATTCACTAAGTACATTCACTAAGTTTGCTCACTAAGTATTCATTGAGTAAGTTCACTGAGTATATTCACTAAGTATGTTCACTGAGTATTCACTGAGTATATTCACTAAGTATGTTCACTGAGTATTCACTGAGTATATTCACTGAGTATATTCACTAAGTATGTTCACTGAGTATTCACTGAGTATATTCACTGAGTATGTTCACTAAGTATGTTCACTGAGTATTCACTGAGTATATTCACTGAGTATGTTCACTGAGTATTCACTGAGTATATTCACTGAGTATATTCACTAAGTATGTTCACTGAGTATTCACTGAGTATATTCACTGAGTATATTCACTAAGTATGTTCACTGAGTATTCACTGAGTATATTCACTAAGTATGTTCACTGAGTATTCACTGAGTATATTCACTGAGTATGTTCACTAAGTATGTTCACTAAGTATTCACTGAGTATATTCACTGAGTATGTTCACTGAGTATTCACTGAGTATATTCACTAAGTATGTTCACTGAGTATATTCACTGAGTATGTTCACTAAGTATGTTCACTAAGTATTCACTGAGTATATTCACTGAGTATGTTCACTGAGTATTCACTGAGTATATTCACTAAGTATGTTCACTGAGTATTCACTGAGTATATTCACTGAGTATGTTCACTAAGTATGTTCACTAAGTATTCACTGAGTATATTCACTGATTATTATCACTAAGTATTCACTGAGGAAGTTCACTAAGTATATTCACTAAGTATGTTTACAAAGTATGTTCACTAAGTATTCACTGAGGAAATTCACTGAGTATGATCACTAAGTATTCACTGAGGAAATTCACTAAGTATATTCACTAAGTATGTTCACAAAGTATGTTCACTAAGTATTCACTAAGATCCTCTCATTTAATTTTTCTTATACTCCTTAGATTGTTTCAAAATAATTACCTGATCAGAGTAATCAAAAGATAACAATCTAAGAGTTTCATACTTGCCTTATCTACAATAACCATATACCTGGCCAGGGTATATAAGTATTGAGATTAGGTAGTATGTATTTTACTTATCATCCTATTCTTTGCTTTTCATATCATTATACACGCAGAATTTATCACTCTAGGTTATTCTTCAGGTATCACATTTATATCTCATCCTTTTAATACACAGTTAAGGGAGATTATAAATTGTTTTAAAGAATATTGAGTAAGATATGAATTCTTATCTTTCTTGTGTCCTTCTAGGACTTAGTCAAGAAATTCAAAAGCAGCTAACTTCCATATTTTTAACACATAGAATCCTAATATGTAATAATAAAACAATACTTATTTCATCTGACCTGTATGGGATGTTTGTCCACGTCCTCTATTATTATATTGCCTCCCTTGTGGGCCTTGCAGACTCTGTCCTTGAGGTCGAGTCATTATTGCATTCCTGTCTGGACAATCCCTTGTCAGATGTCCCGGTTGTCTACATAAGTAACATATCCTGGGTGCAAGGTGTCTATACGATCCAGTTATCGATGTTGAGGCTATGTCGGAGGGTCTTCTTGGAATACTACTATGGTCCCTATTTCCACTTGACACCCATTGTGTCTGGGTAGGGAATTCTGATATTGCCGTTGGTGTAGAAAATCTTGGCTTCTTAAAACTTTCAGGCCTTTGTTCTTGAGGCTGGGTGTACATCTTCTTACTACTTGTCTGTTGTTTCACGGTTTCCGACCTCTCTATCCTTCATACTGACTCCACAAAGGTGGCAAACCTTTCTCTGTTCTCCAAGGCAGACACAGGAGTGGCTAGTTCAACATTCAATCCTTTCTCAAAATGCCGAATTCTTTCTTCATCACTAACTGCCATCTGTGGACAAAACTGTAGTAACTCCATGAACGTAGCTTCATATTCGCTAACGTTCATCAGTCCTTGTGTGATCTTCTCAAATTGAGAGATCTTCTCATCTAGATACGTCTTAGGGAAGTATCTATTGACGAATTATCGTCGGAAAACCTCCCATCCTATTTCTTCACCTGGTCTCTTATCTTCCTTTATCATCCACCAATTACCAGCACTTCCTTTTAGGAGGTATACCGCATGCTTAACCTTTTCAGCTTCAGGAATATCAAGGATCCTAAAATCCTTTTCCAGCTCTGTCAACCATAGATCAGCATCTGCTGGATCAGATGTACCAGCATAGTCTATGGCTCCCACCCGGCGAAGTCTCTCGAAAGTCTTGCCGGTTCCATAACCTTCCTAATGGGCTGGTGCCCTAGATGCAGATGGTGGCACCCTATCTGCTATGTGTGTTATGGCTGCCAGAAACTTATCAAAAAAAGCATAAGTAGCTGGATTTTCTATCTCAGCTGGGTCAAACTGGGGTTGTTCAGGTACAGGCCCTTCCCTATTCTGATCTCTTGCACCTCCTCCTGGTGCAGCAGAACTGCCCTCATCGGCATGCTCTTCACGTGGTCCAAACATCTTCAAGTTCTTCTCCTCCTATGTGAGCAGAAGATACTATCAGATAATCTGGAAAACACTTAGAACTGACTCTACAATCTTAGTCCTATGTCTCTGTAGACTCAGCGAACCTAGAGCTCTGATACCACTAATTGAAACGTCTATTTTGAGAAAACAAGATTAACTAATGCGGAAGCGTTCACTAAGCATCGGATTACCAGAAATCACTAAAAATTTTAAACTTTTTACAAAGAGATCCTTTAAAGGTAAAGCTTTCTCATAAAGCAACATGATAAGTTGTTTACAACTGATCCATCAGTAAAACTCTGTAAGGCAAGATACAAAAGTCTCTAAGGACTAGACCAAAAACTCGAAAGCACTAACTATTACTCCGAGGACCTGAGAGTACAGAGACGACATATAGGACTCTAACACTATCTACACATGACATAGCAGCCAATGCCTCCACCTGAAGCTTCGCTGTTGTCCTTGGTACTGTTGATGCTGCCCTTCACCTATTGAAGGATTTCTGCCTCCTCGCCCACGTCCACCTAAAGGTTGAAATCTACGGGGTGAGACAATTATAAAAATCGTCCCAGCGAGAGATATAACTCTTCGCCAGAAGCATAATTATTGCATCATAAGAGAATAAATGTACACAAAGAAGTTATGTATATTTGAGAGTAGTTAAAACAATGTTTAACAGATTAAACTATTCTTTCTACTAAAAGCAATGCAACTATAAATTGATAAAATCACATGTCACTTATCACATCACTAACTCCCTTCAGACTTGGATCATATATCCATTGCCTGGCATTATTATTTGGGAAAGGATGGCCTGTAGCCATACTCCTTCTCCCAAAGTGTTAGGATTCCAACTCCACAACATATCTGCATAACTTGTACATATGATATCAGACTTAACATTACTTATGTAATACAAGGGTTATTTACATTCATAACCCATTAGTCTATAGTTAAGCTTTTCATAGGATTATTCCGTAATAGAATTTCACATAGAAACACTTTGGTTTAGGTCATACCTCATATTTTTAATATTGGGATATCAATTAATGGGTTTAAATATACTCTCGTTTATGTTTTTCTTGGTGAATGTGGACTAATAGGTATATAAACCATTTATAGGATGAGAAGGATGAATTGTTTGTTTGACCTCTAGAAAATAAAGAGTTAGTCACGAAATCAGGTATGTACACTCTCTATTTTTATTTTGGGCATTAAATGACTGAAATCCATATATATTTTAATGAGACATCTCTTGAATTGTAAACCCTTTTTGAAATCCAAATACTTGGACATTTATTGATCCTGATATGAATTCCTTTTGTATCTATGATATTTAAATTTCTATGTTCCTATGGGTCTTTGGGCCCCTCCTGCCTTGTTGTCTTTTATTTGAAATTGATTAAAATGCTAGTCTTGCCACTCTATTTTATGCATGCTACATGTTTGACTAGAATATCTAGAATAGTGGTACTTCTGTACAACCATATTTATATAGGGCGTGCGTATTCCGCCCGGGGTGTGCGTTTCCACCCTTGTTTATTTTTAGGCCATGATCCTATGGTGTTATGGCCCTATTTTAGGTATATTTAGTCTACATTGTTATGCATGCAAATATTCTTATTTTAAAAAGAATATGTGGATGAATGTTATGGCAAGACACTCTTTTATTATCATGCTTGTAATCTGAATTTAATATGCCTCATTTCTTTTGCTTCATTTCTTTTGTTACTTTTCTCTTGAACATACCTACTTGTAAATAGCCCCCTTTTCTTGTGGGAACATCTCTTTTTGCACTTTTAACTTTATATAATGCCCAAAATGTTTTATATATGTACATACTCAGCCTTTGCTGACCTCTTTATTGTTTCCTATGTTCTGGGTGATGTTCCTTTCCGCCCAGGTTTAGGTGCATTAAAAATCAAGGTTGCTCGAAGATCATGTAAAGAGAATTGTACCTAAGGATAGCTTGGAATGGCTAGGTTACTCTTTGCTACTGGGCTCATTTGTAATTAGTTCAAGTTTTGTTATATCACCTTTTATGGTGATGAGTAATTGTATAATGATACCCATTGTAACTTTGTAATAGTTTTATTTCCGCTGCTTTATTATTATGTGGCTCTTGTATTATATCATTTGAGTGGATCCCCTTTCGGGTCTCACTCTTTACATTTATACACCAATAAGTATTATCCAAGAACCTAAATGGTCGCATAGTGACCTTTGGGATATTTTTGAACTTGTTTGGAGAATATTTGATGGACAATTGACTTGTATTCAAGGTTTATATACTCAGTTATGAGATTAATAGACAGATTAAGCTAGATGATCGTATATTGAAGTTTTGGTGTCAAATTTGGCTAATAGTTAGATTACATGATGTGAGGTTGGTGATTAACAACTTCTGATTTAACCATTTGAGAGGCATTCATAAAGTGGATGTTGATTGAAAGAACATTGATTATTTATCTTGACCATACTTCTTGATTTACTCAATTAGCATGATATCTGGAAGCCATCCCTCTAGTTTCAACCTTGTTGCGGGTCATCTAATGTGTAACATCTAGGTACAGCATTTAGATGGGAATCTAATGACCCATCCATCGTCCCCTAGCTGTAGATTTCACAGATCCAGTAACGCATGTAGGGGGTGGGTCGCAGGCTTCTCGTAGAAAAAACCTTAAAGTTTTAACCCCGTCTATCATCCTCTCCACCTTCTACAGATCTTAAGGATCCCTTTTGTCAAGTGTTAGGTCTCTAGTTTGGTTCCTTGTAAAACGAAGCCACAGCAGGAATTTCATGAAAGTAAAAAGGATGAGCTGAGAGTACACTGTTTTTCACGGAGCAGAACGTGCTATTGTCTTCGGGAGATAACTAGCTGACAGTAAGGAAAACAAACTGCGCCCATATTGGAAGCACAGAGTACCAAACGTTTGGAGTTGAAAAACACATGCGGTTGCAACTGCAATACTTGCAACGCAGCCCAACCAAATTAGCCCTTAGTGGGAGATCTTCTGCTTACCTCACCATCCTCTGTACTGCACCCTGCATTGAGTAGCTCTTGAGAGCCTTTGAGAGGAAAGCATGTAGGGTAGGCGAGGAGCACTGGATGGTAGCAGATCAATGTTCTGCGCCGCCCTCCTCCACCATGACTTCAAACATGAGTCCTCGTCAGTCCATGAACCTCGCTATAGGTGTCGACGAACAGTTTTCGATGGGTGCCAATACCTAAAAGGTACCTCAAACCATTCTGTGAGATCGAGGACCAGATCTTCTGTTGGAGGTCCGTGGTCCTGACATCATCACGCCAGACCCATAATTCACAGCGGTGGTGCCAGGTCTCAGATGATCTCCATAATGACACGTATTCAAAGAGCATATCTCAACAACCAGGAACTGGTCATGTTCATCATGTGCTAGAATAGCGGATCTGTAACAACCATGTAACAACTCAGCCCCTGTTTCAGCTGCACGTTTGCACTTCTCTCCTCTAATCTCTTCTATATAAGACACTGTATCTACATTCAGTAATATAACAGAAAGAGAGATTTCTCTCGCAGTCTCATCTTGCATTTCTTCATGGTATCAGAGCATACCACGGCGTGATAGCTTACTACTACGACCTCAAGTCTTCTTCTACTCCCAGTCATCATGGCGCCACATACTTCATCCAACTCCCCATATCCCTACCCCTCCACTCTCAACATCTGCAATCATGTCTCACTGGAGCTCACAAAGGACAACTACATCCTCTGGCGAGAACAAATTCTAGGCCTGCTCGAGACTCACAACCTCAACAACTTCGTCACCGGCACCGCCCCGGCACCCGCAGCTGACTCCCCCACACTCGCGGCATGGCGTCGCACTGACAAGCTTGTGCGTAGCTGGATCCTCAGCAAGCTGTCACCGAGCTGCCTTTCTGAGGTCGTTGGCCTCCCGACCTCACATGAAGTATGGCAAGCCCTCCAATCTGCGCACGCCACTGACAGCACTGAGCGTCGCTTCCTCCTCCTCTAGAAATTAAAGGACCTCCGCAAGCAGCCCACCACCTCCATCCATGAATACATATCCTCTTTCAAATCCATCTGTGATGATCTAGCCCTCATCAACAAACCCCTTGAGGATAATGAGAAGGTCTTCTACCTCCTCAATGGCCTTGGTGACACCTACAACCCTTTCACAACATCCATGGTCAAGCCACCCATTCCGTCCTACTCATCCCTTATCCCCCAACTCATCAGCTATGACACCCGCACACAGGCAACTGAGACATCGGTTGTCACCCCAGCCTTCACCGCCTCATGCTCCCCTACCCGCGGTGGCCGTCGTGGTGGCCGGGGCTCCCCAACACGTGGCGGCTACAACCGATTCAACTCCCGCGGCCACGGATTTTCCCAACACCATCAGGCCAGCCGCCAGTCTTACCCTCCACCAAACACCAACTCTACTGCCAGCCACCCTTCTCTGTGCCAGATCTGCAACCAACCCAACCACTCTGCCATTTCCTGTCCTAAGCGGTTCAACCATGCCTATAAAGATGCTCACATCCCTGCGGCCCTCCATAACCTCCACCTTGCCGAGGAAGCTGATACCCAAGCCTGGCTTGCAGACACTGGCGCCGGTGCGCACATGACACCACTTCCAGGTTTGCTTGAATCTCCTTCACCCTATCGTGGTTCTCAATCGGTGGTGGTTGGCAACGGGTCTCAACTCCCGATCTCCCACGTTGGTAATGTCACTGTGCCCATTTCCGGTCATCTGCCTCTACGCCTACAGAGAGTATTGGCTGTCCCACAACTCTCACGCAATATACTATCTGTTAGCCAGTTAACAAAATCATATCCTGTTGCTTTTGTGTTCTATTCTAATAGCTTTTACATCTTCAACTACCTCACCCGTCAGGTGATCGCAACGGGGACGCGCTTGGGGGACCTCTACTTCCTACGCCACAGTAAACCGGTGCCGACCTTCACCGCCCAATTCCTACCTGCCGCCGACATCAGTACGTGGCACTGCCGCTTGGGACATCCCCACGTTGCTCTTCTCCGCCGCCTACAACAACACAGCCTACTGCAGATTTCTGCCGCCTCCAGTTCCACTGCCTCCACCGTCTGCGACAGTTGCCACATCAATAAAGCTCATCGCCTTCCATTTCAACCCTCTTTACATCGTTCCAACAATGTTTTTGACAAGATCCATTGTGATCTATGGGGCCCTGCACCGGTCACTTCTATTCATAAATTTCTCTTTTATGCTTGTATTGTTGATGACTGTTCCCGCTTCATGTGGTTCATCCCACTTAAAAATAAAAGTGATTTCTTTGAGCAATTTCGCCTATTTGATCGCTATGTTGAACGACAATATCAAACTCACATCCGCATCTTCCAATCTGATGGTGGCAGCGAATTCACCAGCACGGCCTTTCGCCAATACCTGTCCGCCCACGGCATTCGCCATCAGTTTTCTTGTCCCAACACGCCGTAGCAAAATGGGGTTGTGGAAAGACGCCATCGGACCATACGCGAACATGGTCTAACTCTCCTTCACTCCAGCGGCATTCCACATACATACTGGGTCGAGGCTTTTACCACCGCCGTCCACCTCCTCAATCGCCTCCCATGCACCCCTGTACAAGACACCAGCCCCTACCATGCTCTCCACAAAAGGCTCCCAGACTACTCCAGCCTACGCACTTTTGGATGTCGCTGCTTTCCTTACATCTGGGATTCTCATCCGCATAAATTCTCACCTAAATCACTCCCCTGTGTTCTTCTCGGCTACAGTGATCGTCACAAAGGATACCGATGTCTGCATCCTCCAACAGGAAAGATCATCATATCTCGGCACGTTGCCTTTGACGAACAACACCTCCCATACAAACAATGTGTACAATCCCCCATGCCTACACCCCTCGTCACTGAAATCACCAGCTACCGCGAATGGTTTAACCAACCTGCTTCCCCCCCTCTCCACCTCCAACCTACCAACATCCGTCAGGATCCCCGTCTTCTGGACTCCGTCCACGCTGTGCCACCGACCTCATATCCTACACCACCCCTGCCACCCACCATTCCACATGCCGACCCACCACCTTCCACTACAAACGCATCCCCCCTGGACCATGTTCCCACCAGCATGCCTCACCCACCTGAAACACATGCCAGTCCCTCCACTCCTCCAACTAGTCCAGCCATCCACCCCCTCACCCCATGATCACGCGTACTCGTGCTGGAACACACAAGCCCAACCCACGCTATGCCAACCCCGTCACCATTGCCATGCACACAACCCTGCCAAGAATCGTCCAACAACCTCTTACCCACAACAACTGGCTGCACGCCATGCAAGACGAGCTACACGCCCTACACAAACAACGCACTTACACTCTGGTTCCCCGACTACCTCACATGCGTGTCCTACCCACTAAATGGTTGTGGAAGCTAAATTATAACGTCGACGGAAGCATTGCTCGCTATAAAGCTCGTTATGTTGCCAAAGGATTTAATCAAGTTCCTGGTATCGACTTCAGTGAAACGTTCTCCCCTGTCATCAAAATTGGCACCATTCTCCTAGTCATTTCCATTGCGACAATGAATAAATGGGAGGTTCGTCAGCTTGATGTAAATAACGCCTTCTTGCATGGCCCCTTGGATGACGACATCTATGTTCAGCAGCCAGCTGGTTTCATCGACCCTCAACACCCCTCTCATGTATGGAAGCTCCACAAAGCCCTTTATGGCCTCCGACAAGCCCCGCGGGCGTGGTTCAACTGCTTGAGTTCCTTCCTCCTTTCTTTGGGCTTTCGATGCAGCTCCGCCGACCCATCCTTGTTCATTTGGCACCAAAATGGACATCACATATACCTTCTCCTATACGTTGATGATATCCTCCTTACCTCCTCTTCTCCTTCACACCTTGAGCACCTCATTCATCGCCTTTCCTCACAGTTCTCTCTTAAGGATTTGGGTGTCGCCCATAACTTCCTTGGGATTGAACTTCGCCCAACTCCCTATGGCCTATTCCTCAACCAAACCAACTATGCCTTAGACATCCTAACCAAGGCCAACATGCTCCACTCAAAACCAGTCAGCACGCCCATGCAAACCAAGCATTCTTCACCCTCAGATGACGCCCCATACCCAAATCCAACCGACTATCGAAGCCTCCTTGGTGCACTCCAATACCTCACTCTCACCAGACCTGATATCACCTTTACAGTTAACTATCTAAGCCAATTTATGCATTCCCCCACCTGCACTCATTTCCTTCAACTTAAATGCCTACTTCGCTACCTCAGCGGTTCCTATCACATGGGTTCTCGCATCTATAATTCCCCCTCATACCAGCTCCGGGCGTTCTCAGATGCAGATTGGGGCGGCTGCCCACAGACACGGCGATCAACCACCGGCATCTGTACGTTCCTTGGAAAAACTTGCATTACCTGGTCAGCAAAAAAACAACGGACAGTTGCGAGGTCCAGCGCCGAAGCCGAATATCATGCCATGGCCTCCGCTACTGCAGAACTAACGTGGCTAACTACTCTGCTTCGAGAACTCGGCATCCAACTCAGCAGCCCTCCGTGCTTACTCTCAGATAATCTAAGTGCCTTGCATCTAACCACCAATCCGAAGTTCCATGCCCGCACGAAGCACATTGAAATAGATTACCATTTCATCAGAGAAAAAGTCACACAAGGAGCCCTGGTTACTCAGCATGTATCCAGCAGTTTTCAACTAGCAGACGTATTCACAAAGGCTTTACCGAAAGCTCAACACTTCACCATCATGGACAAGCTTGGCCTCTGTTGCCCAGCCATGCCAAGCTTGCGGGAGACTAATGACACGTATTCAAAGAGCATATCTCAACAACCAGGAACTGGTCATGTTCATCATGCGCTAGAATAGCGGATCTGTAACAACCATGTAACAACTCAGCCCCTGTTTCGGCTGCACGTCTGCACTTCTCTCCTCTAATCTCTTCTATATAAGACACTGTATCTACATTCAGTAATATAACAGAAAGAGAGATTTCTCTCGCAGTCTCATCTTGCATTTCTTCACTCCAAACCCTCTTCAAAACCGGAGGCTTGGCACAACCAGTGATCTGAGGGAACTTAGCAGGACCTTTAGAAGATGCAACCTTCCTAACGTTTGGTCTGGATCTTTGATTCCCTTTCTGAGTTACCGACCTCCTCCGACACCCCATTGGCGATGTGCAACCGGGATCTTCCGCCACTGCATTGGATATTCACTTCACGGAGGCAGCGACTGGGGATCATCACGACAGACACGGCATCGTGACGGAAACCAACTGGATCCAAAGATGGAGCTTGCCGAAGCTGATGCTTGTTGTGGCACCCTGAGTTGGTCTCAGATCCACAGATCGCAGAGTGGAGAACGAGCAGGTGTCGGTTGGGCTCGCGTTCACATGAGAGAAGAGAGAGCGACGGCTGGGTTTGGGCAAACCCAGGTCAGACCAGCCGGCTTAGACTTTCCTGGTCTCCTAATTTTGTCAAAATCAGAACAAACCTTAGAAATACGATTAAAAATAGTTCCCTTGCCTATAAATGACCCAAAAGTATCCCTAGAATCATAAAAATATGCTCTTCACTATGAAACCTCTAAATCATACTTTTGATGATTAACTTTCAAGGTTTTTGATTTAGATACAATGCTTCCTTTTAGAATAGTATTAAATTGAACAAATGAAATATGAGCAACTTAAAATTTTAAAAAATTCCTATTGAACCCTGCTATCATTTAGAGACAATAAACAATCACAACTAGTGAGAAAAAGCTCTAACTTTTCTCTAGAAACCACCAAAATCTTCCTCGCCTAGCTCTAACCGAGCTCTGGATCGCCTTCATACCTACTAAGGACGGCGATATAGTAGGCCAAAGCAACTCTCCACAGCTTGATACCAACCAAAAAACCTTGCAGCATACCACCACTGAAAATCTACACAGACTGAGCTCGAACATCTAGGTCTTCCACATCCCGACATTTACAAAGGAGAGAAATTACACCATCCATACATAGGGGACAACAAAACGGCTGAAGCATACACGTGCATTGAAAGTAGCAGACTATTCCCAATTACCAACAAAGTTCAGCGACATTACAATTGTCGGCCAATCAAATCCTCTCCTTAGGTCAGCTCTGCAAGGGCAAATACATACCGATCGGCATTCATCAGATAGATTGCCTCCCAACATGAGAACAAGACGACACTTCTCGGTAGCTTAGAGTCAGAACAAATGCCTTAAGAACAAGATCGGTACTCCACATCTTCTATGCTCTATGCAAGGCTTATAAAAATAGAAAGATTTCATCTTCTTCTACCTTGCAAAACCCTCCTCTTCCTGTACCAAAGATGACTTCACGTTTCCCTTCCATGAGCTACTCATTGGATGACCCAGACAACCACTCCATCATCCAACTCTCTAGAGCTTGGAAGTGTCATGAATATGACATCCCAGCAGGCATTAACACGATCCAGATGGGAAACAAAAGCTTTGAAGTTACCATCGATTACGATCGAAATTCCAACATCTTCATCATCCACGGCTGGGAAGACATGATTACAGAGCTCAAACTTAAACCAGAGTGGACCATCTTCATAAGGCCAGACACAAATAGAACTTTCATGGCTTGGGTAACAAACTTCAACAACGAGACACCCACTAAGATTTACTCACCCTTCTTTTCAGAGGAGCATCATATCTCTACCACCAGCTTAGACTCAGCAGATCATCTTTTTGTCCCAGAGAAGCATCAACTCATTGAAGGTTCTAAAATCAACCCGATTGAGATCACATTGGACCAGATCACACAATCTAGCTCAGAAGAAGAAGACACAGCTTCATCTCTACGAAAGATAAACACCATTACTGATAGGTATCAACATCCTTCTTCACCATCAAATGGTATGAAAACATCTTATAAATCTTCTTTACACATGACATCATCCCCACTAAATCCTCATAGAGAGTACAATATAAACTTCCCACCGTTTGAACAACATAAATCCACTGACCTCACTTTTTTAGACATTCAAAAATGCCACAAAAACCCCTGCATGGCAACGTGCCCCACTAAAATGCCACTTTCGCTCGTTGCATTGCACCAGATGCCTCAGCAGTAATCACTAGTGGTCCCAATGCAATGCGGTCAGACATTGCCATTTCTTCCATGAACCTGGTCATTTTGCTCACAAATGTAACTATCGCAGCACCTCTTCTCTATATTATAGAAGATACTTTTACACGAAGAAGGTATCATCCCATGAAAATTCTATACTTCCCAACAAATCACATCATCTTTACAGATTTGATATATGAAATCACATACCAAAACCCAATGGAAAAGCAATTAGTACTTCCAACTCTTTCGCTTGTCTCTGTCCCACTAAGTTCTCTATCAACCCCTCACTCTCTTCACATGCATACGTGCACTTCATATCAAAAACCTCTATAAAACCTCCAAACTACCTTCAACCACCATCGGTTGCACTAAAGAAATATGCTCACCTTTGTGCTCCTCCAAAGACCCAAACTACTGCAACAACGCTAAGCCCTTCTCCGTTCCATATGGCTCCATCTCTGCATTTGGAAAAAGGATTCCCTTTTAACCTACCTGCTAACTCAATGAGACTTTTGAAAGTCTTTACCAGTAGATGCATTCTTGTTTCCATTTCAAACAATATTGACAACAACACAGTCAATATCCTTAATGTCACTAGGGCTATTGCCCTTCTTCTCCCAGGCTACACTATTTTGAAACCAAAAATCCTTTCCCCGTCTCAACTCCAATATTCTGTTCCGGAAGGCACAAAACTTGACCATCTCTTTGGTCAGGTGATGAAAATCTTGTGTGGTTCTGGTTTTGTTCAAGCCAACATCACATGATGGATGCCTGAGCATGGCTCTTTCCTAGCCGGACCAAGAGGTTCTGGATGGGTGGCGATTACCGACCTTCCTCCACATTTCTGGGAAGTAGACATTTTTAGAGCTATAGCACACTCTGTGGGTGCTTCTCTACAATTTTTCAACTAAGATACTCTTCAACCAACCCAGTATATCAAAGCTTTATGTGTGTTCTCTATTAAACACGTTATCACTCTCCCATCTTCTCCCAAAATCCGACTGGGAGAAAAGATATATAGAATCAAACTCTCTGCTAAAAACCCTTTTGCCATTAAGACAACTTTCTCTGACATAAGTGTCCACCCCCCTCATGGTGTTATCCAACAAATACAAAAAATCCTTTTACCAACCTAAGAAAACCAAATGAAAGAAACCTCGTCTAGGAACAAAAGAGTATCACAACAAAATCCACGGAAGAGACAAATCGATCAGTTAATATAAAAAATGGCCTCATGAACTCTTTTAAACCCTTCCCTTTCCTTAGCAATGACATGGACTCCACTCTAAATTTAGACACCCTGATATAGTGAAAAAATCAAAGACTGCTATCATTGATGAAATCCGTTCGTCGCACAGTCCGAAGCAGAAAAGTAAAGGAAAGACTGTAGGAGTAATTCAATCCATCAACAACATCTCCAACACCTCAGAAGGATTAACTAGAGGGAACTATTTTGCTTCAGAAGAATCGGGTACTTCATCCTTAACTGATACTTCAATTGAAACATTTTCACTTTCTGCTACTATACCATCTGATTTAGAAGACAATAATATCGAAAATATAGATGATATAGCTTCTTGGTCTGATATACAATCCTTTACAACATTCGTTGATAAACTACATATCACGTTTGATGATGAAACATCAGCACATCGGGAACTGGACAATATTGAACAATTTATGAATTGGAAAAACCACAGAAATATCCATGGCACTTACTCACAAATAGGAAATTTGTGCATTTGAATAACCTGGCCTTCACATATCCATCTTGACATATTTAGATATATACTATACTATGAGAATCTCATCTTGAAATGTTTGTGGGCTGCTATCTTAAACAGAAGAAAAGAAATACACAGACACATATACAACAACAACATAAATATCGTTACTATCCAGGAAACAAAAACAACCTTGTCACCTTTTGCTCTCAAAACCATAAGGGGGAACATATAAACTCTTGGCATCAAATTGCACCTCATGGTTTTAAGGGTGGACTTCTTATAGGATTAAACGACTGCCTATTTGACATTGTCCACTCTGAAACACGTACTTTCTCCATCACTCTCCACATCACAAACATAGCCGACAACTTCAGTTGGATCTTTACAGGTATCTATAGAGAACCTAGCTCAAATAAAACTGAATACATAGCTGAAATGATGCACATCATTAGTACCTTCCACGAAAAACCCTGGCTTATAAGAGGCGATCTCAACCTCACTACTAGAAGTTCTGACAGAATAAAAAACATGTCTTCAACATGTTACATGACCACTTCTGACAAATCCTTTCTTAATCTGTTACAATACCACAACCCAATAGATATCCCACCCGCAAATGTCTGGTACACTTGTTCCCGCCAACAATACTTGGCTAGACTTGACCACTTCATCTGCTCTAATAAATGGGAAGATCAATACCCCTTCTCCTTTGTATCTGTATCCCATAGACCTATCTCGGACCACTTCCCCATCATCATAAACACCAAACAAGATAAATGGGGATACAAACCGTTATTTTTTGAAAAATTCTAGATCACAGACCCTACATGTCTAAACCTTTGCCAGAGGAACTGGATCATTGCTGACACTCGTACCAAAAATATAGGCCTTCACATTCACAGCAATACCAAGAGTGTCAGAAACAAACCAAAAAGCTGGCAAAAGGAAACTGTTGGAAACCTCTCTCAAAAACTTGTTGATCTTAAACAGCAACATCTATTTGTAGATAGTGACCCCTCTACAGACCCAGCCCTTGTTCTCACAGTTAAAGCTGAGTTGGATCACATCAAACACTGCCTTGACACAATTTGGAGACAACGAGCAAAAATTAAATGGGCAAAGGAGGGTGATAAAAATACTAAATACTTCCACAAAACTTGCAACAAAAATGTTCGAAAAAACATTATAGCAAATCTCAACATAAATGGTAATATCACTTCCAACAAACATCTGATCACAACACATATAGTTCAACATTTCTACAAAATCTTTAATACCAACTACAAGCTTACCCTCTAAAATCACATCCACTGGAAGAACTTATGTGGTAGAATCATTAGGGTACCACAAACCATCATCAACCCCTTCACCTCCGAGGAACTTGACTTGGTGGTCCACTCTCTTGGCAAAAACAACTCACCTGGTCATGACGGCTTCAATACTGAATTCTATCTTGCAAATTGGATCCACATCAAGGTTGATTTTGTGAAACTCGTTAGAGACATACATCACAACACAAATATCCACAATATCATCAAACACATTAACCACACCAACATTTCTCTCATAAAAAAGTTATTCACTGGGACCAGATTTCACAATTCAGACTCATCCGTATCATAAACACTTCATATAAAATCTTTGCAAAAGTTCTTGCAAACAGCATAAAACCCCATATGTACAACATCATCTCACATAACCAAAATGCCTTCCTAAAAAACAGAAGCATCCATGATGCCTTTATCATGGTTAATGAAACTCTCCACCTCTGTCATAAAAAAAACACCTCTTCTAGCTATCAAACTAGATTTTGAAAAAGCCTTCGACTACACAGACTGGGACTGTCTCATCAAAGCCATGGCTGGATATGGCTTCCCTGAAACTTGGAATAATTGGATTCACGCATGTATTTTCACAAACTACTTCTCCACCATTATAAATGGATCACCATTCGGTTTTTTTCCACAACACAAATGGGCTTAGACAAGGTTACCCCTCTCCCCATATCTCTTCATCATTGTCACATCTATACTCACAAACATGATAAAACTTGCCACCTCTCATGGCCTCATAGCCTCCCCACATGAATGTCAGGAAAACATCATTCAATTTGTAGATGACACCATCATCCTAGTCAAGCCTAATGATACCACCATCATAAACACCATCCGCATTATAGGGCTCTTCCCATACATCTCAGAGCTCAAAATAAATCTCACTAAATCATTTATCAATGGTGTTAACACACATCAAACATCTTGCATAGATATAAAGATCTTCTTAAGTGCAAAATAGAAAATTTCCCCTTCAACTACCTTGGACTACCTATAACGCCACACCCAATAACCCATTCCAATCGGAGCACCATCATTGACAAATCCAAAACAAACTAAACTTTTGGACAAACAATTTCCTTAATCTAGCAGGCAGACTTACTCTCATCAACAATGTCATAACACCCATCACAACTCACTTTCTTAGCTGCATCCCTCTGTCCACAAAAGCCCACTACATGATTGAAAAAATTAGAAGAAACGTTCTCTGGAATAACCATGCACCAAATACCCTTCACCGACATATCCATTTGGTCAATTGGGGTACAATAACAACACCTATCAAATATGGGGGATGTGGCATCATTAACACCAAACACATGTTATCTGTCTTGTCACAAAAATTATCTAAATTCTTGTAAAAAACACAAACAAAGTTTGGAAAAAACTTATCCTTCAGAAATATTACAAAAACAAACCACCTTGGCATAAAACCTCACAAAACATCTCTTCCCTTCTTTGGAAATTCATCAACAAAAACTTGGATACAATTAAGAACCTCATCAGTACCCCCACATGCACATCAGAACATCAGTTTCTGGGAGGACCCATGGTTCCATCACAACACCGTCAAAAATCTAAGCTTACACATGCAAATCCCACCACCTCTGAAAAACCTTAGCATAGCCAAAGCACTCAAATACCTAACCAGTACCAGGCAAAACTCACTCAAAAGATATCTTCAAAACCAAGTTGACAACAATTCTATTGGTGAAATCATTCATGAACTTGAATACAACATCAAAAACAAAATTTCTTGAAGGTGGGGTCCACTTTATACAGCAAAGCATCTTAAACTCATCTCACTTATAGAGGTCATATATCAAACATGGTGCACTGCTGGAAAACAAAATGACCACAAAACTTAAAATTTTCTTTTGGCTGCTCGCTGGTAACAAAATTCTCACTAACCATAACCTCACCCGCAGATGTTTCATGGGACCAACTAAATGTTATCTCTATAAAAAAAATGAAGAAACTACTCTCCATCTCTTCACAAACTGCATGTCACAATGCACATTCTACTATCTTTCTTCCCACTTTCAGCAAACCTTAAAAATATCCTTGAACCAATGGTTATACCTAGATTAACACCCCTTCCACAACTCTTAAGTTTTTGTCCTGAGGATTTGATGATTTATACCCTTTGGACCATTTGGATTGAAAGAAATAATAGGAAACTCAATAACACCCATAAGCACAATCAGATCTTGATAAATGATATTAACCACACATTAGCTATACAAAACACTATGTAGGACAAGCCTCTACTTCAACCAGGTGATTCCTGCTGAAGCTAATCCAGGGAATTTTTTTGGAGATCAAACTGGTGGTGGATGCTACTCTCTGGAGACATCATTGCAGACGACATGGGATTCTGAAGATCCGATCCTGATGTAGCTTGATGCTTTCTTCTCAATTTTTATTTCATTTACTTTCAACACTTTGACTAGAGGCCATGTTTAAGGGGTGCCTCCCCCATGAACAATACCTTTAGATCTACCTCACCCCACTATTTTTCCTCTCTAGTTTTCTTTATGTGATTGTGAGGCCTCATCAAATCGGTTGGCCTTTTCTTCTTCAGAACTACTTGTTGACGTCATGTCTTTGCGAGCTCTGTATCCATTTTTCTTTAGAACTAATGCATGCACTTTTATCAAAAATTCATTTTAGAGACAATATGCGGACTCAAATCTTAATATTATTGATGCATATTAGACTTTTCCTCATTAATTCATAATTAAATGATTTAAACCTCATTTTAATTCTAGAAAATAGATCAAGCATCAGAAATTTATAAAAATTGGTCTAGGTCCTTGTTATTCCCTCTTGATTAGTAGAAAAATATCACACACAAGTTTAGGTCAGTTTGAACATAGGTTGGCCTAAACCCTAATATGGACCTAAATACCATTAATAATGGTAAATCTTTATTAATCATGATTAATTGCTATTAACTGATGATGACCAGAGTATTAGATGAACTTGGATGTATAATGAATCTCTGATTTTAGGTACATGGATATAATTATATGACTAGTTTTGCTGGATGATATAAGTATGAGTACTTGCTTGCTTTTATTTGCATAAACTTGCGTGGATGTATGTTTATGGTACTCCTCTGCCTTAAACATTAAGAACAATAAAAGAAAGAAAGTGAAATGTACTGACCAAAAAAAAGAAAGTGAAATGTAGTTATTGATGGTTCAATAATCTCCCTATTAGAGAGGGAAAGTATTAATTTTGACTAGAACCTCCCTTATGGTACATGGTACACAGGGAGATCCCTATTGGTACAAGGTACATTGGGAATGGGCCCAATAATATGTGACATTGTGCTAAGTCCACCATAGTAATGCATGTTCGTTGAAATATGATTAATAGCTTGGGTTTACTTGATTCTCTGCCTTAAATAATGTTTTCCTTTTATTTTCTTCTTTCTCAAATTATTTTAAGTGTGCCATGTAGTATCTATATCTTTTCAACCACATACTAACTTTGTGTTGATTTGCTATTTCACGTATTTATTAGGTTCAGAGCTAGCATGGGAGAAAAGCTAGGATGTGAGCAGTGTTCAGGTTGTACCCATTGTATACATCCTAGTTAGCATACATGTTCATAGACATGTAGAAACTCCTTTCAATATGTAATTGTAATCCATGTTGTTTAATTCATTTTGTAACATATACATGTTGAATGTCGACAATATTTTTATATATGCATTATAGTTGAATGTTCATGTATGTGCATATTGCTTCTGCAACACACTCTGAAATAATTAGATAATGTTTTCATATTTGTCCTCTCGAGCCTTCTGAGTCTCGAGATGGCAAAATCTAGGGACGTTACAAACCATGCAGGCTTAGGTAAGCATGAATTGAGGGGGAGCAATTCACATTGTTCATTCCTATATCCCCTTGTAATTAACAAGGTAAAGGTTTTAACACTCACATCCTTTCTCAAAGGTAAAGGCTTAATTTTCATATCCTTTTCAGTATACCAAGGAATGGTTTGTAATTGTCAAAAAGGGGGGAGAATGTTGACCTAAGTGTTACTTATTGTCCATATTTTGATAATGATTTAACAATTTCATTCATATGTATCTAATATGTTTGTTTGAGATTGATTTTAGGCATTAGGTACATGAAAAGGATCAAATCAATCAAGCCCTAGCTTGTTTTCGTTCAAGTCAAAAGCAATGCAAATGCACATTTTTGGAAAACACTCCAAATCAACATAGATAATTTTTGTAATCATTTATATTGATGATATGACTTGCAACTAAGATGAGAAAAAATTAGGGACACTTAATTCAAATGTTTGATCACTTAA
Source organism: Alisma plantago-aquatica (assembly GCA_963693085.1). NCBI lineage: Eukaryota > Viridiplantae > Streptophyta > Magnoliopsida > Alismatales > Alismataceae > Alisma > Alisma plantago-aquatica. The sequence continues at coordinate 123,302,232 of OY856412.1, forward strand.
AATCCATTTTCTAAAATTCATTACAGGCTATTCATTGGCTGAGTTACGGACTCTATTGTTCCTTAATGGATTTTAAAAAAAATGACTTTTGATCGGACGAGTTGTGCATTCACAGATAATTTAGTTCTTAGTTGCTAATTGCTCTACTAGTGTAGTGTACTTAACCTCTGCTCTTGTTTGGCTAGTTGCTTAATCTAGTTCATTTGACTTGCTTTCTTAGGATAATTTAGGGTTGTGATAATTTAGATTTCATAATTACCTTTACTTCTTTGTTTGCCTAGTTTAACAAACAACCAAACCCTTGTAAACCCTTCAACCCTAGTCTCCACAATATGAACGTAGCCAACGCTAGCCTAGCTCTAGTACCCCCTCTGTTCCTGAGGATCGACTCCTACGCTTTCCCTTCACCTATGCTACAATAGTACCCTGTGCACTTGCGGGTGACCTATTCGGTATTATGATCGACTGTGTTAGGATTAATATAAATTTTGAAAGATCCACATGTGTTTTCTCCCTTAGGGTTGCATCTAGACACCTCTAGTTGGCTAGTGTGTAGCCTTGAGAGGAATCACACCAAGTTTCACAGTTGATTATTTTGTGAACTTGTGCATGGATATTTTTATATTTTCCTTAGGCTATAATTTTAGTTATAGCTCAATTTTCATGGATTATTTATTGGATGCTTACTTTTTACACAACTTGGAAATGAATTTCTCTATCAATTATTCTTTCAACTACCCAAAGATGATTGTGATTTTTCTCTAAATCAGTCACTTTGATTCAATGATATTTAATGGGCATATAACACTACATACAAAACCCATATTGGCAAGACTCCTTTGAAGTTGATATGTGAGAAGAGCTGCAACTTATCAGTTGAGCTAGAATACAAAACTACTTGGTCTTTAAAAGCCATCAATGTAATTTTAGATGTGGTTGGAATACAAAGAAAGCTACAATTGAATGAACTTCAAGAAATGAGACACGAGGCATATGAGATCTCTATGGGTTACAAAGAAAGAATGAAGTTCTTATATGACAAACTCACACAAAGCAAGTTGTTTGAACCCAACCAATGGGTTTGAATGTACAAATCCCGCATGAAGTTCTATTCTGACAAGTTGAGATCAATATGGTAGGGTCCATACCAAGAAAAGCATGTATACTCATATGGTACAATTTTGAATCATGAAAAAGAAGTGTCCAAGGGATTCGTGGTCAATGGCCAAAGATTGAATCCAATAGGGTTAGTTGGTCTCGACAAGGCAATTCAAGGTTTTGAATTTGTCATGCTAGTTCATGCTAGTTGTGATACACCCATTAGAAGAAGATCCATGCTTGAATGCAAATGAGAGAGCCATCTAATACATAAAGGAAGCGACAAGGTTTGATAAAGTTTGATGAAGGAAGCAACTCCATCAATGAGTGAAAATAAAAAAGTTGGTGCTATTGGGAGGTAACCCACATTGGTTTGCAATACTTTGACCCCATACCTCATACTTTTCATTTTACTTTTTCTTTTATACTTTCTTAGAAACACACACACAACATACCATAATTGATGGTTTTCTTTGATTTTGATGGGCCACATAACATTGGACACAAAAGAAAGGAACATTTACAAAATGATAAAAAATGATTGAAAATTATAAAGTGAGAAATTAAACTATTGATTTGAAAATCTACAAGAAATAGTCTAACATGGTCATGGTACATACTACAACCTTGGAGGTCAAGGGACAAAATGACCTTTCTAATTAAAATGACTTTAGTGCTACATCCCCCACCGACTTGAATGCAAAACGATCTTCCAAGCATCATTGGTCATCACCCTATAATTCCAACCCCAGTTTCACTGTGGGGACAACAAAATTGAAATGCTTGGGGTTTTAGGCCGTTACACACCCTATATCTTTTCTCTTCTTTCTCAATTTTTTATTTTTCCTAAAATTTTGTGTGATTATGATTAATGGACTCCCTAATTATATAGATAGAATTTTACTTGCATATCATTGCATGCCACATAGTTTATTTCCTTGAATTTTGCATTCTTTTCATAAAAACTACACTTCTCCATGCCATTTGCTTACATTGCATACATGTAGCTTTGGTTAACATCTTTGTATATGATTAGCTTGAGGTGGATACAGGAAACTTGGCACATCAAGATTACGTTGAGGATAAGTATGTTTAAAGCTTGGGGTTGTGATGGAGACTTTTATTGGGTTTCCATTTTGTGTCTATTTTTGCTTTATATTCATGTCAAGATATTCTATGGTGCATGATTATTCCCCAATAAATGTTTTAGTATCAAATTCACTTATGAATGATTTTTTGCATTTTTTAGCTACTTTGATAAGTAGTTGATGGAAGGGAGAGACATAGGTTGATCTTAGAGCTTCCTTAGCCATGGAGGAGTGCAAAGTGAGTCCAATAGCAATCCCAACCTACCCCCAAGTGACCAAGGATCATATTTGAGCAAAAAAATCATGTGTGGCCAAGTTCAAAATTCAATTTCCTAGAAATTTTTTAAAAACATTCATGGTATTCAGTCACGAATGTTTTACTCAAGTTAAAATCATAAAGTAATTCGAGGATTTAAATGAAGTGAATGTAGCTCAATCACCAAGTTCACTCCAGGAAAAATCACCATTGATAGTCACAACCCGAACGACTGCAGTTATCACCACATCGTGGCAGTTGCCCACCAGCATGTTTGTGCTACCTACCCCATTTCTCCATTTTCCCCTAGCGTTGTTACATCTCCACTGTGGATTTTTTCATATACCATGATTTTTCCTAGCCTACCCATCATGACCATGCTACCCACCTAACCTTGGTGTTACCCAACATCACTTTTAGCATTATACACCACCAAACCCTAGGCTTCCCAGGCCACCATATATACATTAGTAGCAGTTGGTAGTGAAGGCCTATCTCCCCCTATCATTCAAGGCCGCCACCTACTCCTTCCTGCCACCCTTCTTCCATTTCCTTCCACCTTATGGCCCAAAACCCTAGTTTTCTAGGGTTTTGGCCATTCCTTTCCACATTTAAATGCCATTCGACTTGGAGGAGGGAGTATATCAACCTTGTTATTGTTGGAGAAGAATAAGAAGACCTACACTCCAAGATCTATGGTCAGTTCTATCTCTTTCTTATCCCTTTTTCATTTTCTTATACTATGAGTAGCTAAGTCCCTTTGGTGGCATGTTTGTAAGAAAATATGTAACTTTGAAGCCATGTTGGAAAATTATTAACACATCACACTTTGATTTCATTGGAATGTGCTATGTTCTTGCTTGTTCTCACTTCCTATCTCTTTCTTTAATGATTGATGTATGAAAACAGCTGAGGTATAGAGAGAAGGGGAAATAGGAGGTTGTAAGAGGCCTAAGTTCAACTAGTGTATCCTTATCTAGTTTGTCTCTTATCCCACTTGTGCCTCTACTCTAGTAACCCTAGGTGTGAGATCTAAGTGTCTATGTATTATTCTCCATATTCACTTGGAAAAGAACATGTTAAGTGGTTGATGGGGGGGTAATGGGAGGTGAAACGCCCTTCCCCTACACCCCTATACCGCCCCTTTCCACTAAGTGCATTAGGAGAATAACTCCTAGAAACCTAGACAAAATGGTCTTGATTGTAGTTTATCTACTCTATAGTTAATAGAACCTCAAAAGGCTGGATATGAGGTGATAGGTAATAGTTCCCCCATGCACGCCCTATGCCACCCATGGCCAACTAGTATCATAGGACCCTCTAACCCTTAGTTGTTTGGTTTTTTAGTATGGTTGTTGGATGTGTTAGCATTGATATGACCCCTATGCATTTTTTATGGTCACATACTCTTAAAAAAACACTCTACCCTTAATTTATTGTCAAAACCCTAACTTGCTTTAGAATTAGCTGGTATCTATTTCTTTTAGCTAATTGCTTACTTATGCTAGTAGTATTTTTAAGATACTTTGGTCTCATGTAATGATTGCATGTTAATGTAGTCAGTTAATTGCTTCGTTGTGGTTGGTTTCCTTGCTTTGCTAATTTCTTCTCTTAGATGCTAGTTATGATTGCTTTTTTAGTGTAGTGTTGATTGCTTTTATTTAGTTGATTGCTTTGTGTAAATGCTCTCTTACCTTGTTAGTTAGGCTTAATTGTGCAGGTTTACTCTGGGTCTGATTCTTTCTTTATGTAATTGCATGCACCTTAGTTTAACCCAAAGCCCAATTCAACCCTAAAGACCCCACACTCCACCATTAGGAACCCATTAAAACAAACTCAACTCGTGTGCCCCCACTCTCTTTGTGGATTCAACCCAACTTGCCACCTTTCTATACTACATCTTGAGCATGTGCACTTGCACATTGTTTAAATGGAGTATGTTGACTAGAATACTTTGTTATCCCAAGTATGTTCATGCATCACATATCATATTCAAATGGGGTGTTTTCAAATATTCTTGACCTAATAAATCATGAGAAGAGAATTGTCCTAGACTTAAATGTGGCATGCCCCTTGCTATTAGAAAAGTCAGAGTCATGTGATGCATGTTTCATTTTGACACATTGTTAGTGGTGCTAAACTCGAGTCTGTTGTCTAAGTTAGACATTAGCATACCCTTTGTTTTGATGATGACAAACATTTTATTCTTGTGGATCTAACGTGCTATTTGAGTATTTCAGGGTTCAAGAAAATGAGGAGATCATACTAAGTGGATTTTGAATATAAATGCACTTAAATGTTTATTATTTTCATGATTGTACTCAATGTAAAAACTTATACAAGTATATAATGTACAAGTACTTAGATATCATGTAAATCAAGCATTAGATCTTTCCTATCCAACCAAAACCCTATCTTAAACTCACATGGAGACTTTAGGGTTGATAGGTTTCATATGACTCACTAATAGGACCTCACATACATTCCAAGTCCTTACAAAAAATCCTTATTGGTCAACAAAATTGTCAACCACAAATCACTCAGTCGAAGACTCAGACAATCGAAAAATAACTTTGCAAATCTTTAGTTATGAGTCAAATTTGGTCGACAATACTGTCGACTGAGATATAGCCATTGTAATAGGTTTAAATAAGATAGAAACATACATATAGCCATTAAAGACAAATGAACCCGGAGAGTCATCCAGTTGACAATATTGTGGACCAAGAGTCATCCGATCGAAAATATTTTCAAGCGAGAAAAGTTCTAGAAACTTTGCATTTAACAAATATTTTAATCATTTCAACCTAAGTACATTCTACCTAATGATTAGTTAAGCACTAATAACACTCTAGAGACTCCCTAGAATGTCCCTAAACACTTGCAAACCATTCTTATAAATATGAGAAGCCTTAGGACACCCAAAATACACAAGATAAACTTGAGCATCCATTCTAGAGATCCACAAAGCTGAGGATCACTTGCTATCTTCTTCCTTGTGCTCCAAATTTGTGTCCTCTATCTACTATCTCCTAGCAACCACATAGTAACGTTCATCTTAAGTGGATAGGAGATCTAAATGCTTGATATAGGAATCAAGGTGTTGTACTTCATTAGTTAAGTATTTCTTTCTTCTTATCTATTTCTTCTACTCCCAGGTTTGGAGGTTGTTGAAAGGAGGTTGCTTGGTGCTACTTCAACAAAGTGAAGGCCGATCCAAAGTGTGCTTGAGGTTAGTTCTATAAGACTACTTCAAAGGAGGTTGGGTCTACTTCTAGGTGAAGGCTATCTTAATGTGGTGGAGCTACTTCAAGGAAGTGAAGGTTGCTCCAAGGTTGCTTGAGGTTACTTCAAGAATGCTACTTTAAAAGGAGGTTGGAGCTACTTCTAGGTGAAGGCTATCTCAAGGTGGTGGAGCTACTTCGAGGTGGTGAAGGCTGCTCCATGGTTGCTTGAGGTTACTTCAAGAAGGTTGTTTCAAGGAGGTTGAGGCTACTTCAAGGTGAAGGGTACTTTGAGTGGAAGGTGATTGTATCCTTGAGATGTAAATAAAATGAATCATTTTTAAAATCCCAATTGGAAACAATTGGGTAGGGGCTGAAAACCTTTGATTCAAAGGTTGGAACCACTCTATATCGAAGTGTATTCCTTGTTTCCTCCTCCTTTGCTTTAAGTTTTTAATTAAATTTTAAAATGCCAAAATCTCTATCCCCCCCTCTAGATCTTTCAATTGATATCAGAGCAGGTCTTCAAGGAGTCCTAATAGGTCTTGAAGATTGGGGGACAACTTACTTAGCAACCTCAGCCTTGAAGGTACTCATGTGACTCAACCACCACCCTTTGATGGAAGTAAGTAAACCTATTGGAAAAGAAGAATGTAATTCTACTTCTAAGGGATTAGTCTGAAGCTTTGGAGTATGGTATCTTTACCTTATACACTTCCTACTATTGAATATGCAACGTGGAATCCCGATACAGTAAAGCAAGTTCAACTAAATGCAAAATGATAAGCATATTATATTGTTCTATTTATATTAGTGAGTTTAATAGGATATCTTCATGTGAAACAACTTATGAAATATGGCATAAACTTTACAATACACATGAAGGTACAACTCAAGTTACGAATACCAAGATTAATATACTTAAAACCAAATTTTAACAAATTCTATATGCAACCTAATGAGTCTATTCGTGAAATGTATGCAAGATTTTCTTCTATTGTCAACAGCTTGAATGCCTTGGGTAAGTATACAAGTGAGGAAGATCAAGTTTCCAATATTCTTAAATACTTGCCTCTAAAGTACAAGCCAAAGGTGACGGCCATTGAAGAAGCCACTGACCTTACCACATTGAAGATGGAGCAACTCATTGGCAATCTAGAAACTTATGAAGTTACCCTTGAAGAAGAACAATGATTGGAGTTTGAGCTTCAAAAAGGAAGAAAGAAGGACATAACATTTAAAGCATCAACTAAATCACAAGTCATCACTCAAGAAAGTGATGAGACAAGTGGGGAGGACAATGAAGAGGATACACTCATTATAAATGGTAAACAATATATAATATTGGAATCTAACAAAAATTTTAGTGTTTCTTCCTCTTCTTCCCTTAGGTGCTTTGAATGCGGAAAGAATGGACATTTAAAGAATGAGTTTCCTAAAGTCAAGAAATGAAAGAAATATTCCTTCAAGAAGAAAGAAAAAGCCTACAAAGCAGTTTGGGATTACTCAAGCGACAATAGCAAAATTGGAGAAGAAGAAGTAGAATGTATCATGGATAAAGAAGACAAAGTAAGTTGTTTCATTGTAGCAACCAATGAAGAAGAAAATGAGGTAAGTCTTCTTGATTTATCTAAAGAAGAGATAGTCACTAGTATGAAGAACTACATGATAAATATGTTGATTGTAAAAGGAAATTGAAGAAGCTTATGAAAACTAACACTGATTTATATGCTAAATTGAGTTATCTTACTTTTGAAAAAGAAAGCCTTATGTATGAAAAGGATACCTTGAAATCATCTATTAATGATTACAATATCAAGTTGCTTGCTCTAGAAATCAACAATAATCTTCTTTCTCAAGAAAAGGTTGAATTTCTAGCTAAGATAAATAATTATCAAACTCAACATGTTCTACGTTCTCATTCAAATTATGATATCATTATTAGAGAAAGGGATTCCTAGATTTCAAGTTTAGATCAAGAAAAACTAGATATTGCAAAGAAAATTGATGAAATTTCTAAGTGACAAAAATGTGTTGATAGTCTAAAGAGTAATAATATTCTTGATAAAATCTTGGAAAACTCTCTGGACAAGTTGGAAAAAGAGGTCTAGGCTATGTATCTAAAGAGAAATCCTACCAAAATCCTAGAACCAAAAAAACATAAAAACCCAAGACCAAGGTCATGTATGTGCCTAAAGAAAATCTACCTCGTGACCATAATGCTAAGAAGAGAAATTAAATTGATTTTATTTATTGTCATTACTGTTTACATCTTGGACATTATTCATTTTCTTGTCCATACAAGAAAAAGGATGTTGACTTGGTTTGAATTCCAAAACCTCCAACTTAGAAATGTTGGACATATTAGTAGAGATTTGACCTAAACTTCACTTTGAAAATTTAAATATCTTATATCAACTAAAATAATCTTTAACTTTGTATGGTTTATGTTATCAAAAAATGATAGAATGATTTGTTTACATTAGAAATGTTAAATTTACTGAAAATGCATAGAAGTTCATCTTGGTCGACAAAGAACTCGACCGAGATCTCTTTCGGTCGAAGAAAATTTTGACCGAATGTAGTCTTGTCAAAATTATTTTTACTGGCTAATCTTCTCGATTGACAAATAATTCGATCGAGAATTCTTTCAGTCGAACAAAAGTTCGACCGAAGACAGTTCTGTCAGAACCATTTATTGAAAATAAAATCATCCAATTTCAATTAACTTTGGTGACTCAAATCTGTAATAGACTCTTCATATTAGATTGTTCTAAATATTTGTATTATGCTAACCAAAAGGACCACGATATGGGGACCAAGCCTTTCATACTTTGTAGGTTTGACTGATCCATAGAAATTTATCTAACAAGAATATGACCAGAAATAAGAGGATTTTCATATACTTGGAGAAAAGGTAAAATTATCGGTCACGTTTGGAGAAAGTTTCAAAGGTAAAACTATTGGCATAGGTGATCTTGGTAAAAAATGTTAAATGTGTTATTTGTAAAAAAAAAATACATCATAAGTACTATAAAAATGGTTATGATTCACCGGCGACGCCGCTGGGGGGAGGGGCGTCATCTCTGGCGTGCCCTCCCCTTGGCTTCCAACCAGCCACGGTGACTAAAGAAGAGGGATCATTATCCTGGAGGAGAAGGCGTCGAGCGGACCCAGTTGCCCCGACGGTTGCTCCTCTCGGTCTGAGAATTGCGGGTGTGTCTGCGCTGCGTGAGCCGCGACCTGATCGAGGCATCTGGGAACCAGGGAGTCTTGTTGGCTGCTTGTCCGAGGTAGATCATGGTTTGGCAGAGGGGAAGGCGTGACGAGAAGCTTGAAGCTCGGATCCGAGTTGTGTGTGGCTGCTTTGACCTAGTCGACTCCTGTCCATTAATAGGGATGGATGGAGAGGTGTCGCTGTCTTGGATATGGCTTCTTGATCGACCGATCCGCCGCCGCAGGCGGAGCAAGGGTGCCCCTCGACCTCCTTCTGCTTCCTGCCCCTTCTCCCCAAGCTACGTTTCTGGCCTTGTCCAAAGCATCGGCGGCACTGTGTCTTCTTCGACTCCGCCTTGCCATGCCCAGCCAGCAGCATTCCCTTCTTGACGGTGCCTGCAGATCTGGGGTGAACTGACATAGCAGAGGGAGTCCTCCCCCTTGGCTATGTGATGGGTCACCCTCTCTGGTGCTCTTTGTTTTGCTTCTGTGAAAACAGGGGCAGCTTGTCTAGCGTTTGGCCTCGGGCCATGTTCGATGGTTTGTCTCTTTGAAGTCTGGTGTTTCTGGTGGTGGGGGTTCAAGGGAAGGCAGATCTCATCTTCTTTTCCTCTTTGGTCTCCTCTGTTGATGCGTTCAGGAGCACCTTATGGTGTGTGAGTGGTATGTTCGCAGGTCGACCGCAAGGAGTTCGATGGTTGTCCCTATGGGCTAGGGAAAATTTGAGGATGTGCTCTGCTCCTCCCCACGAGGGTAGTCATAGTTGGCAGAGCAAGGACGAGAAGGGAAGTGGGTTTTCCAGCTGCTTCTGATTCACTTTCTTGCTGTTTGGCCTCTGATACGTTTAATGGATTGACCATTGGGCTCTAGACGTTGACTTCAAAGGTCTCTGTTGCTTCTTACTGGCTCTCTATTCCGCACAATTTCAGTTATTGGACGTATTGCTAGTGTGTGCATGGTTGGTCTGCTGAGGCTGCTTGGATTGATGATTCCAGCAAGGAAGGCCCTTTGGTGTGTTCTATTGCGTGACTGGATGCTCTAAGGTCTGGTTTATAGGTAGCGATCTGGTCAGCTATGTTGCTCTTGAGATATCCAAAAGTGCTGAAGTTTTTATTCGGCTGTCCATGTCATCATTCTTTCAGAGGATGGTTTTATTGCTAGTGGCGGCCTGTGTAGCTTAGGATGATCTCTTTGGTTACCTTATGTATTCTATTTGTTCTAGCGTGGTTGGGCATATTTCTCCTTTTTCTAGATAGGAGGCTATTGTATGTAGCTTAATTTTCAAACTGAGTTTGTCTCTTCTGTTTTCTTTTTGGGTGTTTCGACATCCAGGATGTTATGGGGGTGCAAGTTCTTTTGTACCCAATGTTTTGGCCTTATTTACCAGCCTGTTGGTATCAAGGGTTTATGTTCTTGCTATGATGGGGCACTTTGTGCCCAAAGTTTTGGTAATACAGTAACACGCTTTTTGGACCGACCAAAAAAAAATGGTTATGATTCATAAGAAAATATCAAAGTTGTTGATAAAGGAAAAATGATTGTAAACCTCTTAAATGTATGGACACTATTTGCAAACAATGAATTACTTATGGCAAAAAAGGCTTTTACAAAGAAACTTGCTTAGAATATAGTCATTGCCTAAATTCTTGTGATAAATATGAAATTTGTGTATTCTAGGCAAGAAAAAGTAAGATTTATTTTCAAAACTAAAACTTTTCTCACTAAACTCATTCACATAAATTTATTTGGCTCTATGTGAATTATATCTTTAACAATATATGGTAAAAACAAAATTAATCTTAAGTCACAAAAAGGCTTTATCCTGGAATATTCAACATCTAGCAAATCATCTAGGATTTATAAGTCTACATCTAAGAGAGTTGAATAATAAATGATGATTATACACAACAAGACTTAGTCATATCCTAAAAGAGTTGATTATTGGACAATTCCTATATGATCTTACCAAGAATAGTGCATAAGATTCAGCTCCTAGACCTAAAGGCAAAACATTCATTGGAACTAAATGGGCATGATAAAATAAACTAAATAAAGCTAGGATGTGATGAGAAGAAATAGACTTTAATATGGCACATGCATTTATGGCTAAGACTTGAGGTCATTCATATGTGACTCATAAGGACATAAAACTCTTCAAATGGATGTAAAAATTGTTTCCTTAAAAAGGGTCATAAAAATGATATCTATGTTTCTTAAACGCATGCCTTGAAACATGATTAAATTTGCACAAAATGGATTGGTCACTTATGCTAATATAGAGGAAAATGTTATATCTTTATCATACTAGATAAGCTGCATTAATTGGAAATATATAGAACTTCCTCTTGGTCGACAAATAGTTCGACTGAGGAGCGCCCTGAATTGAAGTCATGGTTGACCAAAGATAAGCCTGAAAAAAATGCTTATTTGTAAATCAAATCATTCACTTGCACTAAACATTGGTATATTAAATCTGTAATTTGCTCATCATGTTAAATACTTCGTAAGAGAGCAATTTCTAAATCAAAATAGTGAAACAAACAAGATTGCTTAGAGATCATAAAAACTGTCTCACTTAATTGATTTTAAAGATGGTTATGATTAGGAATATTTTTACATTTTTGAGCTCACTTTTGTTATAAAATTAAGGGGATCTCACATCATTCTTGGATATAATGTGCATATCATTTTGATCTTGTTCTTAATTGCATTCTCTATACAAATATGGGCTTAACATCCCTTATATTTGGTTAGAGATACATTTATTGATTCCACTATGAGCCTAAAGGAATCTCATATCATTTCAAGGCTTAAAATCCCTTGTATATGATTGAGAAATCAATATTGAGTTTTAAATTGTGACTAAATTTAACATTCTTTCTGAAGTAAACAATTAAGGGGGAGTAATCAATTAAGGGGGAGACTTATTGATTTACATAAATGATTATCTTTTTGAAATGACAAATGGGGAGAAATAAAATAAAGTAAAAACATTTAACATGAACATGAGTTTCATGATCTCTTGGCTTGACATTAATTGGTGTTAAATTGCCTTAAGAGATGGATATCATGCTCCATATCTCTTAGGTGTATTACCATACATTTTATGAGATCAAAGAACCTATTCATCTCAGGTATATCACATGTATTAAACTCATTTCATTTCAAATATTTTACTTATATTTTTGGAATGTTTGTCATCTTCAAAAAGGGGAGATTGTTGGCTAAATTGGACATTAGCATACCATTTGTTTTAATGATGACAAACATTTCATTCTTGTGGATCTAACGTGCTATTTGAGTATTTCAGGGTTTAAGAAAATGAGGAGATTGTATTAAGTGGATAGTTGAAGATCAATGCGCTTAAATGTTCATGATTTTACACAATGTAAAAACTTGTACAAGTATATAATGTACAAGTACTTAGATATCATGTAAATCAAGCGTTAGATATTCCCTATCCACCCAAAACCCTATCTTACACTCACATGAAGACTTTATGGTTGATAGGTTTCATATGAGTCATCAATAGGACCTCACATATATTGAAAATCCTTGCAAAAGTCCTTCTCAGTTGACAAAATTGTTGACCAAGAATCACTCAGTCAAAGACTCAGACAATCAAAAAATAACTTTGCAAATCTTTAGTTCTTAGTCAAATTTGATCGACAATATTGTTGATGGAGATATAGTCGTTGTAATAGGTTTAAACAAGAGAGAAATAGACATATAGCCAGTAGAGCTAGATGAACCCAGACATTCGTCAGGTCGACAATATTGTGGACTGAATGACAATATTGTGGACCGAGAGTCATCCGGTCAACAATATTTTCGATCGAGAAAAGTTGTGGAAACTTTGCATTTAATGAATATTTTAGCCATTGCAACCCAACTACTTTCTAGATAATGGCTAGTTAAGCACTAAGAACACTCTAGAGACTCCCTAGATCGTCCCTAAACATGTGCAAACCATTCCTATAAATAGGAGAAGCCTTAGGACACCAAAAATACACAATCTACACTTCAGCATCCATTCTAGAGGACCACAAAGCTCAGAATCCCTTGTTATCTTCTTCCCTGTGCTCCAGAGCCAGGTGCGCCCGTAAAAAATGCTTTAAGCCCAAATTCGACCCAAGTACGGCCTACACCCAATGGGATAACCCAGCTCCACCCATACACCCAATTAGACCCATATTTTTGGATCGGGCTGGGTTGGGTCGGGTTAGGTCGGGGCGGGGTGGGTGAAATTTCCATCCCCAGTCCTATAGCTACTATATCCTAGCCACCACATAGAAACGTTCATCTTAAGTGGATAGAAGATCTAAATGCTTGATATAGGAATCAAGGCGTTGTACTTCACTGGTTAAGTATTTCTTTCCTCCAATCTATTTCTTCTACTCCTAGGGTTGGAGGCTGTTGAAAGGAGGTTGCTTGGTGCTACTTCAACAAAATGAAGGCTGCTCCTAGGTGTGCTTGAGGTTACTTCTAGAAGGATACTTCAAAGGAGGTTGGAGCTACTTCTAGGTGAAGGCTATCTCAAGGTGGTACAACTACTTCAAGGAAGTGAAGGTTGCTCCAAGGTTGCTGGAGGTTACTTTAAGAAGGCTGCTTCAAAATAGGTTGGAGCTACTTCTAGGTGAAGGTTATCTCAAGGTGGTGGAGCTACTTCAAGGTGGTTAAGGATGCTCCAAGGTTGCTTGAGGTTACTTTAAGAAGGTTGTTCAAAGGAGGTTGAGGCTACTTCAAGGTGAAGGCTACTTCGAGTGGAAGGTGATTGTATTTTGTTGTAACATCCTTGCGAGGTAATTAAAATAAATCACTTTCAAAATCCCAATTGGAAATAGTTAGATAGTGGACTGACAACCTTTGATTCAAAGTTTAGAACCACTCTATATCGAAGTGTCTTTTTTGTTTCCTCCTCCTTATTTGCTTTAAGTTTTTAATTAACTTTTGAAATACCAAAAGCTCTATTCACCCCTCCTCTAGATCTTTTAGAGTCATCCTGCTACGTGCAATTGTTTGGCATGTGGGTCTTAGTGGACTGATATGATCTTGAATCCTTTCTAAATAATAGCTTCATTGATGAAAATCTTCCAAAGTTTGGATCTAAAGGGATGATGATGTATGGTGAACTAAACATCCATATGTATTCATCACAAAACTCATACTCATGCATTTATGTTGTAGAAAGTAGGAAATTCATCAAATGATCTACTAATGCTTATGTTTTGACATGTTTTGCGAGTAAATGAGTGATGTTGAACTCAAAAACAATATTTCCATTATGCTTATTATCCATTGAGTATAGTTGTAAAATCAATTAGCAAAATTGGTTATGTCTTGCAATAAGTTGTAGTGGATTTTTCCTTAAGCATTGATGCAACTTCCTTGTTGCATACACTAGGCCAGACAATACTTTTCTAACATTAGTGTATCACGCCTCAGTACCTTTTGACTTCTTATAAAGGTAGTATATGGCATGCTCTCCATCAATCATTGACTAGATTATAACACATCCTATTAATGTTTCACATGCATATAGTCATAGGGTGCAAGGATACACTGGCATTGATGTTTTATAGATTGTGGCTTGGCAAAGTAGTATTTAAGATTTTGGATCAACTCTTCACATAGTTCATTCCACTCAGAGGCAAAGCTCTTACTTGGTAGTTTGAAATGGTCTCACTTGTAGGAGTGAGCTTGGAAATGAAGCAATTGGTTTAATGAAGATGACTGAGCAAGCCTCAGATCTCGTCTTTTATCTTAACATGATCAAGACTTCAAGCTTATTGGTCAATCAAATTTTCATATAGTTATGTCCCAATAGTATAGGATGCTAAGTCCTATTTATTATACCATGCTACGACAGACCCTAGCATGGTTCAACAAAGCATTTGATCAAAATTTGTCATCATCTTGTACTTTTTACCATATCATATTAGTAGGAATTGATGTGAGCTAGTGCATCACCCTTCCATGAATACTTGTAGAACCTTGGCATGTCAAAGTTGTTTGGCAGGTTTGCATTAGGAAAGTAACAAAAATCTCCAAAAGTCTTGACCCCACTTTTCTTCTCCTTTAACTATTTGAGTTTTCATAGATTCTTCAAGATGATGGGGGTCATTTGTATATGTATCTTCAGCAAATTTCTTTTCATTCTCTAATACAAATTGTATGTATATCTTTAGCAAGTTTATTTTCACTCTCTATGGTCATTGTTGCCACCTACAGATTCATTATCATTGGTGTTGTCTTATATACAGGTAGTGAGAAACCATATGGTCCGCCCATATATGGATTTTACCATGGAGGAAGTGTGGAAAAATTCATGGTCGTTGGTGTTGACTCCAATTGTGTCCTCATAGTGGACATTACTAGAGTTATTGTGGTTTTTTTTTCTCATTTGTCTTAGGTTAATCTTCAGTGCATTTAACTTACTCACTTTTGGCTTCTTCTTGAGAATACCATACAAGGATGATGACCTCATTGAACTAGTTCTTTATATAAAGCGGCATTTGCACCAAACCATCATGTGAGCTTGCATGTGGCTGACATTTGTATGACCACGGATGGAAAGGACTATGATGATACATATACAAGATTCATGGGTTATATGAAAACACATGTTTCTATGAGCATGCTAATATTCATCTCGAGACTGACGTCCTTGGTAGATACATGACCAACTGATAATTGAAGTTGAATAGATGAAACAACGCAACATCAAACAATTTCTTAGGTAGAGTTTGTGGTCCAACTACATTGGTCCTTACTATGAGGAGTGCACCTTTGAGTCTCCTCTCTGATAGTCTTATCCTTGTCTTCAAATGTGGGGGCTCCCATAGGGGTATTCTTTGTATGGTTGTCGATGGATCTTAATCCAACCATTACAATCAATTGTATGTAGGACTAGTGTATCATGTACTTATGGTGGTATATGTGGTGACCTACAATTTGGCACAACATATTTCAAGCATAAGATTTAGTCCTATATTACAAGAATATGACACTTTTAGGTCAAGACCTAGAACACAGTTATATTATGAAAAATAAAGTTCTCCCTACTTTGTTTAAGAGCATGTAAAAGATATTTTCGGTCCTCCATAGTTCTTGAACTAGATCTTTCATAGAAATAATACTCTTTGGGCATCTGGTTATATGATTGATCAAGGGAAACTTCCCCTAGCTCATATAGAATGATAGGAGGTTCCAACTTGGCATGGGATGTTCCCAATAGCACCATAGGGTGGATAACTTAGGTGAGCTCTTTTCCTTCTAGGGATGGGTCAGTGGGACATCCATTCATCGATGGGTAAGGTTGGGGATAAGATGTATTAAGTTTCAAGCTAGTCTATTAAATACCATGGATTGTGCCTGATTAACTACTTTTCCCTAGGGTACTACTACTATAGTAGGGGGGTGTATACTTTCTCGAGTGCTCTTGATCTCAAACTTAGTGGGGTATTTCTCTGGCATTTGCTCAATCTATGTCTAGTTCTCCCACATATTCATACCTTGGGTTGGTGGTCCAATTTTAGGTCATGGCCTAGGAAAGTCAGATATGGAAGTTAAAGTGAGGTGATGGTCTTATTATAGGTCATGGTTTGGGGCCATCAGATATAGAAGTAGAAGTAGGGTGATGGTCTAGTTTAGGGTCATGGAATGGCATATCTAAGGTATACAAAGATGGGGGGAATCATATTATTGGGTGACATCTTAGTTGAGTTGGAAGAACCTTTGGATAGGATGAATCTACTTTGAGTTGGTAGTTATCCTTGATTTGAAAGTTATGTCCAAGTTTGATGAGTGAGTAGTCTTATAGTGTAATAGGGAAGCTCTATGTCAAATATCTCCAACTGAGTTTAGTAGTCTTTAAAATGGATAGCCTTTGTGACTATTGTTGTGGGATTAAACATGATTTATGGCTTAGAGATAAAGCATGTGGTGGTATGATATGAAGTTGAATGTGGTTGGTTCAAATGAAAGTGCATAGCCTGTGGTAAAAAATTGGGAAACCTTTTAACTTGAGGATGAAGATTTTGAATCGATGTTCAAGTGGACAAGGCCTCTTAAATGGGTTTTCTTTGAATTTGGGCAGTCTTTTAATGTGTTTGATCAATAATCAAACTTGAAAGGTGTCCATGAAAAAGGGTAGTGGATTTTAGTAGCCTTTTGGCACGTTAGGAATTTTATATTTGAGCGGTGGATCACATGATGAAACTTAATTTAGATGGCCTTCTAATGTATACCATATTAGGTGATAGTTTGAGAAGGGTTTGCAAAGTATGGGATACTTTGAGAGATAATACTAACAGCCTTTTGATGCAAAATAGGTTGCAGTGAAAATGTCAATGATAGCAATAAGTGATCATGATGCAAAGGTGAATTCTGGCAGCCTAGTTATGTAGGAAAGGTTGTGGAACTTTTTGGTAAGATTTTCTAATTTGTGAGAGATTACTAGTAATGTCATCAAGATAATTTTGTAATATGAATATGTTAACAAAAATTAAAAAATATGTACAATGAACAACAAGCAAAAATATCAAGGCATAAAGCAAGCAACACTCTGGAAATGTAAAACAAACCACAACTGTAGAAGATAAAGATTCATTCATTAGCCCATGAGTTTAGATGTGATTTACATCCTCAATCAAGCTAGATTGCATATAAAGGGTTGGTCCTTAACTTATCTATGGCACGATCACTTGCATGGGGGTAACCCCATTTATATGGATTAGGGTATTGCTCCCAATGCACCCCGTGACTACGCTGACTATACTCATACGCTAGTGTTAGGAGAGGGAGTGTCGTTAGGGGATTTAGACATACTATATTTCATTGTGCTAGTAGCTTGATATGATCTTAGCCCACACGATGATTTGGGTTTTTGAGATCAATAATGGTAACTTGATATGATCTTAACCCAAATGATCAGATCTATGTATTATGATCAATCTAAAAGTTAGGGTTGCATTGATTCCTACATATGCTTATAGTTTGAAAGTTTAATACATCTGAATGATGTGAAGATTATATGAAAATCCTAGATCTTATGTTGATATCATGATTTATTTGAGGTAGCCTGATTTAATATGAGATCATGATGATATAATGATCAACCCACGAATGGTGGATACAACTAATGTGTAATTAGGGTTAGGACATATACATGTTTTGTGACCTTTATTATTTATTCAAACCTAAGATAACCAAACCTTAGTTAGGGTTTAATCTAGACCTAATTAGTACCTTTTTAACGCTTAGTGATACTTTAGGGTTATACATGCATGAATATATCATGGATGGATTATGTTGATTGCTTGGATGTTATGATACATGCTTAAAATACTTGAACTTTATGGTTCTACATTGAGGTACCTATTCACTTACGAGTACCTGCATTATCGACTGTCAATGGTTTTTTGGATGATGCAATGAAATAAACTGCTAGATGTTTATTTACAATCTACTCAACTATAATGCTAATACGAGCATGACATAATGAAACTAAAATATTTTGAACCCTCGGTTACATGTATCAAGGGGTAATACATATAAGTCATATGATGGACAATGATTACATCCAAATCTAGCATACCAAGAATTGGTTAGAATATATAATGAAAACACGAGTTCACATGTGCAAATAATTTGATTATTAGCATTATATGTTGTTATCATACTTGAACACATTTTGGTTGCATAACATACACAAATATCAATATACTAATCCATATATTTGATTGTCTCCATTTTAGGTGACTGACACTATAAAGACACGAAGACATGGCAAGCAAAAGAAATTGATTGAAGATATTAAAGCTAAGTCACAAGAAGGATTAGCTAGGTAGTCTTTGTATTTCTTCTGGTATATGTTAGTTTCCTTTCAGAGTTCATGTATCTCCTTAGAGGAGCTTCGTTGTACATCTTGTAATCAAAGGTTTATTCAATTAGTGGAAATTATCAAGTATTATTTATTATTTTTAAAATTTGGATCCTAGACATTTTGAGATAATGACTCTCAACTTTCAAGACCACCTTGATTAAGGGATACTCAATAGTGGAAGTCATTACAAATCTTCTAGATACTGGTGCAATAAAGTCGTAAACAAGAAAATATAGCCTCTTTCTAGCTTTATGAGAGTCGAAATTGCCTCTTTTTTATGGTGGATATGGGGGTGTTTACTGTTATTTGTTAGGGTTGAGGAATCACTGCTAAGAGATTAGTTTGACTAATGAATCATTATTAGACCAAGATAAGGAAATAAAAAAACTAGGACTTGCCCTAAGAAACTTTGCATACCACTTTGTTATGTGGAATCTCTCCCTTGATGGAACATGGGATTCTACCATGTGACATTATGCGAGAACATTTGATTCTTCCAGGGTTTCTCGGGTTGGAAACAATTTTTTCTTCTCATATGAGTTGTGGCACGTTTTGGAAGATTTTAAAAACATCTAAAAAACTTTTTTTTGTTTTGAGATTGTAAATCCTATTTTAATTAGAAAGAGGGCAAGAGGAGAGATGAAATTGAGGGCCACATCTTCATTTTCCCCTTTCTTTGACAATAAGATATGTAACTAATCTGAATATCTACTTCATTAAAATAATGACATTGGTTTTTAAAGAGAGATAAAATAGAGGCGATTGAATTTCCAACTAGGATCAGAACTGGATATTTTATTCCAACTGGGAGAATTGAAAAGTTGGTAAAAAATAAAAGAAAAATTGCAATTAAGTCATGGTCTAATTATTTTATGTTCTTTGAATTCTAGACAAGTGACAAATGGATGAAACAATAGAATTAAGTAGGTGAATAAATATGAGAAAAACAAAAACGTGATAAATTCCATCATCAAGAAGAGATTATATCCAATCTTGATCTTTGATTAAATGACAATGATGTGATGTCAACAACCTTTTGTGTCTATTTTTGAGTATGCTGCTATTACATCTTTGTGAATTGATTAAATGAACTAATAATTGAATATTTGTGGCACCATGTGATATTATAACCCAATGAGATATTGAGTCTAAGCCTCCTCGGTCTCACCTCCACTGGTGCTACTAACATCAGAACTGTCATCTTCTCCAATAGTGGCTTCTCATAGTATGGTTGAAGATGTCATCTCATCCTTTCATGAAGGCACGTCTTGTGCATGTGATGGACTCTGTGTGCAACACCTTCTTGATGCCATGTGGGGTATGGTCATTGTAGTGAAGGATGTATTCTTGGATGTTGTATCTACTATTGTAAATCTTTGGTTGGTTGGACATTGTCATATCTCTTTGGCACCCTATGTTGCTAGCACTCCCTTGACACCTCTTCTGAAGCCTGAAAATGGAATTCACCCCATTTTTGTTGGAACCATTTGGCATCATCTCATTTCTAAGAACACAACTAAAGGTGTTATACCAAATACACTATCTTATCTTCATGATCACCAATTTCGTGTTGGTGTTCCTGGGGGTGTTGAAGCTCTTTTGAAAGCCATGACACACCTTGTTTATGATAAAAGACATGTTCATACTCACATGTTGGCTCTTGTAGACTTCTCCAATGCCTTCAATATGATTGACCAGTCCAATATTTTTTGTGAAGTCCATCTTCACTACTTGACGACTGCATGTTGGGTTGAATTTTTCTATTCTTCTCATGCTCATCTTTACTTGGATCAGGGTGAGTTTATTTTGCCCTCTGTTGCGGTTCAACGAGGTAACCCACTTGGGCTTCTTTTCTCTTTGGCTCTTCACCCCTTGATTTTACAACTAAAGGAAGTATGTCATATTGACCTATTATATTTCTACCTAGATGATGGTACTCTTATTGGTGATACTATTGAAGTGTCTAAGGCCTCATCCCTCTTGCAAAAATTGAGCCCAGATTTTGGACTTCATCTCAATATTAATGAAATGTAAATCTTTTGGACTTTTGAAATGACCCTAGAAGATCTCTAAGTTGTGATTTTTTTCTCTAAACGTCTCTCAACCTATGAGGGGTGTGAAGCTTCTTGGAGCTCCAGTTTCCATCGATCTTAGTTTTGCTTTGGATTTAGTGAGGAAATGTGTGACCAAATCTCTGGCTATGATGGATCTCCTTGCCTCACGTAATGATCCTCAAAGTGAACTTGTCCTCCTTAGGTCATCTATTGGAATGCC
Organism: Alisma plantago-aquatica; assembly: GCA_963693085.1. Lineage (NCBI taxonomy): Eukaryota > Viridiplantae > Streptophyta > Magnoliopsida > Alismatales > Alismataceae > Alisma > Alisma plantago-aquatica. Next base: position 123,323,274 of record OY856412.1, read on the forward strand.
AAAGATGTTGTTTTCTCTTCAGACAACATCACATGGGTTTGCTTCTTCAGACTTAAAACTTTTATTGTGGACTCTGTCGTTGCCTTTCACGCATGTTGTTGGTGAAAGTCAAGGTTTTGGTGATTTACAATGGCATCTTGCCACTCTACCTCTGCATCTTTGAGGATTGGGTATTATAACTGCCCTATATGTGGGTTGTTTTACTTATGTTGCTTCTTGAGTTCACACAATAAAGCTTCAAGATCATATCCCTCACGAGACCAGTCCTATTCCTGATGGGGACCCTCTTGACTTATGCTTCTCTTTGTGAGCTTTTACCATCCTTTTTCTAGTTGAAGTTGTCATGTACTACTTTTGCCACCCATAAGACGCATTCCATTTTGACAAATGCCTACTACAACATGGTCTTCCAGTGCTTCAAGGCATCAGAACTATCTCAACAACAAAGGGTTGTTCTTGATTCCCTATAGACTGACCATGCACAAGACTTTCTTCTTGATGTTCCTACCGATGGTTTTGGATTATCCATGACACAAATCGAGTATCGAGCTATTTTATGTTATTTTTTTATTATTCCTCTATATCCTGGTAATGAGAGGTGTCCCTTTTGTCATTATGCAGACCTTGACTCTTTTGGTGACCACACGGTGCATTACGCATCCGTCCGGGTTTCAAGTTTTTTCATGTTGTTGTTCGAGATGTCCTCTTTGACATTATTTCTCATGTTGGAATAAAATCCTTGGAAGAAGCTCCAATTGCCTTTCTAGGAACATGTCATGATGATCTTCATGCCCATCGACATGCTAACATATTGTTGTTTGATTGGACCAATGGAAAACACACTTATGTTGATCTAATTGGTGTCTCTCCATTGATTGCGAATATTTCAAATAATTTCAAAGCAGGTCAAGCAACTTCTAACACAACCACACATAAAATCCACAAACATGGGGTTGCATGTGAAGCAAATCATCACTAACCATCTTTGGCGTCAGTTAAAACAACCCTATAACGTCAGTTAAAACCCGAAACCTAAGTGGATGACACTATTACATCATGTCTAAGATGTCGGTTCTTTGGGAAAAACAAAACTGACACAGAGATAAGGCGTTGGTTGTGTGGATAAAAGAAACTGACACAGATTGGGGTCCTAGGCATCGGTTGTATGACAAAAATCAAAGTCGAAAGAGACATACCAGGTCCCATTTATAACTGGTAAAGGACCCTACATTGTCAGTTCATAATAAATTGACATCTATCATGATGTACAGTGTCTGTTGTTGCCCAAATAACTGAAGATTTTGATATAAAGTGACCATTAAACCTAAAAAATTGACGACTATGACATGCTACCCAGTGAGGTTGTGTTGTCTAGCACGTCCATTTTGTTTTTTTCCTTTAATGTCGATTATTTTACTAAAACTGATGACTTAGTTTTGGTTTTTTTAATGACAGGCATGCAGCCTACTTCCTGGCTAGTCATCAGGATGCAATACATGTAGTTCAGTTTTTAATTGTAGGTTAACATCATCCTGTGAGTTCAACTTAGCAACATGCCACCAAACTTGTAATTACAAACATAATATATATGCACATAATATTATTCATTCACCAATTCCATTTCATCACATGTATTGTAGAATTCAAATTTCTTCTTCATCTTCTTCATCCCAATCAAATTCAAAGTTCACTTCCCTTTTGAAGGCTTCTGTCCATTGTTCTCATATCTTATCTAGTTGTTCTCTCGTATAGGGCATGTGTACTTCTAGTAGCTTTTCTCACGTATAGAAGTTTTTCATTTTGAACACCTACAAAGAGAACGACATACATAATTAATAAGTTTGATATGTCCATATTATATAATGAGACTATATACTTATGATGATCAAGACTATATATATGTAATACATTATGTATCTCATCAATGTCTACTGCCGGATATCTGACAATCATGTTCATATACCGCATCACGTAGTATGTGCATGCCCAATTGTTGTCTTGTACAAAACACTATAAATTTCAACATTCAAAATGTTAATAAATAAAAATAAGCATAGTTAGCATAAATATGCATTGGAGTCAGAAAACTACCTCAACATTCTCCCAAACTATTGCTTTCTTTGTCCACCTTTCCTCTAGCTTTTTTGAAACATTTTATAGCCTTGCACATTAATGTAACACATTGAATTGAGATTAGTAAATAGCCATGTAATATATATGCTAGCGGATATAAATATAAAAATTTACTCACATGAATAATACCTTTTTCAAATTGTGTCCCCGTCATCTATTTTGTCACCCTTAGGATCTAGATAATTAACAATTAGCATTGCAGTGACAGCAACCAATAAGACCTAATGGTTATTCCTGAGTAATAAGAAGGTGAAAAAATATAACTCAAAATCCATAATGAACTGTAATTTCTTAAGTCAAAATTATAAGCAAAGTAAGTAAACTTACCCAACATTGTATGGAGCTAATATTGCACTCTTTTTCTTTTTACCAAAATATTTAAATGTGATAGGGCAGTATAGGGTGATAGATGTAGGGTCTTTAATTACATGGTTAATCAAGGATGGAACTATAAATCCCACATGGGTCATTGAAAACTATGTATAGGCCCTACATAAGTGGCTGCAAAACACATATCAAGTATGCATTAATATATAGGAAAACACATCACCATATATAAAATGAGGTATAGCTATATAAGATCTCGCCATATCCAAAGTTCTATCATAGAGGTTTTCAACCAAGCAAAATGAAGCAACTCGAAAACATCTTGTAGGAATGTACTAGTATGATAACACATTGTCCTCCTTGATAGAAACCATCACAGGAGAATATTCTTCATGTTCACCTATAAATACTATCATACCCCTGCATTGAGGACCTATAGAGTCGAATAGGTCATGTGCAAGCAAACGAGGTAATTGAGGAATAGGTGGAGGTGGAGGATGAGGAGCTATAAGGGGTTTCTTAGGCCCTATGTTTTGCATATATATAATTTCATATCAATTGACATGTATATACATATACAAATGTAATGTAAATTTACCATACACCACGATCAATATAGATAACTACCTCTATGGGCCATGCGACCACGTCGCCTTCTACTTCACCTATTGTCTCGGCATTGGGGTGTTCATATGGCAGTGGATACTTCTTCCAATCTTTGTAGACAAGCTTCAGGCATACACGAACCACATCTGTGGGTAATGGAACACCATGAAGTGTGGCACCTGCAAGGGGTGGTAAGCTTCACCCACAACAACAATATATTCTTATAATTTTATACGTCATGGCCTCAACCCCTACAAATTTGCATAGAGTGTTATATATATACCTAGACATATCATCTTGAAAAGACTACTATGTCATAAAAATACTTACAACGGACATGCTAGGTGTTGGGTCTACATGATTATTCCCAACCAACTCTGTCACAGGGGGGTCCATTTCGTATGAAAAGTGGGGTGGTATGACTGGTATTGTCTGAGCGGATGACTGATAAGGTACCCACTGGCTCATTGCTTCCTAAATTCCCTTTGCAATTAACTCTATTACATACTCTTTTGAGAATTCCCCTTTCTGGACCGATTTGCGCTCTGATGGCCCAAAGAACGCTCTTATACCCACACTAACACCTACAACCCTAACACATCTAACATGCTCTAAGTTACCTAGAGCAACTGTCAATTCATCCCTTGTGCCCTCAGTGATGAACTTTCCTTGTTTCCTTTGCTCGTAGAGCTCCCGCTAATCATCATCAATAGTAACTGGTAAGTAAAACATAACAATCATCAATACTGATTGCTCCGAGAGTTGAATTTTACCATTTTACAGCCGCCCCAGTAGTTGCGGGGTTAATTATTTCTCCATATTTGGATTGACTCCCAACTATCCATATTTCATGGCAAAGTAGATGTTCAGTAGAGTAGTAGAGGACTTAGCAGTCCCAGGAGTAGGTTGCTGAGAAGAAGACGCTTGTAGTAGCTTTTGGCAAAGATTTGCATAGCCACCTCGACCCATCGTGTGGTTGTGCACATTCTTTGCATGCCTTTCTCTTTGAGCATCGCTTGCAGCCTGGTTACTAACAATCATCAATAGTAATTGGTAAGTAAAATATAACCTACTATGTCAAGGTAAAATAATGAATTCATAAGAATGCATTCAAAATAGGGAGTGAGGCTTAATACCTTAAATTCATCAGTGTTTTTCATAGCAACAAACACCTATCATGTCGCAGGGTCAAGATAGCTCCATTGTTCAATGGTTGACTTCTTCCTCTTCTCAACATCCTGTGTATATAGTCTTGTCATATTTGTTCTATAATTCCTTAAAACCCTCCCACAGTGTTGCATCACCTTCTTGTGATGCAGATTTTCATCCATATCAAGTATCCTCTGCAAAATTTCATATACTTAATGGAATATTCTTTAAAATAGAATTGTAAATAGTTTTAAAAATAAAATTGCAAATGATTATATCTCACACATAGTTCTTTCTATATGAAATCTTTATTGCTTTTATCAATTTTATGCCAACATTCTACTGCTATACTACAATGGCTATGAGTAAGAACCCCTAGATATGAAACAAAAGAGCTCTGATTCTTTCCAATAGGATATTCTGCATGATCAAACTCAACAAACAATATTAGTCTGTTAACCCTTTATTGTATCAACTTGTTCATCATGGTGATGCCCCTTATTTTTTATTTTTTTATGCTTCTCATCAAGCTGAATAAGATCATCAGGATGTACATCCTCAACCTAAAATTTTAACTTATGAATTGTGACACAATAAGATAGACATGTTGTAAAATGCACAGTGTGTTGATAAAACAACAAACAACTTACACCAGTGCTAGCAGGATGCTGCTCATCTGCACAGTCATCATACTCATGGTCAGACTCCATCTAAAAAATGTCATATAAAAATAGTCAAACAATAAAATATAAGATTATAAAATGCACATCTAACATTTAGAAAAATAAAAGCACATCTCTACTATTGAGATCTTTTATCAATTAACATTCCCTCAATGTAATCTCCACGCACATATAAGTCAGCACCAATATTAATATTTGGTGTTGGCAAGCCGACTAAGAAAGGAATGGAGTCATCATACTTGTCATAGTTGAGACGACCCAACACCAGATCAGACCGTCACAGTGTAATTAATTGCGGAATTAAAACATAAGCAGCAGAATTACTAAAAATCACTAAAAATTAAAACCATTTACAAAGAGATCCAAACACAGGAAAACTCTTTTATAAGAACCAATGTACTTTATTTACATCCTGGTTCATCAGTACATGTCATGTACCGTTTCTTCTTGAGGATTACAAGCATCGGCTGCCTTGATAAAAATGTACATAGACAGCATAAGAACCTCGAGGCATCAAGCCAAAATCTCAGATCGATTCATTAAAGGTACTAACTACTAACTTCGAGGACCAGAGAGTACAGAGACGACACATAGGACTCTCTATATAAAACATGACAGCCAATGCCTTCACCTAAGATATCAATGTTGTCCCTGTTGTTGCTGTTGTTGCTCTTCCCCTGATGTAGGGTTTCTGCCCCTTCTTCTGTGTTTACCTAAAAAGTTGAATCCCACAGGGGTGAGACAATTGAAAATTGTCCCAGCGAGAGATATAACTCTCCGCCAAAAATATTATTATTACAGTTTAATAGTATAAAGCTGAGCAGAGGAATCATGTATATTCAACAGCAGATAAATCAATGTCTAAACAGATTAGAGCAATATTCTTATTCAAAGCATTTTAGTTGTAACTCAATAAAGCAGCATATCACTTATCCATTAAGGAATATGAAGAACATGTATCACATTTATCCATCTAGGATAGGCTAAGCAAAGTAACATCAACCGTTGGTTCTCATATTTCAACCTTAAGCAAATATGCTACATGGCTGATTACATTTTACAATCATACTTAAGCCCTGAGGAGATGAGGTATACCACTCATACTCCAACCGACCATTGCGAAATCGAAATCGGTACCATACATAGGTCAAAGAAGAGCCAGATTCCCATGACCTCATCCTCCTCAGTCAGTGTGAGGACAAAATACAGGACATCTTGTGTCTCTGCTAAATAGCTTTCCAGGGTATCCTAACAACTTCGCTATAGAGTTACAGTGGCGGTTGTACTCTCTTTGTAATTGAGAGATTTCATATTTATCTCACATCGATCCGGCATTAACATTATCGGGAGATTCGTGTTACATCCATCTTGGTATCGGGAGATTAGTGATACATCCATCCCGGTATATATAATGAAGGATTGAGAGATTTAATGTTTATCTCACATCAATTCCTCCATTAGGGCGTAAGGATATTCGCGCCCATAACCCCCACATACTCAGCAATATGCCCTCCAGGAGATCCTGTAGGAAAACCTATTTCACCATCACCAAACTACTCACGATGATGGATCTATGGCCAGGGCTCTACATGATAAGATGTCACTTGATTAATTAAGTACATTACCATATTCTTTTAGCATCAGTCAGGTTTTCAAACATAAATTATTATAACAAATGCTACAAAGAATGAGTAATACTTCTATCAAGTACTTTTCAAAGCTTTATAAAACATTGGGATCTCAATCCCTTGTCACATCAGGGGCATTCTCATCCCTTAGCATCTCATCATCATGATTAGGAATATGGGTATTCAAACCCTCAGTTCATTAAAGAACACTTGTTACCACTTATTAGGTAACTAATACTTTCAGGTCATCTGACCAAGGTAAACACATGATACTTGCTACATAAGCATCTCACATGGCTCTCAAAGCCCATATAATTTCTTGTTACCTCTTACTAGGCAGCAAAGCATATTATGGATCACAAGGCCCATAAAATAATTTCAATAATAAAACATCATAGCTCATACCTGGATATGTCCAACATCTCATGATACATGCATGATTAGTACACATGATAATAGTTATATCAATTACATATCAGCACTATGCAATGTAATGGTAGCATCACTATTCACTTATTAGGGTTAGGGTTTCCTGAATTCATGTCAATTAGGGATATTCATCCCATTACCCAAAATTAGGATTATGGTTTATCATCATATTGCCCAAGATTAGGGTTTCATGCACTATAACCCAAAATTAGGGTTTCACATACCTTCACCCTATATTAGGGTAGGATTTCATATAGCATTACATAGCATCACCCTGGATTAGAGTTTCACATCACATCTCTGTATTAGGGTTTGACATGACATCACCCTTGATTAGGGTTTCACATGACATCACCCTTAATTTGGGTTTCACATGTAGCTTAACCCAAAATTAGGGTTTCATGAAGCATCCTCTTAAATTAGGGTTTTTCATTACATTAACCTGAATTGAGATTTCTCATATCATTACTCTAGAATAGGGTTACATCATTACCCTAGATTAGGGTTACACCTAGCATTGCCCTAAATTAGGATTAGAGCTCATCAACCTTCTCGATTAGGGTTTCATGATCTCATCATCATGGATCAAACCCTAATTACATATTTTATTCATGTTGAAAGTGTTGAGGATTAATCACTACATGATTATCATACATGTATGGATTCCTTTCTCTCTCATCCTCTCTAGGATGTTATTTACTTCAAAATCAATTAGATTAGGTCAACCCTTCATTCTAGTGCATACATTTAGGGTTAACATAGTATATTGAGGCATTGCTTCCATAAGCATCAAAGGTTAACCACTCAACATGTACTAATCACTTAAGTACCTTAAAGGTACAACCATTGTAATGATCTTTGATAAACATCATCAACAATCATGGGGTTTAATAGTACTTACATGGTTTGAGTCAATTAGACCTTCAAACGGTCTTGAGGTTTTAGACCCTCAAACTGTCTTGATTCAATTACACTTCCAAACGGTCTGAAGACCGTTAGACCTTAAACGGTCTTGGTCCCAAAACCTTCAATTGGTCTTAAGACCGTTAGACCATAAAATGGTCTTGATCTCAAAGTCCCTAAATGGTTTGAGACCTTTTGAATAAAATATAATTATCTTTAAACGGTTTGAAACTGTATGAGCAACTCATTATTGAAACTAATTGAACTTTAAATAGTTTGAGACCGTTTGCTCTCCAAATGGTATGAAGACCGTTTGATCCCAAATGATCTCAAGACCATTTGGACTCAAACGGTCTCAAGACTGTTTGGTCCAAATCATCTTGAAACCGAATGGACCAATTAGGGTTTCCTCTAATCAATCAATTGGTTTTAGGGTTTGCTCTATTGTATCACTCATTAATTGGACCATTGAAAGTACATCAAATTACAGCCCTTGGACCTCCGTTCATCCATCACAATCCTTGACCTCCAAACGGTCTTGAGACTGTTTGACTCCAAACGATCATGAGACCGTTTGGACCAATTAGCCAAGAAATTGATCCAATTCAATTAGGATTTCTTCAATCAATCGATTAGGGTTTGTAATCAATGGATCATCCATTCTGGAATCCATTATAATTAAATCAATTTGATCCATTGGATCTTCATCATTCACATCAGCAATTAACCCCAAAGGGTTTTGAAGTTTAATTTACCCATTCGATCTTGAGATCCATTACCCATTCGGTTGTGAACTCAATTATCCATTCAATCTTAAAGTCAATTACCCATTTGATCTTGAAGTCAATTACCCATTCGATCTTGAACTAAATTACCCATTCAGTTTTGAAGTAAATTACCCATTCGGTCTTGGGTTCAATTACCCATTCATTCTTGAACTCAGTTACCCATCCGGTCTTGGGTTCAATCACCCATTCGATTTTGAAACTGAATCAACTCAATCGGTTTTGAAACCGAATCAATTCAATCGGTTTTGAAAACCGTTTGCCCATTCCTATGTTGAGGTGTGTGCTTAAGATGACATCATCATCTTCAAGCTTCAAACCTTCGAAATCAATTGTGATTCTTATGGTGATTTCAACAACTAATAAAAAGGAAATTGAGAAAGAAGAAAGGTTCAACATATGATGAATAAATTGCAAGCAATAATGACATTTAAGGGTTCAAGTTATATAACCCGCATTCAAAATTGAATCCAAGCTTCAAGATTCACGTCCTAAATGGTGAATGAAGCTCTCTCAACTTTCCAAGGCCCATTCTCAAGTCTTTGAGTGAAATGAATGACTAAGGTTGAAGATTGAATGAAGAAAAGAAGAAATTAAGCATTGAATTTCGATTTCCACCATGAAATCAAGGTTGAAGATGACTATGGAGCTTACCTACAGGTTGGGGCACGTCCTCATGTTGCTCCTAAGCTCTTTTGTGCATGTCCAAAGCAAGGAAAGAAAAAGGGATCAAAAAAAGCCTTTCACATGGGTTAAAAATGGAATGTATATAAGGGAATTTCAATGAGAGAGAAAGTAATAATTAATTCCTTCAACTCCCAAAATTTGTGACACATACTCCCCTCCATCCCTTGCATATTAAGCCATCTCTACCACCTTGTAATTCCTCTTCATTATCCATGAATTAAAAGAAGACAAATTAAGCACCTTAATCAATATAATAATAATATCCAAAATTGAGTGGATATTACTTTTTCTTTAACTAATGTGAGTGGGCTCTCCACTCACTTTAGATATTTCGTGGCCTTTTCAAGGAACAAGGACGTCCATACTTATGGAAATTCAACCATCCATTTTTGGTTGAAGGGCACTTCCATTAATATATTTATTTTTGCATTAAATTGAATTAGGGTTTCAATTATGCTTAAATCTTGATTATTTTAATATCAAGATTGTCTCTCCTCCAAAGAGATTCAAATGAGACGCCCCTCTGATTTTCTTGTCTCTAATTGATACCAAGAAACATTAGGGACTCTCTATAAGTGGTATTTTGCATATTGAACCCTAGGTTTTGGGTAAATTGCACATTACACCAAAACTAGGTTTTAATGCACAAACATTGCTCAATAAGCTCTTTCTTGTTACTCAGGTTGTCACAAGCCATACCAATACATCATTCTCATTCTTATTATGCTTCAACACTTAAGGAACTTTTATCATGTAACATTTACAAGTTAACCCTCAACTTGGGTAATTTGCACATTAGTCCAAAACAAGCAAAACATTATTTTCAACATTATTCATAAAGGACTAAAATTGAAACATAAGCTCCTCTTGAACCTTAATTACTTTTAAAAAGGTAAAAGAAAGCATATAATTATCCTTCTTAAACAAAACATCTAGGGTTAAAGCATAACCCAGGTCAGGGATGTTACAAATTATCCACCCCTAACAGGGATTTCGTCCCTGAAATCATCAAGAGAAAAGAGAAGGGTACTTCCTTCTCATCTCTTCCTCTAGCTCCCACGTAGCTTCTTCAATGCCATGATGATGCCAGAGAACTTTCACAAGACATATGTCTTTCTTTTTCAACTTTTTAATTCTTTTATCAAGGATCATCATATGTCCTTAAACATATGATATATCATCATTTAATTCTACCTCCACATGTTGCAAAACTAACTCTGTGTCAGGATGACACTTTCTCAGCATGGAGATATAGAACACTGGATGCAACTTATGCAGCTCAGGTGGAAACTCTAGCTTATAGGCTACCTTTCCAATCTGTTCAATGATTGGATAAGGCCCCATAAATCTAGGAGCTAACTTTCCATTCTTTCCAAATCTAAGGACACCTTTCCAAGGTGAGACCTTGAGATATACTCTGTCTCAAACTTGGAATTCTAAAGGTCTTCGTCATTTGTCAGCGTACGCCTTCTGTCTATCATGTGCAGTCTTTAATTGTTGTTGTATTACTTTAATCTTCTAAGTTGTCTGTTGTACAAGCTTAAGACCCAAAAGTTGATATTCTCCTATTTCATACCAACATAAAGGAGATCTAAAACGTCTACCATATAATGCTTCATATGGTGCCATATCAATATTGTGCTGATAGCTATTATTATAAGCAAATTCTATCAAGCTCAGGAGTAGATCCCAACTTCCTACAAACTGAAGGACACATGCCCTAAGCAAATCCTCCAAGGTTTGTATGGTCCTCTCAGATTGCCCATCTGTCTGTGGGTGAAAGGCAGTACTAAACCTTAACTGTGTACCCAAAGCTTTATGTAGTCATTCCCAAAAATGACTCATGAACTGGGGACCTCTATCAGAAACAATAGTAGCTGGAACCCCATGCAATCACACTATCTCATCTATATATATCTGTGCAAGATTCTCAGCAGTGTAGGTTGTGTTGACAGGAAGGAAATGTGTTGTCTTAGTCAACCTATCAACTATCACCCATATGGAATCATGACCTTTGGTTGTTCTAGGCAAACCAACCACAAAGTCCATGGTCACATGATCCCATTTCCACTGTGGTATAGGCAAAGGTTGCATTTTTCCTACGGGCTTTTATTGTTCAGCTTTAACCTACTGACACACCAGACATTGCATGACAAACTCAGCAACATCTTTCTTCAATCCATGCCACCAATACATATCCTTCAAGTTATGATACATTTGGGTGCTCCCTGGATGCATTGCATACATCGAAGAATGAGCTTCCTCCAAGACTAACTTCCTTAAGTCATTAGCATCAGGTACTACCATCCTACCATGGTAACAGACTACCTAATCCTCTGACTCATGAAAGCCATCTCACTTCTCACTACCATACTCAGACCTAATCTGCTGAACCACAGTATCAGCTTGTTGTGCTTCTTTAATATGCTGTCTCAGAGTAGGTTTCACTTGCATCTCAACTAACAGCCCGACTAACAATGATACCTTAAGTTGTATGTTGTTTTGCCTCAAGGAGATAAGCATATCTCTTTTAAAGCTCACTAAGGAATTCAACTGTGCTTTATCTAGGGTTGGTGATGATGATTTCTTGCTTAGTGCATCAGTCACTACATTAGCCTTGCCTGGATGGTAATCAATTGTACAATCGTAGTCCTTGACTAACTCCATCCAGCGGCGTTATCTCATATTCAACTCATGTTATGAGAAGATATATTTTAGATTCTTATGGTCTGTGAAAATGTGGAATGTTTCTCCATAGAGATAATGTCTCCAGATCTTCAAAGCATGGACCACAACATCTAGCTCTAGATCATGTGTCGGATAATTCTCCTCATGTTTCTTAAGTTGTCGAGAGGCAAAAGAAATCACTTGATTATCTTGCATCAACACATCCTAGGCCATTCTTAGATGCATCACAGAAAACTATGTACCCCTTCCCTTTCTCAGGTAACACCAGCACATGTGCACTTGTTAACCTTTCTTTCAACAGCTGGAAAAAATGTTGACACTTGTCGTTCCAAATAAAAGGAACCTCCTTCCTGGTCAACTTGGTTAGGGGTAAAGCTATAGAACTGAAGTTCTTAATGAACCTCTTGTAATATCCTGTCAGTCTTAGAAAACTGCGTATCTCCGTCGGTGTCTTTGGTTGTTCCCATTGCAAGACAGATTCTACCTTCTTAGGATCAACACGAATACCTGAGGCAGATATTACGTGTCTTAGAAAAGAAACTTCTGATAACCAGAACTTGTATTTGCTAAACTTAGCATACAGCTTATGCTCTCTTAGCAAAGTTAAAGCCTAACGGAGGTGCTGCTCATGTTGTTGAGCATCTCTACTGTATATCAAGATGTCATCTATGAAGACTACTATAAACTGATCAAGAAAAGGTCGAAAGATTATATTCATGAGTTCCATGAATACAGCTGGTGCATTAGTTAGTCCAAACGACATAACTATGAACTCATAGTGGCCAGACCTTGTCCTAAAGGCAGACTTAGGTATGTCACTCTCCTTGATACGCAACTGATGATATCCCGACCTCAGATCTATCTTAGAAAAGATAGTTACAGCACGCAACTGATCAAACAAGTCATCGATCCTCGGTAGAGGATACTTGTTCTTTATGGTTACTTTATTCAACTGTCTGTAATCAATGCATAACCACATAGATCTGTCCTTCTTCTTAACAAAGAGAACCAGAGCACCCCATGGTGAAGTACTCGGTCGGATAAAACCTTTCTCAAGCAACTCTTGCAGCTATTTCTTGAGCTATGTCATCTCAACAGGTGCCATTCTATATGGTGTTTGTGTTATTGGTTGCGTGCCCGAGATTAGATTAATCTCAAAATCAATCTCTCGTGGCGGAGGTACACCTAGAAGTTCCTCAGGGAACACATCTTCAAACTCCCTAACTATCGAAACTTCAGAAAGATTAGAGCTCTCCATTGTGGTATCTACCACATGTGCCAAGAATATAAGGCATCCTTGTCTCATCAGCTTCTCAACTACCATAGCTGACATAAGACAGGTTGGAAGAATCTTTCTATCTCCCTGAAAGATCCATGTGTCACCATCATCAGTGAGTACAGCTTGCTTGGAATCACAATCCAAGACAACCTTATACTTTTCTAGGGTGTCCATCCCAAGAATTATATTGAACCCATGCATCTCAAGTGGTATAATGTAACATCCCAGGATTTGAGGCCTCAGATAACATGATCTTAAAAGGAATGATTGAACTACCCATATCACCAAGGTGCACCTCCTTTTTCGGGAGCCCATCACGAAAGAACTCCATAGTTAAGCGTGCTCAGCTTGGAGTAATACTAGGATGGGTGACCAGTTGGGAAGTTGACCCTGGCTTGGGCGTGAGTGAGGACAAAGCGTGCAGTTAAGGCTAGTGGTGGTCTGTGGGGCCAGTCGTCATTCCTCAAACTCTACTAGAGTCTTGGGCAGTGGGCCCATGCATTACAAATGGTATCAGAGCCAATTCCCCTCCAGTAGGTGGGGCCCACATGGGCATGGCATGCCAGTCTTGAGCTGTATGGTCCAGGCATGTAGGAAAGGGTTGTCCATGGTTGATGTAGCCACCCTTGCGCTGGTATTTCGTGATTGGGAGTTGGGTGTCCATGGGCCATTGTGGGTCTGCACTGAAATGGGGAAGAGATTATGAGTCCTTATAGTTGAGCCTTGACGAGGACGTCAAGAGTCTAAGTGGGGGAGATTGTAACATCCCAGGATTTGAGGCCTCGGATAACACGATCTTAAAAGGAATGATTGAACTACCCATATCACCAAGGTGCACCTCCTTTTCCGAGAGCCCATCACTAAAGAACTCCATAGTTAAGCATGCTCAGCTTGGAGTAGTACTAGGATGGGTGACCAGTCGAGAAGTTGACCCTGGCTTGCGCGTGAGTGAGGACAAAGCGTGCAATTAAGGCTAGTGGTGGTTTGTAGGGCTAGTCATCGTTCCTGAAACTCTACTAGAGTCTTGGGCAGTGGGCCCATGCATTACATATAAGATCCACCTGAATGCGATGTTCGGAGAAGGAAAGAATGCAGGGAGAACACACCTCCCATAGCACTGCAGATCTCAACAAAGGGGTTTCTAATAATAGACTATTTGCTCTATGACTGACGGTCATGTTGCAGTCATGAATCACTCTTTGAGTGATAAAAGAATGCGTAGCACCCGGATTAATTAAAATAGATACGAAGCAGGATGAAGACATATTAGAATGAAATAGTTCCATCTGACCTATCACAACTCGAGGATTGACTAATGCTTCAGGATGATTCATCGCATAGAATCTCATCGTTGCTTGTTGTTGACCCTATGATCGGTTGTTAGGTGCCAACGAACTAACTTGGGATGCTTGTCTATGTCCTCTAGCGCCACTCAAAAACTGTCACCTCTGAGAGCCTTGCTGACTCTGCCTCTGAGGTTGAGTCACACTTGCATCCCTAGCTCGACAATCTTTCATCAAATGCCCCATCTTTTTGCATATAAAACAACCTCTAGTCTCCCTCTGTGGCTTGGGTGGTCCTGTTACCGACACTAATGCTGAGATGTGGGCTCCCTCTGGTGGTAAACTACAACCTCTATCCCTACTTGACGTGCATTGCATCTGGGTATTGAATCTTGGTGGTGCTATTGGTGCAGAAAATTTCGGTTTCTTGAAACTTTCAGACCGCTGTCCTTGAAACTGAGTATACACCTTCTTACTCTTAGTCTGACGCTTCTCAATCACCGACCTTTCTATCCGTCTCATGGACTCCACAAAGGTGGAAAACCTCTCCCTGTTCTCTAAGGTAGACACAGGAGTGGTCAAATCAGCATTTAGCCCCTTCTCAAAATGTCGAATTCTCTCTTCATCAGTAGCTGCCATATGCAGACAAAACTACAAAATCTCCATGAACTTAGCTTCATACTCACTAGTGTTCATTGGTCCTTGCCTTAACCTCTCAAACTAAGAGATCTTCCCATCTAGAAACGTCTTGGGAAAATATCTACTGACGAATTCTCGTCGGAATACCTCCCATCTGATCTCAACACCTGGCCCCTTGCCCTCTTCTATGGTCCACCAGTGGCCAGCACTCCCTTTTAGAAGGTACACCGCGTGCCTCACCTTCTCAGCTTCTGGGATATTGAGGATCCTAAAGGCCTTTTCTAGCTTAGTCAGCCACATGTCTGCATCTGCTGGGTCAGTTGTACCAGCATAATCTGTGGCCCTAACCCGACAAAGTTGTTCAAAAGTCTTGCCGCCTCCCTGTCCTTCATGGTGAGTTGGTGCCCTAGGTGCAGGTGGTGGCATCCTATCCTCCATATGCATCATGGTTTCCATAAACTGCCCAAACAGATCATGGAAGGCTGGATTTTCCAGTGCGGCTTGGTTAAGTTGGGTGATAAATGTATATTTATCTTTTTTTATTTAATCTTTTAGATATTTTTTAGGATTGTTTTGTTATTTATTTTCTTAGTTTTGTAATTAATTGTATTAGTTTAGATTTTCTCCCTTTATTTGGAGTTTTAATTGTGTTTGGCTATTTTTTGTAGGAAAATGGTCTAATCACTATAATGATTGCACAAATTCCTGCAGTGTCTGACTTCAGTATATACCTTTCACCAAAATTAGTATAACTCTCACATTCCAAGGCGGAATTTAATGTGCAAGTATGCATTGGAAAGAGAATTCAATTATCTATAGGGAAAACATATTTTCGGACTAGTCCTGAATTTATGACTGACCCAAAAATACGCTCGAAATTTCTGTTGTGGAAAAATACTGCAAAAAGAATGCAAATCAATCAACTGTTTTTTTCTTCTATTGACCATATCCAAAAAAGTTTTCAGCTGCCAGCCAAGATTCTTCTAGAAATTCTTGTATGCAGGGTTTCTACCCCTCCTTCCCCTATAAAAGGAGGGGGGACTCCACTAAGAAAGGCATCTTAGATTTTGTAGTCGTTCCTTATAGTTGAACTTTGTAGTTTCCATTCATTAGTGTAATCTTTCATTTCTGTAATAAAGTTTATTATTTTCTCTCTGGTTTATAGATCTCATTTCTTATTCTTATTCTTTTCTTTGGAGCGGGGAACTAAGAGAGCAAGCTATTTCATTATCACCAGCTAAGATCTCCTAGGAGATTCTGTCACTTCTGGTCTATGGCTTTCTACCTTCCTTCCTTATTTTCTCCATCCCTTAGTATGACTAGCGAGTAGTTTTCTTACCGAGGCGAGGGGAGCAACCCTTTAGCCATGTAATGACTAGATTGAAGATTTATACAATTTTTTAGATAAATGGATTTTGATTTGGATCTCGACGATTTTAACGAAATGATCTCTTATTTTCATCGCTTGTTAATCTTGGCAGATGCGACCGTGGAACCCAAGATTTAGAACGACCAAATCGATTTCATGTGAATTTGGATGAGACCTCAGAAAAGTCCCCATTAGGATGATTGAACTAGGATCCCTGAATGTCAGGACTAATGGATTCACAGGGAGTTCATCTTTTGTGAATCATTTATAAATGTTTCACATACCTTCTTTTATCTTTCTTATCATTTCTTTGATCTTGTTTTGCATTGACTAGGGTGGTAAAATCCCTTAGCTTCGGTATTTCCTTCTTTGATTGTTAATCTTTGATTCAATAACTTTATCTTTTTGTTTTAGTTTTAACAAACTCTTGAAACGGATTTTACATTCTCATTCTCGTAATCAGATTTGAAACTCAACCATCTTCATCGTCGTCTCTGTGGATCGACCCTTCTATACTAGCCTTTATCGGAAAGTAGAAATGGATAAACTTTAGGACAATTTTCCTAGTGATTGATGTGCTAAACGACGTGCATTAATTTGGCACCGTTGCCGGGGACGTCATAGTTGTTTTTCAGATCTGGTTGCCTGTATATCTTGTATAATCCATGTTCATATACTCTAACTTTCATAACTTTAGTCTTTTTTATAATTTCTTTTAGATTTTTGTAATTTCTTTTGGCCTTCTGAGCACAATTCCGGAAGTGTATCTCCTCTTTCTGCTGAGTTTCCATTCTAGCATACTACTTTCTAGTTACTTTTTTTAGTAATTTTAGTTTATTTCATAATTTCTTACATTTATAATTTTTAGTTCTCTTTGTAATTTTTGACTAACCTCTTATCTCGTAATCTTTCTTCTCTCGTTCGTTGATTGACATATCTTTCATGAACTTTTCTTTTAAACTAGAGTGAGCATCCCAATATCCCCCACAATGTTATTATTGTGGTTTTTACCACCATGCATCTCTTGCCTGTCCGACTCTACCCCATGCTTATAATAGCATCCCTTTTAATTGTAAGCCCTTTCATCCTGGTGGGTACAATGTGAATCCATATTTTTCTGAGAACCATTATGGGGAACCTTGCTATCCATATTCTAATGGGGGATATGATCAAAAAAATTTTGTGGGGTGTAACCAACAACACCTTGGGGGTTATGAGCATGTTAACCAAACCCAATGTTGATGGCATTAATTTTAAGGAGAAACAAAACAATTTTGTAAATGATTTTCAATTGTTTGTATTAGCATCAATTCTCCCATATGCAGGTCATCATGATGGTGGAAAACGTAAACCAGATCCTCCACCTGACTCAGTTCATCATGTTGTATTGGCATTACTGGTCAGGTACCTGCCAACCTCCCCCAATCCACATCCGTCTTCAACACTTCCCTTGCTATCAAAGGAAGATCTATGGATATTATTGGAGGGAATGCGAGGTGAAAGAAAATATGAACACCCCACTGATCTTCCACGACTGAACTATCATCGGACACACTATGAATCTCCACAGATAAAGGTCCCAACCCTCATACACATCCCCTTCAACTGGACATTTTTTGAGCTACCTGGGCCACCTGGAAATCCTCACTCTTCTCTTCCCTCCATCTCGGGTTTTGATTTTGCTCAGGATGAGCAAAAATATAAGTCTGGGGTGGAGGTGGGTGGTATGTTTCTATTCCACCCCTTATCTTTTTTATTCTTGCATTATTTCTACCTTTTTTGTTTTGCATATAGTTTCTTTGTTCATGGCCATTATCTAGTCAGCCATGTTTTTATTTCTTTTGTTGCAAAATGGCATTTATCTAGTCGGCCAATATGAATAGATGTTTATCATTGTACCCTTTTGAATTTAGTAAATCTTTTGTAAAAATTATTACAAATTGCCATGTATGAAACCACCATGTCACCTAGGATCCCAAAATAGCATCACTCCTTGGAAAAGTTGGCAAGCCGTATGGAATCAATCAAAACCAAACACAAATTTTCTCTATTTTTAAACTGTTGATTAACTTGATATAAATCTTGTATAATGTGATTGACATGAATGTTCTTACTGATGTAATGACACTTTCCAAAAAAAAGGAGAAAATAAATGTGTGAAGTTATAAGCACAAGGACACCTTTTGTTTCCCCCTTATTTTCTTTCTAAAAAAAGAAGTAAAGAATCACCCCCAGACAAAAATCAAGTCCGGGGTGGCATGCTTCCCATAAAAAATATCCATACCCCACAAAGGGGCGTACCATCAACAGATGCCAAAAGTGCACATGACAAAAAAAATTGTGACCAATGTAGCCACAACTTCACAAATCTAAATCCCAAGTCAAATAGAGGAGGGATAAAAAAATCATCACTTCCTTCTTTGTTTTCACGCCCCCTAATTTCATCTTGTTCTTGCGCAATAACTCACATAAAAAATACATAAATAAAAATGAGAGTGTCAAAGCAAAAGCAAGATGAAGCATGTTTTTCTACAAAATCTTGATTTAGAACCAAGATATGATATTTGTTTTTAATAGGGAATATAAAATTTTGTGTTTTGTGGTTTTAGGAGATTGGGTTGCTTGGTCAAATTTGGAGGTAAGGAATAAAGTGATGCTACGAGGGTGAGGATAGACATGTTGTTAGTATAAATTGGAATAATTTGTGATTTTATTTGTTTGAGGACAAACAAAGATTCAAGTCCGGGATATTTTGATAAATGTATATATATCTTTTTTTATTTAATCTTTTAGATATTTTTAGGATTGTTTTGTTATTTATTTTCTTAGTTTTGTAATTAATTGTATTAGTTTATATTTTCTCCCTTTATTTAGAGTTATAATTGTTTTTGGCTGTTTTTTGTAGAAAAATGGTCTAATCTCTTTAATGATCAAATTTTCCTTCAGAAGATATTTTGCACAAATTCCCGCAGTGTCTGACTTCAGTATATACCTTTCACCAAAATTAGTATAAGTCCCACATTCCAAAGCGGAATTTAATGTACAAGTATGCGTTGGAAAGAGAATTTAATTATATACAGGAAAAATATATTTTCGGACTGCTCCCGAATTTATGACTGACCCAAAAATACGCTCGAAATTGCTGTTGCGGATAATTACTGCAAAAAGAATGCAAAGCAATCCACCGTTTCTTTTCTTCTATTGACCAGATCTAGAAAAGTTTTCAGCCGCCGACCAAGAGTCTTCTAGAAATTCTTGTATGTAGGGTTTCTACCCCTCCTTCCCCTGTAAAAGGAGGGGGGAATCCACTAAGAAAGGCATCTCAGATTTTGTAGTCGTTCCTTGTAGTTAAACTTTGTCATTTCCATTCATTAGTGTAATCTTTTATTTCTGTAATAAAGTTTATTTTTTTCTCTCTGGTTTATAGATCTCGTTTCTTCTTCTTATTCTTTTCTTTGGAGTGGGGAACTAAGAGAGCAAGCTATTTCATTGTCACCAGCTAAGATCTCCTAGGAGATTCTATCACTTCTGGTCTATGGCTTTCTACCATCCTTCCTTGTTTTCTCCATCTCTTAGTATGACTAGCGAGTAGTTTTCTTACCGAGATGAGGGGAGCAACCCTTTATCTATGTAATGACTAGATTGAAGATTTATATGATTTTTTGGATAAATGGATTTTGATTTGGATCTCAACGATTTTAACGAAGTGATCTCTCATTTTCATCGCTTATTAATCTTGGCAGATGCGACCGGGGAACTCAAGATTTAGAACAACCAAATCAATTTCATGGGAATTTGGATGAGACCTCAGAAAAGTCCCCATTAGGATGATTGAACTAGGATCCCTGAATGCCAGGACCAATGGATTCATGGGGAGTTCATCTTTTGTGATCATTTATGAATATTTCACATACCTTCTTTTATCTTTCTTATCACTTCTTTGATCTTGTTTTGCATCGACTAGGGTGGTAAAATCCCTTAGCTTTGGTATTTTCTTCTTTGATTTTTAATCTTTGATTTAGTAACTTTATCTTTTTGTTTTAGTTTTAACAAACTCTTGAGATGGATTTTACATTCTCATTCTCGTAATCATATTTGAAACTCAACCATCTTCATCGTCGTCTCTATGGATCGACCCTTCTAAACTAGCCTTTATCGGAAAGTAGAAAAGGATAAACTGTAGGATAAATTTCCTAGTGATTGGTGTGCTAAACGACGTGCATCACTGAGGATGTCCAGGTTCTGGTTCCTCCCTATCCTGATCCCTTACACCTCTTCTTGGTACAGCAATGCTACTCTCAGCAACATGTTCTTCGTGTGATCCAGACATCTTTAAGTTCTTCTCCTCCTCCTATATGAGCAGAAGACACTATCAGATAACTAGAAGACACCAGAACAGACTCAACAACCTTAATCCTATGTCTCTATAGACTCAGTGAACCTAGAGCTCTGATACCACTAAACTAAGATGACCCAACACTAGATCAGACTGTCACAATGTAATTAATTGTGGAATTAAAGCATAAGCAGCGGAATTACTAAAAATTAAAACCATTTACAAAGAGATCCAAACACTGAAAAACTCTTTTATCAAGAACCAATGTACTTTATTTACATCCTGGTTCATAAGTACATGTCATGTACTGTTTCTTCTCAAGGATTACAAGAATCGGCTGCCTTGATAAAACTATACATAGACAACATAAGAACCTCAAGGAATCAAGCCAAAATCTCATATCGATTCATTAAAGGTACTAACTACTAACTCCGAGGACCTGAGAGTACAGAGATGACACATAGGACTCTCTATATAAAACATGACATCCAATGCCTTCACCTAAGATATCACTGATGTCCCTGTTGTTGTTGTTGCTGCTCTTCCCTTACTGTAGGGTTTCTGCCTCTTCTTCTGCGTTTACCTAAAAAGTTGAATTCCATGGGGGTGAGACAATTGAAAATTGTCCCAGCGAGAGGCATAACTCTCTGCCATAAATATTATTATTGTAGTTAATAGTATAAAGCCGAGCAGAGGAATCATGTATATTCAAAAGTAGATAAATCAATGTCTAAACATATTAGAGCAATATTCTTATTCAAAGCATTTCAACTGTAACGATAAAGCAGCATATCACTTATCCATTAAGGATTATGAAGAACATGTATAACATTTATCCATCTAGGATAGGCTAAGCAAAGTAACATCAACCGTTGATTCTCGGATTTCAACCTTAAGCAAATACGCTACACAGCTGATTACATTTTACAATCATACTTAAGCCCTGAGGAGATGAGGTATACCGCTCATACTCCAACTGACCATTGCGAAAACAAAAACGGTACCATACATAGGTCAAAGAAGAGGCGGATTCCCATGACCTCATCCTCCTCAGTCAGTGTGAGGACAAAATATAGGACATCTTGTGTCTTTGGGAAATAGCTTTCCAGGGTATCCTGGTGTAACATCCTCAATTTCATAGCTAAAGTAAACCTTTAATGTGGGGTTTTCTAGTAAGGCATGCCAATGGATGTAATGAACATAACCATGGCTAGGTACGTAATTAAGCTCACAAAATGTGTCTTACAAGCCATCTAATCAACCAATACACACATAATGACTTAAATGTGTATGATTGTAGTCAGTTGTATATGAATATAAATGAATTGTTCCTATGAACAATAATGTAACAAATATATAATATGATGAGTCAAGTTCATGGCTTAATCCTTAGACCTAGCTTAAGTCTTCATGTTATCTAACTAAAGAAATATTGATCACATTCAATTGAGAAATTTTATTGATAGAGGAATTATTTTCATGATTTAGAATACAATTAAGCTCATGGACCCTTTGAAATACTAAGGGATGAGCCATGAGCCCTAGAGCCCAATTCTAGCCCTATTGGACCAATAAAGTTCTACAAATAGGTCCTTGGAGTGCAAATTGAGAATTAAGTATTTATTGGTCATATGAATACTCAAAATACTTTTAGTAGAATAATAATTAGAATATAAGATGGTGGCATAAATTTTAGATGATTTTGTTTTATCTAGTGGCCTAGACAATTAAATCAGTAATTATTTATTATTTACTTAAAAGCCATGTATGGAGTGTCTAACCATACATTTGTAATCTAATATCTTATCCATTAAAAGATTATGACAATATATTATTGTTCTAAAAATTTGAGGCTAAATGGGCTCATGTTGTAGCCTATATAAATATTTATAGAAACTGGACTTTTATGCAAAAAGAAAAAATAAAATAAAAGAAAAGGGGGCGCTCCAGTCGGGCAGACTGAGAGCCGCGACCCCTGTAGGATAGGGCAAATAGAGTCCCATCAAGGGCGGGGAACTATGCCCAAGATCCGAGGGAGGAAAGGCTATAAAAGCCTTGGTTTTTAAGAAGATAGGGTTAGCCGAGTTCACAGCTACGGTTTTGACTTGAAGTTGTGAGGGAAAAGAGAACCAGAGGTGCAGAAGGAGAGGGCGGCACTGCTGGAGGCAGCCAGACGTGCTGACAGTTAGGGTTTCTCATCCAGACTCGTTGCTCGCAATGAGGGTGTGCCGCCCACTCGGAGGAAGGGATGTCGTAAATGAGGGGCCACTTCCTTGGCACTTATGTGGTCGGAGGTGCAAGCTCCACCTTGTCGGAGAAAGCTGGTGTGGCGCCCTATTTTGGGCATGAAACAGGGGAATGTTCCCCAAGATAATAGATGCAGAAAGGGATCACATGGTGGATCTCTGACTAAGAGCTGAAGGTGTGAGAAAAGGAAAGGCACATAAGTAGACCCAGAAATGAGGGCATGGCTTCCATATCCATTGATGAAGTCCTGGATGTGAAAGAGCTCCTAGCGGCCGATGCCCTGTTTCATGGTGAAACAGAGGCTTTGCTCCTGTGTTGAGCCTGCGAGAGGAGAGGACAGGCACAAATCCCCTTGTTGGGATGCCAACACAAGGCCCAATTAGCCTGATACTAGAGGAAATTAAGGTGACATGACTTGTTAGAATTTATTTTGGTTTTAACTTTAAGGATTCGTAGATATTGATTCAATTGTTAGAATATGGTGTGTAAGGGCTCGTTGGAAACCTTGAGATACAAAGAACATCTTGAAGGAGATTATAGACTCTCGAAATACATGGATAAGGTAATTTTATTTAAGAAAAGTTAGATAGGTGGATTAAGTGCATATATGATGGTATTTTGTTAAAATAATGTTATAGGTGTGGACCTCATCATTGAACTTCAAGCAAGTGTTAAACCACAATCTTAATAGGTATGATGAAATGACCACTCATGATTTAGAGGTTTTGTTGATCCTATATGATGTATTGGGTATGCATGCATGCATGCATGCCATAAGATTGTGTATGATGTGATTTAAAGATGAAGATGCGAGTAGATGTATATTTGAGATTTACAAGAAGTGTCTTTTAAAGAATTTAAACCCGACTAGAGGAATTCAAGATGAAGATTTTATCCTCTATGACACAGGTAAGTGGTTCATGCACATGAGTATTTATGTTTATCAAACCGAGTACATTTACATGCTTCTTAGATAAGACCTTCATGTCCTACATTTTAAGTTAAATATGTAAGAAAGATTTTATGTGCTTATAACTGTAGAATTTCATATGATCAATACCTTAAGTAGTGATGTGTCATGGAATGATTCTAGATCATGAAGTTAAGTTCATAAGAAGGATAAGAAAATATAGTTCTATCTATCTCTTAAATATAGATGTAACCATGTATTGAGATTTCAAATAGGAATATGTCATCAAGGTTTCTTATATATGTGGTGATCTAAGAAATTAAGAAGTGAAATAGATTCCTTAATAAGGTTGATGTTTAAAAGTTTAAGTATTATGTGATAATATGGGTGTTGCACATGGTAGACCATGGCCCAATTTCCAAGATAAATATACTATTGGGATTAGAATATATTGTAACATGAGTTTATGATGATAATACCAAATTATGAGACATTAAGTCATGATTAAGTTGCATGTTGAGACTCTATATGATTTCTACTTTAAGATTTAAGATTTAAGTTCATATGAATGTACTGAGATGACTTATTGAGATTTTATATATTTTGAGTTACCTTGTCAGAAATCACACTCTTTTAGATATTTGATACTTGAGAACTCTCATATACTTCATATTTCCATATTTAGTTCAGATCCTTTCCCTAAGCATGTAGGCTTAGTTGTCATATATTTAGTATCAAAAATAGATATGGTATTCCTATCAGATTGAAGTATTAGATTAAGGATTATCTAGATAATATGGATATTAGATTTATATTCAGACTTAGACTACTCCTTGTGTGAGTATCCAGATTATGAATAAAGATACATGATAAGGGTTTTAGAGTCGATCTCAATTACAAAGTAATTGAGATCCATATTCACATTTAGTTGTAGATTTAGTTTATCACTTAAGAATAAAAGATTCAGATTCAGATTTAGATTTAGAATTTAGTACCTTCTCAATACTCAGTAATCAGTTTCAGATAAGATCAATTATCAGTATTCAGTTTAATATAATATAAGTTCAGATTCAGTATTCAGTAAAGCTATCAATATTCAGCTTCAGTTCAGATTAAGAATTAAGTATGTTTAGACTTAAGATAAATAAGTCGAAACCTTCACATAAGACATTATATGATAAGTCCTCATTCAGTAATCCCAGGACGATTCAAAGGCATCTGTTGCCAATTCAGAGGAGTGTTTACTCCAATTCAGAGGTGTTGCGGCACCAATTCATGGCGTAGTTACGCCAATTCAGAGACACCTCGGTGTCATTCAGAGGCATGTAGTGCCAATTTAGGGTACTTCGATGCCAATTCAGGGCGTAGATACGCCAATTCAGGAGGACTTATTGTATAATGGTGGCCACAATCACATAAAAATTGTAAGTAAAAGATACCTTAGTTCAGAGCATGTCCATAATCTCATCCATGAGTATGATGAGAGGGAATCAGATAAGATAAGTATGACCCAAGCACTTTGGTGTAGGTCTTGAGATCCATGTACCAGGGTACATGTCTCCAGAATAATATAAGGTAGAAAGATAAAGATTCAAAATTGAGAAATAAGATATTTTATGTTTCAGTTTACTCACAGTTTGATGTTAGTTCATGTTTATAATACCCAATTTCAGCTCTTTAGCAATGTATATTTCATAATACTCATGCCACTTACTCTAACGAGTGTTATTTTTTCCCAATGCATGGTTGGGGACGTGATGCCCGCAGGTTTTGGAGCAGCCGAGGATTAAAGGAACAAGTAAAGGTCTAGGAGATTTCCAAGCTTGCCTAGTGGGGTGCCATCTACCGAGACGGTCCAGAGTTTAGACATATCTTTTTATACATAGTGTTGTTACCAGAGTATATTAGACGAGTTGTAGTTTTTCTTTTATCAAGGACTATGTATGAATCCATTTTACTCAATGTAAAGTGTTTCATTTGCTTTTATTGCAATGATTATCATGTTTGTGACACTCCCACATGAAGAAAAAAAATATAGCTTCCGCTCATGTGTTATGAAAATCGGGGTGTTACACCTGGAAACTTCACTATAGAGTTACAGTGGTGGGTGTACTCTCTTCGTAATTGAGAGATTTCATGTTTGTCTCACATCGATCTGACGTTAACATTATCGGGAGATTTGTGTTACAACCATCCCGATATCGGGATATTAGTGATACATCCATCCCAGCATATATAATGAAGGATTGAGAGATTTAATGTTTATCTCACATCAATTCCTCCATTAGGGCGTAAGGATATTCGCACCCATAACCCCCACATACTCAACAGTATGCCCTCCAGGAGATCCCATAGGAAAACATGTTTCACCATCACCAAACTACTAACGATGATGGATCTATGGCCAGGGCTCTACATGATCAGCTTTCACTTGATTAATTAAGTACATTACCATATTCTTTTAGCATCAGTCAGGTTTTCAAACATAAATTATTATAACAAATTCTACAAAGAATGAGTAATACTTCTATCAAGTACTTTTCAAAGATTTATAAAACATTGGGATCTCAATCCCTTGTCACATCAGGGGCATTCTCATCCCTTAACATCTCATCATCATGATTATGGAATATGGGTATTCAAACCCTCAGTTCATTAAAGAACACTTGTTACCACTTATCAGGTAACTAATACCTTCAAGTCATCTGACCAAGGTAAACATGATACTTGCTACATAAGCATCTCACATGGCTCTCAAAGCCCATATAATTTCTTGTTACCTCTTACTAGGCAACAAAGCATATTATGGCTCACAAGGCCCATAAAATAATTTCAATAATAAAATATCATAGCTCATACCTGGCTATGTCCAACATCTCATGATACCTGCATGATTAGTACACATGATAACAGTTATATTAATTACATATCAGCAGTATGCAATGTAATGGTAGCATCACTATTCACTTATTAGGGTTAGGGTTTCCCAAATTCATGTCAATTATGGATATTCATCCCATTACCCAAAATTAGGATTATGGTTTATCATCATATTACCCAAGATTAGGGTTTCATGCACTATAACCCAAAATTAGGGTTTCACATACCTTCACCCTATATTAGGGTAGGATTTCATATAGCATTACATAGCATCACCCTGGATTAGAGTTTCACATCACATATCTGTATTAGGGTTTCACATGACATCAACCTTGATTAGGGTTTCACATGACATCACCCTTAATTTGGGTTTCACATGCAGCTTAACCCAAAATTAGGGTTTCATGAAGCATCCTCTTAAATTAGGGTTTTTCATTATATTACCCTGAACTGAGATTTCTCATATCATTACTCTAGAATAGGGTTACATCATTACCCTAGATTAGGGTTACACCTAGCATTGCCCTAAATTAGGGTTAGAGCTCAACAACCTTATCGATTAGGGTTTCATGATCTCATCATCATGGATCAAACCCTAATTACATATTTTATTCATGTTGAAAGTGTTGAGGATTAATCACTACATGATTATCATACATGTATGGATTCCTTTCTCTGTCATCCTCTCTAGGATGTTATTTACTTCAAACTCAATTAGATTAGGTCAACCCTTCATTCAAGTGCATACATTTAGGGTTAACATAGTATATTGAGGCATTGCTTCCATAAGCATCAAAGGTTAACCACTCAACATGTACTAATCACTTAAGTACCTTAAAGGTACAACCATTGTAATTATCTTTGATAAATATCATCAACAATCATGGGGTTTAATAGTACTTACATGGTTTGATTCAATCAGACCTTCAACCGGTCTTGAGGTTTTAGACCCTCAAACGGTCTTGATTCAATTACACTTCCAAACGGTCTGAAGACCGTTAGGCCTTAAACGGTCTTGGTCCCAAAACCTTTAATTGGTCTTAAGACCGTTAGACCATCAAACGGTCTTGATTTCAAAGTCCCGAAACTGTTTGAGACCTTTTGAATAAAATATAATTATCTCCAAACGGTTTGAAACCGCATGAGCAACTCATTATTGATACCAATTGAATTTTAAACGGTTTGAGATCGTTTGCTCTCCAAATGGTCTGAAGACCGTTTGGACTCAAACGGTCTCAAGACCGTTTGGTCCAAATCATCTTGAAATCGAATGGACCAATTAGGGTTTCCTCCAATCAATCAATTGGTTTTAGGGTTTGCTCTATTGTATCACTCATTAATTGGACCATTGAAAGTACATCAAATTACAGCCCTTAGATCTCCAATCATCTGTCACAATCCTTGACCTCCAAACGGTCTTGAGACCATTTGCCTCCAAATGGTCTTGAGACCGTTTGGACCAATTAGCCAAGAAATTGATGCAATTCAATTAGGATTTCTTCAATCAATCGATTAGGGTTTGTAATCAATGGATCATCCATTCTGGAATCCATTATAATTAAATCAATTTGAGCCATTCGATCTTCATCATTCACATCAGCAATTAACCCCAAAGGGTTTTGAAGTTCAATTTACCCATTTGATCTTGAGATCCATTACCCATTCGGTTTTGAACTCAATTATCCATTCGATCTTGAAGCCAATTACCCATTCGATCTTGAAGTCAGTTACTTATTCGATCTTGAACTAAATTACCCATTCAGTTTTGAATTAAATTACCCATTCGGTCTTGGGTTCAATTACCCATTCTTTCTTGAACTCAATTACCCATTCGGTCTTGGGTTCAATCACCCATTCAGTTTTGAAACTGAATCAACTCAATCGGTTTTGAAACTGAACCAATTCAATCGGTTTTGAAAACCGTTTGCCCATTCCTATGTTGAGGTGTGTGCTTAAGATGACATCATCATCTTCAAGCTTCAAACCTTCGAAATCAATTGTGATTCATATGGTGATTTCAACAACTAATAAAAAGGAAATCGAGAAAGAAGAAAGGTTCAACATATGATGAATAAATTGCAAGCAATAATGACATTTAAGGGTTCAAGTTATATAAACCGCCTTCAAAATTGAATCCAAGCTTCAAGATTCACGTCCTCAATGGTGAATGAAACTATCTCAACTGTCCAAGGCCCATTCTCAAGTCTTTGAGTGAAATGAATGACTAAGGTTGAAGATTGAATGAAGAAAAGAAGAAATTAAGCATTGAATTTTGATTTCCACCATGAAATCAAGGTTGAAGATGAATATGGATCTTACCTACAGGTTGGGGTACCTCCTCCTAAGCTCCTTTGTGCACGACCAAAGCAAGGAAAGAAAAAGGGATCGAAAAAAGCCTTTCATGTGGATTAAAAATGGAATGTATATAAGGGAATTTCAATGAGAGAAAGTAATAATTAATTCCTTCAACTCCCAAAATTTGTACCAAATACTCCCATCCATCCCTTGCATACGGAGCCATCTCCCCCACCTTGTAATTCCTATTCATTATCCATGAATTAAAAGAAGACAAATTAAGCACCTTAATCAATATAATAATAATATCCAAAATTGAGTGGATATTACTTTTTCTTTAACTAATGTGAGTGGGCTCTCCACTCACTTTAGATATTTCGTGGCCTTTTCAAGGCACAAGGACTTCCATACTTATGGAAATTCAACCATCCATTTTTGTTTGAAGGGCACTTCCATTTATATATTTATTTTTGCATTAAACTGAATTAGGGTTTCAATTATGCTTAAATCTTGATTATTTTAATATCAAGATTCTCTCTCCTCCAAAGAGATTCAAATGAGACACCCCTCTGATTTTATTGTCTCTAATTGATACCAAGAAAAATTAGGGACTCTCTATAAGTGGTATTTTGCATATTGAACCCTATATTTTTTGTAAATTGCACATTACACCAAAACTAGATTTTAATGCACAAACATTGCTCAATAAGCTCTTTGTTGGTACTCAGGCTGTCACAAGCCATACCTATGCATCATTCTCATTCTTATGATGCTTCAAACTTGAGGAACATTTATCATGTAACATTTGCAAGTTAACCCCTCAACTTGGATAATTTGCACATTAGTCCAAAACAAGCAAAACATTATTTTCAACATTATTCAAAAAGGACTGAAATTGAAACATAAGATCCTCTTGAACCTTAATTACTTTTCAAAAGGTAAAAGAAAGCATATAATTATCCTTCTTAAACAAAACATCTAGGGTTAAAGCATAACCCATGCCAGGGATGTTACAATAGTATTCTTCTTCATCTATAGGATCTTCAATGAACTATCTTTTACCATGAAGAACGACCAACTATTTTTCATTTGCAAGATCATCGATATAAAATACTTGCTTCACCTGTGATGCCATTATGAATGGTTCACCCTTCTCTCCAATCTTTTCCAAATTCACTAATTTGAAATCCAATTCATCCACTACTACTCATTTGGTGTTATCAACCCAATGACAATTAAAGAGAAGAATTTTAAAATCTATGTAGTCAAACTCCCATATGTCTTCAATGACACCGTAATATGACATTTTAGCTTCACGTGAACTCTTATCCTTCACACTATATAAAAACAATGAAGATGTTTGGAGGGTGACCCCACTGTTTTGGATGACACTCTTATCATCTTGATGCTTTGTGTAATATGTGAACCCATTTGTGTCAAACCTTTCATAAGACAACATTCATTTTTGGTCTAAAGGTGAGGCATTTGATATTTTTAGCAACATTATTTGGTGTTTGAGATAGTTGACGTAAGATTTTATCTTCAAACCACCTAATAAATGTCTTGTTATGCTCTCTAGCAGGCCACATTCAATTGGCTCAAGGATATTGTTTAACTTTCACTTCATCGATGTTGTGTAAAATATACAAGTGAGCTTCTTCCCACAACTCATGAATGATTACTTGCACTCACGCTCCTAAAGCCCATTTGCCAGAATAGTCCACAATATTCTTGTCATTTATAGGAGCTTCATTACAACTCAAAAAGTCACTGCAAAAGTCCATAACCTACCTCACCACATAACCCTCAATAATACTCCCTTCAGACTGATAACGGTTTCAAAATCACCTTTAAAAACACTCATGTACCGTTCAAATGATACATCCAATGCAAGAAAACTGGTCCCAACATTTTCACTTCCATGGTGAAATGGACAACAAGATGTACCATGATATCAAATAATGAAGGAGGAAAATACATCTCAAGTTGGCATAGGGTAACAACCACTTCTCTTTAAAACTTATCGAGATTCTCAAGATCAATAACTTTGCTGCATAGAGTGTTGAAGAAGAAACAAAGGCTGGTGATTGCAAACCTTGCGCGCTTCAATAGTATACATCAAATTGCCATAGGCAAATTTGTTGCATTAGAGTGTGACAATCATGAGATTTAAGACCTATCAACCTCAGATCTTTCATTGATACCAGTCTACAAATATTGGAAGAGTATCCATGTGGCACCTTAACATTATGCAAGCACTCGCAAAAAGTTTTCTTATCCTTTCTAGAAAATATGTAACAAGTAAAAGGTAAATATGTTTTTCAATCACTCTAACTACTTTTGCTAAATTTTTCCTTATTCCCATTTCACATAGGTCCATTCTGGATTTGGTGTCATCTTTAGTCTTACCTAGTATATTCAACAGAGTACCAATGACACTATCACAAATGTTTTTCTCAACATGCATGACATCGATACAATGCCTAACTTCCAAACAACTCCAATAAGGAAGATCCCTGTATATTGACCTCTTCTTAAATAAAGATTTGCCACTTTGTTTGGTAATGGTACATTGTGATCTCTTACTGAATTTATTAACAAAGTCTTTTACTCTTTCATAAACAACCTCCCATGATATAGGTTTAGGGGCACTCCATTCCTCATTTGATCCATTAAACACTTTGTGCAACCTTCAATAAGGATGGACTTTTGGAAGAAACCTCTGATGACTAATATATACAGTCTTGCCGCCATATTTTGGTCGTATTGAATTAATGTTCTCTTCATATATTGGGCATGCTTTGGATCCTTTTACATTGTATCCAGACAAATTTTCATATGTTGGAAAGTCATTAATAGTGCAAAAAAACATAACATACAAATGAAATGTCTCTCTACATGAAGCATCATAGGTCATCACACCTTCTCCCCAGAGTTTCTTTAAGTCTTCAATCAGAGGTTCAAGATAAACATCGATATCATTTGCAGGTTGTTTAGGGCCTGATGTCAAAAATGACAACATAACATACTTATTTTTCATACACAACCAGGTAGGAAGATTGTATATAACAAGCATAATAGGCCAAGTTCCATGTTGGCTACTCAATGTACCCTATGGATTCATCCCATCAGTAAAGGCCCAAGTCTTAGATTCCTGACTTCTTCACCAAAATCAGGGTACAATAAATCAATCTTCTTCCATTGTGGGGAATCAAACGCATGTCGTAGGATCCCATCTTTGTTTTTCTTTACATATGCATGCCACCTTAAATTCTTCACATCCATTGGATTGGCAAACAAGCATAAAACCGTGGTATTATAGGTAGATATCACATCACCTTGGAAGGAGAGCCAGATTTGGACTTCTCCAAAGTCGTCATTTTGTACCTTGACGCCCCACATTTTGGACAATATTTCAATTGACATAGTCCTTTTGAAATAAAGCACAGTCATTAGGGCATGCATGTATCTTCTTAGCCTGCATTCCCATTGGGCACAATATTTTCGTTAATTTGTATGTTGAGATTGAAAGCTCGTTGCCTTCAGAAAGAATTTCATTCAACAAATACAACAACAACATGAAGCTTTTGTCGCTCCATCTATTGTTAACCTTCATAGTATACAATCTCAAGATAGCGTTCAGCTTCATAAACTTAGTACAACTGTAACATCCCTGACCTGGGTTATGAGCTAACCCTAGGTGTTTTTCTTAAATTATGTAATTAGATACTTGTGATTATCTTTTGGTATGTAATTAAAACTCTTGAGGAACATATGTTTCCATTTTTGTCCTTTTCAAACAATGTTGTAATATTGTTTTGTAATACATGGACCTATGTGCAAATTACCCAATTAAAGGGGTTAACTTGCAATTTACACATTTTAATATGTTCCTTTAGTGTTGAGACATCATAAGAATGAATATGATGAAGAATGATTGATTCCCCAAGCTTGGGCACCAAGATGCAGCTTGTGGAGTAATCCTTGTGTTCTAAACCCTAATTTTGGTGTAAAATGCAATTTACCCAAAATGAGGGGTGCAACTTGTGAAATACACTTTCTAATATATCTTTTATGACTCTTGGCATCATTTAGAGTAATAATGATGAAGGGGGCGCTGCAATTGAATAATCATATAATAAGAAACACCTTTGTAATTAAATCACCAAGATGTAAGCATAATAACCTTTTATATGTGCACCTTAGTAGTAAGTTGACCTCCTTTACCTTTAGTCCTTGGTTTTAGAAGGAGTTTTACCTTAGAAATGAGGAGGAGGGACGTGCCAAAAAGAAAGGAAGGACCTAGTTGAGAAGAGGAGGAGTAAGTTGTCCTTATGTTGGAAATCTACCCAAGATATATATAAACCTTTCCTTTGCAAACAAAGGAACGTTTCCCTTCTTCCTTCACTTATCACCTTTCTCAAACCGACTAAGGCAGAGCTCTGGAGCATAGGAGAACGATGAAGGAGAAGCTAGGTAAGCTTGGGTCATCTTCTTGCTCGAATTCATGGAGGAAGTTGAGTTACAAGGTTGGTTTCATGGTTTTCTTACTTAGCTTTCTCTTTCTAGCCGACTTTTCCCAACCTTTTCTTGGAGAAACACCCTTGGCCGACCTGTGGAGCTCAAGACTCCATTAAAGGCTTGAATCTTGGAAGCTTGGAGCTCTAGGAACAACCTTTAGGCGGGTTTTATAACTCTAAACCTCTTGCTTTGATTATGCATATCTTTGTTCTTGCAAATAGTAGTTAGTTCTTCTTCTTCCCCACTCTTCCTTGCACTTTTGCAAGCAAAATCACAAAGTAACCGACATGATCTAAGGTTGAAGATGATGGACGTGATTTCCTAGGCAACTTTACCAAACGACCTTGGACCATTTGGTCTAAACGGTTTGCAAGACCGTTTGAAACCAAACGGTCTCAAGACCGTTTGATTTCATGCGATTTGCAAGACCGTTTAGATTCAAACGGTCTCCAAGACTGTTTGGAAAGTTTGACCAAGTGAAGACCGTTTAGAGGTCTGCTTAACACATATTGAATTAATCATCTACAAAGAATCATAATCTAATTGCAAACAAATCACAAGTTGAAGGCACTTCAACCCTCTAAACCCTAATCGGGTTCAATTGCTGATTTCAAGGACCAATTTTGTTGAACTTTGGGTTGAGTGGCCCAAACGGTTTCAAAACTGTTTGGGAGTCACCCAAATGGTCTTAAGACCGTTTTGTGACACCCCAAGACTGTTTGGAGGTCTAGGGTTAAGGAAATTTAATCAATTGAAGGTCCAATCACAATAGGTTGTTGAATTAATTGAAAATGTTGATTTGAAACTTAATTAGGGTTCAACCCTTGACAAATCGACTTAGATTTTGATGAGACTTTGGGAAAACGGTCTCAAGACCATTTGGAGGATGTCCAAATGATCCCAAGACCGTTTGGGCCAAGTTGGGGCCCATTTGTGTGGCAATTGATGGGTTCAACTTCAATTAGACTCATGTTGATCAATGTTGATGGTTAACCGATTACAAACCCTAATTGAATTGGTTCCAACCCTAATTGGCTATCAATTGAGGGTCAATTGAGTGTCCAATTGGTTAAGGTTAACCCTAATTAGCTCAATTAATAAGTGGTTAACATATATGAGGTTAATTGAGGGGGTTCAACATTGAAAACCCTAATCGATTACAAGTGTTGATGCACTTTTTGGGTCCAATCGGTTTTGAGATGTTTGGACCAAACGGTCTCAAGACCGTTTGAATCCAAACAGTCTAAAGACCGTTTGTGCTCAATCGATCTCAAGGTAGTTTGGATCCAATCGATCTCAAGGTCGTTTGGATTCATGCGATCTCAAGGTCGTTTCATTTCAAACGGTTTCAAAGTCAACTCTTTCAAACGGTCAACAAGTTGAAATGATTTCAAGACCGTTTAAGGGCAAACAGTCTTGAGGGTGACCAAGTTCAAACGGTTTGGAAGTCAACCTAACCAAATGGTCAACCCTTCCAAACGGTCTCAGGACCGTTTGGAGGTTGAAGTGTGTAATCGTTTGGGGACTTTAGGGTTATGATTACTTGATGATTTGAAGGTTTAAATGGTTCAATGGTTGTTCAACTTAAACCCTAATGATACCTAAAGACATTAAGGGGTTAAGTAATTAGTAACTTGACCCATGTTATGCTTAATGATGAACCTTATCAAGGTACTTATAAAGGGTTCAAGTAGACAACACCCCTTGATCAAGCAAACCCTAATAACCGTAGTGGTGATGACTTGACCTATGTTAATCAAGTTGAATTGACTTAACCTAATCTAGAGTGATGTAAACATCATCTAGTAATGAGAGGAGAGAGAAGGTTCCTAATATGATTGAGAATCAAGTAACCTATCTCCAATATGTAAGAATGTACATGATTAGGGTATGATCCATCAAGATGAAATCATGGAAACCCTAATTATGATGTTTAATGAATCTTAACCTAATTTGAGGGCATCAATGATGATAATTTTCATACATGATGATGCTATGAGCTTAATTCACTATGAAGTGAATAGTAAACCCTAATTCTAGGGTAATAACATGTAATGTGAATAGTAAACCCTAATTGAGGGTAATGTGTTGAAATGTACAATAAACCCTAATTCCAGGTTATGCTTTTAAGCATGAATCTTCATGATTAAAGTATGAGATGAGGAATCATTATTCCTAATCATAATGAAAGGGATTGAATAACCCTAATTGATGTAAATAAGGGAACCTAGCCTTAGTAAAGGCATGAAGGTACAACCCCTGAATTGAAAGGTTAATTCTACTTTATAAATTGTTGATCTGGAAATGAAATGTTTATTGTTGTCAATTGAATTAATCATGCATGTTCTTATAAGGGGATGATCATATCCAGGTAAAGGTTATGATATCATATTCATTGAAAGCATGTTATTGGCTTTATGAATAGTGACATATCATGTTGCCTAGTAAGTGGTGTCATATGAGATTGATAGGCTGTTAGAGCCATGAGTCACATCAAGGTCATGATGATTAGATGACTTATGATGAGATGATTAAGAATTAATATCCATTTGATAACTAATGTGAGTTAGAATTGATACATTTAGTATTCTTCTTATATAGCAGTGTTTTAATAGTTAAATGCTTGGAAACATGCTTGATGTTAAAAGAATGCTGAAATGTACCTAACTAATCAAGTATAATCATAGCATGTAGAGCCCTGATCATAGATCCATCATTGTCAGAAGCTAAATGATGGTGAAATAGGTTTTCCTAAGGAAACTCCTGGATCACATACTTTTGAGTATGTGGGGGAATATGGATGTGAATATCCTTACATCCTAGTGTAGGAATTGATGTAGATGTACCTTAATCTATCAACACTTCACTATGTGTTTATGTTGGGGTGATGTATCACTAATCTCCCGAGGGAAACTTTTATACCGTATCGATGAGAGATAAATAAGAGATCTTTCGATGGAAAAGAGAGTACAGAATGCCACTGTGACTCTAATAGCGAAGTGCCAGAATACCCTGGTGAGCTATCTTAGCAGAGGCACTAGATGTCCTGCATGTTGATCCTCACACTGACTGAGGAAGACGAGGTCATAAGAATCCAGTTCTTTTGATGACCTATGTATGATACCGATGCGACTTAGTAGTGATCGGTTGGAGTATGAGCGATATACCTCATCTCTGCAGGGCATAATAATATTTGTAAAACATAATCAACCGCGTAGCATATCTGCTTAGGTTAAACTATGAGAAATAATGATTGATGTTACATTGTTTACATTAATGATCTGTTCAAGTATCTAGTATACATGTTCTTCATATGCTTTAATGAAGTGATTACTTAAGTAAATGTTGCTTTACTTATTATCAAACCTGCTGTTGAATGATTTAAGTTATTTTGCTTATGTTATTCTTTGATTGCTATAACAAAGCTTCTGGCGGGGAGTTATAACTCTCGCTGGGACAATTATTCAGATTGTCTCACTCCGTAGGTTTCAACTTTTTAGGTGGACGTCGAGGATGGAGAAACCAATCTGAGGGTGAGCAGTATCAGCATCAGTAACACCAGGGGCAGCAGTGAATCTCAGGTGGAGACACTAGCTGTCTAATCCCATAGTTAGTATGTCTTATGTCGTCTTTGTACTCTCAGGTCCTAGGAGTCAGTAGGTCTGAGATTTTGGTTTTAAACCTCGAGATTTTGTATATGGATGTATATAATCACTCGAGAGGTGATTCATCAGAGATGTAATGTTAAAACATGATGTTAACTGTTTATCTTGTTTCTTATAAAGGAGTTTTATGTTTCAAAGAGCTTTTCTTAAAAAGTTTTAATTTCCAGTGATTTTCAATAATCCGCTTCCACATTCGTTTATCTCATTTTGGCAATTCAGTCGCCACAGTTTAGTGGTATCAGAGCTCTAGGTTCGCTGAGTCTACAGAGACATAGGACTTAGGATGTCGAGTTTATTCTTAGTGTTTTCCAGTATATCTAATAATGTCTTCTGCTCCTCAGGAGAAGAAGATAAGTAAGGATGTCTGGACCACACAAGGAGTATGTGGCAGAAAGTAGTGTTGCTGAACCCCGTGAAGGTGCAAGGAACCCAGAATTAGAACATCCTGTACCTGAGCCACCTATGGAGCCACCTCAGTTTAACCCAGCCGACATGGAGAACCCAGTTGTTCAGACTATGTTCGGGCAGTTTATGACTGCCATGACACACATCACAGATAGGATGCCTATGCATGCACCTAGGGCACCTGCCGAATCTGAAGGACAAGGTATCAGTAAGACATTCGAGCGACTTTGTTGTGTCGGAGCAATCAAATACTTTGGAACAGCTGATCCTGCAGATGCCGATCTGTGGTTGACCGAGTTAGAGAAGGCTTTTAGAATCTTGAACATCCCAGAAGCTGAGAATGTTAGACATGTTGTCTATCTTCTCAAGGGGAGTGTTGGTCACTGGTGGACCATGGAAGAGCAGAAGAGGCCTGGTGTAGAGGCTACGTGGGAAGTCTTCCGTCGGGAATTTATCAATAGATATTTCCCTAAGACGTTCCTGGATGAGAAGATCTCTCAGTTTGAGAGATTGAGGCAAGGTCTGATGAACATTAGCGAATATGAAGCTAAGTTCATGGAGATGTTACAGTTTTGTCCACACATGGCTGCTACAGATGAAGAAAGGATCAGACGGTTCGAGAAAGGGTTGAATGCTGAGTTGACTACTCCCATGTCTGCCCTAGAGAACCGGGAAAGGTTTGCTACCTTCATTGAGTCAGTCCGAAGGATAGAAAGGTCCGTAGCAGAGAAGAGGCAAACCCATAAAAGATATCCTCAGTTCCAAGGATCTTCATCCAGAGACTTCAAGAAGCCTAGGTTTTCTGCTTCTACACCACCACCACCTAGACCTAGTGCTCAGACACAGTGGACACCGAGTAGAGGTAGAGGATGAAGCCTACCACTACAAGGGGCTCGCAGTTCAGCATCGATGTCAGTCACCGAACCACCAAGACCACGACAACTGGAAAGAAGTTGCTACATATGTGGGAAGGTGGGACATCTAATGAAAGACTGCAGAGCTAGACCAGCAAGTGTAACACAACCTCAGAGACAAAGCCAGCAAGGATCCCAGAGGTCCAAGGAGCAGCTAGAGGACGTGGACAAGCGTCCCAAGTTGGATCGTCAGCACCGAATCAACCTCAGGCGACAACAAGGTTCTATGCAATGAACCCACCTGATGCAGTGATCAACCCACGAGTTGTGCCAGGTCAGATGGAGTTGTTATATTCTGATATGTCTACATCCTGTGTTGTATCTGTTTTGATTGATCTGAGTGCTACACACTCTTTTATCACTCAAAGAGTGATTGGTAACTGCAATATGACAGTTAGTCATAGGGCAGATAGCCTGTTGCTTGAGACTCCATTGAGAGGGTCTGCTGTGTTGCAGGAGGTATGTTCTCCCTGCATCCTCTTCTTTTTTTATCATCGCATTCAAGTGGACCTTATACCACTTGAGATGCAAGGATTTGACATAATCCTTGGGATGGATACCTTGGAAAGGTATAAGGTTGTTATGGATTATGAATCCAAGCAAGCTGTGTTTGCTGATGAAAGCAACACATGGATCTTTCAAGGAGAGAGAAAGATTCTACCCACCTGTCTTGTGTCATCTATGGTTGCTGAAAAGCTGATGAGGCAAGGATGTTATGCATTCTTAGCCCATGTGATAGATACTACCATGGAGAGTCCTAACCCTGCCGAAGTTCCTATAGTCAGGGAATTTGAAGATGTATTTCCTGAAGAACTTCCAGGTGTGCCACCGCCTCGGGAAATTGATTTTGAAATCAATTTGATCCCAGACACCCAACCTATAGCACAGACACCGTATAGGATGGCGCCTGCTGAGATGGAAGAACTTAAGAAACAATTACAAGAGTTGCTTGAGAAGGGTTTCATCCGACTGAGTACTTCACCATGGGGTGCTCCGGTTCTTTTTGTTAAAAAGAAAGATGGTTCAATGCAGTTGTGCATTGATTACAGACAACTAAATAAAGTAACAATAAAGAATAAGTACCCTCTACCGAGGATTGATGATCTCTTTGACCAGTTGCGTGGTGAAACTATCTTCTCAAAAATAGATTTGAGGTTGGGATATCATCAACTCCATATTAAGGATAGTGACATATCCAAGTCTGCCTTCAGAACAAGGTATGGTCACTATGAGTTCACAATTATGTCATTTGGACTAACTAATGCACCAACTACATTTATGGAACTCATGAATAGAATCTTCCGACCTTTCCTCGATCAGTGTGATGTTGTCTTCATAGATGACATTCTGATCTTTAGTAGAGATGCTCAGCAACATGAACAACATCTTCGTCAGGCTCTAACTTTGCTAAGGTAACATAAGCTATACGCTAAATTTAGCAAGTGTGAGTTCTGGTTGCCGAAAGTGTCTTTCCTTGGACATGTGGTATCTGCTTCGGGCATTTGTGTTGACCCTAAAAAGGTAGAATTTGTTCTACAATGGGAACAACCGAAGACACCGACGAAGATCCGTAGTTTCTTAGGATTGGCTGGCTATTACCTAAGGTTCATTAAGAACTTCAGTTCCATAGCCTTACCCTTGACTAAGTTGACCCGAAAAGAAGTTCCTTTTGTCTGGAGTGACAAGTGTCAGTAATCTTTCCAGCTGCTGAAGGAGAGATTGACAAGTGCACCTGTACTTGTGCTACCTGAGCAAGGTAAAGGATACATAGTTTTCTGTGATGCCTCCAAGAATGGACTTGGATG
Organism: Alisma plantago-aquatica; assembly: GCA_963693085.1. Classification (NCBI taxonomy): domain Eukaryota; kingdom Viridiplantae; phylum Streptophyta; class Magnoliopsida; order Alismatales; family Alismataceae; genus Alisma; species Alisma plantago-aquatica. Next base: position 123,363,840 of record OY856412.1, read on the forward strand.
TGTGTTGATGATGGATAAGCAAGTGATTTCTTTTGCTTCCCGACAGCTTAAGAAACACGAAGAGAATTATCCGACACACGATCTGGAGTTAGCTGCTGTGGTTCATGCCTTACAAATCTGGAGACACTACCTCTATGGAGAAACATTTCAGATTTTCACTGATCATAAGAACCTTAAGTATATCTTCTCTCAGTATGAGCTTAATATGAGGCAACATCGCTGGATGGAGTTAATCAAGGACTACGATTGTACAATTGATTACCATCCAGGGAAGACCAATGTGGTTGCAGATGCTCTGAGTAGGAAATCAGCAACATCAACCATGGATAGAGCACAACTAAACTCTTTAGTATGCTCTAGGAGAGATATGCTTATCTCTTTAAGGCAAGACAATGTATAATTAAAAGTGTCATTGTTAGCCGAGTTGTTAGCTGAGATGCATATGAAACCTACCCTAAGAGAGCAGATCAAGGAGGCACAGCAAGTTGATGTTGTAGTTTAACAGATCAGATCGGAGTATGGTGACGAGAAGCGAGATGGTTTCCATGACTCATATGACCAAGTAGCATGTTATCATGGAAGAATGATAGTACCAGATGTGGATAACTTGAGAAAGTTAGTCCTGGAAGAAGCTCATTCTTCAATGTATGCTATGCATCCAGGAAGCACCAAGATGTATCGATACTTGAAAGATATGTATTGGTGGCCTGGGATGAAGAAGGATGTTGCAGAGTTTGTGATGAGGTGTCTTGTGTGTCAGCAAGTTAAAGCTGAACACCAGAATCCTGCAGGAATAATGCAACCTTTACCCATACCACAGTGGAAGTGGGATCATGTAACTATGGACTTTGTTGTTGGTCTACCCAGGACAAGCAAAGGGCATGATTCCATTTGGGTAATAGTAGATAGGTTGAAAAAGACAGCTCATTTCTTGCCTGTAAAAACAACCTATTCTGCTGAGAAGTTAGCACAGTTGTATGTTAAAGAGATAGTGTGACTGCACGGAGTTCCAGTCACTATAGTTTCAGATAGAGGTTCCCAGTTTACGAGTCGTTTTTGGGAATGACTGCACAAAGCTTTAGGCACCCAGTTAAGGTTTAGTACAGCCTTTCATCCTCAAACTGATGGACAGTCGGAAAGGACTATACAGACCTTGGAAGACTTGCTGAGAGCATGTGTTCTCCAGTTTATAGGGAGTTGGGATCTGCACCTAAGCTTGATAGAGTTTGCCTACAACAATAGCTATCAACATAGCATTGATATGGCACCTTATGAAGCTTTGTATGGTAGACGTTGTAGATCACCCTTATGCTGGTATGAGACTGGTGAACATCAGTTGTTAGGTCCTGATCTTGTGCAGCAGACCACAGAGAAGATTAAAGTGATACAACAACAGATTAAGATTGCACAGGATAGGCAGAAGTCATATGCTGACAGACATCGTAGACCCTTGGAGTTCTAGGTTGGAGATAGAGTGTATCTCAAAGTCTCGCCTTGGAAGGGAGTTCTCAGATTTGGAAGGAAAGGGAAGTTAGCTCCGAGGTTTATGGGGCCTTATCCAATCATGGAATGAGTTGGAAAGGTAGCCTATAGACTAGAGTTGCCACCAGAGTTACAGAGGTTACACCCTGTGTTTCACATTTCTATGCTGAGGAAATGTCACCCTAATACAGAGTCAGTTCTACAACCTATTGAGGTATAATTGAATGATGATATAACTTATGAGGAAGGACCAGTGTCAATCCTTGATAACAGAATTAAAAAGCTGAAAAAGAAAGATATAAGTCTGGTGAAAGTCCTATGGAATCATCATGGTGTTGAAGAAGCCACATGGTAACTAGAGGAAGAGATGAGAAGGAAATACCCCGCTCTTTTCTCTTAATATATGTTTTGTTGATTTCGGGGACGAAATCCTTGTAAGGGGTGGATAATTTGTAACATCCCTGACCTGGGTTATGAGCTAACCCTAGGTGTTTTGCTTAAATTATGTAATTAGATACTTGTGATTATCTTTTGGTATGTAATTAAAACTCTTGAGGAACATATGTTTCCATTTTTGTCCTTTTCAAACAATGTTGTAATATTGTTTTGTAATACATGGACCTATGTGCAAATTACCCAATTAAAGGGGTTAACTTGCAATTTACACATGTTAATATGTTCCTTTAGTGTTGAGACATCATAAGAATGAATATGATGAAGAATGATTGATTCCCCAAGCTTGGGCACCAAGATGCAGCTTGTGGAGTAATCCTTGTGTTCTAAACCCTAATTTTGGTGTAAAATGCAATTTACCCAAAATGAGGGGTGCAACTTGTGAAATACACTTTCTAATATATCTTTTATGAATCTTGGCATCATTTAGAGTAATAATGATGAAGGGGGCGCTGCAATTGAATAATCATATAATAAGAAACACCTTTGTAATTAAATCACCAAGATGTAAGCATAATAACCTTTTATATGTGCACCGTAGTAGTAAGTTGACCTCCTTTACCTTTAGTCCTTGGTTTTAGAAGGAGTTTTACCTTAGAAATGAGGAGTAGGGACGTGACAAAAATAAAGGAAGGACCTAGTTGAGAAAAGGAGGAGTAAGTTGTCCTTATGTTGGAAATCTACCCAAGATATATATAAACCTTTCCTTTGCAAACAAAGGAACGTTTCCCTTCTTCCTTCACTTATCACCTTGCTCAAACCGACTAAGGCAGATCTCTAGAGAAGAGGAGAATTACCAAGGAGAAGCTAGGTAAGCTTGGGTCATATTCTTGCTTGAATTCATGGAGGAAGTTGAGTTACAAGGTTGGTTTCATGGTTTTCTTACTTAGCTTTCTCTTTCTAGCCGACTTTTCCCAACCTTTTCTTGGAGAAACACCCTTGGCCGACCTGTGGAGCTCAAGATTCCATTAAAGGATTGAAGCTTGGAATCTTGGAGCTCTATGAACAACCTTAAGGTGGGTTTTATAACTCTAAACCTCTTGCTTTGATTATGCATATCTTTGTTCTTGCAAATAGTAGTTAGTTCTTCTTCTTCCCCACTCTTCCTTGCACTTTTGCAAGCAAAACCACAAAGTAACCGACCTGATCTAAGGTTGAAGATGATGGGCGTGATTTCCTAGGCAACTTTACCAAACGACCTTGGACCATTTGGTCTAAACGGTTTGCAAGACCGTTTGAAACCAAACAGTCTCAAGACCGTTTGATTTCATGCGGTTTGCAAGACCGTTTAGATTCAAACGGTCTCCAAGACCGTTTGGAAAGTTTGACCAAGTGAAGACAATTTAGAGGTATGCTTAACACATATTTAATTAATCATCTACAAAGAATCATAATCTAGTTGCAAAAAAATCACAATTTGAAGGCACTTTAACCCTCTAAACCCTAATCGGGTTCAATTGCTGATTTCAAGGACCAATTTTGTTGAACTTTGGGTTGAGTGGCCCAAACGGTTTCAAAACCGTTTGGGAGTCACCCAAACGGTCTTCAGACCATTTGGTGACACCCCAAGACCGTTTGGAGGTCTAGGGTTAAGGAAATTTAATCAATTGTAGGTCCAATCACAATAGGTTGTTGAATTAATTGAAAATGCTGATTTGAAACTTAATTAGGGTTCAACCCTTGACAAATCGACTTATATTTTGATGAGACTTTGGGAAAATGGTCTCACGACCGTTTGGAGGATGTTCAAATGATCCCAAGACCGTTTGGGCCAAGTTGGGGCCCAATTAGGTGGCAATTGATGGGTTCAACTTCAATTAGACTCATGTTGATCAATGTTGATGGTTAACTGATTACAAACCCTAATTGAATTGGTTCCAACCCTAATTGGCTATCAATTGAGGGTCAATTGAGTGTCCAATTGGTTAATATTCACCCTAATTAGCTCAATTAATAAGTGGTTAACATATATGAGGTCAATTAAGGGGTTCAACATTGAAAACCCTAATCGATTGCAAGTGTTGATGCACTTTTTGAATCCAATCAGTTTTGAGATGTTTGGACCAAACGGTCTCAAGACCGTTTGGGCTCAATCGATCTCAAGGTCGTTTGGATCCAATCGATCTCAAGGTCGTTTGGATTCATGTGATCTCAAGGTCATTTCATTTCAAACGGTTTCAAAGTCAACTCTTTCAAACGGTCAACAAGTTGAAACGGTTTCAAGACCGTTTAAGGGCAAACAGTCTTGAGGGTGACCAAGTTCAAACAGTTTGGAAGTCAACCTAACCAAACGGTCAACCCTTCCAAACGGTCTCAGGACCGTTTGGAGGTTGAAGTGTGTAATCATTTAGGGACTTTAGGGTTATGATTACTTGATGCTTTGAAGGTTTAAATGGTTCAATGGTTGTTCAACTTAAACCCTAATGATACCTAAAGACATTAAGGGGTTAAGTAATTAGTAACTTGACCCATGTTATGCTTAATGATGAACCTTATCAAGGTACTTATAAAGCATTCAAGTAGACAACACCCCTTGATCAAGCAAACCCTAATAACCATAGTGGTGATGACTTGACCTATGTTAATCAAGTTGAATTGACTTAACCTAATCTAGAGTGATGTAAACATCATATAGTAATGAAAGGAGAGAGAATGTTCCTAATATGAATGAGAATCAAGTAACCTATCTCCAATATGTAAGAATGTACATGATTAGGGTATGATCCATCAAAATGAAATCATGGAAACCCTAATTATGATGTTTAATGAATCTTAACCTAATTTGAGGGCATCAATGATGATAATTTTCATACATGATGATGCTATGAGCTTAATTTACTATGAAGTGAATAGTAAACCCTAATTCTAGGGTAATAACATGTAATGTGAATAGTAAACCCTAATTGAGGGTAATGTGTTGAAATGTACAATAAACCCTAATTCCAGGTTATGCTTTTAAGCATGAATCTTCATGATTAAAGTATGAGATGAGGAATCATTATTCCTAATCATAATGAAAGGGATTGAATAACCCTAATTGATGTAAATAAGGGAACCTAGCCTTAGTGAAGGCATGAAGGTACAACCCTTGAATTGAAAGGTTAATTTTGCTTTATAAATTGCTGATCTGGAAATGAAATGTTTATTGTTGTCAATTGAATTAACCATGCAGGTTCTTATAAGGGGATGATCATATCCAGGTAAAGGTTATGATATCATATTCATTGAAAGCATGTTATTGGCTTTATGAATAGTGACATATCATGTTGCCTAGTAAGTGGCATCATATGAGATTGATAGGTTGTAAGAGCCATGAGTCACATCAAGGTCATGATGATTAGATGACTTATGATGAGATGATTAAGAATTGATATCCATTTGATAACTAATGTGAGTTAGAATTGATACATTTAGTATTCTTCTTATATAGCAGTGTTTTAATAGTTAAATGCTTGGAAACATGCTTGATGTTAAAAGAATGCTGAAATATACCTAACTAATCAAGTATAATCATATCATGTAGAGCCCTGATCATAGATCCATCATTGTCAGAAGCTAAATGATGGTGAAACAGGTTTTTTCTAAGGAAACTCCTGGATCACATACTTTTGAGTATGTGGGGGAATATGGATGTGAATATCCGTACATCCTAGTGTAGGAATTGATGTAGATGTACCTTAATCTATCAACCCTTCACTATGTGTTTATGTTGGGGTGATGTATCACTAATATCCCGAGGGAAACTTTTATACTGCATCGATGAGAGATAAATAAGAGATCTTTCGATGGCAAAGAGAGTACAGAATGCCACTGTGACTCTAATAGAGAAGTGCCAGAATACCCTGGTGAGCTATCTTAGCAGAGGCACTAGATGTCCTGCATGTTGATCCTCACACTGACTGAGGAAGATGAGGTCATAAGAATCCAGATCTTTTGATGACCTATGTATGATACCAATGCGACTTAGTAGTGATCGGTTGGAGTACGAGCGGTATACCTCATCTCCGCAGGGTATAATAATGTTTGTAAAACATAATCAACCGCGTAGCATATCTGCTTAGGTTAAACTATGAGAAACAATGATTGATGTTACATTGTTTACATTAATGATCTGTTCAAGTATCTAGTATACATGTTCTTCATATGCTTTAATGAAGTGATTACTTAAGTAAATGTAGCTTTACTTATTATCAAACCTGCTGTTGAATGATTTAAGTTATTTTGCTTATGTTATTCTTTGATTGCTATAACAAAGCTTCTGGCGGGGAGTTATAACTCTCGCTGGGACAATTATTCAAATTGTCTCACTTCGTAGGTTTCAACTTTTTAGGTGGACGTCGAGGACGGAGAAACCAATCCAAGGGTGAGCAGTATCAGCAGCAGCAACACCAGGGGCAGCAGTGAATCTCAGGTGGAGACACTGGTTGTCTAATCCCATAGTTAGTCTGTCTTATGTCGTCTCTGTACTCTCAGGTCCTAGGAGTCAGTAGGTCTGAGATTTTGGTTTTAAACCTCGAGATTTTGTATCTGGATGTATATAATCACTCGAGAGGTGATTCATCAGAGATGTAATGTTAAAACATGATGTTAACTGTTTATCTTGTTTCTTATAAAGGAGATTTATGTTTCAAAGAGCTTTTCTTAAAAAAGTTTTAATTTCCAGTAATTTTCAGTAATCCGCTTCCGCATTCGTTTATCTCGTTTTGGCAATTCAGTCGCCACAACAACCTAAGTATAATGATCTCTCAACATCATGCATAATGTTTCTAAATAAGGAAGGTGGATCGGTGTGATCTACCCCACAACTATCTAGCATCACATCAACCATGTCTATCATAATCGGTTCGTTCACATCTATATCATCAACAATAATTTCTTCTTCAATACAAGTATTGTTATCGACATCTACTGATCTCACCATTGGATTCTCTCCATGCCAACACCACTATGTATAACCCACTATAATCCAGTTGCACGTTACATGACTTTTGATTTTGTCAACATGGTAGACTTTGAAGTTGTTACTGCAATGCCTACATGGATAAATAGAACATATCTCCAGGTTGTTTCCTATGTTCCTCCGTAAATCTTATAAATTGGTCAAGACTGACAAGAAACTTTGGGGTGCAACACTTTGGAATGGACATCCATGATCTATTCATTCTATGATCAAAGAAAAACAAGCACTACTACATAACCTACCTTTAGTGTCGGTTATTTAAAGCCTTTAGTGTCGGTTTCTAAGCGACACCTATGTGGACGACACTAAAAGTCCACCCATCAGGCGTCGGTTCCAAAACCGACACCCAAACTCTTCGTGCGCCACCGAAAACGTGCCGTCATGGGACTATAAGCGTCGGTTATTAGTTAAAAACCGACACCCAAACCCTTCGCGCCACAGAAAAGGCGCCATCTTGGGATCTATCAGTGTCGGTTATAAGTAAAAAACTGACACCATATATCTTCGCACCCACGGCCGTGCTGTCCAGCACGGTCGTGGTGTTAAGGACATAGACGTCGGTTTATTGTAGGAACACCGACACTATATCATTATGTGTCAGTTATTTACAAATAACCGACGCCTATTGTTTTTTTTTGTCAGTCTGCAGACCTGCTGTGGCTGGTCGCAGGATGAGAAACATGTTCAGTTCAGTTATGAACTGCAGGTTTTACGACATCCATTGATATCAGCTAACAACATGCTGCAAACCTGCAAAATTAATAATAAAAAAGTAGCACATGCATTTAGCAATGCAACCTGCAGTTCCATTTTATTTTCACACATTTATAAACATTCACACATGCTAGAAATTTGTAGTTCCATTCATTCACATTCACACATGTAGAAACATTCATATAGCAACCAACACTTTCATTCATTTTCACTCAGACACATGTAGAAACATCCAGACATGTAGAAACATTCACACATATATTATAATTCAGAAATTCATTTACAAAGTATCATTGTTTAGTCATTATTCGCTATTAGGATCCCAATTATATTTTAAAGCCCCCACTAATTGTATGGTTGTTGCCCATTCTTCTCTTACTTCATTTAATTCTCCCATTGTATAGGGAGCATTAACATTTAGTAAGTCCTTTCTTGTAATGGGGTCAGCTTTAAACACCTGTAAAGAGAATGATGTATATATATAATTAATGAGCTATAAATAAGATTGATATATTTCGATCATATTATCTAATGAGACTATATAATACCTGAGCAATACATTCGATATCCAGTACGGCATGTTTGATAATCATGTGCATATATCGCATGACATAGTATCCACATGCCCATCCGTTGTCTTGTGTAGCACACTATAAATTCAAACATACAAAATATTAAAAAATACAACTAATTAAGCATTGTTCACATAAATAATATATACATATATTGCAGTCGGGAACTTACTTGCACGTTCTTCCAAATTATTGGCTGGTTCTTTTTCGTGGGGACCTTTCCTCCAGCCTTTTTGTACTCCTCAAAACCCCTACATGTTAATGTAACACAGAACATTGCAATTAAATAGTAATGTAATAACATATGTTAACGGATATGAAAAATGAAATATTTCTCACCGAAATATTGCCATTTTCATTATGTGTCCAAATCTTGTATTCAATTTACCCCCCTTAGGATCTAGATAATACACAGTGAACGTCTCGGGGGCAATAACCAATAACTTCCAATGCCTACCCCTAGAGGAAAAAAAGTTAAAAATTAATAACTCAAAATCCACAATAAAATGTAATTTTCTTAAGTCCAAATTATAATAAGCAAAGTAAACTTACTCTACATTGAATGGAGCCATTATCACCGTCTTCTTTTTTACAGCAAAATTTGAAAAAGACTCACAGCAGTATTGTTGAACTGATGTAGGGTCTTTAGCTACTAGACTAATCAAGGATGGAATCAAAAACCCTACATGTTCGAATCCAAAATCTGCACATATGTTGTCTAAGTAGCTACAAAATATGTATTAATTACGCATGCATTAATAAATAAGAAACCAGATCACCAGATCATACACAAGGTATATGGATGTATAAAGAATATCTCACCTTATCCATAGCTCTATCACAGATGTATTTAGCCAATCATATCGATACAACTCCAATATATCTTGTATAAATAGTTTTGTTTCGTATGACTGGCCTGTAGAATCTGAATCAGAAGAAACAGTTATAGGGGAGTTTATATCATGTTCCCCTAACCATACTGCCATACCCCTATAGTTAGGACCTAACGGGACAGGTAGGTCCTGTGGAACCCAACTAGGTAATGCAGGAGGTGGAAGTGGAGGCCTAGATGCTGTGGGTGTCTTCTTTTTAACCTGTATATATATAATAATTTCAGATCAACTGCCAGCATATACACACACTAACAATTGAACGTAATGTAAATTTACCATACCTTTTCAGTAAAGAAGACATATGCTTTTTCCCACAATATCACTCCGCCTACTGCCTCACCAAGCGTTTCACAATCTGGGTGGGCATATGGCAGTGGAAGTTCCAGAAATTGGGGGAATATATGTATCGGGCTCACCCAAATCCAACCAGCTGGTACTGGAGACCCGTGACACGTTTCCCCTGGTAGGGATGGGTAAGCCGACGCCTCTGCCATGACATATTATTTACTTTTTAGACGGCATGGCTTCAACCTCTACAATTTTTTGTGTAAAGAATGTTATATACATATATACATATCATCTTTTTTTGAAACGACTACAATTTCATATATACGTATCATCTTGAATTAAAAAACTAGTTACTATGTCATAAAAATACTTACAGTGGATGTGCTAGGTGGTGGTTCTACAGGATTACTCCCAACCTCTGCAGTAGGAGTAGGAGTAGAGTCTGCAGTAGGTATTGTCTGGTAAGTGGCAGTCTGAGATGCCTGCCACTTTTTCATTGCTTCTTCGAGTTTCCTGTCAAATAGCTTATCCTCCTATACATGGATAAAAGAAACGTCAAATTCTAATTTTTGAATTCTCTTTTACAGTAACATTATAAAGAAAGAATATGTTACCTCTTCTTGTGAAAGTCCCGCTTTTGGGACATGTTTGCGCTGGGATGACCCAAAAAAAGATTTGATGTCCACACCAGTGCCTACAGCCCTAACACGTACAGGATGCTCTGGGTTACCCAGAGCAACTGTCAATTCATCCTTTGTTCCCTCAGGGATGAACTTTCCTTGTTTCCTCAGCTTGTGCAGCTCCCGCTAATCGCCAAAACAAAAATTTTTACTTAAGTAAACAACACAAATAATCAATATTCGAATGATTGTTGTAAGAGTTGTATTTTACCATTTTTGCAGCCGCCTCAACAGTTGCGGCCTTAGTTATTTCTCCCTTCTTATTTTGCCTCCCAGCTATCCAGACATCATGGCGAGGCAGAGGTGTGCTACCTATGGTAGAGGACTCCTGAGTAGCAACAGACTGAGCAGCAGTAGCCTTAGCCTGTAGTCTTTGGCGAACGTCTGCATACCCCTTTGGACCCATTCTGTGGTCATGCACATTCAGTGCACGCCTTGATCTTTGTGCCTCACTGAGGGCCTAGTTAGTATGCAAATTAATGATTTGGTTAGTAACACTAAATGTTAATCTTGAATAAGTGAATACAACATATATTAATTAATGAGATTGAGACTGATGCCTAATACCTTGAATTCATCAGTTTGTCTTGAAACGACAAACGCGTCCCATTCTTCTTTGTCCAGGAAGTTCCACTGTTCAGTGGCTGTCTTCTTCCTCTTGTCGGCTTCTTTTATGTATTCTCTGGTGAGATTTGTCCTATAGTTCCTTAGGACTCTCCCACAGCGTTGCATCACGCATTTACGATGCAGCTTTTCATCCAATTCAAATATACTCTGCAAAATAGAATTGCTATTAACTAGTATCCAAAAATTTAGTAATCTACAAAATAGAATTGCAAATTAATAATAACTCACACATAAATCCTTCCATATTAATTTTTTCTTCTCCTTAGAAACTTTATGCCAAGAATATAAGAGACAACCGCAATGGCTACGAGTAACAAACCCAAGATATGAAATAAATGAATTGCGATTCACACCACATGCATTTCCTGCATTATCGAAATCCACAACAAGTTTGGGTCCACTGCCCTTTTGCGCAATTAACTTCTTCATCATAGTGATGCCCCTTCTCTTGTCAACTTTTTGGTGTTGTTGATCAAGTGCCTCAAGTGCTTCAGATGGTACCTGTGCATCATCAACCTAAAATTTGACAAAATAATTCACATTTACAAGATATAACTATAAATGGACATATAGATATAAATATATGATATATTTTTAAAACTTACATTGTGAGGCGGCGCATTGATGTCCTCACCCTCACGGTAGTCATCAGCACGGTCATCAGGAGAATGGTCAGCCATCTACAAATTCACATTCAAATTGTAAAGTTCGCATTGTAAAGTAGTAATTCAAAGTGTAAAGCTCACATTGTAAAGTTCACATTATTACAACAAAGTATATATCACAACAAAATTGTAAAGCTCTATGATCAAAGAGAAAACAAGTATATATTACAACAAGATTACGGTCTAGGGTTAACAAATACATGTGATGTCATTCTTATATATAATAAATGTACATGTACCACCTATCCCATCCTTGAACACCTAATCTCACTAGTAAGTGTATAATGTGTATTGGGTTTTCAAGAAAATTTCGGCAGCATTTCCTCGCTGTTCTCCAAGTACATATGTACTGAAATGTTGCAGAAATTTTCTTAAAAACCCAATACACATTATACACTTACATCCTAAGCAAGATTAGGTGTTCAAGAACAGTCCCAAACCGGGGACTATCCAAGATTTACTCCTAATGAGTAAATCTTGGATGGGTTTCTAGGCCAACAAATAATGTGTTGTCATTCTTATACCTAAAATCCTAGTTCTTCAAGTTAGGGCGATTATTGATGTCTTTAAAAGCATGATTGGAAATTTAGGGAAAAGTTCATCATTTACATTCCAAGCATGTCACATGTGTGCATTACAGTTCATCATTAAGCAAAAGAAGGGTGATTAGGATTCTCAATATACTCAACAATGAAACAAGTTAAACATGTGTGCATTACAATTCCTTATTTACATTCCAAGCATGTCACATGTGTGCATTACAGTTCATCATCAAGATATCTATAACTTACTTAAACATTCAATTATGAAGTAAATATACACTTAATTCAGAATAGCATGAGGCACAAATAAGTAGATGAAAAATACAAATAAGTAGATTCGGGTCTGGGCCTAAAGTCCGAACTCAAGGCTGTGATTTTCATGGTGTTTCCCGGGCAGAACTGCCCCTGGTTCATACCTGCTTCATGTACAGGTGGAAAGGGCTCAGCTAGAAACGCAGCTAGGTGCTGCTCGTGGTTGAGGGGGCTGCGGAATCAAGTTTAGGGCTCTTAGTCGGAGTCAAGGGTGGCATTTGGTAGTGTTGGTCATTCCCAGCTACTCCTGGACGGCGTCGCTACAGCTGCAGCTGCTACTTCTGGCCGTCGGCGCTGCTCTATAGGTCGGGCGCTGCTAGGGTGAGGTAGAGGAAGAAGAAGGGCGGAGGAAGGTCCAGCGGCGCCGTGATGGTTGGGGTTGGGGCTAGGGTAGAGGCGGTTGGGGGTGGGGTGGTGGTGGCTGGTGCGGGAGCGGCTGCTGGCACTGGGGAGGCGGATGGCGGTGTGGATGTTGGTGCTGCCACTGGGGATTGGGTGAAAGTGGTGGCCGTCAGGGAAAAGCAAGGCGGAGGAGAAAAGGGTTACCTTGCTGGCGGAGCAGAGCGGCGGCAGCACCGAGCGGCAACGACACCGAACGAAAGCTTTAGCTGGAGGCAGCACCGAGCGGCGACGGCGGCACGGACGGCAGGGAGCGGCAGCGACGGAGCAGCGGGGGCGAGCAAAAATTGCCGGAGCTAACTAGCTGCAATCGGGAATGAAACAGGGAAAGGGGAAGAATCGGTCGGGATGGTGAGCTATTAAGTTGACAATAAGTGTCGGTTATTAAAAAAAACCGACACCTAAACCTATAGTGTCAGTTATTTAGTTATGAACCGACACCTATACTAAGTGTCGGTTATTTAAAAAAACCGACAACTAAACCTATAGTGTCGGTTATATAGTTATGAACTGACGCCATATGTAAAATTTTGGAGCCAATTTTTTCGCTGAAATTTTGGGTTTGGCGGTTGAGTTTAGGTATCGGTTGTTTATTAATTAACCGACACCTATCAAAAGCGGTACCCGTGTCTGGGCTCCCTAAGCAGATTGGATGTCGGTTTATGTTATCAACCGACACTGTAGACATTAGGTGTCGGTTTTTGTAAACAACCGACACCTTGAAAAGTGGCTTTATAAGCCATTTCTGTAGTAGTGAAGTATTAGGATTTAGGGTTTAGGATTTATAAATAGATTAGGGTTTATTATTTTGGATTTAGGGATAATGGTTTATAAACTAGGGTTTAGGGTTTAAAGATTAAGTTTTATGATTTACAGATTAGGGTTTAGGGTTCAGTAATGAATGTGTGCACTGCATATCCCATTCTTAAACACCTAATCTCTATAGTAAGTGTATAATGTGTATTCAGATTTCAAAAAAATTTCGACAACATTTCCCTGCAGTTCTCTAAGTACACCGATATAGATGGGCAAATGTCCACCGACATATGTACTTAGAGAATAAATGGGGAAGTGCCGAAAAAACATCTTGATAACCAAATATATATTATACACTTACATCCTAAGTGAGATTAAGTGTTCAAGAGCAGTCCCAAACTGGGGATTATCTCAGGCGAGTTCCTAGGCCAATAAAATATATGTATGTTGTCAATTCCTACACCTATGATCCTAGTTTCATCATCCAAAACCTAGGTTTTATGTAACATCATTTAATTCAATTTATTCTTCCATTTGGATTAGTTAATCAAGAGAAAAAGCAAACAATATTAATTAATTAAGATAACTAATAATTGAAATAAAGAAACAAGCAAGAAATAAAGTAAGCAATCAACACCACCTAAGATTACAAACAATGTATGAGTTGATTTACAATAGCAACATACTCTAATCTTAATCATACCCACGAGGAACAGTTCTTTCACCTAATTGATCTCAAGCAACACCTGGATAATCACAAGATTTCATACACATATTAGATTCTCATCATAAACCCTAATTAGCTTCATTTTAGGGTTTTGGCCAAGTCAGGTTCAAAGTTGCTTAATTACATTTTGATGATCTTATACTAATTTAGGGTCCATAATAAAGGTGGGGTTTAGGTTGCATGTCATTTCGAGGTTCCATTCATTGTATATGGTTATTACAAGATTCAACTCACTTACTTGCACTTGAGGGTCAAAAGACTCATAATAGAGAAACCATGATTATAAACACGATTTAGGGAGAGATATGAGTTTAGATCAGCAAGATAGGGCAAAAGAAACACATTCAAGAATAGGTGGATGTCTACTAGGGTCTAGGCATCAAACAACCAACATGAGGTAGAAAATAATATTATTTCCTTCCTATTGTGTCGCAGTGGGATTCAATCCCGCAACACGTTTAACCGGCTGAACTAGCCAGCAAGTACATGTTCCTATGCATCTAGTTTATTCCTAAAACAGAGAAGTTGAACCAGAAGTGCGACTAGGCCAGTCAAATTCAATATTCATCCCTAATCCCAACCCCATAACATGAACTCACAATTATTTCGTTTCATGTAATTGGATAAACATAGAGGTAGAAACAAATTATGAATATATTTTGAAACAAATTGGGAGGAAGAAATCAGTATAAAGACGACTATATAGGTAGGTGAACATATTCTCCTAAATTTAATCCTGGAAAGGGAATTATCATGAATATTTTGTTTAACTTCAAAAAATGAAACCAGATATATTTTTTCACACTCGCGCGGGCGAACAAGCCATGGGAACCATTTTGGAAACTTTGAAACCGAGGGAATGGAGGCAAATCCCGGATCCTGCCGAGCGGCCCGCCAAACGCTGTGGACGGTGTTTGACCCCTCTAGTAAAACGCTGCGCCAGATCTCCAATCAGACGGTGGAGGTTTCACCTATCCGGTCCTGCGATCCGTGTGCTCTCCCATACCACCAATCAGAGCGAGTCCCGCAGACCCGCCCCTTCCACTCCCATCCCGCCCATCTCGCTCGTTGCGCCCAGCTATATAAACCAGAAACCGGCTCTGGGAGAATCGTGCAAATATCAAAGATTTCAAGCGAGCATTTGAGTTAGTGCGCGGTTCCAGTTCTATTTACTCTTCGTCCTTTCCCACCTTCGTTTAGAAATGGCAGCTGGTGATGATGTCGTTGCTCCGGCGGTGACCGAGGAGAATGTCCCTACTCAGGAGGCCGAGGCGAAGGCCTCTGCAGCCGAGGAGAAGGCTGCGGCTAAGGCCAAGAAAGCCAAGGCTGCCCCCAAGGAGAAGAAGCCCCGTGCTACCAAGGCACAAGCAACAGCCGCCCACCCACCGTACTTCCAGGTACATCCTTCGGATCCTTTGCCCAGTTATCCAGTCTGGTTTTATCAGCCCTTTTATGTTTTAGCGTTCCGATGCCTTTTTCGATGATCTTCAAACCCTTAACCCTTCTATTTGTTTCATGTCGCTGCAGATGGTTAAGGAGGCCATCTCCGCCCTCAAGGAAAGGACCGGCAGCAGCCCACAGGCGATCGCCAAGTTCGTGGACGAGAAGTACAAGGGCGTCCTCCCGGCCAACTTCAAGAAGAGGCTCACCATCCAGCTCAGGAACGCCCTCGCCAAGGGGAAGCTCGTCAAGGTCAAGGGCTCGTTCAAGCTCTCTGAGAAGGCTAAGAAGCCCGACGCTGCTGTGACTAAGAAGGCGAAGAAGCCCGCGGCCGCTAAGAAGGCGAAGAAGCCTGCCACTGCCGCCAAGGCCAAGAAGCCCTCCGCCGAGAAGAAGAAGAAGGCCGCTGCTCCGGCTGCCAAGAAGAAGGCCCCTGCTGCCGCCGCGAAGAAGGCGCCTGCCACTGCCGCCGGTTCCAAGAGGAAGGCCCCGGCCGCGAAGCCCAAGGCAGCGGCTGCTGATAAGAAGGCAAAGAAGCCGGCTTTGAAGAAGAAGCCCGCCAAGGCCGCTCCGGCTAAGGCCAAGGCACCTAAATCCGTGAAGTCCCCCGCTGCTAAGAAGCAAAAGAAGGCTGTTGCTGCAGCTTGATTCTGAGATGGAAGTAGGGTACTTTTGTACTGGTACTGCTATAGATCTGTATAGGCTAGAGGGTCTCACCCCGTGTAAAAGATCCCTTCCATACAACATCTGGTTGTTAGATGGGATGTGATGTTTATCGTCTTTTCTGTTCGACGCAGCATTGTATTATGAAGCTGAGGCTTCCCCTATTCGAAGTAAAGCGCATCATTCCTTTCATCTCGCATTGCCTGTTTATTGGTGTGGCTTTTTCTCCCAAATTAACATATTGCGAGCTCGGGTTTTTGTGATAACTGGTTTCATTCAATAATAGTGATGATTCGACAATGCATTATGGTTATCCTGATTAGATATTAGTTTCTTTGACTTGTGAACATCAAGGATGGGTGTCGTGGAGTGTCCTCTACAACAAAATAAAAATCTGTTTGGCTGCCTGATATCAGATACCATCTATATGTTCTATGGTTGACTGTATTGCTGGATATACATTCTCCTTTGGGAAGCCTGTTCTGAAATGTGTCCCAAGGGATCGCCTGTAAACTTCAGGTTTGCCTCATGAAAATGATCTTAAATCAATTATTCATAATAAATGGAATGGTTCGAAAGACCAACAATTAATTTTCATTGGCATAAAAATTGCTGCAACCTGGCATTTGTATATTTCATGTGCATATATTCTATGTGATTAACATCTTAGAAAACAGTAAAAATCCTGGAAAATTTTCTGTTGCCGCACATGATATACTAATATAATTGTCTGCAGTACTTTGCAGTCGCATTAGTAATTTTTAGTCTGTATAATTGGACCATAAAAGTGTTTACCCAAAAGAGCTATTCCGCCCGTTCTCATTCAGATCAAGTTTCTTTTATCAGAAATACAGGATAGATGGTTACAGATCTTGGGGAGGCTTTTGCATCATAACAGATAGTGTGAGACCCTCTCATTGCTTTCTCAAAAAATGTGCATCAAAATGGAAAGAAAGCTTAGAAGAAAAACAGCCATACGAGATTGCACAGGAATAGAAGGCTCCATTATAAACAACTAGAGCCTTCCTCTTGTATACAGTGTCAGATCCTTTCTTTTGAAGTTTTGCTCTTGAAAAACTTCCTTTTGGGAGACTAAAGTTGCTTCTTCTTCTGCTAAAGATTATTAAGTCCTCTTTATGCTTAGGAATAAGAGGAAAATAATTCTTACTGCCTCTTCACAGAATGAGCAAGAAAAAGAGATATTAAAAGAAATATGGGATGTCGTTTCTGCATCATTATTACTGAAAAACACCTAGAAACAATGTGGAGGCCTTTTGTTCGAAGCAGAATACGGCAGACCCTCCACACTTTCAGGGTTAAACTTAGGGGACGCTCACGCTCCCCGCGTGACTGGTTTCACGCGCTGGGAAACCAGCCGTGGAATCAGCCACGTGTCAGATGGCGATTGGGCCAGTTTTTCAGAATTATGTAAAAAGCAAATAAATTTGTTTCGCTTATAACTTTTAAACCGTAATGAATTTTCTAATAAAATAAAAACCGTTGGTTTCGTTACGAAAAATGCAATCTAACAAACCTAATATTGATATATTTTTGAGATAAAAAATAAAAAAATGATATATATAGGTTAATTGACAACCAACTATGGTGCCCATACCCATAAATGGTTATTAACACCCAAAATGGTTAATTGACGCCCAAAAATGGTTCATTGAAACCTAAATTTATAACGACGCTCACAAATGTCTAATGACACCCATAAATGACTAAGGACACTCAAATATGATTTTTGACGCCTAAAATGGCTCACTAACACCTAAAATTATAACGACGCATACACCCATAAATAACTAATGACACTCAAATACGGTTATTTGACGCCTAAAATAGTTCACTGACACCTAAAATTATAACGACTCCTACAAATGACTAATGACACCAATAAATGGCTAATGACACCCAAATATGGTTATTTGATGCCTAAAATGGTTCAGTGACACCTAAAATGATAATGACGCCCACAA
This sequence comes from Alisma plantago-aquatica, assembly GCA_963693085.1. Classification (NCBI taxonomy): domain Eukaryota; kingdom Viridiplantae; phylum Streptophyta; class Magnoliopsida; order Alismatales; family Alismataceae; genus Alisma; species Alisma plantago-aquatica. The sequence goes on from OY856412.1 coordinate 123,381,995, forward strand.
ATGGCTAATGACGCCCATAAATGGCTAATGACACCCAAATATAGTTATTTGACGCCTAAAATAGTTCACTGACACCTAAAATCATAACGACACCCACAAATGGCTAATGACACCCATAAATGGCAAATGACACCTAAATATGGTTATTTGATGCCTAAAATGGTTCACTGACACCTAAAATCATAAGGACGCCCACAAATGGCTAAAGACACTCATAAATGGCAAATGACACCCAAATATAGTTATTTGACGCCTACATGGTTCATTGACATCCAAAATAATGCATTCATATCATTTTTATATTTTTTTATTAAAAATATATCAATATTAGTCTTGTTTGAATGTATTTTTCATGACGAATCCAATGGTCTTTGTTTCATTAAAAAATTCATTACGGTTCAAAAATTATAAGCAAAACACATTTATTTGCATATTACACAATCCTTACCTGTCTAACCAATTAAAAGATACCACGTCATCGCCCATAAACCACCTTTCCCCCCCACCCCCACCAAACCAGCCCAGGGGCGCGCGTAGCAGCCGCGCGTGAGGCATGCTGCGCGTGACCCGATCATTTCCGCTTTGGAAAATATATTTCCTTGGAGAAGAGCAACTCCAAAGCCATTTTGCCCAAGGAAGCTGAGGCCTAGGGCGACAAATGTTTGGAAATGCATCCCTAATTTTCTGCATTTGATTTTTGATAAAAGTCCATGCATTAATAGAAAGTGCAAATACTGTGCTTACAAACACATAACGTCTGCAAGCAAGTACTGAAAAGAAGGTAATGAAAAACTAGGAGGGCATCCGATGTGATGAGGCCCTCCTAACACAGAAAGCTAAAGAAATCAAACATGGTGATGCAAAAGAAAAGATATTGTTCGTGGGAGAGACACCCCTTAAACATGACCTCTGATCATAATTTTAGAAAGTAGATAAAAATAATGGCTGAGAGGTATCTCTTAGTCCCACAAAGATCAGATTTTCAGAAACCCGTGTCGTCTGCAATGATGTCCTCCAGGGAGTAGCATCCACCTCTATTTTGATCTCTAAAAATGTTACCCAGATCGACTTCAGCAGGTATCACCTGAGTTGAAGTAGAGACCTGTCCTGCAGTATAATTTGTACAGATAAGGCGTGTTTAATATCAGTAATCAAGATCTGGGTGTGTTTAGAAATGTTATTATATTTTCTATTGTTTCTTTCTAGCCAAATGATCCAGAGGGTATAGACAATCAAATCCTCTGGACGATATCTAGAGTGTTGTGGTAGGGGTTTTAATCTAGGTATAATCATAGGTACGAGGAGGTTTTTAAGGTCTGCCAAAAGTGGGAAGAAGAAGAGCAGAATGTGCATAGTGGCTATGCAGTTTGTGAAGAGATGAAGTGTAATTTTTCTTCTTTGCAGAGATAACATCTGGTTGGTCCAAAGAAACCTCTACGAGTGAGGTTATGGTCAGTAAGAATTTTGTTGTTTATGAGTAGCCAAAAAAAGATTTTAAGTTTTTGTGGTCATTTTATTTTCTAGAAGTACACCATATTTGATATATGGCCCCTATAAGTGAAATGAGTGTAAGCTGCTTTGGGTGTGTAAATTGATCCCCATTTCTAAGAAATCTTGCCGTTGATGTTGTATTCAAGTTCATGAATTATGTCTCTCATAGTATTATTATCAACTTGGTTTTGAAGATGTCTTTTGAGTGAATTTTTCCTAGTGCTGGTGAGGTATTTGAGTGCTTTGGCAACGTTGAGATTTTTCAGAGATGATGGGATTTGCATGTGGGAGTTTAGGTTTTTGATGGCGTTGCGATGGAACCTAGGATCCTCCCAGAAACTGATATTTTGATGTGCACGTGGGGGGGGGGGGGGTACTGATGAGGTTCTTGATTGTGTCCAAGTTTTTGTTGATGTATTTCTAAAGTGGGGAGGAGATTTTATGTGAGGTCTTATGCCATGGTGGTTTGCTCTTGTAATATTTCTCCAGGATAAGGTTTTTCCAGATCTTATTTGTGTTGTTGATAATGATGCATATGATTTTTATTACAAGGCAAATGTCATGGATTTTGATGTTTATAATGCCCCAACCCCCATACTTTGTAGGTGCCATGATTGTACCCCAATTGACCAAATGAAAATGTCTGTGCAAGCTATTGGATGTGTGATTATTCCATAGGAAGTTTCTTCTGATTTTGTCAATCATGTTGTGGGTTTTGGTGGACAAAGGGATGCAACTAAGAAAGTGAGTAGTGATGGGTGTTATGACGCTGTTAATGAGAGTGAGTCGGTCCACCAGATTCAAGAAATTGTTTGTCCATGAGTTTAGTTTGCTTTGAATTTTGTCAATGATAGGGTTCCAAATAGAGTGGGTTATGGGGTGTGAGGTTATAGGTTACCCAAGGTAGTTGAAGGGGAAGTTTTGTATTTTTCACTCGAGGAGGTCTTTATATCTATATATGATGTTCTGATGTATGTTTACTCCAGTGATAGATGATTTTGATAGATCTATTTTGAGACCCGAGATGTATGAGAAAAGCCCAAAAATACAGATGGTGTTTATGATGGTGGAGTCTTCAGGCTTGACAAGAATGATTGTGTCATCCGCAAATTGTATGATATTTTCCCGACACTCATGTGGAGAGGCTATTAGGCCTTGAGCATTGCCAAGTTTTATCATATTGGTAAGGATGGATGTAACGATGATGAAGATGTATGTACAGAGAGGGTCACCTTGTCTAAGTCCATTGGTGTTGTGAAAAAATATGAAGGGTGATCCATTGATGACAGTGGAGAAGTAGTTTGTTGAGATACAAGCGTGGATCCAGTTGTTCCAGGTGTCTGGGAAGCTGTATCAAGCCTTGGAATTGATGAGACAATCCCAAATTATGTAGTCAAAGACATTTTCAAAATCTTATTTGATTGCTAGAAGAGGTGTTTTGTTCTTATGGCAGAGGTGCAGAGTTTCATTAACCATGATAAAGGCATCGTGAATGCTTCGATTTTTGAGAAAAACATTTTGGTCATGTGAGATGATGTTATCCATATGGGGTTTGATGTGGTTTGAAAGGAATTTTGCAAAGATCTTATATGAAGTGTTTATGAGACTGATGGGTCTGAATTGTGAGATCAGATCCAGGTGAGTAACTTTTTTGATAAGAGATATGTTGGTGTGGTTTATGTGTTTGATGATATTGTAAGTATTTGTGTTGGGATGTATGTCTCTAAGGAGCTTCATGAAGTCTCCCTTGATGTGGTTCCAATTTTCTAGATAGAATTTAGTGTTGAAGCTGTCAGGGCCTGGGGATTTGTTTTTTCTGAGCAAGTGGAAACCAAGTCAAGTTCATCAATGGTGAAAGGGCTGATAATAGTCTGTGGTGAAGTGATATTGCTGCCACATAATTTCTTCCAGTGGATGGAATTGAGAAGAACTAGCTTATGTTTAGTATTAAAAATATAGTTGCAATGTTGAATAATGTGAGTAGTGATCAGATGCTTGTTGGATGTGATGGTTCCATTAATGTTTAACTTGGTTATGATGTTTTTTCGAGTGTTGTTATTGCAAGTTTTATGAAAGTATTTGATATTTTTGTCACCCTCCTTTGCCCATTTAATTTTTTCTTGTTGCCTCCAGATTATATCAAGGCAGAGTTTGATGTGATCTAGCTCATCTTTGACTGTGAGAACAAGGGCTGGGTTGGATGTGGGATCACTATCTACGAACAAATGTTGCTATTCAAGATCAGCGCATTTTTGTGAAAGGTTCCCGATAGTTTCCTTTTAGCAACTTTTTAGTTGGTTTTTGACACTCTTGGTGTTGCTGTGAATCTGATGGCCTATATTTTTGGTGTCCGATTTCTCTAGTAAAGGTTTAGACATGTAGGGTCTGTAATCCAAAAGTTTTCAAAATGAAAAAGTTTGTGTCCCCATTTGTCTTGTTTGGTATGATGATGGGGAAGTGGTCCGAGATGGGTCGATGGGCTGCAGTAACAAAGGAGTAGGGGTATTGATCTTCCCATTTGATGGACCAAATGAAGTGGTCAAGCCTGGCCCATGTTTGTTGCCAAGTCCAAGTATAGCAAGCATTTGCAGGTGGGATATCAATCATGTTGTGGTTTTGTAACAGATTCAAAAAGGATTTGTCTGATGTGGTCATATAGCCTGTAGTAGATGTGTGGTTGATTCTGTTAGAGCATCTATTTGTGAGGCTGAGGTCCCCTCCTATAAGCCAGGGTTTGTCATGGTAAGTACTCATGATGTGCATCATTTCTACCATGTATTCAGTTTTGTTTGAACCGGGTTCCCCATAAATACCTGTAAAGATCCAACTGAAGTTTTCAGTGATGTTTGTGATGTAGAAATTGATGGAAAAAGTACGTGATTTAGAGTGGGTGATGTCGAATAGGCTATTAATTAAACCTATAAGAAGGACACCCTTAAAAACATGAGGCACAATTTGATGCCATGAGTTTATATGTTTGCCACCTATGGTTTTAAGAGAAAAAGGCGACATAGAGGTTTTAGTTTCTTGGATAGTGATGATGTTAATGTTGTTTTTGTATATGTGTCTGTGTATTTCTTTTCTTCTATTTAAGTTTGAAGCCCCACAAATGTTCCAGGAAGAGATCTTCATAGTTGTAGTGTTTTTAATTTATAAAAAAGAAACTGTGTAAGGCAGGCTAGCAGATGTGCAAACTATCTAGCTGTGAGTATGTGTTGTGGATATTTCTGTGGTTCTTCCAATTCATAAATTGTTCAATACTGTCAAGTACTTGATATGCTGATGTTTCATCATCAAAGGTGATACCTAGTTTATCAGCAAATGTTATAAAAGATTGTATATCAGGCCAAGACGCTATGCCTTCTATATTATCAATATTGTTATCTTCTATAGTAGATGATATAATTGTCAAAAGTAAAATTTTTTCCAATAGAAGTATTAGTCAAAGATGATGTACCTGGATCTTCTGAAGCAAAATAGTTTCTTCTTGTTAGTCCTTCTGGGGTGTTGGAGATGTTGTTGATGGATTGAGTGACTCTCGAAGCATTTCCTTTGCTTTTTTGCTTCAGACTCTACGACGAACGGATTTCATCAATGATAGATGTCTTTAATTTTTGCACTGTATCAGGATCTAGATTCATAGTGGAGTCTGTGTCATTGCTGTGGAATGGGAAGGGTTTGAAAGAGTTCATCAAGGTGTTGTTAGTGCTATCTGCTAAGGTGAGGATGTTCTAGGCTGTTTGTTGTTAACAGATCGATTAGTATCTTCAGTGGATTTGGTAGTGATACTCTTTCTTTCCCAAACTAGATTCCTTTCATTTGGTTTTTTGAGATTGGTGAAGGGTTTTTTTGTATTGGCTGGGCAGTACCATGAGGGGGGGGGGTGGACACTAATATCAGAGAAGGTAGTCTTGATGGCAGAAGGGTTCTCAGTCGAAACTTTGATTCTATAATTTTTTTCTCCCAGCCAGATTTTAAGAGATGCAGGGAGAGTGATAATCTGTTTAACAGAAAAAACACAAAAAGATTTGATATATTGGGTTGGTTATAATGTGTCTTGGCTGACGAATTGTAGAGTAGCTCCTACGAAGTGTGCTATAGCTTTAAAAACATCAACCACCCAGAGGTGTGGAGGGAGGTCAGTAATTGCTACCTATCCGGAGCTATCGGATCTAGCCAAGGATGAGCCTTGTTAAAGCGTCCTTCGTGAAATGTTTGCTTGAACAAAGCTAGTTCCACAGGGGATAGTCATCACTTATCTAAAGAGATGGTTAAGTTTAGTGCCTTCTGGGACTGAATAGAGGAGTTGATATGGAGAAAGGATTTTTGGTTTCAAGACTGTGTGGTTGGGGAGGAGCAAGGCAATGGCCCGGGTAACATCTAAGATATTGACGGTATTGTTGTCAATGTTGTTTGTAATGGATACGAGCATGCTACAACTGGTGAAGACTTTCAGAAGTCACATAGAGTTTGCAGGAAGGTCAAAAGGAAATTCTTTTTCTAGATGTAAAGATGGAGACATTTGGAAAGGTTAAGGTCTAAGAGGTATTTCACATGTTGAGGGCTTCAGAGGGAGTCTAGGGTGAGAAAAGTTCTTTGGTGCAACTGGTGGTGGTTGATGGCGGTTTAGTGGTTTTATAGAGGGTTTTGAAATGCTATGTACGTCTGCATGTGAAGAGGGTGAAGGAGTGACAGAAAGCTTGGTGGGGAAGAGACAAGCAAAAGAGTTGTAGGTGCTAATCGCTTTTCTATTGGGCTTCGGTTTGTGATTTGATTTATCAAATCTATAGAGCCGTTGTGATCTGTTGGAAAATGTAGTTTTTGCATGGGGTAATACCTTTGTTCTGGAAAAGTATATGCAGTAATATGGGGAAGAGGTGTTGCGATAGAAGTATTTGCAAGCTAAATGTCCAAGTTTGTGACAAAAGTAGCAAAGTCTGACCGCTGTGCATTGGGACCATGAGTGTTTGCTACTGAAGCATTTGTTGCAGCGCATCGAGTGAAAGTGGCGTTTTGGTGGGGCTCGTTTCCAGGAAGGAGGTTTAGTGGAGTTTTTGAAGGTCTGAAAGGCTAGGTATGTGGATGAAGGTTGTCCAAGCGGCGGGAAATTGATATCATACTTGCTTGGGGGTGATGATGTCGTGTGTAAATATGTAAAATGTGGCATATTTAGACCATATCATGATATGGAGGGACGACCAGGTGTGGAAAGAGTTTGATACATGTCAGTAATGGTGTTTGTCTTCTGCGTAGATGAATCAATATCTTCTTCCTCAGAGCTCAAACATGAGGTTTGGCCCGAAGTGATCTCAATCAGGTTGATTTTTGTACCTTCGATGAGCTGATGCTTCTCAGGAACAAAAAAATGATCGTACGATTCTGAACTGGTGGTCGATATATGATCCTCCTCTGAGAAGAAGAGTGAGTAAAGTTCAATAGGTGTCTCATTGTTGAAGTCTATTACCCAGGCCATCAAAGTTCTGTTGGTGACTGGCCTAATAAACATAGTCCATTCTGGTTTTAGTCGGAGCTCATAGATCATGTCCTCCCAACCATGGACAATGAAGATGTTGGACTTTCTATCATAGTCTATAGTAACCTCAAAGCTTTTGTTTCCAATCTGGATCATGTTTATGTCTGGTGGGAGGTCATATTTGTGATACTTCCACACTCTAGGTAGTTAGACGATGGAGTGGTTGTCTGGATCATCTAGAGGGTAGCTCATGAAGGGGAAACATGAATCCATCCTTGGTTCAGGAAGAGGAGGGTTTTGCAAGGTCGATGAAGATGAAGTCTTCCTATTCTTATAGGCCTTGCAGAGAAGAAATGGTGTACCAATCCTTCGCTTGAGGCATTTATTTTGACTCTGTTCCACCAAGAAATGGCCTCCTGTTCTAATGTCGGGAGACAATCAATCTGTAGTTTTTCCGACTGAAATGTTTTAGCCCTTGCAATGCCGACCTAAGTAAAGGATTTGATCGGTCAGTGCCTAGTTATTTCACTATTCTTGATTGGGAAAATAATATTGTCTGCAACTTTCAATGCAGGTGTGTGCGCCAGCCATTTTAATGTCCCCTATGTTTTGATGGTGTGTAGTCCACACTGTGTAAATGTAGGGATGTTGAGATGTTGAAAAACCTAGATGTTCAAGCTCCGTGTGTGAAGTTTTTCCAGCAAGGGGATGTTGCTAGGGGTTCGATTGGACGATGCCTGCTTCACAGTTGTCCTATGAAGGTTTGAAAGAGATCCAGGGCTCAAGGTTGTAGCTAGACGATGAAGATTTGAGGTGATTTCTAGAGAGAGGTTGAAGCTTTCTCTCACTAGTTGTGACCGTTCCCTACTTGATATCCTTATTCTTAGGTGGGAAAACATGGGTGCCGGGATACCTCTCTTTCCTTACTCCATAATTTTATGCATTTGATGCTTGCAAATAGAATAGAATATGAGCTATTCACATGAGGGGAAACTGCTAAATGTGAAAAAAACCAAACTACACAACTTTGACTAAATTAATTCTCAATGTGGACAATTTTTTTTTAATCTAAGTAGAAAAGTTTGAGGCAATAGGGCCTATGACTTCCAAAGGAGTGCCATCTCCCATGGTGTCTCCATTTTGGAGATGCCACGACACCTCCATTTTCACTTCTAATTTTTTATTTTATTTTCTCCCACCCTTCAATCTTTATCTTCAATTAAAACATTGTATCATCTCCTATCTTTTGTTTCTAAAGCACATTACACATATATAATTATATAATTTGTTTATACATTTATACAATTTGCACATGAATTAAATTTAAGAATTTGCGAGGTATTTTATTGACCCCCCTGATTGCTGAAATATACAATAATAGACCGATGACTGACTAGTTACATTATAATAATGCATAAAAATATATGGAGTACATAAAAAATACATAAACAAAATGTTAAATCATTGATCTTTTTGTGAGTCTGGTGGGGGATAGAAAAATAGATTTCTATTGGAATGTGTGCCCAGAGAGCCAATCATATGGTGATGGTAATGACATAACTTGTAAATGATTTGATTAATAATAAAAACAAGCTTCCAAGTTATTTTATTTTATTTAGTTATGAGATAATGAAGTAACATAATAAATGTCTAGAGAATGATATTATTCAATGACATATGTATTCAAGTATGTGACTTGAACAATGAGATCATATGGATGTTAACGTATACATTCTCACTATGTTCCCAGTCAGATGTTATTGTGGAAGGCTGATAGACAACAATGACACATAAGACTGGAGTTTGTGTTGGTTGATGACATAATCTCATTAGTCACGATATGGAAATATCAAACCAATCACATAGATACTTGTCAAAGAAAAATGTATTAGGTAGAGCCAACATGAGAGTAACACATGAAAACCAATAGTCGTAGTTAATTCTCATAGTGTTAGTAGTGACTGTGGTTCTTAGACTTGAAGTTACTACACTCATCACATGTCGTTCTGAATACTTTGACATCATCCACCGTAATATTGAATAAGGGTCACCATAAAGGTGATGATCGGGTGTACTGTGACACATGGGCATGACTGTGAGTGATGTATATGGGATTTGTCCCTCCTACAGGAGTTTCATATCCTGGCCACTTGATTAGCGAAATTGAAAAAAGCACGACCATGCACATGTGAGTCAATATATGATATTGAGCTTACACATATCTCAGATAGTCTGCTATAGCAAGGAACAAAGATTGAATGTAGAAGAGGATGACTGCTCCATGCCTCAAGTTCAATCTGGATAATAGAGACAAAGGAACTATACAAACCCTGCAACACCAAACACAGATTGTAGGTTGAAGTTGTTCTCCAACTTTCTATTTACTTGGGTAACAATGATGTGTGACTAGACACCGCTCTTTGTTTGTGATATCATAAATAGTTATGGATATTCACTACCAACGTAATATGGAACCTGTAGGGTCACATACATAGGAACTGTGACGCCCTGACATGCCACAATGAGATTACTCAAAAACCAAAGTGCAAAATTATAACTAAGCATATAGATTACCAAAAAACACATGAAATTGAAACCAATTTTGCAAAAGCACCATAAGCAAAAACTTATCACATATAAGTCCACAAGTCTGCCGCATGCATTACGTATCATATTGCAAGGTGCTTACATTATTGTACACTGTCATTCCTGTGGTCCACCTATTACATGAGGTACCTGTTTCACACATATATATACATGTACACATGCCCAATCTTACACACATGGCTCACAAGACAAAAACCTCTTATCAATAACATATCCAACAAACACATCAAGAACACCCCCAAAGACCTGAGTGTACAAGGATGACATCTAGGACTATATCACCAAAAGACTAGCAATACATCCAACCTTATCATCTACTGCTCTTGTTGCTGCTCTTCCTCAACTGCACGATCTCTACCTCTTCGTGCATGATCACCTAAAAGTTGTGGAAACCCACGGGGTGAGACGAAACATCCCAGCAAGAGATATAACTCTCCGCCAACATCTATGATAACACATGTATAAGGTAAAGTAGAGCATAAAATAAATCTACTAATAATATGGGCAGATTCAACTAAACAATTTATCCAAAGTAGATCGTACTATTGAAGCAGCATAAGCAATTGCAATTGGATTATAGAATGTCTTATAATTTAAGAAAGAATATGAATAGCATGTATATCCTCTATCAACTAAACCATACAAAAGAAAGACAAGGGTTCAACTAATGTTATTCGTGTTTAACCCTATGCAAGCAAACTACGCGGCTTTGTTACATCTTTGTATACCACTCATGCTCCAACTGATCACTACTAAGTCAAAATTAGTGCTGTACAAGATCATTTGAAGAGCCAAAATCCAATGATCTCTCCACACACCTCGGTCAAGCTGAGTCCGCCACAGTGATATGTAGATTCCAACTACAAAACAACCTAGCCTGCCTTGGTATATAGGCATAACACTAGTGAAACTGGGCTATGACTGCGGCCACATTCCTGTCGAGGTATGACCACAACCATCCTTAAAAGATATCATATATGTACTCTATATCACATCATTGAGATACTGACCGGCCTAAATCGTGCGTCCTAAAATTGGAGGCGGATTTGAAGTAGTCGGACTTTTACATTTATAACCTGAAACCTTCTAGGCCCCCGCAACTTTGCTTACGGGGTCGAAGTAGATATACGGGGTCGAACATAGGGACAAGGGTTGTAGTGTTGGGAACACGGAATCGACACGCTACACTCTGGAAAGGGAAAGGAGATGATAAAATTCCCAAAGGGAACAGCAGGATAAAACCGATAAAACAAAAGAAAACTATCTCCAACTGGAGCTACGAGGAAAAAATTAGGTTTTAAGCATTTATCAGTTTTTAGGATTTTCATGCAACGGAAACAGAGAGATAACACTAATTCTATAGCAAGGTACGAAGGAGAAAACTTCGGTAAAACAAGCGGCAGCAGAAACATCCTGTACCCCTCCTCTCGAAGTGGGTACCTCTAACCAAGCATCAACACCCCTCTCAAGGTTGCTGGACTTAAGTTAGTGTGGAAAGGTTACTAAAGCAGCTACAATTCCGGGCACTCTCGTACTCCAGAATCGGACCAAACACTAGAGCCACAACACCTCTCTCAAGGCTGTTGCAACGGGAAAACACGATTCGGTAGCTAATTGAAACGCGATCCAAGCGTACAAGCTAGAGTTCAGATGTTAAACATAGCAATCATCCAACAAAAGTACCAAGCATAAAGCAACATATAATTAAACTTTTCTATTTCCATTAATCATATAAGGGTTTGATTACATAACAGGAGTAAAAAGAAGTAAATGACTGAATTAACAAAGATAAATGTCACCTTCTTGATATAGAAGGACGACAGACTACAACGGACCCTCCAGCCCGATACCGGTCAGGAGCCTAGCTCGATACAACCGTGTCGGGTGGCACACCCTCTCAGGCGACACACTGTGATGGGCGGATTGTATCGTGTGAGGACCCTTGCCCGATACGCTCATGTCGGGCGGCACCCTTTCAGGAGGCACGCCGTGACAGGCGATGCGTATTGGGGTTCGGTATCGTGCCGGGCTAGAGCGATGCTTCTAGTGTCAGTCACTTGTATCGGGGATCCTTGTCGGCCGATATCGGCCTGCAGTGGTGCCCGGGGCGACCCTAAGTGAACCATTCCCTCCCTCTCGGGATGGGGAAGTGCTCACCTGGAATCGCCCGACACAAGCACTGAGGCACGATACACTAGCTCTTCACAGCTTTCCTGAGGTGACTTACGTAGGGTTCTGGCCTGTCTTTTCGGCTTCCTGTAGCTGCTATTTATAGGCAGTGGTTGGGGAAGTTATGGTTCTCAGTGCGCCACGTGTCCTTCCTCAGCTCTCATTATCGCGGAGTCGGTGGATGGCCGATATCAGTATCGCCCGACACAAGGATGTCGGCTGTCGGTCAACGTGACGAGCGGTGCCTGTCGGTGGGTAGCCCATACCGCACGACAAGCTTCAGTTGTCGTGGTGAGCACGGCTCCCTGTCGGGTAGATAGGCGTATCGTCCGTTAGTCACTTCTTGCGCGGCATCCTCATGTCGCGCGTCGGTGTATTGTGCTACCATGTTGGGCAGTGAGCATATCGGCTGGCTGGAAGGCCGATGCAGGTGGAGCATGTTTGTGGGCCGGGATGGCCTTATTGATGATAAATGAGTAAAAAATGGAGGAAAACTCTACAAAAGATGGAATTATTGAGTTAAGAGCGCATTGTGGCATGTTATTGCAAAAGTACATATAAAAAGAGAGGAAAACAGTTTAAAAGGGTAGTTTTGATAACAAAATAAGGGTCAAAAACATCACAAAATTTGGTGTTATCAACTCTCCCAAACTTAGCATTTTGATTGTCCTCAATCAATATTTAAACTTTATTTTGTGATGCTTCTTCTTGCCCGGTGCAGTTTTCAGCTCATGAGTTAAGACAAGTATTGCGATGTCCTTAGAGATAGTACGACCCGACTATGAACAAAAGACCTTGCATTTCCTGCCTTATTATTTCAGCAAAATATTTCTCTACAGCTTCGGCGAGACTTTGGTGCATGATTCCGAAGTTAGCTTTCACACCAAACAACTTTAGGGACAGAAAGTTGTGTGTTGGGTAGGCTAAAGCTTTTTGGGTTTTTCTTGTTTCCCATCAGTCCATCCAGGTATGGGTCCGTTAGTGGGCAAGTGGTCCCTGCAGTCCAAGCCAATTGGCTTTAGAGCAGTGATTTCACATCCTACGTACCACAGCCCCGGATCTACCATGCCTAAAGATGGGTACTTTTAGAAAACAAGTGTGTATATATATATTTTTTTCTTTTCTTTTATTGGGCACGACTCTCATGCTTTTATTCACTCTCATAAGGCTACTTTCTCTTTTTGGGATTTTTTTTTGGTAGGGGAAAATAAGAGGGATTTTTGCTGTTTGGGCAGCTTTTTCCTTCTCCATACTCGTCTCTTAGCTGTTGCGAGATTATTATTTTCGATATTTTTGGCATGGAAATTCGTAGTCTTTTTTCATTTGAGGCAGCATTATCAGAAAGATATAACAAAACTTGCATATCGTTGGGCACATAGAAAACAAACTGGCAAGAAGTAGTATCAGGTTTTTACTAATATAGCGACTTTGTACATAAGTAGGGAGACAAAATAAGCAAAAAATTTTCAAAATTTTGTATGAGCATGCATATGTATACGTACACATGATATAGAAGAAGAACAAAAGAATAAAAAAATGAAGTCTGAAAATTTTTCAAAAATTTTATACCTCCCTTACTGGTACATGGTACCCCCCCAAACTTACTCCACACTCTATCCCAGAGTTGTGAAGTAGATAAGGTAGGGTAATGTCGATCTAGTGAGGGTTAGCCGGTGAGCGCGCCTGCGCCAGAAAGAAGCTCCCACACACATTCTCCTCGTTTGCTATGATAGTCGATGTGGTGGAGCTGGTTGGGCGTCTCTTCATTTGCCATCCATTCCAGGACGAAGATGCCACAGTCGTTGGATAAAGGAATCTGTTGTGGACTGTGGTGGAAGAACTGAAACTCGTGCCATTTGCTTGGTGCCGTGTCTAGGAATGGTTGTATCAGCGATGCCGCCTCGTCATAGTATTTTCGTACTAAGCGCTCGAGGGAAGTCAACACTGTCGATGTACACTGTACTGGATGATCTATCCAAGCTATTATAGAAAATTCCTACTCGTTGGCGAGTGTACATCATCAGGAGCGTCCAATGGCTGTAATGCAGGATGGGTAGGAGGATTTTGCGTGGAACCCTGTGCTCCAATTCTGCCAGAAAGCAATGCTTTGCTCCTGTTTCATCGGCGAGGTAGACGTCATTGAACAACATTGGATGTGCTATATATGTGTGTTCGAACTTTGGCTGTAGTGTTTGGATGTAGGCGGCTACCACAGATACTGCCAAGCATCCTCCCTCTTTCACCACGTCCCTTAAGTCATCACACGAGACTACGACATCACCTGCCTCGTAAATGACATCTGCCGGGGTAGCATCTGCTAACTTCAGAAGGATTTCATTTACATGCTCATGCGTGAGTGTAGCGCACGAGAAGCGGTCGAAATTGTTGATTAGTCCTTCTGGAGTTACAGGCAAAGCAGGGTCTTCAAATCCATTCATTATCCGTAGGATCTCCAACCGCTTGCCTGCCCCGTAGGTGTCAGTTTTGATTTCTGCTTCTTTCTCTGGAGAGCTGCTGGATTGTGAAGACCCATCTTCTTGGCCGCTGTCCAACAGCCTCTCAGGTACCCCTGTGTCTTGGAAATAGTGCCCGTCTTTGATCAGCAACTGGGCATATACGCTCCTGAGGCGGTAAAAGCTAGTGCCCCGGAGGTGTCTCATGAATCCAAATATATTGAGTAGCTCCATGGCACGTAAGACGACGAAGGCGCTGTTTCTGCTTCCCTCTTCTGCCTGGGCGGGGAAGTCTCGGATAGAAAAGAAGTTCCAAATGCCGCTGTGACGTTTGGTTCCTTGCTTGATAGCTCGTAGAAGACACATCGGTAGGAGCCTCAGATGCTTGTCCTCCGGGCGGCTGAAAATATGGCACCTCGTTATTGCTGCAGCTGAATAGCTGGACGTCATGGTTCCTGAGGTCTGCCACGCAGAGGAACCATACGTTGCGGTGCTTCCACGGGGCCAACACGATGTTTGGGTTATGCTGTTCTATGTGCTACAGCATGTTGGCCACCATAATGGAGTCTGGTTCTCCCCACATCAGCCTTCTTGCCAAGGTCGGGGTGGCATTGTATACTCTCTTCCGACCTGTCCTGGTGCCGATATTCTCTATTATTGCACTTTCAAGGACCCTGAACATCTTTTTGCCGACGACGGCTGACGAGTGGAATATGCTTCAGAGTGCTCCTCGTGGTACAGAGAAGTAGCCGTCGCTCCAGACGACGTCTTCTTTGTCTGCCTGCGATCTTAGGACCTTGTTCAGCAATTCCTGGTCTCTGATCGTCAGGTAGCCGATGGCCCTTCTATCGAAGTCGGCCATCTCGAAAGAAGGTATCTCTGATGGCTTGGAGAACCTGTCCACCATCGAGCGTCTTCCTCTGGGGGGTGCCTGTTGTTGGCGGCACAGATGTCCCCCTTCTCCCTCTGATTCATTAGAAGAGTCCCCCCCGACGCTGATGTTTTTGTTGTCATCTTCAGCTTCGTCCAGGGGGACTGAGGGAGTTATTTTCTCCAGACCGTAGGAGCTCACTTGTCCTACTGGAGCTCCATTGGCTGATATTTACGACATCCCTTCCTCGGGCGTTGTGGATGGCCCGCTGGAGGAGGAGGGGGATGATGATCTTGAAGAGGTTACTGACGAAGAAGGTGGAGAGCCAGAGCCAGGGGGCGACAGAGACCTTCTCGGCTGCCTTCGGCGCGGATGATCATCTCCCCTGTTCAGCCTCTCCTCCATCGTGTCAAGGTGCTGGAGGGTCTGCTGAAGGGTGGCGTTGAGATCCTCTAGTTGGCCAGGGAGGCTAACTAGAGTCAGTAGTTCCTGTTCTTGGCTATTCAGCCTTTGCTGGAAAAAGGAAAACTTGCGGGTTAGGGAAGTTAATGTAGCCGAGTTGTTTTCTGTTACCTCCCGCAAGTAGTTGAATTCATGCCCCAACAATTTCTCGAGCGACGGAGGAGTTCTTGCAGGTCCCCCTCTCCTCCTCACAATATTTCTCTTGCGTGATGGTCTACTCGACGAGGTAGAGCCTATCTCGATTGTTCGTGCGGTAGATGTCTCTGGGCGAGGTGTCGACACTCTTGCGGCCGTCTCTGCCTCGCCTTCACGTCACGGTGAAGATGGCCGTGGTGTGGGCAGATGCTGCTCCACCTCTACGCTCTCGGCGATCTTTTCAACAACTGCTACAGGGGACACCGACGGCGGTGTCAGCGTCAGCTGTGCACCTTCGAGCTCCATCTGAAGGATTGCGGCGAACACCTCATTACTGGCGTCCGGCTGCAGTTCTTCCTCTGCCTCTAAAGGCATTACAGAAATCTCGGGGGCTGCGGCTGTCTTTTCTGTGGCAGCTCCCGTAGTTGTTGTCTCGGCGACCTCAACAATCACCGGTTCTTCTTCAGCCACTACTGTCATTGTTGTGGTTGTGGCTGGTATAGTAGGAGCGACGACAACTCTATCAACTGCTGTCGTCATTTGCTGTGGAATTGCGGCTGGCTCGGTGGGGGTCGTTGAAGCTTTTTCCCGTCTTGGGTCGAGAGGGGTTTGTTCTCCTCTCGTGTCCGCCCTTTCCTGAATTCTGGTGGTGGCGGCGTAAGCAGCATCTACCGCCACAACTTCTATTTCTTCGGCGGTGAAGACCAATTTTCTGCGTCGTAGGTGGCGCAACGAGGGAGCGGGAGGAGGGTGTTCGTCCTTGCGAATTTGTAGAAATATCACCTTCCCTCCTTCTTTATAATGCTGGTCCTCATTAGGTATTTGAGGTCGATCAGCTCATCACCCCTTGTCCTCGACAGACTGTGCGTCTCCTTTGGGTACCCAAGCCCAGCTGCAATCAGGTTGACGATGCCACCCATGCAGTATTCTTTGGTGGCATCCTTTATTGGGTGCAGCCTGTTCAGCAGGAACCGTCCGAGGTTGATCACTCTTCCCTCCATCATGTGCCACATGACGTGGAGTTCTTCTGTGTAAATGTTGCTGGACTCGTTCTTGCTGAACACCAGGCATGCCACCAGTTTGTGCATGATTCTCCAAAAACACGAGTGCACTGCCACCACCTTGCTTCTCAGCTTAAATGATGACTTGCCGGTCAACCTATTCTAGAGCTCCACGGGGTTGAACCCGTCTCCTTCGGTGATTCTTTCACCGTTATTCATCAGATCCTTCTCCTCCTCACTGGAAGAGAAGATCTCATTTAGCAGCTTCTTGGAGATGGCATGCTCTGAGTTGTACAACCACGCTTGCAACCTGTCTGCTCTGCCGTATTCTTCTTTTTCCACAACAGTATTTTTCACTCGGCAAAGAGATGACATGAACTCCCTCGTGAGTTCAGTATAGGAGGTAGAACGGCTGAGGCAGATCTTCCTCAGTCCTGCCGTGGCGAGGACGCTCTCCAGTCTTTCAAAGATGCCCAGCTGAATGAAAGAAGACTAGTGGCAGAACCTGCTCGGCCTGTAGAGCTTGGTCGCCAGTTTTGCATAGCGGCATCCATGCTCATCATATCTCGGCACGAACCTTCTCGGCATGTGATCCAGGGGTTCTGCCGCAGCCGTTGGAGCTGTGATTGGAGCCGCCACTTCTCCAGTCCTTATTCTCTTTTCTGCTGTTGATGGCCCTGCCGCCTCGGGGTTCGGGCGTTTCTGCCCGATCGTTGCTGTTTCAGCTGCGGCCTTGGTGTAGATTCTTTGGCCGTGTTCGTCAACTTGAACCACGACCTGCTTGGGTACGGGCCATTTCTGTAAAAAAATTCATTTATCAATTAAATGTGCCAGTATTAAGGTAAACAGAACTTAAAAATTTGATACCGGTGTTTCAAAGGGAAAACTAATGCACGACAAGATTCGGTTCGATACAAAATTACCCGACACCACTACATCTGGCGATACGAAGCTGTCAAAGACGTAGGTTCGTGCCCAATACGAGATTTGGGTATCATCTGCCACGTCGAAAGAACATCTTGGGCGATACAGAACATGACGATATGGAGAAACTGCTAGTCAGGCACGTCGCTCGATTAAAACAACATGTTGCCCGTCAACAAAACAAGCGAGGCGGCGCAGGGATGGGCGACACGACTATCGCCCCGATAAGGAGTACCGGGCAAGAGTTCTAAAGGCGTGTCGCGTGATAAAAGTGTCGGGCGATACGAGGAAATTCAGCTAAAGCAATCTGCCTGATACGTTATGCGAAGGGGGTCGTGTCAGGCAAGGCAGGGCGATACGGCTGTCAGGCTTATACCTTTGCTGTTTTCTTAAGCTCCGCGTGACATAAGAGCAGAAGGAGGTTGCGCGACACGGGAGAAAAAAGGGAAATCACAACACGATACGGGTAGGTGAAAACAGTAAAGGCAGTAGCCCGACACGGTAAACTCACCAGACTATTTATAGCAATCTCGACCGGGGGTAAGACGGGTAATTCCGGGACGCACGTCGGCCGTTGAGATAAGTCATTCCCGAAATGGGCAGTCCATCCGTAGACACAAGGGTAATTACTCCTCATGCACGATACAGGTGCACGCCGCCTAGGAATGTCATCTGTCACGGCCTTTGCGATGCTCGAAATACCCGTTTCGGTTGAGCTGCCGCCCGATACAAAGACTTCAGAACAAACATAAGGAGAAAAACTTAAAAATGAAGCAGGAAAAAGCGGGCGATGAGTAAAACATCATTGGCCTAAGGTTAAGACCTTAGCCTCAGATAGTATTACCCATCCCGGTTGATCAAATAAGGCAGTGGCCCATAAAATAGAAGAGTCAGCGCATGTGGCGCATGCACTGACTCGGGCCTTATTACATTCCCAAATGTTCATAGTGTTTGTTTTGCAGGAAAGTAAATTGCATCCTATTCTAGGGCTGCCTCCCGAGGAGCGCTGGGGTTTGCGTCGCCAGCTCGACCGGTTCAGGTTCTTCGCTTTTAGTCTCTAGCATCATCCATACTCCATCTCTGTTCTTCCTGATTACTGTCCTGCCTTCTTGGCGGTCTCAGTGTTAGAGGGGATTTTACCCGAAGGATTCTTGATCAATTCGGCCATCTGAGTCAATTGCTGATCAATATGGCGTTGATGCGTCTGCATATTCGCCATCTGTACCTGCAATGAGTTCAAAACACCCGAATTTGACAGCGCACTCTGCGCTAGCTGATTATTAATTGTGTCCTGCCTTTTCACAAAATTAAATAGTTGTCCGACCACATCTGCTTGGCTTGAACTTTTGTCTTGTCTCTGTTCTTTGGCTGATCCTTGGTATTTACCCTGCCCCTGGAAGTTTCCTTTGTTCATCTGGAAGGTGGTGTTTTTGGTGTAATGGCTTGGTCCTCCCCTCTTCTCAAAAGCTTGGGGCGGCTTAGCGGAGCTATGTAGCTGATGTGCATTCTCAGCTGCATCCTTGTTCCCATAACTGAAGCCAGGGTGGTCTGACCTTTTGAAATTTACAAAAGAGACATTTTCAGTCTCTTCGGCCTCAGATTCAGAATCGCTTGCTGTGTCTGGTCGGGTGTAGATGCAATTATCTACCCCATGGCCGCCTTCTCCACATGTTACACATTTCATTACTTTTTCCACCTGCTTCTTCCCCTTCCGCCGGATTCCTTCAGCTGCTTTACATCCGTAGCTATTCTCTGAATCTGAGAAGTGATGGTCTCCAGAGCCTTGGACTCAAAAGAAGGTCCCTCACCAACCTTCTTAGCTTGCCCCTATCAGATCTATCATAATCAGTTCCGGATTGCAGTTCGGCCATGTTTTTGATGATCCTTTCGGACTTGCTCGGCTTCTTCCCTAAGAAATCACTTCCCGCTGCCGCGTTCAGTGAAAACCTCTCTTCGGGATTCAAACCGTTATAGAAGGTGGTGAACAGGAAACCTTTCTTGTAATTATGGTGAGGGCAATCCCTATGATATTCCTGATATCTTTCCCAGGCGTCGTGGAGGTTTTCGTTGGACTTTTGCATGAAGGAAGTTATCCTTTGTCTGTTCCTCACAGTCTTCTCAGTTGGATAGAACTTGTTGACGAAAGCATCCGCCAGTGCTCCCCATCCATTCAGGGCTTGGTGGGGTAGTCCCAGATACCATGACGGAGCCTTATCTTCCAAAGAGAGGATGAAGCCCTTGCAGTAGATGACCTCTTGGGGAACCCCCCGCATCTTTATGGTGTCGCAGATATTTTTGAAATCATCCAAGTGGTGGTAGGGGTTGTCATTCTTGTAACTCCCTCAGAAGCTTTTGTTTTGGATCATCGAGATTAGTGATGGCTTGAGCTCAAAATTTGTGGCGTTGAATCGCGGGATGATGACGGGGTATCGGGAATTGTTAGCCTTTGTGGAGGCTAACTCCCTCAGAGTCTTCTCTTCTTCTTCTGAATCATCGCTGTCGCTACCCTCTTGGTGCTGTTCTTGATGATTCTGATTTCTTCTGTGTCGTTGGTGGTGATGACGTCTATCACGGCGATGATCTTCCTCGAGCGGCTCCATTTCTAGATCTTCAAGTTGATCATTGCCGTCATAGTGGTCGTTGACTTCTGGTGGAGGCAAATGAGGTCTAGCCCTCCTTTGGCATTCCCCTTCTGAAAGAGGTTGTTCAACACGAGGCGACATGTTTGATGGTGTTGGCGTTCAGTTGAGAAGAAATCCCTCCTTCTGAGTACCTAGAAAGCATGAAGAAAAATCAAGTTAGAGAATCTGTTATTATTAATAAAAATTATTCATTTCAGGTAAAGAATAATGAATAATAACAAAAAAGGAAAAAGAGAGTGCTGTCAAGCTCATTTCTAAGCTTGAGGCACTGGAGTGTAGATAGTGGATTCAGGTTCGTCAACAGTGCCGTTTTGCCTTGTCCCCGACAACGACGCCAAAAAGTTGACCGGCCTAAATCGCGTGTCCTAAAATTGGAGGCGGATTTGAAGTAGTCGGACTTTTACATTTATAACCCGAAACCTTCTAGGCCCCCACAACTTTGCTTACGGGGTCGAAGTAGATATACGGGGTCAAACACAGGGACAAGGGTGGTAGTGGTGGGAACACGGAATCGACACGCTACACTCCGACAAGGGCAAGGAGATGATAAAATTCCCAAAGGGAACATCATGATAAGACCGATAAAACAAAAGAAAACTATCACCAACTGGAGCTACAAGGAAAAAATTAGGTTTTAAGCATTTATCAGTTTTTAGGATTTTCGTGTAACGGAAACAGAGAGATAACACTAATTCTATAGCAAGGTACGAATGAGAAAACTTCAGTAAAACAAGCGGCAACAGAAACATCCTGTACCCCTCCTCTCGAAGTGGGTACCTCTAACCAAGCATCAACACCCCTCTCAAGGTTGCTGGACTTAAGTTAGAGTGGAAAGGTTACTAAAGCAGCTCCGATTCCGGGCACTCTCGTACTCCAGAATCGGACCAAACACTAGAGCCACAACACCTCTCTCAAGGCTGTTGCAACGGGAAAACATGATTCCGTAGCTAATCGAAATGCGATCCAAGAGTACAAGCTAGAGTTCAGATGTTAAACATAGCAATCATCCAAAAAAAGTACCAAGCATAAAGCAGCAGATCATTAAACTTTTCTATTTCCATTAATCATATAAGGGTTTGATTACATAACAGGAGTAAAAAGAAGTAAATGACTGAATTAACAAAGATAAATGTTGCCTTCTTGATATAGAAGGACGACAGACTACAACAGACCCTTTAGCCCGATACCGGTCAGGAGCCTAGCCCGATACAACCGTGTCGGGTGGCACACCCTCTCAGGCGACACACCATGACGGGCAGATTGTATCGTGCGAGGACCCTTTCCCGAGACGCTCATGTCGAGCGGCACCCTCTCGGGAGGCACGCTGTGACGGGCGATGCGTATCGGGGTTCGGTATCGTGCCGGGCTAGAGCGATGCTTCTAGTGTCGGTCACTTGTATCGGGGATCCTTGTCGGCTGATATCGGCCTGCAGTGGTGCCCGGGGCGACCCTAAGTGAACCATTCCCTCCCTCTCGGGATGGAGAAGTGCTCACCTGGAATCGCTCGACACAAGCACTGAGGCACGATACACTAGCTCTTCGTAGCTTTCCTGAGGTGACTTGCACAGGGTTCCGACCTGTCTTTTCGGCTTCTTGTAGCTGCTATTTATAGGCAGCGGTTGGGGAAGTTATGGTGCTCAGTGCGCCACGTGTCCTTCCTCAACTCTCATTATCGCGGAGTCGGTGGATGGCAGATATCAGTATCGCCCGGCACAAGGATGTCGGCTGTCGGTCAACGTGACGAGTGATGCCTGCCGGTGGGTAGCCCGTATTGCGCAACAAGCTTCAGTTGTCGTGGCGAGCACGACTCCCTGTCGGGTAGATAGGCGTATCGTCCGTTAGTCACTTCTTGCGCGACATCCTCATGTCGCACGTCGGTGTATTGTGCTACCCTGTCGGGCATTGAGCATATCGGCCGGCAGGAAGGCCGATGCAGGTGGAGCATGTTTGTGGGCCGGGACGGCCTTATTGATGATAAATGAGTCAAAAATGGAGGAAAACTCTACAAAAGATGGAAATATTGAGTTAAGAGCGCATTGTGGCCTGTTATTGCAAAAGTACATATAAAAAAAGAGGAAAACAGTTTAAAAGGGTAGTTTTGATAACAAAATAAGGGTCAAAAACATCACAAAATTTGGTGTTATCAGATACATACTTGACCGTTCTCCTTCCAGGGTATGACCACAACCAATATTGTGAAATGCATATACTCAAAAGTATACGACTCCAAGCTTCCACTAAGGGAGAACCCGTTTCACCATCCAACAAGTACTGAGCCTGAAGATGGATCTATAGAATAGGGAGAACTACATGATTAGGTTCCATTGGATTAGTTATCCCAATTAAGTGTCTTTTAGCATCATTCAATTTACAACATACAAAGTCAAAACAAACTCTATAAGATTAAGGGAATAGTACATCTCCAAAAGATATAAAACATATAAAGTGTAAGCTTGTAATACTATCATTTGCCATGATTGCCAATTCAAAGCCATTAACATAATCACACTATCATGGTATATGAATCCCTTATCTCATCATTGGAGGATAGTACCTCACACTAGGCATGTAGTCTCTTCCAGGTCATAAGACCCAATCACATAATCCCTATATGTACATCATCACATGATGCCTCAACAATGTGCATAATCACTATACTGTATAATATAGAATTCACCATAGCATTCACATAGCTATGAAATTTATAACACCTGCAAGGTTAGATATTCATAAATAGGAGAGAGAAAACATTATAATATGATAATCACTCTAGGTATGATGGGCAACACATCACATGACCCAAAACTAGGGTTAGGGTTTCATGCAAAGCCGATTAGGGTTCCATTGCATCATGCAATCACCAAACCTTAGATTCCTCATATCCCACATAGTTGGAGTGCATTAGGGTTATGAAACATGATTAGAGTTAATTAAACAATCATCCAAACAACATTATATATGAATCATTACTTGCTTATGTACATGTAATGTCCCTATGCTCATGTATATGTATCGACCCAAACCATCATACATGTGTTACAACCATCCATAACATAGAGGTATCGATCACTCGCCACACAAGTGTCATGACCGAGATACTTACACATGATCATGACCAAGATGTTGGGTTTTACATGGTCAGAGTAGGCACTGGAAACAAAAAATTTTACTTGACCATAAACCCATAACCAACAGATTGCATCAATATCTATGTAATGGGAAGGATAATTTAGCGAGATATACCTGGTCCTGAGGCTTGCTCAGTGACTATACCTTGTAAAAAGTGTGGTATTTAACCACCTATCTTAGACGGTGTCTGTGTAGCTCCTGGTCTTGACCTAGAGTGTGGTTGACTGTCATCCTCCTAAGCGACAGAAGTCTCCTGCCTCTATAGATAGTCCACTCAGACTACCGAGAAGTCTAGTCATCTTGAAGGATGGACTAGAAGGAGTTGTCTCCTTCTTTTAGCGTACTACTCACCAATACACTCTCCTACAACTAGTTTCTATTCTACAGTTGTCTTTCCCTCGCTGTTCCTCCCTGGAGGGGTTGAACTTAGTTGGGCTCTCTCAGTTACCACAACCAGAGAGGATAACAACTTTGCAGAGCAACTAATGTTCTGAGTTGTGTGTCTGGAGAAGCCCCTTGTACCCCTCTATTTATAGTAGAGGGAAGGGTCAGGGTTCCCAGTCTATGTAGGAGTATAAGGGTCTAGAATTTCCATGAACAATTTGCACTACGACAGGCGAACCGATCATTTCATAACTGAAACGATCATTCGACAAGGTGAGCTGATCGGTTCACTAGTAAACTGGTCGGTTGGCAGTGTGAGCCGATCAGTTCACCTAATGAACCGATCTTTTCACTTCCCAGACCTGCCTACAATTGACTTTCCTTATTCATTTCTATTTAATGCAAATATTAATTCTTATCCCAATCAAATTGAACAAGTGAAATGAAAAACTTTTTCTCACAAACTAGGACAACCCAACACTGCTCGTTTGGTCCAGTTGAACTGATCGGTTCACCAGAGTGAACCAGTCATCCCACTGACCATGATCCGATCAGTTCACCCAGTGAACCAGTCAGTTGGTGGTCCAGATTGTGCATAACACAATCAATTCAGTTCTCAATCAATCTGACACTCTAATCAGTTGGTTCAACACTTGAACTTGATGATTCTGAGTCGTCTATTGAGTGAATGTTTGATTGAGTACCTAAACACTTTAGTAATCAATACAAACATCATTCATGGATAAACTCCTCTTCGAGGTTAATCCTTTGTGTGTGACCCTATATGTCCCATTTCATGTTGGCAGTGAATGTCCATAACTAGCTTATGACATCACAAGCAAAGCGCAGTACCTAGTCGCACATCAATGCTACCTAAGTGAAAAGGAAAGTTGGAGAACAACTTTCAATCCTACAGTCTGTGATTGGTGTTCTGGTGAATGTATAATTTCTTTGTCTCTGATATCCTGAATGAACTCAAGGCATGGAGTTGTCATCCTTTGAATGTTCATTCATGTTTCTTGGACTAGAGCAGACTGTCTGAGATATGTGTGATATCAATATCATACATTGATTCACATGTGCATGCACACACCTTTCTCATTCTCGCTTATCAAGTGGCCTGGACATCATACTCCCTTAGGAGGGACAAATTTCATATCTATCACTCACAGTCTATCTCATGCGTCAAAGCCACCCAATAATCACCATTATAACAACCCATGTTTTAGGACTACATTTGGTGATGTCAAAGTGTACCCAATCACATTCGATGAGTGCAGTGATTTCAGGTTTAAGAATCACAATCACCACCATCACTATGAGAGATGATTCTGACTACCATGTCATGGTTCCATGTGTCACTCTTATGGTGGGTCTGTTCAATACACTATTCTCGAACATGTATATGTGTGCTTGGTTTGACTAATGAGACACTGTCATCAACCAACACACACTCTAGTCTTGATGTGTCATTGTTGTCTATCAACCTTCCACAATGACATCTGACTAGGGACATAACAAGAATGTACATACTCTTAGCATTCATATGATCTCATTGTTCAAGTTACATACTTGAAGACATACGTCATTGAGTATTGTCATTCCTTATACATTCATTCTGCTCCATCATATATCTCATAATTGATTGAGCTAGAATAAATAGGAAGCCTGCCTTTGATATTTATCAAATCAATCAGAACATATGCCAATCCAATCATCATATGATTGGCTCTCTGGGTATACATACCAATAGACTCCCACTTGCACTTAAAGCCAATCACTTTCAAATCATATTCTTAGTGATATCTAAACATGTCCAACATGTTTCTATTGCGCTAGTGCTAATCCAGTGAGTTAACAACATTTGTCTTTAGTTGGTATATTGCATGTTTCACATCTCCTCACTGTACGACATTTCGTATGAGATGGAGTTTCCATAATATGCTATCTGATATTCCTTGTCTAACATTTAGCTCTATTGTTTGACTTAGTATTTCTACTTTGTCATTAATGGTTGGAATATCTATAAGTTCATCTGTATGAACTTCTAGATCCATATAGTATCCTATGGTGTTCATAACACAAGGATACCCGACATTCCTTTTAGAATTAAATGTCCTTTTAATTTTACTTGAAACATTTCCACTTAACAACTCTTGTTCACTTTATAATTGAATATAACTTTTATATTTTGTATTTTACGATTATTTTTCTGCCATTTTGGAAGCTTGCATTAGTGTAACTCATTTACACTCAAATCTTCCTTTTATTACCATAGAACTAATCCTTTAATACTTCACAAGTACTTAAATAAGTTCTTTATGGTATTCAGTGACTCTCACAGGAAGTAGACAGACATCCACTTGTCATGTCCAATACACACGAGATAACTGGATGAGTATATCATATTGTCATGTCCAATACATACAAGATGATGAATGCATATATATATTCTTGTCATGTCTGATACATACAAGATAATGGAATGATTACATACATGATAGATCCAACTATGAATGCATAAGACATCTATCTATATGTTCCTATTCTTCATAAGAATTTGGGACACTAGGCATCTAAGAGACTAACTCCATGTAACATAGACAAGTTTTCTCCCACTAAATCTTTGCATACTGAACCCTTCAGCACATACTACCAATGTATGCTCTCTCTTTATCAGGTCAAGAGACTTTCGAGAACTATCTCTATAGATCTCTATTCCTATCACATAGGACATTTATCTTTATTCCCTCGAAGAAGGTATTTCCACACCAGTTTCATTTTATTCCTCATCATCATGTGGAATATGAATACACTCCCACTAATTGTAATCACATATCCCTTCTTTATTTTGTTATATCAGTCAAACCTTTTGACTATATAATCAAAGTAAAGATTCAAGTTCTGAGGTCTTGTATTTAATCAATCATATTGATTAATCTCTTATAACTTATAGACTACATTTGCATTGACATAATTATAAAACCCTTCAAGTTATGTCACATATACAACCTCATCTTATTCCTACTAGGAATGCGGTACTAATATCCATATGCCAAATTTCATAGTATTTAAGTTCCAATAGCAAGCATGATCCTTTATGGCCTATAACCACTACAATTGGTTAAATAAAATCATCAGGTTCAACACCTTTAACTCACTTGAATTTATCTCAACCAATCAGCTCTTCAAATGTATCCATGCCAGTCTTAACTCTTAAGACCCAATTGCACTTATGGGTTTTATACCTATAAGTGCTACCATTAAGGTCATACCTTATTTGGTTCACATGGAAGTCATTTTGGATCTTATGGCTTCAAGCCATAACTCAAATTCTGGTTCCTCAACATCATCTAGATAGATTATTGTCTCATCATCATATGACCAATTCATCACCTTTGATTTTGTAGGATATCATTATCCATCAAGCTCAAGGTGTTTTCTACTAGATATATGAGGTGTATCTATTACATAAGGAATTTGAGATTCCACAACACTTGTGATTCTTAATCTCCTTTTGTACGTTTATTTAGTATAAAGCATGTTCTTTAGAACAATTCTAGAAGATTTGTTATTTGTTTGATGATCATGCTCTTACTATTCAGAGTATGATTCCTTCTTTTATTTAGACATCATTATGCCTTAATCATGAGTTTTATATCATACACTATCATAATTACTCACAAGGTCCTCAAACATTTGGTTTTAGTATCTTATTCATTGATCATATCAAATAATTAATACTTTTACCAAGCTTGTTCTTCATTTATGATATTCTTGAAAATTTCAAGATATTCATATTGGTATTTCATTAAATACCTTATCTGAAGTATTAGCATTTACTCCAATAGGTATGCATATACATCAATATGTATTATACCTAATAGAATAGTTATTCTCCCACTACATCCAGTAAAGATTGACTTGTCATCATGCCCAATAAACAAGATACTCATATCTCATAACGGTTCATTAACCAAGTGAGTCTAGCTTTATCCATCAATATGGAACCTAGAGATGAATTTCTCATTCATTTGTTTATATGATAATGCTAATTAATTGTTTGAGTCATCAATAACTTTTAGGTATTTATTTATTTTATATCATGCATATCAAGTACCACAAGATAAATAAGGCATTGCCATAAAAGACCATATCATTGAAATTGAAACATGAACTTTATTGATAGACATCCTTGTCATTACAAGATGTAGAAAATAGTGTTTCTATTTATTGGAAAAATCAAAATAGCAGTTCATAACTCTATTTCATCCCCTTTGGGCTGAAATAAACTAAAAGGTACTACTATCTTTGGTAACAACACTTGCTCCAATGTTGATGAGTGTTCCTTCTTGGTCCTTTCATAAAGGCCATCACTTCTTTTCAGATCCTGCACATCATATATGTCAGATCTATATCTTGGTATCATATACCTAAGATAAAGAAGCATTTTAAGTTTATTTCATGATACCTGAGGTGGAGATTTCCATCCCCCCTTCTTCTTCTTTAGTTCATATATGTAGAGAGGGCAATTTCTCTTCCAAAGTCCTGCCTAATGACAATGGTGACATTTTCCTCCCTTGTTCACCCCTCCCTTGGCTTTGAGAGTTGAAGATGACTTGGGTTGCTGGCTAGCATCAGAACCTTTCTTTACTTTGCCCTTACCCTTGCCTTTAGACTTTCCCTTCTTTCTAATGATCATCATCACAGATTTGGGTTTGTATTTCTTCATCTGTGCCTCGACTGTCCTCAACATGCCCAACAACTCTGTCAGTGACATGTCAAAGTTGTTCATGTTGTAGTTCATCACAATCTGACTGTAGGATTTTAGCAACAATAGCAGTATCACATAAGTAGCCAACCCTTGGCTTAGAGGGAATCCCAATCGAGCTAGGTTCTCCACATACCCTGTTCATCTTGAGTGTGTGAGGGCCTACTGGATCTACTTCTGTCATGACACACTTGAAAAATGCCTTGGAGACATCATATATCTCTTGTCATGCTTGGTATTAATATATGTTCTTGAGATGTTGAACCATCTCAACGACGTCCATGTTCTCATGTTGTCTCTGCATAGTTCATTGAGTACAACATCAAGCACTTCACATCAATGACATCCTCAATATGCTTCTTGTAAGCATCCCTTTCAGCCTTTGGTGCGGTGGGAGTAGGTTCATCTGGCTCTGGTGTATCTAATACATAGAGCTTTTTCTCTTGAGTGAGAACAATTCTCAACATCTTAAACCAATTGTGGAAATTGTTCTCATTTAGCTTGTCCTTCTCAAGGACCGATCACAATGAAAAGTGATTGTTGGTAGCCATTTATTCTACAAAAAGGAAATTTGTAATTTTTGTCCAAAACTCTTTTGATTTGATTTGATTTAAAAATTGACGATATTAATTAGGTTTTTAATTAATTATCGCTCCCACTATTTTGATCAAATTGATAACCCTCATGTATCAATTCAGAAGATTGCAGCGTACAACCTTCTAGTGAGCAAGATCCTGATTTCCTCTAAGTTATGGACCAGCTAGGGCTGTCACCCACAACTAGAGTCCTTCAGGTGGGCAACCTTTGCCAATTATATCATATGCAACTGTTGATAGATGTCATGCATAACTCCTTGCCATGTTTGTCTTTATGCCTCAAGGTGCTTGATCCAATCAAGGTCACCTTGTTAAGTTCGACCCAAACACCAACACAATGAATATGCACCCTGCTAGGGCATACCCACATATTCACCATCACACTTCTACGAGATAGATGGTGCACCACGCTAGGGCGTTCCCACACTTAGTCGATCAGGCTTTTCATGTGTGCTACTTTTGGAAGGCATCTTCAACTTAATATGTTTGTTGAGGGGTTTTAATATGTTATATATGCATATATGTATCCATTCACCACATATATAGTACGTATCATATACATGCTATATCCCATAAATGAAAGCATGCAATAACAATAAAGCAATGATTATGGCCATCCTATTGTAGTTACTTAGAGCCACAAGGAACTATGGTCATCTAAGGTCTACATCACATTCATCATGTTATTGATGAAGATCTATGCTTGCCAATCTGGGTTGATTGGTTCAACCTTTAAACCGGTCGATTCGCCTATTGGCCGGTCGGTTGGTGTCCTCCAGCCGATTGTATGGCTCCTCCAGATGGTCGGCTCATTTGGGCTTCTCATTGGTCCACCAACTGCTCCTCAGTCGGTCGTCTTGGTCCATCAAGCGGTCATCTTCAGTCTTTGTCATAATAAGAAATAAAGCTAATCCTATTTTACATAATCTTTGTGAAACCTTGAGTTACATTCGAGGGGAGAAAAGGTCAAAGAGAATCTCGAGTTACATTTAGAACAGAAGAAGAGGGCCCGGTGCACAGACCGAGATGCAAACAACCATAACCAACCACATACATGAACATAGGGTTTATAGGCCATAATCATGCTACACATCCACCATCAAAACCGTTTTAGGGAGACACATATCAATTGCATATATACCATATCATATATGTATATATTAGTTTGGGATCATGTGGTATTAATCAGATATTCACAAAAGTCATTTAAATATTTGCATCATATGCAATAAATAAAAGATGGTAAAACCAAAATCCAATCATATCGATTATCCCAAAACATAGAGTATTGACATGGCTATGATACCACTTTTGGGTTTTACGTGCTCGGAGTAGGCAGCGTAAATATATTTTTTACTTGACCGTAAACCCATAATCAGCATATTGCATCAATATCTATGTAAAGGGAAGGATGGTTTTAGCGAGATATACCTGGTCCTGAGGCTTGCTCAGTGACTATACCTCATAGCAAGTGCACTCTTCAACCACCTGTCTTCGACGGCGTATGTGTATCTCCTAGTCTTGACCCAAACTACGGTTGACTATCGTCCTCCTGAGCGGCAGAAGTCTCCCGCCTTTATAGATAGTCCACAAAGACTATCGAGAACTCTAGTCATCATGAAGGATGGACTAGAAGGAGTTGTCCCCTTCTGTCGGTGTACTAGTCACCGTCACACTCACCCACAACCAGTTGCTATTCTATAGTTGTCTTTCCCTTACTGTTCCTCCCTAGATGGGTAGAACTTGCTTGGGCTCTCTTAGTTACTAAAACCAGAGAGGACAATAGCTTTGCAGAGCAACTAATTAACTGATTTGTGTGTTTTGAGAAGCCCCCTGTACCCCTCTATTTATAGTAGAGGGTAGGGTCAGGGTTTCCAGTCTGTATGGGAGTAGAAGGATCCGGATTTTCCACAAACTGATTGTGCTGCGGAAGGAGAACCGGTCATTTCATAACCCAACTGGTCATTTGGGAAGGTGAGCCGATTGGTTCACCTAGCTAACTAGTCATTTCAATTCCCAGACTTGCCTATAATTGGCTTTCCTTATTCATTTTTAATTAATGCAAAGATTAATTCTTGTCCCAATTGAATTGAACAAGTGAAACAAGAATCTTTTCTCACAAATTGGGAAACCCAACACCTACTCGTTTGGTCCATGTGAACTGATCGGTTCACCAGTGTGAACCGGTCATCTCACTGACCATGAGCCGATTGGTTCACTTAGTGAACCGGTCAGTTGTTGGTGTAGGTTGTGCAGAACTCAATCAATCTGACACTCTAATCAATTGGTTCAACACTTGAACTTGATGATTTTGAGTCAAGCATATATATTGAATGTTTAATTCAATACCTAAACACTTTAGTAATCAATCTAAACATCATTCATGGATAAACTCCTCTTCCGGGTTAATCCTATGTGTGTAACCCTATAGGTTCCATTTCACATCGGTAGTGAATGTCCATAACTAACTTATGACATCACAAGCAAAGAGTGGTGCCTAGTTGCACATCAGTGCTACACAAGTGAAGAGGAAAGTTGGAGAACAACTTTCAACCTACAATCTGTACTTGGTGTTACAATGAATGTATAGTTCCTTTGTTGCTGATATCTGGATTGAACTCGAGTCATGGACTTGCCATCCTCTACAAATGTTCAATCCATGTTTCTTGATTCGGAGTAGATTGTCAAATATATATGTAAGCTCAATATCATATATTGACTTACATGTGCATGGCCATGCATTTCTTAGTCTCACTCCTCAAGTGGCCAGGATATCACACCCCCTTAGGAGGGACAAATTCCATATCTATCACTCACAGTCAAGTCCCCATGTGTCAAAGTCACCCAATCATCACCATTATAACATCCCATGTTTTAGGACTGCGTTTGATGATGTCAAAGTGTACCCAATGACATGTGATGAGTGCAATGATTTCAGGTCAAAGAACCACAATCACCACCAATACTATAAGAGATGATCCTGACTAACCAAATGTGGTTTCCATGCATCACTCTTTTAGTGTGTCTATCCAATACACTGTTCTCTAACATGTATCTATGTGCTTGGTTTGATATCATATATCATGACTAATGAGATTCTATCATCAACCAACACACACTCTAGTCTTTTGTGTTATTGATGTCTATGGTTATTTCTACAATAACAACTGACTAGGGACATTAGTGAGAATGTACACACTCTTAACATCCGTATGATCTCATTGTTCAAGTCACGTACTTGAAGACATACGTCATTGAGTATTGTCACTCTCTAGAAATCTAAAATGTTATACTATTATCTCAAAACAGTCAAAACATATAGGTGAAAATTGCCTTTATTATTATTCAAATCATTTACAAAGTATGCCATTGCAATCATCATATGACTAGCTCTATGGGAATACATACCAACAGACTCCCACTTGCACTTAGAGCCAATCACCCATGAACCTCGGTCCTTGTGATCTAGCATGACCATCATGCTTTTGTTGTAAAAGTGTCGTAGTCAAGGGATCAACAATATCGTCTTCAGTTGGTAATCTGCAAATCTTTGCATCTCCTCACTATACGATCTCTCGTATGAGATGGAAGCACCACCGTATGTGCTTGGACCACTGATGTGATCTGGGTTTCTTTAGCTTGTGCAATAGCTCCATTTTTGTCGCAATAAAGCTCAATTGCATCATAGATTCTAGGAACCACCCCAAGTTCAGAGATGAACTTCTTGATCCACACAACCTCCTTTGCCGCATGGGATGCAACAATATACTCAGTCTCTATCATTGAATCTGCAACTGTCTCTTACTTGGAACTCTTCCAGCTCACAACTCTGTTGTTCAAGCAAAACACAAATCCTGACTGCGATCTGTAATCATCTTTATCGGTTTAGAAGCTTGCATCGGTGTAATCCTTTACCACCAACTCTTCCTCACCGCCATACACGAGGAACTGATCCTTAGTCCTTCTCAAGTACTTTAGGATGTTTTTCACGATTGTCCAATGAGCATCTCTGAGATCTGACTGGTATCTGCTCGTCATGCTGAGTGCATACAAGACATTGGGATGTGTGCACAACATTGCATACATGATGGATCCATTTACTGATGCATATGGGATCCCATTCATGCGTTCCCTATCTTCACAAGGTTTGGGACATTAAGCTCTAGAGACGGGAACTCCATACCTCATGGGTATGTTTCCTCTCTTTGAGTTCTCCATGCTGAACCTCTTCAACACTTTGTCAATGTATGTGCTTTGACTTAGTCCAAGAAGCCTTCTAGATCTATCTCTCTATATATTAATTCCTAAGATATAGGATGCTTCTCCTATGTCTTTCATTGAGAATGTATTTCCAAGCCCTGCCTTTACTTTTTGTAAAGCATGGATGTCATTCCCCATCAACAATATGTCATCTACATACAATATGAAAAGTGTAGTCATTCTCCCACTAACCTTCTTGTACACACAATGTTCATCTTCATTTTGACTAAAGCCAAACTCTTTGACTACTTTGTCAAATCAAAGATTCTAGCTCCGAGATGCTTGCTTCAATCCATATATTGACCTTTGTAGCTTATAGACTTTATTTGCATCCTTTGGATTTATAAAACCTTCAGGTTGTGTCATGTACACATCCTCGACAAGATTCCCATTAAAGAATGTGGTTTTAACATCCATCTGCCAAATCTCATAGCCATAGTAGGCTGCAATAACAAGCATGATCCCGATGGACTTAATCATGGCAACTAGAGAAAATGTTTCGTCATAGTCAACACCTTGAACTTGTCTGAAACCCTTTGCAACCAATATGCCTTTATAAGTTTGCACATTGCCATCCATGTCGGTCTTATTCTTGAAGACCCACTTGCACCCTATGGGTTTTACCCCTTCAGGTGGATCCACCAAGGTCTATACCTTGTTGGTATACATGGATTCCATCTCAGATCTCATGTCCTTAAGACATTTCTCAGATCTGGTCCCTGCGTAGCTTCTATATAGGTACTTGGCTCATCATCTATGACCAACTCACTGCCTTCTTAAGTCACAAGATATCCAAATCTTTCAGGCTCAAGGCGTGTCCTATCAGATCTACGAGGTTCGTGTGTTACCTGAGGAATTTGAGATTCCACAACAACTTGTGATTCTTTATGTTCCTATTGTACATATATTGGTTCAATGTTTTCTTGTTGGTCTCGAACCTCTTTGAGCTCTATTTTCCTCCCACTGATTCCTTTGGAAATAAATTCCTTTTCTAGGAATACATCAGTTCTAGCAACAAACACTTTGTTGTCAGATGGAGTGAAAAAGTAATATACCCTAGTTTCCTTGGGATATCCAACAAGGTAACATTTATTTGATTTGGGTCCAAGCTTTTTAGGGAAACATTTTCTTGACATAAGCTTTGCATCCCCAAATCCTCATAAAAGAGATATCGGGACGCTTCCCATGCCATATATCATATGGTGTCTTTTGAACCAATTTAGTTGGTACGCGGTTAAGTGTATATGCGGCGGTTTCAAGAGCATAACCCCAGAAGGAAGTTGGAAGATTGACAAAACTCATCATAGATCGCACCGTGTCTAGTAGTGTGCGATTCCTTCTTTTTGACACACCATTATGCTATGGTGTTCTAGGTGGAGTCCATTGTGATACATTACCACGGGCTCTTAGAAGGTCCTCAAACTCTTGACTTAAGTATTCTCCACCTCGATCGGATCAAAGTGCCACGTTGGTTCTGTACTTCATTCATGAAATCCTTGAACCTTTCATGGGTCTCTAACTTATGTTTCATCAAGTAAATATAGCCATACCTACTAAAGTCACCAGTAAAGGTAATGAAGTACTGATACCCACCTCAAGCACTTGTTCTAAAAGGCCTACATTCATCAATATGTATGCGTCCTAATAGATCACTTGCTCTCTCTCACATTTTCCTGAAAAGGGAACCTTGGTCATCTTGCCCAATAAACAAGATTCACATGTCTCTAATGATTCAATATCAAAAGAGTCTATATAACCATCTTTATGGAGTCTAGATATGCGATTCTCATTTATGTGCCCTAGACGACAATGCCAAAGGTATGCTTTATTTGAGTCATTGAGTTTTTGTCTTTTGGTGTTTACATTGTATACACTTATTTGTAGATCTATCAAATATAGACCATAGGACATGGGGGAACTACCATAAAAGATCCCATCTTTAGAAATGGAACATTTTACGTTCTTAATAAGAAATTCAAATCCATCCTTGTCCAAACAAGATATAGAAATGATATTCCTATAAATGGCAGGTACACAATAGTAGTTCTGTAACTCTATTATTAGTCCACTTGGTAGAGATAAATCATAGGTTCCTACTGCACTGGCATCAACTCTTGCTCCATTAGCAGCACGTAGTTCAACATCGCCTTTCTCTAAAGGCCTACTTCTTTTCAGATCTTTCACATTTAAACAAATGTGTGATCCACATCCGGTATCAAGTACCCATGATGAAGAAGTAGTAAAGTTAATCTCAATTACGTATACATCAGAAGTAGAGATCTCTATCTCTTGCTTCATCTTCCTTGATTCCCTTAACTCTCTCAGTATTTTGAGTGCAGAAGATTTGGACTTCAGCTTGGTGGGAGGACACTTCTCTGCCTTTCCTGTGTCCTTGGACTCCATTCCACTAATCACTATCATGGAACTATCCTTCTTCATTTGTGCTTCAACATTTGTCAAAATGTCAATCAACTCTGATAGCAGTTTAGCCATGTTACACAAGTAGTAATACTTGATAAACATGCTATATGATTTAGGAAAAGATTACAAAATCATATTCGTGGCCAACTCTTGACCCAAAAGAAATCCCAATTTATCTAGACATTCTATATGCCCAATCATATTGAGCACATGGGGTCTAACTAGATCTCCCTCTGTCAGTTTGCATTCAAACAATGCCTTATGCGTACATAGAGAGGATTCTACATCCACCGGTATCTTAGGAATATGTAGAACACTTCTCATAGTCCTAAACCAGTTATGGAAATATATCTCAATTAAATTGTCTGATTTCAACAATGATTTCTTTTCCAATAGATTCTATAAGAGAAAACATTTGCATTTTGTCAAAATTCCTTTTGATTTTATTTGACTTGAATAAAATTGACAATATTAATTAGGTCTTTAATTAATTATCACTCCCACTATATTGATCAAATTGATAACCCTCATGTATCAATTCAGAAGATTGTAGCGTACAACCTTCTAGTGAGCAAGATCCTATCTTCCTCTAAGTTATGGACCAGCGAGGGCTGTCACCCACAACTAGATTCTTTCAGGTAGGCAACTTTTGCCAATTGCATCATATGTAACTCTTGATAGATGTTATGCACAACTCTTTGTCATGAACATCAACATGCCTTAAGGTGGTTAATCCTGTTCATTCCCAGAAGCCAACACAATGAGTATTCACCCTGCAAAGGCAGACCCACATACCCACTATTACACTTCCATGAGATAGACAGTGCACCACGCGAAGGCGTGCCCACACTTAGTCGATCAAGCTTTTCATGTGAGTTGCTTTTAGAAGGCATCTTAAACTTAATATTTATATTTGAGGGGTTTGATATTTATATACATATACATATCCAATCACCAGATATATATTATGTATCATATACATGCTAAATCCCATAAGAAAACATGCGAAGCGATAAAGCAATGATTATGGCCATCATATATGTAATTCCTTGAGCTACAAGGAATTATGGTCATCTAGGTCTACATCACATGCAATAACCTGTAGTTGATGAAGATCTATGCTTGGGCCGTTCCATGTTGATTAACTCATCATATGACTGATCGGCTCACCTCCTGGCCGGTCGGTTGGTTGTCACCAACTGATCATTGGGCTCCTTTAGACAGTCAGTTCATCGGGTCGTCTTGCTCCTCATCAGTCCATCACCTGCTCATCTCGCACCATCATCCAGTCATCTCAGTCCTCCAATTGCTCGTCTGGGTGCCCATCATTCTTCGACATAACATGAAATAAAACTATCCTATTTTACATCTCTTTGGGAAACCCCGAGTTACATTCGGGGGGAGCAAAGGTAGAAGAGAAGTCTAGAGTTATCTCGAGTTACATCTGGAATAGAAGAAAGGACTCAGTATGTAGAATGAGATGCAAACAACCACAACCAACCAAGCACACACATAGGGGTTTATAGGCCATAACCACACTACACATCCACCATAAAAACTATTTTAGGATGACACCTATCGATTTCATATATATACCATATCATATATGTATATAGGGATCGTGGTGTTTAATCAGATATGCATATTAGCCAGTTAAAGTATTCACATCGTATACAATAAATAAATGGCAAAAAATCAAAATCTAATCATATTGATTAATCCTAAAACATAGTATGTTGATGTGGCTTTGATACCACTATTGGG
The DNA here is from genome assembly GCA_963693085.1 of Alisma plantago-aquatica. Taxonomy (NCBI): domain Eukaryota; kingdom Viridiplantae; phylum Streptophyta; class Magnoliopsida; order Alismatales; family Alismataceae; genus Alisma; species Alisma plantago-aquatica. Next base: position 123,419,548 of record OY856412.1, read on the forward strand.
TTTTGTGGGACAGAATAGGCAGAGGAAACAAAATTTTTATCTAACCACAAACCCATAATCAGCAGACCGCAACACCTAGTCTTCGATGACATCTGTGCAGCTCCTGGTGTAGACCCAGACTCTGGTTGACAGTCATCCTCCTGAGTGATAGAAATCTCCCACCTCTATAGATAGTCCACACGGACCACCGGGAACTCTAGTCGTCCTGAAGGATAGACTAGAAGGATTCATCCCCTTCTGTCAGTGTACTAGTCACTGGCACACTCTCTTACCACCAGTCACTTTTCTATAGTTGTCTTTCCCTCACTGTTCCTCCTTGGATGGGTAGAACTTGCTTGGGCTCTCTCAGTTACCAAAACCAGAGAGGAAAACAACTTTGTAGAGAAACTGATGTTCTGAGTTGTGTATTCTGATAAGCCCCCTGTACATCTCTATTTATAGTAGACAGCAGGGTTAGGGTTCCCAGTCTGTACGGGAGTAGAAGGGTCTAGATATTCCACAAACTGATTATGTTGCGATAGGAAAACCGGTCATTTCATAACCCAACCGGTCGTTTGGGTAGGTGAGCCGACCAGTTCACCTAGTGAACCAGTCGTTTCACTTCCCAAACTTGCCTACAATTGATTTTCCTTATTTGTTTCTAATTAATGCAAATATTAATTCGTGTCCCAATCGAATTGAACAAGTAAAATGAGAATCTTTTCTCACGAACTGGGAAACCCAACACCTGCTCGTTTGATCCATGTGAACTGATCAGTTCAATCGGTCATCTCACTGACAATGATCTGAGCGGTTCACCTAGTGAACTGGTCTGTTGGTGGTCCAGGTTGTGTAGAACTCAGTCAATGCAGTTCTCAATCAATATGACACTCCAATCAGTTGTTTGAACACTTGAACTTGATGATTCCGAGTCAAGTCTATTGATTGAATGTTTAATTGAGTACCTAAAACTTTAGTGATAAATCTAAACGCCATTCATGGATAAACTCCGTTTCCAGGTTAGTCCTATGTGTGTGACCCTATAGGTCACGTTGGCAGTGAATGTCCATAACTAACTTATGACATCACAAGCAAAGAGTGGTGCCTAGTGGCACAACAGTGCTACCCAAGTGAAGAGGAAAGTTGGAGAACAACTTTCAACCTACAATATGTAATTAGTGTTACAGTGAATGTATAGTTCCTTTCTCACTGATATCTAGATTGAACTCAAGGCATGGACTTGTCATCCTCTACAAACGTTCAATCCATGTTTCTTGATTCAGAGTAGACTGTCTGAGATATATGTAAGCTCAATATCATATATTGACTTACATGTGCATGACCATGCATTTCTCAGTCTCACTCCTCAAGTGGCCAGGACATCACACTCCCTTAGGAGGGAAAAATTCCATATCTATCACTCACAGTTAAGTCCCCATGTGTCAAAGTCACCCAATCATCACCGTTATAACAAACCATGTTTCAGGACTGCGTTTGATTATGTCAAAGTGTACCAAACGACATGTGATGAGTGCAGTGATTTCAGGTCAAAGAACCACAGTCACCACCAATACTATAAGAGATGATCCTAACTAACCAAGTGTGGTTTCCATGCATCACTCTTATGGTGGGTCTGTCCGATACACTATTCTCTAACATGTATCTGTGTGCTTGGTTTAATATCATATATCATGACTAATGAGATTCTATCATCAACCGACACACACTCTAGTCTTTTGTGTTATTGATGTCTATGGTTATTTCCACAATAACAACTGACTAGGGACATTAGTGAGAATGTACACACTCTTAACATCCGTATGATGTCATTGTTCAAGTCATGTACTTGAAGACATACGTCATTGAGTATTGTCACTCTCTAGACATCTAACATGTTATACTATTATCTCAAAATAATCAAAACAGATAGACGGAAATTGCCTTTATTATTATTATTCAAATCAATTACAAAGTATGCCATTAAAATCATCATATGACTGACTCTATGGACATACATACCAACAAAGAAACCCTAGGCTGAACCAAAATAAGGAAGAAAGAGAAGAAAACCCCCTCACACTTGGGTACCACCTTGCCAAAACATGGTTTATGACCCTTATGATGAGGAGTTTCTCTCCAAAATGACCACCATGGATGATCCATGGTCTAAGGGAGAGAAAAAAGAAAGACAAAGGTATAAGACTAAGAGGAAATGAGATCAAGGAAAGGCATCCACTTACTGACTGGCCTAAATCTCACGTCTAAAAGGTGGAGGTGGATTTGAGGTAGTCGAGCTTTTACATTTATAACCCGAAACCTTCTAGGCCCCCACAACTTTGTTTATGGGGTCACAATATATATACAGGATCGAACACAGGGACAAGGGTGGTAGTGTTGAGAATGCAGAATCGGCACGCCACACTCCGGCAAAGATAAAGAGATGATAAAATTCCCAAAAGGGAACAACAGAACATGATTGATAAAACAAACGAAAACCCTATCTTCAACTGGAGTTACAAGGAAAACTTAGGTTTTAAGCATTTATCAGTTTTTAGGGATTTTCATGCAATGGAAACAGAGAGATAACACTAAAGCTAAAGCAAGGTACGAAGGAGAAAACTTCGGTAAAACAAGCGGCATCAGGAACATCCTGTACCCCTCCTCTCAGAGCGGGTACCTCTAACCAAGCGTCAACACCCCTCTTGAGGTTGCTGGACTTAAGTTAGAGTGGAAAGGTCACTAAAGCAACTCCGTTTCCGGGCACTCTCGTACTCCAGAATCGGACCAAACACTAGAGCCACAACGCCTCTCTCAAGGCTGTTGCAACGGGAAAACACGATTCAGTAGCTAATTGAAACGCGATCCAACGTACAAGCTAGAGTTCAGAATTAAACATAGCAATCATCCAACAAAGGTACCAAACATAAAGCAGCAGATAATTAAACTCTTCTATTTCCATTAACAAATAAGGTTCTGATTACATTGCATAAGTAAAGAAATAAATGACTGAAATAATAAAGATAGTTATTGCCTTCTTGATATATAAGGACGACAGACTACATCGGACCCTCCAGCCCGATACCGGCCAGGAGCCTAGCCCGATACACCCGTGTCGGGCGGCACACCCTCTCAGACGACACACCGTGACGGGCGGATTGCATCGTGCGAGAACCCTGGCCCGATACGCTCATGTCGGGCGACACCCTCTCGAGCGACACACCGTGACAGGCAATGCGTATCGGGTTTCGGTATCATGCCGGGCTAGAGCGACGCATCTAGTATCAGTCACTTATGTCATTTATCCTCGTTGGACGATATCGGCCTGCAGTGGTGCTCAGGACGATCCTAAGTGAACCATTCCCTCCCTCTCGGGATGAGGAAGTGCTCACCTAGATATGCCCGACACGATCATTGAGGCACGATACACTCGCTCTTGCAACTTTCCTCAGAAGATTTGCACAAGGTTCCGACCTGTCTTTTCGGCTTCCTATAGCTGCTATTTATAGGCAGCGGTTGGGGGAAGTTATGGTGCTCAGGGCACCACGTGTCCTCCTTATCATCGCAGAGTCGGTGGACGGCCGATATCGATATCTCCCGGCACAAGGATGTTAGCTGTCAGTCACGTGATGAGCGGCGCCTGCCAGTGGGTGGCCTGTATCGCGCGACAAGCTTTAGTTGTCGCGGCGAGCTCGGCTCCCTGTCGGGTAAAAGACATATCACTCGCTAGTTCCTTCTTGCGCGACATCCTCCTGTCGTGCGTCAGAGTGTTGTGCTACCCAGTCGGGCAGTGATCGTATCAGCCATCTGGAAGGCCGATGCAGGTGGAACTTGTTTATGGGCCGGGACGGCCTTATTGATGATAAATGGGTCAAAACTGAGGAAAAACTCTGCAAAAGATGGAAATATTGAATTAAGAGCGTTGTTTGGCCAATTATTGCGAAAGTACATATAAAAGGAGAGGAAAACAATTAAAAGGGTCAGTTTTGATAACAAAATAAAGGTCAAAAACATCACAAAATTTGGTGTTATCAACTCCCCCAAACTTAGCATTTTGATTGTCCTCAATCAATATTTAAACTTTATTTTGTGATGCTTCTTCTTGCTCGGTGTAGTTTTCAGTTCAAGAGGTAAAACAAGGATCGCGATGCCTTTAGAGATAATGCTGCCTTACTTCGAACAAAAAGCCTTGAATTTCCTACCTTATTATTTCAGTAAAATTTTTCTCTACAGCTTCAGCGAGACTTCGGTGTATGATTCCGAAGTTAGCTTTCACACCAAACAGCTTTATTTTTGGGGAAGAAAGTTGTGTGTTGGGTAGGTTGAGGCTTTTTGGGGTTTTCTTGTTTCCCATCAGTCCATCCAGGTAAGGGTCCGTTAACGGGCAAGTGGTCCCTGCAGTCCAAGCCAGTTGGCTTTAGAGCAGTGATTTCACATCCTACGTACCACTGCCCCGGATCTACCATGCCTAAAGATGGGTACTTTTGGAAAACAAGTGTGTACATATTTTTTTCTTTTCTTTTATTGGGCACAACTCTCATGCTTTTATTCACTCTCAGAAGGCTACTTTCTCTTTTTAGGATTTTCGTTGGGTGAGGGAAAACAAAAGGGATTTTTGCTGTTTGGGCAGCTTTTTCCTTCTCCATACCCATCTCTTAGCTGTTGTGAGATTATTATTATTTTTTTTGAAATTTTTGGCACGGAAAAACGTAGTCTTTTGTTGTTTGAGGCAGCATTATCAGAAAGATATAACAAAACTTGCATCTCGTTAGGCACATAGAAAACGAACTGGCAAGAAGTCGCATTAGGTTTTTACTAATATAGAAACTTTGTACATATGTATGGGAACAAAATAAGGAAAATTTTTCAAAACTTTGGTATGAACATATATATGTACACATGATATAGGAAAGAACAAAAGAATAAAGAATTTGAGGCAAAAGAATTAAGAATTCGAGTCAGAAAAATCAGAAAATTTTCAAAATTTTAATACCTCCTTCACTGGTACATGGTACCCCCCCCCCAAAGTTACTCCACACTCTGTCCCAGAGTTGTGAGGTAGATAAGGTAAGGTAATGTTACTCCAGTGAGGTTAGCTGGAGAGCGCGCCTGCGTCGGATAGAAGCTCCCACACATATTCTCCTCTTTTGCTGTGATAATCGATGTCGTGGAGCTGGTCAGGCGTTGCTTCATTTGCTATCCATTCCAGGACAAAGATGCCACAGTCGTTAGATAAGGGAATCTACTGCGGGCTGCGGTGGCAGAACTAGAGTTCGTGCCATTTGCTTGCTTGCGTGTCCAGGAATGGTTGGATCATCTTTGACACCTCGTCGTAGTATTTTCGAACTAAGCGTTCGACGGATGACAACGGTTCTGATGTACATGGCACTAGATGGCTTTTGTTGCTGTCCGAGATGTTGTAGAAAATTCTTGCTCATTGCCGAGTGTACATTTTTAGGAGCGTCCAATGGTTATAATGCAGGATGGGTAGAAAAATTGTGCGTGGGACCTCGCTCTCCAACTCTTCCAGAAATGTTTGCTTCGCTCCTGTTTCATCGGCGAGGCAAATGTCGTTGAACAACATAGGATGAGCTATGTATGCGTGTTTGAGCCTTGGATGTATATTTTGGATGTAAGCGGCCGCCACGAATACAGCCAAGCATCCTCCTTCTATTACCATGTCCCTTAAATCATCAGTCGGGACCACGACATCGCCTGCCTCATATGTGACATCCGCCGGGGTAGAGTCAGCTAACTTGATAAGGATTTTGTTGACCTGCTCCTGTGTGAGTGTAGTGCACGAGAAGCGGTCAAAATTTCTGATCAGCCCTTCTACAGTTTCAGGCGAAGTAGGGTCTTCAAATCCATGCACTTTTCGCAGAATCTCTAACTGCTTGCCTGTCCTGTAGGTGTCAGTTGCCATCTCCACTTATTTCTCTGGAGAGCTGCTGGATTGTGAAGTCTCGTTTTCAAGGTCGTTGTCCAGCATCTTCTCAGGTACCCCTGCGTCTCGGAAATAGCGCTTGTCCTTAATCAGCAACATGGCGTAAATGCTCCTGCGGCGATAGAAGCATGTGCCCCTAAGGGCCCCCAAGTTTCCAATCGTATTGAGCACCTCCATGGCACTCAAAACGGCGAAGGTGCTGTTTCCGCTTCCCCTTCTGCCTGGATAGGGAGATCTCGGATAGTAAAGAAGTGCCAAACGCCTTTGTGGCGTCGGCTTTCTTGCTTGATTGCTCGGAGAAGACGCAGCGGCAGGAGCCTCAACTTCTTGTCCTCCGGACGGCTGAACACATTCCCGGAGCATGGCACCTCCTCATTGCAGCAGCTCAACAGCTGGACGTCGTGGTTCCTGAGGTCTGCCACACAGAGGAACCACACGTTGCGGTGCTTATACGGGGCCAACATGAAGTTTGGTCTATGCTTTTCGATGTGGTTCAGCATGTCGGCCACCGCATTGGAGTCCGAAACTCCTTTCATCAGTCTTCTTGCCAAGGTCAGGGTGGTGTTGTATATTGTCTTCCGACCTGTCCTGCTGTCGATATTTTCTATTATCGCACTTTTGAGGACCCTAAACAGTCTTTTGCCGACGATGGCCGGTGAGCGGAACATACTTCGAAGATCTCCCTGTCGTACGGAGAAGTAGTCGTCGCTCCAGACGACGTCTTCTTCATCAGCCTGCGATCTTAAGACATTGTTCAACAAATTCTGGTCTCTGATCGTCAGGTATCCGATGGCCCTTCTGCCGAAGTCGGCCATCTCAAAGGAGGGTATCTCGGATGGCTCACGGAACCTGTCCTCCATCGAGCGTCTTCCTCGGGGGAGGTGTCTTTCATTGACTGCATAAACATCCCCTTTTCTCCCTCAGATTCATCAGAAGAGTCCTCCCCGACGCTGATGTTTTCGTTGTCATCTTCAGCTTCGTCCAGGGGGACAGAGGGATTTTCTTCTTCCAGGCCTAAGGAGCTCTCCTGTCTTGCTGGAGCTCTGTCGGTCAACCTTTGTGGCGTTCCCTCCTCGAGCGTTGTGGATGGCCCGCTGGACGGGGAGGAGGACGCCGATCTCGAGGAGGATGCTGGCGAAGAAGGTGGAGATCCAGGGCTAGGGGGCGACTGGGACCGTCTCGGCTGCCTTCAGCGTGGATGGTCGTCCCTTCTGTCCAACCTCTCCTCGATTTTGTCGAGGCATTAGAGAACTTGCTGAAGCGTCGCAGTCAAAGTCTCTAGTCCGCCGGGAAGGCTAGTTAGAGTCAGCATGTCTCGTTCTTGGCTATTCATCCTGTCTTGGAAAGATGCAAACTTGCGGGTTAAGGAAATACACGTAGCTGAGTTGTTATCCGTTACCTCCCGCAAGTAGTCGAGCTCATGTCCTAGCATCTTCCCTAGCGATAGAGGGGTTCCTGCGGGTCTCCCTTCCGTCCTCGCGACACCTTGCTCGCGTGATGGCCTACCAGATGAGGTAGAGTCTATCTCAATCGTTCACGATGCAGATGCCTCCAGGCGAGGCGACGACACTCTTGCATCCGTCTCTGCCTCACCTTCTTGTTGTGGAGGAGATGGTCGCGGTGTGGGCGGACGCTGCTCCACCTCTACACTGACGGTGATCTCTCCAGCTCTAGTTATAGGGGAACCAATGGCGGTGTTGGCGTCAGCCGTCCATCTTCGAGCTCCATTTGAAGGATCACGGCGAACACCTCATTACTGGCGTCCGGCTGCGGTCCTTCCTCTGCCCCTTCAGACATTATAGGAATTTCGGGGGCTGCGGCTGTCTCTCCCGCAGCTGCTCCCATAGTCATCGTCTCAGTGACCTCCACGGTCACCGGCTCTTCTTCAGCCACCACAGTTGTTGTTGTGTTGGTGGCTGGTATGGTAGAAGTGATGACAGCTCCATCAACTGCTATCGTCAGTGGCTCTAGAATTGTGGCTGGCTCGGTGCAGACGGTTGAAGCTTTGCTCCGTCGTGGGTCGAGAGGGATTGATTCTCCTCTTGCAGCCGCCCTTTCTTGAATTCTGGTGGTGGCGGCGTAGGCTGCGTCTACCGCCACAACTTTTATCTCTTCGGTGGTGAAGACCAGCTTTTCTGCGTCATAGGTGGTACAACGAGGTAACGGGAGGAGGGTGTTTGTCCTTGCAAACTTGTAGAAATAGTCCCTCCCCTCCTTCTTTATGATGCTGGTCCTCATCAAGTATTTGATGTCAATCAGCTCATCGCCTTTCATCCTCGAAAGGCTGTGCGGCTCTTTCGGGTACCCGAACCCTGCCGCAATCAAGTTGACGATGCCACCCATACAGTATTCTTTGGTGGCATCCTTTATCGGGTGTAGTCTGTTCAGCAAGAACCGCCCGAGGTTGATTACTCGTCCCTCCATCATGTCCCACATGACATGGAGTTCTTCTGTGTAGATATTGCTGGACTCATTCTTGCTGAACAGTAAGCACACCACCAGCTTGTGCACTATTCTCCAAAAGTAGGAGCGCACTGTTGCCACCTTATTTCCCGGCTTAAATGATGACTCGCCGGTCAACCTACCCTAGAGCTCCACGAGATTGAACCCGTCTCCTTCAGTGATTCTTTCACCGTTATTCATCAGATTCTCCTCCTCCTCGTTGGAAGAGAAAATCTTGTTCAGCAGCTTCTCGGAGATGGCGTGCTCCGAGTTGTATAGCCGGGCTTGGAGTCTATCTGCTCTGCCATATTCTTCTTTTTCTGCAGCAGAGTTCTTCACTCAGCGGAGAGATGACATGAACTCTTTCGTGAGTCCGATATAGGAGGAGGATTGGTTGAAGCAGATCTTCCTTAGCCCTGCCGCAACAAGGATGCCCTTCAACCTTTCAAATATGCCCAGCTCAGTGAACGAAGCCTGGTGGCAGAACCTGCTCGGTCTGTAGACCTTGGTTGCCATCTCAGCATAACGGCATGCGTGCTCGTCATCCCTTGGCATGAACCTTCCTGGCGTGTATTCCAGGGATTCTTCCGTTGCTGTTGGTGTTGTAGCTGCCACTTCTCCTACCCTCGTTCTCTTTTCCACAGTTGACGGCCCAGCCGCATCTGGATTCTGGCGTTTCTGCCCGACAGTGGGCGCTTCACCTACGGGCTCAGTGTAGATTCTCCTATCGTGCTCGTCAACCTGGATGACATTCTACTTGGTGCGGGCCATTTCTGTTCATCATTAAACAAATTCCTTGGTCAATTAAGTGTGCCGATGTTTAAAGAAGGGAAACTGAATGCACAAAAAGATAGGCCCCGATACAAAAAATGATCCCACAACACTGCATCGGGCGATACGAGGTTTTCAGAGGTGAAGTCTAGTGCCCGATACACGATATGGGTATCGCCCGTCACGTCAGAAGATCATTCATACGGTAAAGAACAAGACGATACATCGATAAATACATGTCAGGTATGTCGCCCAACACAGGTGTGTCGGGCGATACGGTCGCGAAAGATAAGACACCCTATAGGGCTTTCTGAAAGGAACGCAACGTGTCGTCCGACAACAAAACAGGTGAGGCGGTGCAAAGATGGGTGACACAGCTATCGCCCGACATGGCGTATCGGGCAAACATGAATAAAAGGTACGTTGCGCGACATACGTATCAGGCGATACAAAGCTGCTCAGCTCAGGAACCACAAGCCCGATAAGATACTCGTTAAAGGAAAGTCGTGTCGGGCGATACGGTCTGTCGGGTTATACCTTGTTGTGCTCTTAAACTTCCGCGCGACACGAGAGCAGGGGAACCTTGCACGGCACGGGAGCTAAACTCACAAAGTCTTAGCATGACACGGGTAAGAGAAAACAGTAAGACAGTAGCCCGACACGGTAAAATCTCGGCTCTTTATATAGCAATCTCAACCGGGGGTAAAACTGGTAATTCCGGGACGTGCGTCAGCCGTTGGGGTAATTCATTCCTGAGTCGGGCAATCCATCCGTCGGCACAAGGGTAATTACTCCAACTGCACGATACGAGTGTACTCCGCCCATGCATGCTATCTGTCACGACCTTTGCGATGCTCGAAATTCCACTGCCCGATATGGGTGCGTTCATAGTGTCGGTTGGGTTGCTGCCCGATACGACCCTTCAGAGAAAAGTCAAGAAGAAAAACTTCAAAACAGAGCGGGAAAAAGCGGTCGATGAGTAAAACATCATTGGCCTAAGGTTAAGACCCCGACCTCAGATAGTATTACCCATCTTGGTCTATAAAGCAGCGCAGTGGCCCATAAAACAAAAGAGTCAGCGCATGTGGCGCATGCTCTGACTCGGGCCTTATTACAGTCCATAATGTTTGTAATGTTTGTTTTGCAGAAAAGTAAATGCATCCTATTCTAAGAAAGAAAAGAAAACTCGGGCTGCCTCCCGAGAAGCGCTGTGGTTTCCATCTCTAGCTTGACGCTTTCAACATCTTCACTTCTTGGTCTTCAGCATCTTCTGTCTTCCTACATCTCGATCTATGCCGGTCATAGTCCTGCTTTCTTGGCAGTCTCGGTGTTTGATGGTATTTTTCCTGACGGATTCTTTATGAATTCGGCCATTTGAGCCAATCGCTGGTCAATATGGCGTTGATGCGTCTGCATGTCTGCCAATTGTACCTGCAAAGAGTTCAACACGCCCGAATTCGATAGTGCGCTTTGCGCTAGCTGATTATTAATAGTGTCTTGCCTTTTCACAAAATCAAATAATTGGCCAACCACTTCCGATTGGCTTGAACCTTTGTCCTGTTCCTTGTTCGATCCTTGGTATTTGCCCTGCACCTAGAAATTTCCTTTGTTTGGCTGGAATGGGGTGCTCTTGGTGTACTGACCCGGTCCTCTTTTCTCGAAGGGTTGTGGCGGTTTAGACGAGCTATGCAGCTGGTGTGAGTTCTCTGCTGCATCCTTGTTGCCGTAGTTGAAACCGGGGTGGTCTGGCCCTTTGAAATTCACAAAAGAGATTTTTTCGGTTTCTTCGACGTCGGACTCAGTATCACTCGACTCATCGGGTCGGGTGTAGATGCATTTATCTACCCCATGCCCCCCTTCTCCGAAGGTTACACACTTCATTACTTTTTCAACTGGCTTCTTCCCTTTACCACCCGATTCCCTCAGCTGCTTGACGTCCGTTGCTATCCTTTATATCTAAGAAGTTATAGACTCCAGAGCCTTGGACTCAAGAGAGGGTCCGTCACTGGCCTTCTTAGCCTATCCTCTGTCAGATCTATCATAATCAGCACCGGCTTGCAGCTCGGCCATGTTTTTGATGATCCTCTCAGACTTGCTTGGCTTTTTCCCTAGGAAGTCACTTCCTGCTGCCGCATTCAGTGACACCCTTTCATCGGGAGTCAGACCGTTGTAGAAGGTGGTGATTAAGAACCCCTTCTTGTAGTTATGGTGAGGGCAGTCCCTCTGGTATTCCTGGTATCATTCCCAGGCGTCATGGAGGTTTTCGTTGGGCTTCTGCATAAAGAAGGTTATCTTCTGTCTGTTTCTCACAGTCCTCTCAGTGGGATAGAATTTGTTCACGAATGCGTCAGCCAGTGCTCCCCATCCATTTAGAGATTGGTGGGGCAACCCAAGATACCACGACAGAGCTTTGTTTTCCAAGGAGAAAATGAAGCCCTTGTAGTAGATGACTTCTTGGGGGACCCCTCGCATCTTAATGGTATCGCATATATTTTTGAAGGCGTCCAAGTGGTGGTAGGGGTTGTCGTTCTTGGAACTCCCCCTGAAGCTTTTATTCTGGATCATTGATATTACAGACGGCTTGAGTTCAAAATTTGTCGCGTTGAAACGCGGGATAATGATGGGGCATCGGGAATTGTTAGCCTTTGTGGAGGCTAACTCCCTCATAGTTTTCTCCTCTTCGTCTGAATCTTCGCTATCGCTGGCTTCTGGATGTCGTTCCTGATTATTGTGGTTTCTTCTGTGCCTCTGGTGGAAATGACGTCTATCACGGTGATGGCCTTCTTCGAACGGCTCCATCCCTGGATCTTCGAGGTTATCATCGTCGTCGTAGCGGTCGTTGACTTCTGGTGGAGGCAAATGAGGCCGAGCTCGCCCTGGGCATTCACCCTCAGAATGAGGTGGATCCACGCAAGGTGGCATGGTGTCAGTGCTTAGTGGAATAAGTCACCATTCTTCAGAGTTCCTGAAATGGCCCGAAAAATCAAGTTTAGAAAATCGAATTATTAATTTTTAGGCAAAGAATAATAATCAGGAAAAAGGAAAAGAAAAAGAGTGCTGTCAAGCTCATTTCTAAGCTTGAGGCACGGGAGTGTAGTTAGTGGATTCAGATTCATCAACAATGCCGTTTTTCCTTGTCCCCGGCAACGGCGCCAAAAAGTTGACCGGCCTAAATCGCACATCCAAAAGGTGGAGGCGGATTTGAGGTAGTCGAGCTTTTACATTTATAACTCGAAACCTTCTAGGCCCCGCAACTTTGTTTACTGGGGCGCAATAGATATACGCGGTCGAACATAGGGACAAGGGTGGTAGTGTTGAGAACGCAGAATCGGCACACTACACTCCGGAAAAGATATAGAGATGATAAAATTCCCAAAAGGGAACAATAGAACAGGATCGATAAAACAAACAAAAACCCTATGTCCAACTGAAGTTACAAGGAAAACTTAGGTTTTAAGCATTTATCAGTTTTTAGGGATTTTCATGCAACGGAAACAGAGAGATAACACTAAAGCTGAAGCAAGGTACGAAGGAGAAAACTTCGGTAAAACAAGCGGCATCAGGAACATCCTGTACCCCTCCTCTCAGAGCGGGTACCTCTAACCAAGCATCAACACCCCTCTCGAGGTTGCTGGACTTAAGTTAGAGTGGAAAGGTCACTAAAGCAACTCCGATTCCGAGCACTCTCGTACTCCAGAATCGGACCAAACACTAGAGCCACAACGCCTCTCTCAAGGTTGTTGCAACGAGAAAACACGATTTGGTAGCTAATCGAAACGTGATCCAACATACAAGCTAGAGTTCAGATATTAAACATAGCAATCATCCAACAAAGGTACCAAACATAAAGTAGGAGATAACTAAACTCTTCTATTTCCATTAACAAATAAGGTTCTGATTACATTGCATAAGTAAAGAAATAAATGACTGAAATAATAAAGATAGATATCGCCTTCTTGATATAGAAGGACGACAGACTACATCAGACCCTCCAGCCCGATACCGGCCAAGAGCCTAGCTTGATACACCCGTGTCGGGCGGCACACCCTCTCAGGCGACACGCCGTGACAGGCGGATTGCATCGTGCGAGAACCCTGGCCCGATACGCTCATGTCGGGTGGCACCCTCTCGGGCGACACACCGTGACGGGCGATGTGTATCGGGTTTCGGTATCATGCCGGGCTAGAGCGACGCATCTAGTATCGGTCACTTATGTCGTTTATCCTCGTTGGCCGATATCGGCATGTAGTGGTGCTCGGGACAATCCTAAGTGAACCATTCCCTCCCTCTCGGGATGGGGAAGTGCTCACCTAGAATTGCCCGACACGATCAATGAGGCACGATACACTCGCTCTTGCAGCTTTCCTCAGAAGATTTGCGCAAGGTTCCGACCTATTCCGACCTGTCTTTTCGGTTTCCTGTAGCTGCTATTTATAGGTAGCGGTTGGGGGAAGTTATGGTGCTCAGGGCGCCACATGTCCTCCTTATCATCATAGAGTCGGTGGACGGCCGATATCGGTATCGCCCGGTACAAGGATGTCGGCTGTCGGTCACGTGACGAGCGGCGCCTGCCGGTGGGTGGCCTGTATCGCGCTACAAGTTTTAGTTGTCGCGGCGAGCTCGGCTCCCTGTCAGGTAAAAGACATATTGCCCGCTAGTTCCTTCTTGCACGACATCCTCTTGTCGCGCGTTAGAGTGTTGCGCTACCCTGTCGGGCAGTGATCGTATCGACCATCTGGAAGGCCGATGCAGGTGGAACTTGTTTGTGGGCCGGGACGACCTTATTGATGATAAATGGGTCAAAACTGAGGAAAAACTATGCAAAAGATGGAAATATTGAATTAAGAGCGTCGTTTGGCCAATTATTGCGAAAGTACATATAAAAGGAGAGGAAAAGAGTTAAACGGGGCAGTTTTGATAACAAAATAAAGGTCAGAAACATCACAAAATTTGGTGTTATCACTTACCAAGGAAGAAGATGACCCAAAATCACCACAAGGAAGGTGATCAAGCTCTAAGGTGCCATAAGGAAGGTTGGTCAGCCACTAAAGCAACTACATTAGTACTCCCTAGCTCCACAAAGCTTTAAGGTCACCACAAGAGAGGAGGAAGGAGGGATGAAAAAATGCATGTTTGAAGAGGAGAGGGGTTATATACATGAAGGAGGAGGGAAGTAAGGTGGATATGATGTGTCAACACAAGAGGGCACCCAGAAGACACTTGTACATCAAGAAAAGAAAACAACCATGCAACAACTATATGCATGCATGCACATGATGGTGATACAACCAATGTTGGGTATCAACCACTTACGTCCCCAACACACTGGTTTTGGTTGAGACACATCAAGGGGTCAAGACAACACCAAAGAAACTTGTCTAGGTCGAGACAAAAGGTCACCACAACATCTAGGTCGAAACATATCATAAAAGGATAGACCATCTCGACCAAACCACTCCAAGACCATCATGTTTGAAACAAAAACCAAGCCAAGGTAGGGTTCTCGATCGAGATACACACAAGAAACCCTCAAGGTCGAGACAAATGTCGCTACACTTCAACCAAGCTCAACATGGTCGACACCGAGCAAACCCTAGAAACCCTAATTACCTCTAGTGATGTCACCACTCACCCAAGGTTCAAATACGATGCACCAAAGCATCACAATCTCTCCCATGATTCCAAGGATAAGAAGTGACACTCTAAATTCTGTAAATTTCAAGATAACCCTCTCAATAGGGTAAATTGCAATTTGACCCAAAATAAGCACATAAAGCACATACATCATCCAAACATGATCAAACTAGAAACTTAAGCTTACCACAAGCTCTAAAAACATCATAAGGGATTAGAGCAAGGTTATAAGCACTTAATCAAGCCAGACAAACAAGGTTAGCCCCAAAACACATGTCAGTGGTCTTACAAGCCATAAACCCCTAACAAGGATTTGTCCCCAAAATCCTAAGCAAAAAGAGACAGATACTTCCTACGCATCTCTTCCTCAAGCTCTCACGTGGATTCCTCAATGTCACAGTGATTCCATAGAACCTTTACCAACACTATGTCCTTCTTTTTCAACTTCTTCACCCTCCTATCTAGGATCAACACATGACCTTCCACATAAGACATATCTTCATCAAGATCAACGTCCACTGGCTATAAAACCAACTTGATATCAGGGTTCCACTTCATCAGCATAGACTCATGGAATATTTGATGAAACCTGTGCAACTTAGGTGGTAACTCCAACTTATTGACCAACTTCCCAACATGTGCCACCAAACCATAAACCTAGGAGCTAACTTACCCTTCTTCCCAAAACTCAAAACACCCTTCCAAGAAGAAACCTTGAAGTACACCCTGTCTCCCACTTGGAAATCCAAGGGTCAGTGATGATTATTAGCATATGATTTCTGTCTGTCCTAGGCTTCTTTAACTTCTATTGAATCACTTTGATCTTAGATGCCGTCTACTGCACAAGCTCAGGACCTAGAAGCTGGTATTCGTCTGTCTGATACCAACACAACAATGACCTACAACGTCTCCCATACAATGCCTTATACGATTCCATGTCGATGCTCCTCTGATAACTATTATTATAAGCAAAATCTATCAAGAGAAGGTGGATGTTTTGCCCAAAAACTGCAAAATGCAAGCTCTCAACAGATCCTCTAAGGTCTGTATGGTCCTCTCAGACTGACCATCCGTCTGTGGGTGGAAAGCAGTACTAAACTTCAACTGTGTACCCAAAGCTATGTGCAAATGCTCCCAAAAGTGACTTGTAAACTGAGGACCTCTATCTGACACGATAGTAGCAGAACAATATGTAAACACACTATCTCATCAACATATATTTGTGCCAGCTTCTTTGTTGTGTATGTTGTTTTTACAGGAAGGAAATGTGCTGACTTGGCCAACCTATCAATCACCCAAATGGAATCATGACCTTTGACTGTCCTTGGGAGAACAACCACAAAGTCCATCGTAACATGATGCCATTTACACTATGGTATAGGCAAAGGTTGCAATGTCTCTGCAGGCTTCTAATGCTCTTCCTTGACCTGCTGACATACTGCACACTTTGCAATGAACTCAACCTCATCACACTTCAATCCAGGCCACCAACAAAGATATTTAAGGTTATGGTACATCTTGGTGCTACCTTGGTGCATGGAATACATTGAAGAGTGAGCCTCTTCCAGAACCATCTTCCTCAGATCATCAACATCAGGAACCACAACTTTGCTATGGTAACACACTGTTCCATCATCTAACTCATGGAAGCCATCACACTTATCACTGCCAAACTCTGCTCGTATCTTCTATATCAAAAGATCACTCTACTGTGCACTCTAATATTCTATCACAATGTCAGCTTCTCCAACAACTGTGCTTGCAACTGAGCTAACAAAGAAACCTCCAGCTATACATTCATCTGACATAAGGAGACCAACATGTCTCGCCTGTGGCACACCAAGGAACATAACTGTGCCTTCTCCATAGATGATGATGAAGAAGACTTCCTACTCAGTGCATCTACCATGACATTCACCTTTCCTAGATGGTAATCAATTATGCAACCATAATCCTTGATTAACTCCATCCAACATTGCTGCCTCATGTTCAACTCTTGTTGTGAAAGATGTACTTCAAGTTCTTGGGATCTGTGAAGATCTGACACTTCTCACCATAAAGGTAGTGCCTCCAGATCTTTAAGGCATGAAACCTAATAGATAACTCCTCCACATTATGGGTTGGGTAGTTCTCCTAGTGCTTCTTCAACTATCATGACGCAAAAGAAAGCACATTCTTATCCTGCATCAACACACAACCCAAGCCATTCCTCAACATATCACAAAAGACTATGTATCCTTTCCCTTGATCAAGCAAAACTATCATTGGTGCACTTATCAACTTCTCCTTCAACAACTGAAAGGCACACTGACATATGTCATCCCAGAAAAACAACACATCTTTCCTCGTCAGCTTCATTAGGGGTAACACCACTGAGCAGAAGTTCTTAATGAACCTCTTGTAATATCATTGCAAACCCACAAAACTACACACTTCTATCAGTGTCTTCAGTTGTCCCCACTCCAGCATGGATTCAACCTTCTTGGGGTCCACACGAACATCCTCAACATATATCACATGTCCTAGGAAAGACACCTCCTTCGGCCAAAACTCGCACTTGCTGAATTTGACATACAACTGATGCTGTTTTAACACAGTCAACACTTGACGAAGATGCTGTTCATACTATTGACTGTCTCTGGAGTATATCATGATATTATCGATGAACACCACCATGAACTTATCAAGAAATGGTCAGAACACCCTATTCATCAGTTCCATGAATGTTGCCGGTGCATTGGTTAACCCAACGACAAAACCACAAAATCATAACGACCATACCTATTCCTAAAAGCTGATTTAGGTATGTCATCCACCTTGATCCGCAACTAGTGATAACTTGACCTTCGGTTTATCTTTGAGAAAATTGTGGTGCCACACAACTGGTCAAATAGGTCATCTATCTGCGGCAAGGGGTACTTGTTCTTTATCGTCACCATGTTCAACTGTATGTAATATATACACAACCTCATGGATCCATCTTTATTCTTTACAAACAACACGGGAGAACCCCACAGAGATGTGTTGAGTCTGAGGAAACCTTTATCAAGCAACTCTTGCAACTATTTCTTCAACTCTCCAAATTAGATGGAGCCATCCTGTATGGTGTCTGAGCTATCGAGTGCATACCTGGGGCTAGATTGATCTCAAAGTCAATCTCTCGGGGTGGGGGAACACCGGGGAGCTAAAACATCCTCAAACTCACAGACCACTGGAACCTCCTAGATTCTAGGACTCCCCACCTTAGTATCCACCACATGTGCCAAACATTCCTCACAGCCTTACCTCATCATCCTCTCTGCCACCATATCCAACACCAGACACGTCAGAATAATCTTCCTATCTCCTTAGAAGATCCACATCACATCACCATCTACGAATGTCGCCACCTTGGAACTATAGTCCAAGACCACATGATACTTCTGCAAGGTGTCTATTCCACAGATCATACTAAATCCATGCATATCAAGTGGTATGAGGTCCACTTGAATTCTATGTCCTGAATGGCGTGCTTCGCGTGCATGCGGAATGGGCACAAAAAAATCAAGTGTGGAAAGAAAGGACACAAGAAGGACACACCTCTTGCAACTCAGCGGAACCAGCCAACATGGTTTTTAAAATGAAGACTATAACATCTATGACTAACAGGCAAAGAAAAACTATCAATCACTTCCTAAGTGACAAAAGAGTGCATCACACCTGGGTCAACCAAAATAGATATAAAGCAAGAAGAAGACAAACCAGAATGAAACAACTCCATCTGACCTATCACTACTCATGGGTTGACCACTCCTTCTGGCTGACTCATAGCATAGAATTGCGCCATCACCTGTTGTCATCCTTGTCCCCTGCTGGCCTGAGAAGATGAGCCAACCTGACGCTTGTCCACATCCTCATCCACCACTATTGTTGAACTGATGTCTCTGTGAGCACTACTGACTCTATCTCGATTGTTGGGTCACCTCATCATATTTTATTAGACACACCCACCTCAAATGTCGTACCTTCCCACACTTATGGCAAGTCATGTTCTCATACTGTGGCCTAGGTGGCCCTATCACTGACACAAATAATGTACTGTCAGATCCAGCAGGTGGAAAGCTCTGACGTCTGCCTCTACTTGGTGAACATTGTGTCTATGCATTTGACCTCTGTGGTGCTGATGGTGCCGAGAACCTAGGCTTCTTGAAGCCTCCAGATGGCTATCCCTGATACTACACCAGTCTCTTCTTGGTACTCTTCTCACACTTCTCAACCACTGATCTTTCTATTCTCGAAACTGACTCCACAAACATGGTAAACTGC
Organism: Alisma plantago-aquatica; assembly: GCA_963693085.1. NCBI lineage: Eukaryota > Viridiplantae > Streptophyta > Magnoliopsida > Alismatales > Alismataceae > Alisma > Alisma plantago-aquatica. The sequence continues at coordinate 123,438,620 of OY856412.1, forward strand.
TCACGGTTCTCCAAAGCAACCACTTGGATTGACAACTCCGAACTCAACCCTTTCTCAAAGCGTTAGATCCTCTCCTTATCTATAACAACTATGTGAGGACAAAACCTCAACAACCCATAAATTTTGCTTCATACTCATTGATTGACATGGATCCCTGCCAGATTCTCTCAAACTAGGATATCTTCTCATCCAGATAGGTCTGAGGAAAGTATCAACTAACAAACTCACATAAGAACTCCTCCCAATTGATAGAAGCATCATGCCCCTTCTCTTCTTTAATGGCCCAACAATGGCCAACACTCCCCTTCAAAAGATACACTGCATGCTTCACTTTTTCTGCCTCAGGGATGTTGAGGATATTGAAGGCCTTTTCCAACTCTATCAACCAAATATCAACATCCATAGGATCTTCTGTACCAGCATACTCCACAGCCCCAACACGTCTCTGTCTCTCAAATATCTTCCCAGAGTCCAGAGATTCAACACTGGGAACAACTGCCCTTGGTCGTGGTGCAGACATTCTGTCTGCCACGTGCATCATTGTCGCCATGAACTGCCCAAACAAGGACTGAAAGGGAGGATTTTCCACCATGGATGGGTCAAACTAGGGCACCTCAGGCACCCGATCTTCTCTCACATGGTCCCTTGCACCACCTCCGAGCATAATAACACTGCACTCTGCAACATGTTCTTCATGTTCTCTAGACATATTTTCTACTCTTCTTCTTCTTGTTCTTCTTCTTCTTCTGCATAAGTAGAAGTCAACAATGGGAACAACACTGGGAACAACACTCTAGAGATTCAACACTGGGAACAACTGCCCTTGGTCGTGGTGCAGACATTCTGTCTGCCACGTGCATCATTGTCGCCATGAACTGCCCAAACAAGGACTGAAAGGGAGGGTTTTCCACCATGGATGGGTCAAACTAGGGCACCTCAGGCACCCGATCTTCTCTCACATGGTCCCTTGTACCACCTCCGAGCACAATAACACTGCACTCTGCAACATGTTCTTCATGTTCTCTAGACATATTTTCTACTCTTCTTCTTCTTCTTCTTCTTCTTCTTCTGCATAAGTAGAAGTCACTGTAAGACATACTAGAGGACACTAGGACAGATACAAACCATAGTCCTAGGTCCTTGTAGACTTGACGAACCTAAAGCTCTGATACCAACCAAACTGTGATGTCTCGACACACCACAACAAGAATACACAAAAACCAAAGAGCGGAATTATAACTAAGCATACAAATTACCCAAAAACACAGGAAATTAAAAACAATTTCACAAAAGCACCATAAGAAAAAACTTATCACATATAAGTTCACAACCCTGCCGCATGCATTACATATCATATTACAAGGTTCTTACATCATTGTACACTATCACTCCAGTGGTCCACCTGTTATACAAGGTACATGTTTCACACATATATACATGTACACATGCCCTATATTACATACATGGCTCACAATCCATAAACCTCTTATCAATAACATATGCATAAAACACATCGAGAACACCCCCAATGACCTGAGTGTACAAGGATGATCTAGGACTCTATCACCAAAAGACTAGCAACACATCAAACCTTATCATATAGTGCTCTTGTTGCTTCTCTTCCTCAGCTACACGATCTCTACCTCTTCATGCACGATCACCTAAAAGATGTGGAAACTCACGGGGTAAGACCAAACATCCCAGCAAGAGATATAACTCTCTGCTTATGGTTATTATAACACATGTATAAGGTAAAGAAGAGAAGAAAGTAAAGATACTAACATATGGGAAGATTCAACTAAATAATTTATCCAAAGCAAAAAGTACTATTGAAGCAATATAAGAATTGCAACTAGATTATAGAACATCTTATAATTTAAGAAGGAATATGAAGAACATGTTTATCTTCTATCAACTAACTTTACAAAAGCAAGGCAAGGGTTCAACTAATGTTATTCATGTTTAACTCTGTGCAAGTAAACTACATGGATGTGTTACATTTTTTATTAATGCCCTAAGGAGATGAGGTATACCACTCATGCTCCTACTGATCACTACTAAGTCAAAATCAGTGCCATACATGATCATTGGAAGAGACGGAATGTAATAATCTATCCACACACCTTAGTCAGTTTGAGTCCACCACAGTGACATATAGAGTCCAACTACAAAACAACCTAGCCCGCCTTGGTATATAGGAACAACACTTGTGAAACTGAGCTAAAAATGCAACCACACTCCTGCCGAGGTATGATCACAACCATCCTTAAAAGATATCATATATGTAGTATGTATCACATCATTGACATATGGACTCGACCGTTCTCCTGCCAGGGTATGTCCACAACCAATCTTGTGAAATGCATATACTTAAAAGTATACGACTCTGAGCTTCCACTAAGGGAGAACCTGTTTCACCATCCAAAAAGTACTAACGCTGAAGATGGATCTATGGCACAGGAAAAACTACATGATTAGGGTTCTTGTAAGGAGGCAGGATCACCCCCTTACTAAAAAAATTGAAGAATAAAACATCCATTCCAAACACACTCAAAGGTATGCTGGAATAGGTGTAACATTTTCAAATTTCAATAAATGGTATTCAAAACAACCAAAGTATAGCAGCAGAATAAAGATGTTGACTATATTTAATTTATCACAAGGTTATTACAAAAGTACATCATAATATCCCGTAGGGGTTTACATGTATGATACACCAAAGGATCTAAGTAGAGGGAAATCTAAACCATAACAACTTTGTCTCCAAGCTTTAACTCCTTAAGCTAGTCTAAAAATTCATGCCTTATCATCCAAGTCCTTCACCTAGGGTTGGAAGCATACCCCATAAAGAAGAGAAAATAGACGATATCAGCAAAGGCTGGTATGTGCATACTAAATAGGAAAATTGAGCTATATGTGGAATAAAGGATAACAAATATAGAAGGCTTCCCATAGAAAGGATAAGGGCCACCCAAATGGGTATCAAGAGAAAAGGAACTGAAATCATATGATAACAACAGAATACTTGCCATTAATAAAACACAAAGATTGTGCCACACAAGCACATGTAAAGAATTAGGGCACACACCCCATATAATCAACCTACATGCATGTGAGATAAACATAGCCCTAGAACAATATAAACACAAAGGTGGCCAAGTCTCATAAACTTGAAACCTAATAGAAAAAGGAATACTTCCAATCTCCCAAATATATAAAACATGGGCCAAGAATCACACATCTTGCCCTGGGTATGAGGTTCCTTTCCATCCCAAAAGAGCAGGAAATATCACATCTGCTCGGAAGGAAATAACACATCTGCCATAAAAACCAATGCAATTACACTACTCTAGTGCTACTGAATCACATAACACATTAAATGTAGAGGCAAGTAGAAAGTATAGTCAGAATATGTAAACTAGTCACCACATAAGTGACCAACATATACATCCACCTCATAAGTGGGCAAAAGACATCACATGTCATCTTATAGAGTTCCATCATGAACAAAGCATAAGATAAGAGTTCAAAAAAATATCCATGATCACATGATCAATATCAAATAAGGTAGTTCACATGAACCATGATTTTCAAAAGAAAAGACATTGTGTATAGGTTAATGTCCATAGGACAAAAATAAGCATAGGTGAATTGCTCAACATAGAAGAATAGGGGATACATCATACCTCAATTTCAGAGTCTAAACAGTCCAAGTCAGTCCTAGATCCAAGCCTGGGCCTCCAAAGAACCTCTAGGGAAGGTGGACATGTCCAATAAGTAAGGTTCCCAAGCTTAGAGAGGTTGGTTTCTCCAACAAAGCTCCTATCTTGAGTAAGAAGCACCTTCTCCACTTTAGAGGTGAAAAATCGTAACAAAAGAGCATGGAGATGAGGTGTTTATGGGTTCTAGGTGGGGTTTCACCATGGAAACCCATGGTTCTGACCTGGTGGAAGGTCGAAGGAAGACTAACAACATGAAAATAGGGAAGTAAAGGAGGAAACTTACTAGTTTTGGTCAAAATCGCCAAGGAGGAGCTTAAGAAATCCTAAATAGAAAAATTTGGAGCCCTAGGAGCCTTCTTCACCAAGGTAGGCACCTCCTTTTACCTTGGGACAACACCTTTGTGGAAAAATAGAGCAGGAATGATGCTATAAGCTAGAGGAAAGAAAGGGGAGCAAGAGTTTTTGAATTGGGAGTTGGGAAGGGGTAGATATGGCTATATAAAGAAAGAGGTCTAGTATGAGGTATCTATGAGACTTTTCATGTGTCATGTATAAGGGTGTCCATGGACATGCAAGCCTTTATGGATAAGGAAGAAGTCAATCATGAGGTGTGAAGTTACTTTCCATGTGTACAATGCTAAGGGTGCCTATGGACATGCAAACCTTTATGGATAAGGAAGAAGTCAAGCATGAGGTGTCCATGGAGCTTTCCATGTGTCCTTAGCCTAGGAATTTCATGGCCATGCAAGAGGACAGCTCATAGGGACTTCTTGAATATCAAATGTCAGTTTATGGACACTTATAGGCCATCCCAACCGACCTCCAGTCAAAGAAATAACCCCATTGGTTGATAGCTTCTATAGATAAGCTCATTTATAAAGAGAGTAATCCCTAAAATGCCCTTGGAAAGAAACACCTTCAAACGATGGTGCAAATAGGCACCCTATGGTTCAAAAACTAGAGAATGGTAAGGGAATATATAAGGATTATAATGCATGTGACAATTTGCAAAGGAAACCTCCCAATTGGGTAAATTGTAGAGTAGTCTAGAATGTACCTAAAATTGCATAACTTGCACAAACAACATCCAAATTGGACCAAACTTCATCCATAAGTTATATTTGATGTGTTGAATATGAATTTTCCATTATTTCCATATTTTGAAGTTATATAATCACATTATTCATTACTTATGCCTTTTACTCATTTTCTCTCTCCTAAACTTATCCTAATATTTCAAGGTTGTCCAAATTTGATGAAATTTGACATGTAGGCTAATTTTGATATGTAGATTTCAAATTTGAAGTTTTTTTTCCACTTTTGAGACTTTTTTATGAGATATGCCATATGGCCCATTAACGACCCATTATCTAAATTATTCATCCAATTAAGTTCCTTATCTTCATATTACCACCAAAATGAGTTATGTGGCATATTTTAAGTATCCATTATAAACCTAAGATTAATGTTAGAACATTAGGTTACATTAAGGTGATCTATACATGCATTAGCTCATTGGGGTTATACTAAATATCTATTTAGGTCTAACCTTGAACCTTGTTTGGCTAAGTCCAAAATGTCAACTTCCATGGTATGGTCTGAGATCTAGTATGCTACAGTTCCAGTGGATTAGTTATGCCAATTAAGTGACTTTGAGTATCAATCAAGTTACAACATACAAAGTCAAAACAAACTCTACAAAATTAAGGGCATAGTACAACTCCAGAAGGTATATAACGTATAAGGTGTAAGCTTATCATACTATCACTTGTCATGATTTCCAATTCAAGGGTATCAACATAATCACCCTATTATGCGATATCAATCCCTTATCTCATCATAGGAGGATAGCACCTCACACTAGGTATATATCCTCTTCCAGGTCATTGGACCCAATTACATAATCCCTGTATGTACATCATCATATGATGCCTCAACAATGTGCATAATCACCATCCTGTATAATATAGAATTCACCATAGCATTCACAAAGCTATGACATTCATAATAGATGAAAGGTTAGGGACTCATAAATAGGAGAGAGAAAACATTATAATATGATAATCACTCCAGGTATGATAGGCAACACATCAGATGCCTAAAACTAGGGTTAGGGTTTCATGTAAAGCCGATTAGGCTTTCATTGCATCATGCAATCACCGCACCTTAGATTCCTCACCTCCCACATAGTTGGAATGCATTAGGGTTATGAAAATGATTATAGTTAATTAAAAATCATCCAAACAACATTATATATGAATCATTACTTGCTTACTCATGCACATGTAATGACCCTATGCTCATCCATATGTATCGACCCAAACCATCATACATGTGTTACGACCATCAATCACATAGAGGTCTCGACCATTCACCACACAAGTGTCATGACCGAGACACTTACAAATGGTCACGACTGAGACACATCACCAGAAGCATATGTCTTGACCCAAACAACAACATGTCTCAACCACCTCTAAACATGACGTCTCGACCATCCTGACATGGTGTTGAACGATACAAAACCATCAAGGTAACAAACACACATCCAAAACAGACCTCACGACCAACATAGCACAAGGAATTATGGTTTTGATCGAAACAAAACCATGTGTCTTGGCCCCAAACAAAAAAACTAAGGGTAGCGACCAAAACTAAACAAGGTGTTACGACCACCAAGGTCAAGCCACCTTAGCAACACTTAACCATCATAAAAAAAAGGTAATACTCGATCAAAACAAAAGTGAATCATGAAAAAAATAAGAGATAACCTTCAAGAAAAACCATCATTATCAAGGAGGAAAGCTTCTCATAGAAGCAGTCATCAAAAACCCTAAAACATGCACTTATAGAAATCACCATGAAGAACCTCATGTCAGAGATAGATAGACTCATGTTCAACACCTCCAAAATAGAGCCTACTCTCCATGTTACACTAAGGCCCACAAATATTATGCATGCGATCAAAACCAAGATCAAGGGTAGGAGAAAACCATACATTCATCAACATCTCTAAAATAAGTACCAAGAATTAGGGTTTTAGATTTCAAACAGACCATGCATAACAACCATCATCGTTCAAGCACTAAAACATGATATCATAAGCTAGCATGTTTAGGGTTATGATTTAGAGAGAGAACCAGTAACATTCATGTAAAGAAAAGTGCAATAATAGAGAGGGTAGAGTGTTATATAATATACCTTAAGAGTAGGGACAAGCTCCAAGCACATGATCATCAAGAATGACAATGAAGCTCCACTAAAAGCTCAACTCTAAGCCACAAGATCACGTCAAGAAGAACAAAACACCAAGGTCAAAGATAGATCAAGAAAAGAGGTTAATAAACTATGACAACCCGACATCAAATCAAGCCGTCACCAGTAATAATTGTGGAATAACCATAAGAAGCAGATTAACGAAAATCACTACAAAAATTAAAACCATTTTGCAAAGAGATCCATTGCCAGGAAACCCTTAAGAAAAGAACCAAAACTTATATACATCATGGTTCACATTGTACATACACAGTACCATCTCATCTTGAGGATAACATATAACAGTTGCTTTGCCAAAACTTTTACATAAGCAACATACAATCTCGAGGCATACAAGCTAAAATCTCAGACTGTTCATAAAACCGTTACGTACTGACTCCAAGGCCCTGAGAGTATAGAGACGACACATATGACTTCTATCTACAAGACACGACATACATTACACTCAACCTGAGCTGTTACTACTGTTCCTGCTATTGTTGTCCTTGCTCTGCAGTATGGTATCTACCTTCTTGTGCACGTCCACCTAAAAATTGTGGATCCCACGGGGTGAGACACAAGTCCCAATGAGAGATATAACTCTCCCCCAACAATATTATTATCACAGATAAACAATATAAAACTAAGCAGAGGATCTTTTATGCAAATAAGCATGTTTAATCATTATTTGATTGTAGTGCAAAGCAATAGCAATGTTAAAGTAGTTCAACTATCCATGATAGAGCTATAGATCATATATTTGCTTTATAAGGAATATGAAGAACATGTATAACATCTATCAACTAATATGTATAAAAATAATGTAACATCAACCAAATTTTCCGTATTCAATCCTTAAGCAAATACGCTACACGGATGATTACATATTTGCAATTACACTTATGCCCAGAGGAGATGAGGTATACCGCTCATGCTCCAACCGACCACCGCTTAGTCAAAATTGGTACTATAAAAGGTCAATGGAAGAGCCGACTTCCAAGAACTCACCCATCTCGGCCAGTACGAGACTACTGGTAGGATATCTTGTGTCAACTACAATTAGCTTACCAGGGTATACTGGTATCTTCGCTATAGAGTTATAGCCGTAGCATGCACTCTTTTCGGGATGATCATTGCACTTTCTCGATTTATTTTCATTGGGATGGTCCTCTGAGCTATCCCGATTTATTTGGAGAGTTCACCAAGAAACCTCTGGTATAAAAAAGATTACATATTAAACAATATGAATGCCGAGTTAAACTCGTTTCACCATTCAGCAAATTCTGACACTGAATGGATCTATGGTCAGGGCAACTACATGATAAGATTTCACTTGATTAATCAGGTTTTACAATATTTTTTAACATCAACCAAGTTATAAGAAAGAATTATAACAGATGCTACAAAGAAAGGTACACATTTATCAAGTACTTTCATGATCTTTGGAACACATATAACACTCAGGATCTCAATCCTTTATCACATTATTGGGAATTCTCATCCCTTAGCATTATCATCATCATGATTGCTAGATCTGGGTATTCAAACCCTTAGTTCATCACTGAACACGGTTACCAGTTATCAGGTAACTATTACCTCTAGGTCCTCAGACCAGGTATACATTATACTTATTGTACAAGTATTTCACATAGCTCACAAGGTCCATTTAGATCTGTATCATATGAACATCATAGCTCATACCTGGCTATGCTCATCATCTCATGATACCTGCATGGTTAGTATTTCATGACAATGAAAATATCAAATACATATCATCACCATGCAATACAAGAGAAATACAACCTTCCCATTATTAGGGTTAGGGTTTCCCTTCCTTACCGATTAGGGTTTCAAGTGCATACCATCACCCATTATTAGGAGTATCAATGTATGCTCATTACATGATTATAACACAAGTATAAGTTTCTCTCTCATCCTCACTAGGATGTTGATTGCATCATACTCTATTAAATTGCCTCAACCCTTTCTTCAAGCTACATTGGCCTACTTATCAAAATGCATTAAACTCTTTACATCTTAATGTATTACTTGACATAACCCACTTCATGTGTTACTCCATCAAGTACATTGAATTTGAGGTGCTTACTTCCATATCATTTTTGAGGTGCTTCCACCATATCGGTCATAGAGGTGTATCCTTGATCACCATATCATGCTTCCATATCGGGTTGCTCATCATTAGGGTTTGCATACCAGATTTGACCCTTATGCTCATATCCCTCCAAACCTTCATGGTATCGGCCTATCCTTCACCATGTGATAAGTGATAGACTAGAAAACAAGTTAGTCTAGACCAAATCAAGTGTACAAACCAATAAGGTTTTGGGGTTCCAATATATATATTGGGTTTCACATTACCATGTTGGGTTTCAACACCATATCGGGTTAAAGGTATATACTTGACACCATGTCATGCATAAGGTGTGTGCTTGACCCCATATCGTGCACAAGGTGTATGCTTGACACCATATCGTGCACAAGGTGTATGTATGTGTCACTCATATCATCCATGAGGTATAAACTCATCACTATATCATTCTAGTGGTGTGTTCACATCACCATATCGGGTTAGAGGTGCTTCACCCCGATATTGGGTTGGACCATGATGATGTCATCATCCTCAAGCTCAAGACCTTCATTCTTACTGTTCTAGTTCATGGACAACTATTAGAACTCATAGATTCATGAATTATTCAAGAAAATTCGAAATTAAAAGTAGATCATCAAGTATGGAAAGATTGATGGTGAGTAATAACATAATTGGGTTCAAGTTATGTAACCTGCCTCAAGAAAAACTTCAAAGCTCCAAGCTCCAAAGCTTCAACCAAGGTGCCCCAAAGCATCACAAATTCTCTCATGATGGCAAGGAAAAGAAGGGACCCTCTCAATTGGTTAAATTGCAATTTGACCCAAAACAAGCACATAAAGCGCAAACATCATCCAAACATTTTAAGCTTACCCCAAGCTCTAAAAACAATTCAAGGGATTAGATCAAGGTTCTAAGCACTTAATCAAGCCAAATAGGGTTAGCCCAAAACATAGGTCAGGTGTCTTATAGGAACTCACTTTGAATAGGAGTTTCTCCATGAATGATGTTTAAGTTGATTACTAAAGATGTTTAGGTATTCAATTAAATAACGAATTAACTGACTAGACTCAAAACCATTAAGTTCAAGTGTTGAACCAACCAGTTAAAGTGTTAGGTTGATTGAAAAACAAAATTAGCTAAATTTTGCCGAATCAAGACACCAATCAGTTGGTTCACTGGGTGAACTGATCGACTCGGGTTGATGAGACAACCATTTCACCTGGTGAACTGATTGGCTCAGTTAGATCAACCAAAGTTTCTGGTGATTTTCCTAAATTATGAGAATATTTATTGTTTCACTTATGTAATTTGATTGACACAAGGAAATAATGTTGGACATTAATTGGGAATGAATTGGCAATTCAATTTCAAATTAGAAAACAAGTGAACTAATCAGCTCATTTCCCAACCAACCAGTTCACTAGTGAACCAATCGGTTCACTTATCATAGGTTAAGAAATTCATGGAAATTTTGGACCCTTATACTCCCGCATAGAATGGGAACCCAGACCATAACCCCTCCTATAAATAGATGGGTATTGGGGGCTTCCCAAGACACACAATTGGGAATCAGTTACTCTAAAAATTGTTGTCCTCTTTGGTTGTGGTAATCAAGAGAGCCCAAGAAAGTCCTTCTGACTAGGGAGGGATAGTGAGGGAGAACAATTATTCTTGTGGGAGAGAAAGTTGATGACTAGTACTCTAACAGAAGGGGACAACTCATTCCTATATGTTCTACTAGAACAACATGAGTTCCCAATGGCCCATGTGGACTGCTACAGAGGCACGAGTCCTTTGACTGCTCCTAGGAGGACATCATCAACATGCTGTCCATGGTGCAGACCAGAAGGCATAGCAGTCAGACAAGTCCCAATGTAACTAGAAAATAATTGTGCATCTATGATTATGAGGAGATGTCACTGGACTTGCTCCAAGACCAAGTATATCCTCAAAACCATCCTTTCCATTATATAATTATTGACACAATCCACTGATTTAAAGGGGAATATGTCAGTAAGTTTTTTATTTCCACGGCCTACCTAATGCCTATTTCCCTACAGTGGTATTAGAGCCACATCAATCTACTATATGTTAGAATTATCGATATGATTGGAATTTTTGTTTTATCATTTATTTGTTGCATGCGATGCAAATATTAATATATGATCAAATACCAAATGAATCTCAAACTAATATATATATGATATATATGATATATATATATATGCAATTTACACACGTTGTCCTAAATGTGAGTTTTATTGGTGGATGTGTAGCATGGTTATGTCCAATAATCCCTATTATCTGTGCATGGTTGTGTGGTTTGATTAATCCCTTTCATCTGAGTTTGCATACCGAGCCTCTATTTTATCTTCCCAATGTAAAGTTAATTATCTCCCACCTTTGCTCCCCTCAAATGTAACTTTAGGCTTCTCTATAATCATGCAATATTAGGATAGTTTACTTTTTTGTTATGACAAAGAAGATATACGTTCTAACGACACCAACGGAACATCTCAGAGGCAAGCCGACCGGTTGGAGGACTAAGGAGGTATAAATGAGCTAAACTGATTGGCTAGAGGGAGACCAACTGACTAGGAAAGAGCCGAGTCGATTGGTTCAAAGGTGGAACCAATCAACCCATTTTGGCAAGAACAAATCTTCATCAACAACAAGTTTCAACATGAGATGTGGACCTAGATTGTGGTAATTCCTTGTGGCTCTAAGGAATTACATTAGGTTGGTTAACTGTCACTTTGTGTTTGCATATTTTTGTTGCGGGATATAAGATGTATATGATACGTACTATATATGTGGTGATTGGATAAAGTATATGTATACAAACTCCATCAACTAAAATATTAAGTCTAAGATGCTTTCTAATAGTAACACACATGAAAAGCTTGATCAACAAAGCATAGGTTATGCCAAATCATGGTGCACTGTCTATCTCATGGAAGTGTGATGGCAGATATGTAGGCTCTTCCTAAGTAGGGTGCATATATATCATGTTGGCTATTGGGTCAGGCTTAACTGGTGTTTCTTAGAGCATCTAACCCCAGAGGAATGTAGATGATTATGGAAAAGAGTTTTTCATATCATCTATCAAGAGTTGTATAAGATGCAACTGGAAAGAGTTGCCTACTTTAATAATTGTCGATAGATGCTGGCGTATTGGCTGGGCTGTAGTTGAATTATTTTAGATCTTGACTCACTAGAAGGTTGTATACTACAATCTTATGAATTGATATAGAGGGTTGTCAATTTGAACAAAATTGTGGGAGTGATAATTAATCAAAGACCTAATTGATATCGTCAAACAATAAAATAGAAGTTTTTGAAAAAAAAATGCAAATTTTCTCTTGTAGAATCATACGACAAATAAATCTGTATTGCGATAGGTCCTCAGGAAGGACAAACTTGACGGGACAATTTTCCACAACTAATTTTGGACTTTGAGAAGGGTTATCAATGAATAGTGCAAGCTCTATGTTCTTGACAAGCCAGTTCCAGAATTACTTGCTCCTGATGCGCCTAGGGCAAATGTTGATGCTTACTGGAAGCATGCCAATGATGCCAGGGAGATAAAGTACCTTATGCTTAGTTGCATGAACTATGAGTTGCATGAGCAGTGCGAGGACATGGGTATTCTCGAGATGGTAACACATCTTAAGAAAGTGAACCTTGGCCTTACAAAGCAAGAAAGGGATGATATCATAAAGCTGCTATTTGAGTCTAAGCTGATGGAGGAAACCTTAGTAGAAGAACATGGACTCAATATGATTGGATATGTGTATCATCTTGAAGAACTAAGATTCTCCTTGAGCTAAGAGTTGGCCACTAATATGATTCTAAAACCATTACTAGAGTCATATAACCACTTTATTGCATGTTATCACGTGAATAATATGGCCATACCGATGTTAGATTTTCTTGGTATGTTGATTCATGCCAAAGAAAGAATGAAGAAGGAAAAAAATGTGATCAATAGAGTTGAGTCCAAGGCTCAAAGCAAGGCCAGGAATGGTTCAGAGGCCAAGCCCAAATCATGATCTTCAACACTCAAAATGAGGAGAAAGAAAAGTACAAGAGGAACTCATCCTTTGTACTTGAAGGCTTTCATAAAGAAGAAGTTGGGGATGGTGATCTCCACGTCAGGTATATACGTCATAGAAATAAACTTATCTTCTTCTTCATCATGGGTACTAGATAGAAAATTTGGATCTCACAGATGCTCTAATATGCATGATCTGAAAAGAAGTAGGCCTTTGGAAAAGGGTGAGGTTGAACTGCGAGTTGCAAACAACACAAGAGTTGCGGCCATAATGGTGGGAAACTATACTTTATCTCTGCCTATAGGGTCTGCTATTATGTACCTGCCATAAATAGAAACATTACTTGTATTTCTTGTATTGACAAGGATGCATATGAATTTCATATTAAGAATGGTCAATGTTCTATTTCTAAAGATGAGATCTTTTATGGTAGTGCCCCAATGTCTTATGGTCTTTATATACTAGATCTAAAGACAGATGTATATAACATAAATACCAAAAGACTAAAACTCAACAACTTAAACGAAACATACCTTTGGCATCATTGTCTAAGGAACATAAATGACAATCTCATATCTAGACTCCATAAATATAGGTATATGGACTCTTTTGATTTCAAATCAATAGATACATGTGAGTCTTGTTTGTTGGGCAAGATGACCAAGACCCCTTTCACTGGTAACAATGAGAGGGCTAGTGATCTACTAGGACTCATACATACTGATGTATGTGGGCCTTTTAGAACAACCACTAGATGTGGGTATCAATACTTCATTACCTTTATTGATGACTTCAGTAGGTACGGTTATGTTTACCTGATGAAGCATAAGTCAGAAACTCTTGATAGGTTCAAGGATTTTATGAATGAAGTACATAACCAATTTGGCAAAAGTAATAAAGCACTTTGTTCTGATCGAGGTGGAGAATACTTAAGCCAATATTTTGATGACCTTCTTAGAGCCCAGGGGATTGTATCTCAATGGACTCCACCTGGAACACCTCAACATAATGGTGTATAAGAAAGAAGGAATCACACATTAGTAGACATGGTGCAATCAATGATGAGTTTAGCTAAACTTCTGACTACCTTCTAGGGTTATGCTCTTGAAATCGCCACATTTACACTAAATTGGGTACCATCTAAATCAGTTTAAAAGACACCATATGAGATATGGACTGGGAAGCGTCCCAATATATCTTTTATGAGGATATGGAGATGTGAAACTTATGTTAGAAAAATGTTTCATGAAACGTTGGGCCCCAAGTCTGATAAATGTTATTTTGTTGGATATCCTAAGGAAATTAAAGGATATTACTTTTATTCCCTATCTGACAACAAAGTGTTTGTTCCCAGAGATGCTGCATTCCAAGAGATGGATTTCATTTCTAAAGGAATAACTGGGAGGAAAGTGGAACTCAAAGAAATTCGAGACTAATAATAAAACATTGAACCAATATATGTATTAGAGGAACAAAGAGAATCACAAACTGTTGTGTAATATCAAATTCCTCAAGTAACACAGGGACCATGTAGATCAAATAGGAAACACCTTGAACCTAAAATATTTGGATATCTTATTACTCAGGAAGGCACCAAATTGTCCATAGATGATCGACCAATATCCTATTTAGATGCTACTAAGGGACCAAAGTCTGAGAAGTGGCTTGAGGACATGAAATTTGATATGAAATCCATGTTCATCAAACATGTATGGACCTTGGTGGATCCACCTAAGGGGAAAAAACCCATAGCGTGTAAGTGGATTTTCAAGAAGAAGAATGACATGGATGATAAAGAGTTTGGTTTCATTCAAAATGAAGATGAACCTTGTGTGTACAAGAAGATCAGTGGGAGCATAGTTACATTCCTCATATTGTATGTGGATGACATACTATTGATGGAGAATGACATTCCTAGTTTACAAAAGGTAAAGACTTGACTAGGAAATATGTTTTCTATGAAAGACTTAGGAGAAGCATCCTACATCTTAGGGATTAAGATATATAGAGATAGATCTAAAAGGCTTCTTGGATTAAGTCAAATCACATACATTGACAAGGTGTTGAAGATATTCAACATGGAGAGCTCAAAGAGAGGAAACATGCCCATGTCTCATGGAAGTACTATCTCTAAAGCTCAATGTCCCAGTTTTTGTGAAGAAAGGGAACACGTGAGTATAACTCCATATGCATCAACATTTTCCTTGGATCCCCTACCCCATCGTCTTCTCCCTCCTTGACCATATACTATTTTTTGACATGGTGGCCGTTCTTGAGAAGAGAGCTCCTCATAACAAGGGTAATAGGCCATGTTTTGACAAGGCGACTCCCAAGTCAGAGGGAGTTTCTCCTCTCTTTTCTCCTTTCATCTTTGAATCAGCCTAGGGTTCTTTATTTCCCTTTTTCTTGTGCCATATTTTACCTTGGTGTCTTCTTCTTGAGGTTATTTGTGGCCGAGAGTGGAGATTTGGTGGAGCTTCTTTCTCCCTTGGTGGTCATGTGCTTAGAGCTTGCAACCCTTGGAGTGATCTTCTTTAAGGCAGGTTATATAACTCTTAACCTTCTCTATTAATGCACATTTTCTATATGCATGTTGATGTTTTCTCTATCTAAAACGTTCCCTTGTCATGCTAGTGGATATTCCTAAGTCCTAGAACTTGTTTGATTTTAAAACCATGTTTGGTTTGAAAGTAATTTGAAACCCTAGTTTTGATACTCGATTTTGGTGATTATGGTGAAATGGTGATTTTTCCCTATCTCTCGATCTTAGTTTTGATCACATGCATGGTAGACATGTGTCTTGATGTTCTATGAATTTTGGGTCTATTTTAGTGTTGTCAAAGGTGGTTTCTCCCTCTTATTTGAGGTCTCTTTCATGGTGGTTTCATGATGCAAGTTTTAGGGTTTTTGTTGACCGTTTTGCATGGGGTTTTCTCCTCCTTGTTGATGATGAATTCTTTTGGTTTTACCCTATATTTTGACTATGAAGTTCTTATCTTTAATCATGTTTAATCCCTTTTGGATGTTTTTCCTTTTCCTTGGTGGTTAATACACCTTGTTCTCCTTTGGGTCGATACACTTTGGTGCTTAGTTTGGTTTTAGGTCGAGATGCATGACCTAGTGTCGTACTCGCGACATAAGGTTGAGAGTCTTGGAATGTCCTTGGTGCTTGAGGTCATGACATGGCTTGGTTTTGAACTCGAGACACTCCTTGTCATGGGTCAAGACATTACCTTGACCTTAGGGTCGCGGCATGTTTAATGGGTGGTTAAACCCTAACCCTAGTTGATGAAGAGGTTGAGACACCTTGGTTGTGTTGACATTGCAACACCTTGGCTGTGTTGAAGTCTTGACACCTTGGTTCTTGGTGGTCGAGACACCTTCATTTTATATGGTCGCGACCCATGTATGATGGTGGTCACGATACTTGGATTATGTGTGATCGTGATACTTGGATAGTGGGCGGTCGACACATGTACTTTAACACCTAATCAATGTAGTTGAATGAGTAACGAATGAATCATGTATGGTTCTATTTAGTTGGATTCCTAATCAACCTTAATCAGGATCCTTCACTTTAAATGTGCTCCAAGAATGTGGGAGGTGACAAAATTAGGGTTTAGTGTTATAATTATGTTGTAAACCCTAGTCATCGACTAAGTATGGAACCCTAACCCTTAACCTAGGGATAATATGTGTTTGTTTCTTTCACTTAGAATGGATATAATGTTATGATGATTTCTCTTTCTTGCTTATGAACCTCTAACCATATAGATGATATGTTTTTAAATATCATGGATAGTGTATGCTATGGTGACTATGATATGTAACAGGTTGAATGAGCCATGATGAGGCGTGATGAGACACATGTGATACAGGAGTGATGTGACTAGGGTCATGTGACTTGGAAGAGGCTTATGCCTATTGTGAAGTGATTACCCTCCAATGATATGGTTGAGGGATTGATATCCTAAAGTGACGTGACCTTGGTGATAGCCTTGTATGGTTGTATGACAGTGATGATGGCCGTATGAATGGTAGTTCTACATTTCTATGTGATGATGTGATAAGTTCACACTTTATACATTTTATATCTTCTGAAGTTGTACTATGCTCTTATTTTTGTAGAGTTTGTTATGGCTTTATATGTTTTAACTTGATTGATGCTAAAATATATCTAATTGGCTTAATTAATCAAGTGAAACATAATCATGTAGGTTCCATGTTTTATAGATCCATTCTAGTGTTAGTCTTAGTGTTGGATGGTAAAATGAGTTCTCCTATGGTGGAAACTCAGAGTCATATATTGTTGAGTATATGCATTCATAGGATTGGATGTGGGCCATACCTTGGAAGGAGTGAGGATATGGGTCGTAGCTTGGTTATGTGACTCAGTATATACTTTCACAGGTTTGGGTGTGGGCCATACCCTGGCAGGAGTGCGACTTTGGTTCATATCTCATTTTCACTAGTGTTGTGCCTATATACCAAGGAAGGCCAGGTTGTTTTGTAGATGACTCATATGTTATGTCACTACGGTGTTTCTCTTGTGCTAAACGGGAGGTGTGGATAGGTCATGGATTCCGACTCTTCCATGGACCTTGTATGGCACTAATTTCGAGTTAGCAGTGGTCAGTTGGAGCATGAGTGGTATACCTCATCTCCTCAGGGCATAATAAAAGATGTAATACAACTGTGTAGTATATCTATTTAGGGACAAAATGAGGACAACATTGGTTGAAGCCTTTCCTTGCTTTTATACAGTTTAGTTGATAAATAATATACATGTTTTTTTATCAGTAAGTGTGGGACTCCTCTTTTTTACTTCAAAACTTTGTATGTACAAGTGTAGGAGCTAAGCTCCAAAAAGAAAAGGGGAACTATCTATGCATGATAAATCTATGCAAGATTATATAAATCTCTTTGAATGCTTCTCCAAACACAATTTGTAGATGGAGAGGCATCATAAAAAATGGTTCTATTTCTTTGGTACCAAATATGGTAAAGGATGAGGATAATTAGGAGCTTCTCTCTACAGCTAGTGAACACCGGCAGATCTTCTCTGTTCTTTGGGATGGAGGGTAGGTTGCTTTTGGCTCTGTACCATATTTCTTCAAAAAAACTACACGTCCAAAAAATGTGATTAAAATCTTCATTACAGGATCTGTATAGGGAGCAATGAGATTCCAAGGAAATCCCTCTTTTCTATAGATTATCTTTAGTCACAAGGTTGCCATGGAAAATCTTCCAACAACTAACCTTTATTCTCGAGGGTGCTCTAGTTTTCCAAAGCCACACAGCCCAATCAACAACATCATGGCTTTTTCTGCAGAGGTGCCACACCTTCTTCAGAGCATACTCCTTCATTCCTTTAAAGTAACATAGATTCTCGTTTTGAGAAATGCAGACCTTAGAACATATTTCCTCCAGAGCTTCACCCCCTCTTACTTTCGGGATGTTCCAGACTTTGTCAGTAATAATGTTGCTTAATGTAGCATCGTTATTTAGTTTGGATCTCAATGTTAAAGAACTGTGATCATTGAAACACTGAGATAAGAAATTGCCTTTGACCCAGGGGTCTTTCCACAAGAAGATAGAACTTCTGTCTCCAATTATGAATCTCACCAGAGGCAGAAGTATATCTGTAACTTTTAGCAAGGTTCAAAACACCTAGCTCTGTGGCTGTTTGGGATGGAATGACCAAATAGATTTAGTCTTAAAGTACTTATTGTGAATCCAACGGATCCACAAAGACTTTTTATTGTTGGATATATCCCACAATAGGTGCATCATCCCTACTATGTTCCAGTCCTCCACTTTACGGATACCAAGGCTAGCCTCCTTCTTTGGCCTGCATATCACATCCTAGCCTATGGTGTGAAAGTGCTTAATGGCATCTGTATCCCCCCATAGGAAATTATGGCAGAAGCTCTCAATCTCTATCATGGTGGCCTTCGGAATGGGAAAAACACCTGTCCAAAAAAGATGATATGTTGACAGTGTAGACGTGATGAGTTCAAGTCTACCTGCCATGGAAAGAAGTCTTGACTTCTAAGATTCTAACTTTGTCTTGATTTTGTCGATAAGAGGTGAACACATTGTTTTTCTGAGCTTCCCTGCAAAGAGAGGTACTCCCAGGTATTTTACTGGTAGATGCACTACATCAATCCCCATCATATCACCGAGGGACAATGGGGCTGTCTGACTTAGGAAAATCTGACTTTTAGTTGGATTCAGTTCTAAATCTAAGAATAACTTGAAGATTTTCATACAATGCATGATACCCGCAGCACTTTGCTCATCTACTTTAGAAAACATAAGAAGGTCATCTACAAAGATTTTACGTGACACCTCGACCTCAGGAGATCACAAGGGCTTTATTTTTTTTGTCTTCTACAGCTTGGTTGATAATTGTGGTGAGTCCTTGCATCCCTATGACAAATAAATAGGGTGCAAGTGGGTCCCCTTGATGAATTCCACTTGTAGCTTGGATCAATTCTGATGGTGCCCCATTTATAAGGATTTGGAATGAGGCAGGATTCATGCATTCTGCAACCTAATGGAGCCAGTAGGGTGGGAATCCCATTCCTTCCATAATGCGAAGAATATAATTTTTGTCAATGGAGTCATATGCTTTGCTCAAATCAGCTTTAAGGCACATCTTTTTCTAGACATTAGCTTTGCTGAAGTCTTGGATAAGCTCATTTGCAAGCAAGATAACATCTGAAATCCACCTACCTTTCACAAAGGCACACTAATGCAGACTTATGAGTGTGGGGAGGATGCTCTTGAGTCTATTTGCCATGATTTTGGAGATCACCTTATATGCAAAGTTACATAATGAGATCGGTCTCCAATCACCCACAACATGAGGTTGTTTTATCTTTGTTACCAGAGCAATGTATGTCTTATTCATCTCTCTCAGCATTTTCCCTTTGGGAAAAAAATCCTTTATCGGCTTGCAGAAATCCTCCTTGATGGTTTCCCAGGATGTTTTGAAAAAATGAGCATTCATACCGTCGGGGCCAGGAGACTTGTCAATATTTATAGTCATAACTATATTTTGAATCTCTTCATCAGTCACCAGGGTGCTCATTTCCTAAACTTGTTGATCCATCAGCTTTGGTAATTTCTTCCAATCATAAGCATTAGGGTCAGCCCTAGTAGAATTAAAAAAAAAATTGTAGTGTTGTACAAACACATTAGCTATATATGTCTCATTTCTAATAGTGCCCCCTTCCGTATCAATGACTTTTATCTGATTCTTGTATCTCCTTGTCTTTAGCGAGGCATAGAAAAACTTGGTGTTAGAATTGCCATTCTTTAACCAAAAGATTCTAGACTTCTGTCTTATTAAGGATTCCTCCATGAATTTTTCTTCAATAGATTCCTCCTTTTTGGTTTTAGCTATCTCCCACAGAAGGGAATTGTCGGGGTCATTATCAGAGAGGTCATGAGCATGTAAAGCTTCTTTCACTTTGTTTGCAGCTGAGTTAGTCAAATCCCCAGCTTGTTCCCAGTTCCAGGTCTGGAGACGTCTTTTAGTGTGCTTTATTTTCTGACATAGCTTATATAGTGGGGTACCACTAACTGAAGTCGACCAAGCCTTCTCTACAGTATCGGATAACCTAGGGAGGGAGGCCCAAGCATTGAAGTATCTGGTGGGATATTTGACTTTGTCCTTCTTTTCATCTAGGTGTAGCACCAAGGCATAGTGATCACTATAAATAGTGGGCATGGTTTCCAGCCATAAATTCTTAAAAGTGTCTATGACATGCATAATACTCAGTGCTCTATCTATTTTTCTCCTGGTATTATTTATACATGCCTGTTGGTTATTCCAGGTGTAGAAAGTACCCTTGGCTTCTATCTCCAGTAGGTCATTGTATTGTATAGCTTCATTGAAATCTCTCATCGATTTTGCAGATGGAGCAGACCTCCCTTTCCTTTCTTCAACTCTTCTGACAGCATTGAAGTCCCCAATGATAATCCATGGGGCTCTAATATTTGATTTGATCATACTCAAGGCGTCCCATAGTTCTTCCCTCTTTTCATCTTCATTATCGGCATAAACAGCAGTGATTTCCATCTTTTTATCTCCACAGGAAAGCTCAAAGTGGATATATTGTCTTGATACTTTTAATAGGGAAATATTGTAGTCTTTTTGTTCCCAGAGAATAAGGATTCTAATCTTATTACAGATCCTTGAGTTGTCCAACCAACTCACTTTAGGCCAGAAATGCCTAATAGTTCTATCAATCTTACTTCTTTTGATTTTGACCTCAGTGAGAATAGCTATATATGTACTGGCTCTTCTCAATTCAGCTCGAACCACGTCCTACTTGTTCCAACATGACAATCCACAGACGTTCCAAGTTGTGATAGTAGGATGTTCAACCATTGACACTGTGGGTTGACTTGCCGCCAACCACAGCTTCAGGATTTGTTCGTCTTCTTCCAGGTTTGTTGTTGTTTGATTTGCCTTGAGTTTCAGTATGAGGGACACTTTAGCTTTTGGTGTTTCTTGTCCTTCAAGGACTGATGGTTTTCCTTGGCTTCTCAAACCCATCATTGTCCACTGATTTATCGTTAACAGGTGGGTTTCCTTGCTTTGCTGCTTCTGTTGTTGTTACTTGTTGGTTTGCCGAAGAGCCTCCTTCTTCATTGACATTTCATTGAACAATTGGGGTCTATTCTTTCTCCTTCGAAAGCTCAGTCTGTGTCTCTCCTGCAGGCTTTGCACAAAGTGACTTATCATGCCCAAAGGTACCACAATGTGGGCACTTTTTAGGCACCCACTCATACTCTATCTTCACTTCGTATCCAGAACCTTTGTCTGTCTTTAGCTTTACTGTAGTGGGAAACTTGGATGACACCTCCATAAGCACATTTATCCTTGCATAATCGATTCTCGAGCGAGCCTTCGTCTGCCTGTCCAGGCATTGAGGTTTTCCCAAGAATAATGCAATTCTGGCTAGCATCATTTCACTCCAGAGCTCCAACGGCAAGTTTAGGATCTTCATCCACACCAGAACAGAGGACAGTTTCTCTTATTCCACCAGTTCTCCCTTCTCCCACTTCTTTAAGATCATGGGTTTTCCTTTTATGTGCCATGGTCCCCCTTCCAAGGCATTCGTTAGATCAGTGCTCTCATGGAACTTTATGATAAAGCTTCCAATGGCCCTTCCCAGAACCTCCATGGCTCCCGACAGCTTCCACAACTATGTTAGATGGTCCTGTAATGTAGGGATGTGCGGTTGAAAACCAATAATGTACCCGGCTGCAGTGTTCTTCCATAGTGTAGCATTATCATCAGCCTCCGTCTGCGGGATGATAATAGTATCTTCTTCCAGGATAATTTGGGTCTCCTGCAGTCTAGTGTCAATATCCCCGACTGGGTTTTTAAACATGGTCGTCCATTCTTTCAGGCTTGTCGCCACTCTAACATCTTCTGTGCTTGGTTGTCTCCTCTGAATGGGTCTTCTTCCTCCTCCATAGGGTCCTGGTCGACAGGGGCCATCACCAGTCATGCCTCCTACGCGTGCGGCCATTAGGGAAGTCTAGATGGCCGAGTTGGTCTAATAATATACATGTTATTCATATTCCTTTTTAGAATGTTAATTGTTCTACTGCTCAGTGATAACTGCCTACTATTGCTTAACTTGTTTTACTTGTTGGATACAAATCATTTAGCTGAATCTGCTCAACCTACTTAGTATGTTACCTACTACTTAGTTTATATGTGCTTTAATAGACATTGGTGGAGAGTTATATCTTTCACTGAGATGTTTTGGTCTCACCCCGTGAGTTTCCACATCTTTTAGGTGGTCGTGCATGACAAGGTGGTGATCGTGCAGCTGAGGAAGAGTAGCAGTCAGAGTAGTAGTTGATAATGTTGAGTGTGTTTCTAGTCTTATGCTGATAGAGTCCTAGAGTCATCCATGTACACTCAGGTTTTGGGGGTGTTTTCTATGTGTTTTGTAGTTATGGTATCAACATGAGGTTTTTGGCATATGTGCCTTTTGTTGTATAGTCATGGAAGATGTACATGTATATACATGGAACATGTTCTTCATGTAACAGGTTGATGACAAGACCGTGAAAATAATTATGCAAGCACCTTATGATATGTGTTATGTGATCTAGGTGTCTTGTTGTGGACTTATATGTGAAAGTTTTTAGCTTGTGGTGCTCTAGTGAAATCAGATTTAATTTCCTATGTTTTTGGTAATCTGCTTGCTTAGTGTTAATTCCATGTTTAGTTTTTGAGTAATCTTACTTGTTGTGGCGTGGGGAACCTTAGTTTAGTTGGTATCAGAGCTTTAGGTTTGCTAAGTCTACAAGGGCCTAGGACTAGGGTTTGTGTTTGTTCTAGTATCCTTTAGTCCGTCTTATAGTCACTTCTGCTTGTGCAGAAAAAGAAGAAGAGTTGAAAAGATGGCTGGAGAACACAAAGAATATGTTGTTGAGAGTGGTACTTCTGTACCAGGTGGAGGTGCAAGGAGGCAGGATGTTGAGGAGAAGGCACCTGAGATGACCCAGATAAACTCTACAGTGGTGGCCAATCCCACTTTTCAGTCCATGTTTGGATAGTTTATGGCCACAGTTACACATATGGAAGACAGAATGCATGTTCCACAAATGAGAGCAACAGTCTCCAATGTGGAATCTCCAGTCTCTGGTAAGACCTTTGATAGGTTAAGGCATGTTGAACTTGTGGATTATGTTGGTATAGCAGATGCAGATCTATGGTTGATAGAGTTAGAGAATGCCTTTGAGATCCTCAACATCCCCGAAGTAGATAAGGTAAGGCATGTTGTGTACCTTTTGAAAGGGAGTGTTGGCCATCAGTGGGCCATAGAAGAGGAGAAGAGGCCATGTGTTGTGATCTATTGGGAGGAGTTTCAATTTGATTTTGTTAGTTGATACTTTCCTCGACCGTACCTTGATGAGAAGATCAACCAATTTGAGAGGATCCAGTAGGGATCCATGTCAATCAATGAGTACGAAGAAAAGCTTATGGAGTTATTGAGGTTTTGTCTTCACATGGCCATGATAGACCAGGAGAGGATTTGACATTTTGAGAATAGGTTGAGTGTCGAGTTGATGATGCTACCAGCAACTTTAGAGAATAAAAAGTGTTTTTTCCACGTTCATGGAGTCTGTTAGGAGGATAGAGAGGTTTGTGGTTGAGAAGTGTGAGAAAGGTTCCAAGAAGATACATGCCCAATACCAAGAACAGTCGTAAGATGGCTTTAAGGAGCCTAGGTTCTCATCACTACCAGCATAGTAGAGGTCTACTACTTTGACACAATGGTCACAAAGTAAGGGAAGAAGCCACAGTTTTCCACCTATTGGAGCCCACAACACAACATCTGTGTTAGTAACGGGGCCGTGTAGGCCATAGTTGAGACCAGAACTTGCCATAACTGTAAGAAAGTAGGACATCTGAGGTGAGAGTGTCCAGTAAAAGGTGATGAGGTAACCCAGCAGTCGAGGCAGATCCAGCAGGGCTCATAGAGATAGTAGTTTAGCAGTGGTGGAGGATGAGGATGTAGATATGTGTCACAAGTTGGTTCCTCTGGACAGGGGACGACTAGGCTTTACACCTTGGCTCAACCAGAGGGAGAGGTCAACCCACGTGTAGAGATAGGTCAGATGAATTTATTCCATTCTGATATGTCTGCTTTTTCTTTATTTCTATTTTTGTTGACCCTAGTAGGAGCTTGAGGTAGAGATGTAGAGGTAGTGCTCGTCTCTTTCTGTTGGGGGTTTTGGGGGCGAAATCCATGTTAGAGGTTTATGGCTTATAAGACCTTAGACTTGAGTTTTGGGCTAACCCTATTTTCTTTGGCTTGATGATGTACTTATAACCTTGTTCTAATCCTTTGATATTATCTTATAGCTTATGGAGAACTGAAGTTTCAAGTTTGAGCTTGTTTGGATGATGTGTGTGCTTTGTGTGCTAGTTTTGGTGCAAATTGCAATTTACCCAAAGTAGGGGTGAATGTGTAATTTACCACCTCTAGAGTGTCCCTTCTCTTTCTTGACATCATATAGAGGATAAAGAAGGAAGTGGGATCCTTGTTTGAGCCTTGGTTGAGTGGTGGCACCTTTGGTGGTGATTAGGGTTTCTAAGGTTTGTTGTGTCTCGACCATGTGCACATGGATGGGTGTAGCGACCCATGTCGCAACTTAGGTGGTTTTTGGGTGTCTCAGCCAAGACACTTCTCATGATCATGTTGGTTTTGACTTAGGGTGTGAGGTGGAGGTCGAGAAAGTTTGTCTTCTTATATCTCGACCTAGGTTGTGTGGTGACCTCTTGTCTCGACCTAGTGTTGTTTGGTGCTTTGTCGTGACAATGGATGATGTTCCATGGTGTGTCGCGACTGTGACCATAGTGGGGTGACCCAAGTTGGTTGAGACCCAACCTATAGTGTATCACCATCTTGTGGATGTATGGCTAAGGTGGTTGCTTGTAGTTTCATGTTTGTTTCTTGGGTGGACAAGTGTCCCTTTGGTGCTTTAGGGTGTTGACGCCTCATCTCCATCCTACTTCCCTCCTCTTTTTCTATATAACCCCTTATCTCTCCATGCAAGTGACCCCTTTCGGCCTTCCTTATTCATCCTTATCTTTTGCTCATCTTTGATCTTGGTGGTGCAAGTAAGCTTGGTCTTGGAGCTCTTGGTGGCCAGACTTTCCTTGCATGCGGTGCTTGTGGTGATCCTGGGTCATCTTCAACCCTAGTAAGTTCATACCTTTCTTTTACAATGTTTTCCTTGGATCACCTACCCCATCTTCTTATCCCTCCTTGGCCATAGATTTTTTTTTTGACATGGTGGCCGTTCTTTAGAATAGAGATCCTTATCACAAGGGTAATAGGCCATGTTTTGACAAGGCGGCACCTAAGTGAGAGGGAGTTTATCCTCTCTTTTCTCCTTTCTTCTTTGAATCAACCTAGGGTTCTTTCTTGCCCTTTTCTTGTTCCATCTTTGACCTTGGTGTCTTCTTCTTATTTAGGTGCTTTGTGGCTGATAGTGGAGCATTGGTAGAGCTTCTTTCTCCCTTGGTGGTTGTGTACTTGGAGCTTGCAACTCTTGGAGTGATCTTCTTTAAGGCGGGTTATATAACTCTTAACCTTCTCTATTAATGCACTTTTCCTATATGCATGTTGATTTTTTATCTTTCTAAAACGTTTCCTTGGCATGCTAATGGATATTCCTAAGTCCTAAAACTGATTTTATGTTAAAAGCATGTTTGGTTTGAAAGTAATCTGAAACCCTAGTTTTGATACCTAATTTTAGTGATTATGGTGAAATGGTGGTTTTTTCCCTATCTCTCGATCTTGGTTTTGATCACATACATGGTATATGAGTGTCTTGATGTTATATGAATTTTGGGTTCTATTTTGGTGTTGTCAAACATGGTTTCTATCTCTTGTTTGAGGTCTTTCATGGTGGTTTCATGATGGAAGTTTTAGGGTTTTTTATGAATGTTTTGCATGGGGTTTTCTCCTCCTTGTTGATGATGGATTCTTTTGGTTTTACCCTCTATTTTGGCTTTGTATATCTTCTCTATCATGTTTAATCCTTGTTGGATTTGGTCCTTTGCCTTGGTGGTTACTACACCTTGTTCTCCTCTGGGTCGATACACTTTGCTTCTTGGTTTGGTTTTGGGTTAAGATGCATGACCTAGTGTCATGCCCGTAATCTAACTCTAATATGTTGAGGGTTGTGGCATATCCTTGGTGCTTGAGGTCACAACATGGCTTGGTTTTGAGGTCAAGATAGTCCTTACCATGGCTGAGACATTACCTTGACCTTGGGGTCGCGACATGTTTCATGGGTGGTTGAAACCTAACCCTAGTTGATGAAGAGGTCGAGACACCTTGGTTGTGTTGAGGTCATGACACCTTGGATGTGTTGAGGTTGTGACACCTTGGTTCTTGGTGGTCAAGAAACCTCCATTTTATATGGTCGTGACCCATGTATGATGGGTGGTTGTGACACTTGGATAATGGATAGCCACAACACTTGGTTAGTGGGTGGTCAACACATGTACTTGAACACCTAATCAATGTACTTGAATGAGTGATGAACAAATCATGTTTGGTGTTGATTGGTTGGATGCCTAATCAACCCCAATCATGATCCTTAACTTTAAATGTGATCCAAGAATGTGGGAAGGGACACAATTAGGGTTTAGTGTTATAATTATGTTGTAAACCCTAATCGGCTAAGTATGAAACCCTAATCCTAAACCTAGGGATAATTGGTGTGTTTGTTTCTTTCACTTAAATGGCTATAATGTTATGATGATTTCTCTTTACTGCTTGCAAACCTCTAGCCATACAGATGATACGTGTTTAAATATCATGGCTAGTGTAGGGGTGAGCGAATAATTGTCCAGATCACAAAATCGGACCGGACTTGTCCGGTCCATAATGAGTTCGGTCCGGTCCGCGGTCCGCAAATTTTGGTGAATTCGGTCTTCGGCCCAGTCCTGTCCAAAAATGTTCTGATCGTGGACTGGACCGTAGACCGACTTTTATGTAAAATACATGTATATTTGTCGGTATATTATGTAACAAGTACAAATTAAGTACACATATAAGCACTAGTAGCATAAATATTTTCTATTAATGTTCTATAATTGTTAGAAGTAACTAATATTATGTACTTTTTACAATTAAATAAGTTGCAAAAAAAGTAAAAAGGCTAACTACAGTCCAAATGGTCCGGTCCTACCTCAAAATGGTCTGGTATATGGTCCATAAATTCTTACAAAATCGGTCCTCGGTCCGGTCCGGTCAGGTCCGGTTCAGTCTGGTCCAGTCCGGTTTCGGACCGATGCTCACCCCTAGGCTAGTGTATGCTATGGTGACTGTGATATGTAACAGGTTGAATGAGCCATGATGAGGCATGATGAAACACATGTGATACATGAGTGATGTGACTAGGGTCATGTGACCTAGTAGAGGCTTATGCCTAGTGTGAGGTGATTACCCTCTAGTGATATGGTTGAGGGATTGATATCCCATAATGATGTGACCTTGGTGATAGCCTTGTGTGGCTGTGTGACAATGATGATGGCCTTGTGAATGGTAATGCTACAATGCTATGTGATGATGTGACAAATTCACATCTTATACATTTTATATCTTCTGAAGTTGTACTATACCCTTATTTTTGTAGAGTTTGTTATGGTTTAATACGTTGTAATGCTAAAAAAATCTAATTGTCATAATTAATAAAGTGAAACCTAATCATGTAGGTTTCATGTTCCATAGATCCATTCTAGTGTGAGTCTTAGTGTTGGATGGTAAAATGAGTTCTCTCATATTGGAAGCTCGGAGTCATATACTGTTGAGTATATGCATTCACAAGATTGGTTGTGAACCATATCCTGGTAGGAGTGCGGATACGGGCTGTAGCTCAATGATGTGACTCAGTATATACTTTCACAAGATTGGCTATGGGCCATAACCTAGTAGGAGTGTGACTTTAGGTCATATCTCAGTTTCACTAGCATTGTGCTTATATGCCAAGGCATGCTAGGCTATTTTGTAGATGACTCATATGTTATGTCACTGCGGTGTTTCTCTCATGATGACCAGGAGGTGTGGAGAGGTCATGGATTTTGGCTCTTCCATGGACCTTGTATGGCATTGATTTCGACTTACCATTGGTTAGTTGGAGCATGAGTGGTATACCTCATCTCCTCAGAGCATAATAAAAGATGTAATACAACCATGTAGTATACAAAATGTGGATAACATTGGTTGAAGCCTATGACTTGATTTTGTGTAATTTAGTTGATAAATAATATACACGTTCTTAATATTCCTTTTTAGAATGTTAACTGATCTATTGCTCAGTGAATAACTTCCTACTATTACTTAACCTACTGTACCTGTTGGATACATATTATCTAGCTAAATCTGCTCAACCTGCTTAGTATGTTACCTTCTTCTTAGTTTATATGTTCTTTAATAGACATTTGTGGAGAGTTATATCTCTCTTTGGGATGTTTGGTCTCACTTTGTGGGTTTTCACATCTTTTAGGTGGTCGTGCATGACGAGATGGTGATCGTGCAGCCGATGAATAGTAGCAATCAGAGCAATAGCTGATAAGGTTGAGTGTGCTTCTAGTTTTCTAGTGATAGAGTCCTAGAGTCATCCATGTATACTTAGGTCTTGGGGGTGTTTTCAATGTGTTTTGTATGTTATCATCACGAGGTTTTTGGCATGTGTGCCTTTTGTTGTATAGTCATGGCAGATGTACATGTATATATATGAAACAGGTTCTTCATGTAATAGGTTGATGACAGGATGATAACACCCACTTTATGGCTGCTAGAACTTATGTTTTATTGCCAAAATAGCCTCCAAACTTAACTTCCTCTTCATTTTATTCTATTTATAATGAAGAATCATTCCCACTATGCCTCTGACAATATTTCCTATCTTTTGTAGGGCTTTTCCTATTTTTCCATAAGAAAAGAAGCACCAATAGGCCCATCAGGACCATCAGCAATGAAGTCCATGTTCCAGTCCAGTAGCTCACCAACATCTGAGGCTGACACACCCCTCTTACCCATCATGGCCACTACCCGCTACAAAAGCAACCCGACGCAGGCGTGTCATGCATGAGTCTCAACCCGCTGTGACCCTTTACCCGATATGGTGCCTAACTCGTCACGGTTCACAAACCGATGAGGTCATTACCTGACATGGCCACCCCTCGGCATCGCATCCCAACAAGGCCCTAACCCGCCATAGATGTACATGATACGCTCGTTGCCCGTCACTCTCCCAGCCCGATACGTTTAACGGGCGACAGTCGTATCAACCAGTCTGAAGCCTCAAGAATGAAGCCACAGATGAAAGACATGTGGACCAATAAAAGCTACAACTCCCATCAACTCGCTGCCTATAAATAGCAACTACAAGCCTATGATGGGACGGGCCGAACCCTGTAAGAGCTAGTCCCTAGAGAAAAGGAGCTAGTGTGTGGAGTCCCCATAAGTCTGTCGGGCGATAGCTAGGTGAGCACACTCCCATCCCGAGATGGATGGGGGAGTTCACTTAGAGACTGTTCTGATAGCATCAAATAACACGATATGATCCTCAAGGCCACTTCAAGCATGATGGGTTCCTATCTGGCTTCAACCCGAGACGGCTTGCTCACCTATACCTGACACAAAGAACCTGAGAACCTTAAGATAATGTTAACCCGATATGTATCCCAACCCGATACGGTCTCTACCCATCATGGTTGCAGCCCGACATGGCCATCAACCCAACATGACCGTGTCATGCGGAGATCCTGTCCCGATACGACCCTTACCCGTCACGGTCAATGACCGGACATGGTCGGTGACCCGACATGGTCGTATCCCGATATGGCCTCTACCCGGTACTGGGTTAGCATCATCTAAGGCGTCAGTTGATGTGTACTTCGGTTTCTAAATCAAGGAGACTGATACTTATCTTCCCTTTATTGCTTTTGCTTTCATTTAATTACAGCATTGTAACTAAACCATTGTGCTTCTTTATGATTATTGGAATATGTGGAGTTTATCTC
This sequence comes from Alisma plantago-aquatica, assembly GCA_963693085.1. Lineage (NCBI taxonomy): Eukaryota > Viridiplantae > Streptophyta > Magnoliopsida > Alismatales > Alismataceae > Alisma > Alisma plantago-aquatica. The sequence continues at coordinate 123,469,349 of OY856412.1, forward strand.
ATATCATTCTATGTATGGCTTTATTTCATTGGATGATTTCTTTCTGGCATCTGAGTTCTAGTTTCTTCTTTCTGATTCACACTTTTGACTAGCTATCAAATCGTGTTTCTTATTTTGACTCATTCGAGAGAAGAATGTCATAAACTTCTAGAGTGTGGTCTGATTCAAGTGTACGAGAGCACCCAGAACCAGAGCTACACCCAATTTATCTTTTTGAGTGAGCCCACGCCTGGTACCCTTGAGAAGAGGAATCCAGTGCATGGTTTGTTGGCATTTTCTTTGAGAGAAGAAGGCACTAGATGTAGGTTGTTGATGCTTGTTATGATTAAGTTTTCTTTCTTCGTGCCATACTCTGATGATAGTTCTGTCTTCTCAGTTTCCTATGTGCAAAAACTACCATAAAAACTGCTAAAACCCAAAATACCCAAAGCCTTAATCTTTCTGGTAACTCCCCTTGGAGATAGGTTTTAGTTTAATTCCTTGTGATTCTTTTTCACTACAACAAACCTTAATTCTTAACTCTCTGACGTGCTTAGACAAGTAAAACTTGGGTTCCGAAGTGATATTCTCCTAGTCACTGTGTTTGACCCCGAACTACTCCAACCCTGTGCTAGTTGCAGGAGTCTTAAACATTTGGGTATTATAAATTATTAAAGTCTGATGACCTAGACATGTCTCCATTTTTTGACCCATGTTTAAGGCTTGATCAACTTTTTGGCATTGTTGTCGGGGACTTAGCAACGAATACCATTTGATGAACCTGAGTTTTACTTACACTTTGCCAAAAACCTTGTACATATGCATATAATGTTACATATACTTATTGCACATAGTTTCTACAACACACTCACACTTTTACATCTCTTCTTTTTAGGTACTTTTTTCATCTCTTCAAAACCTCCTATTTTCTGACAAGCAATGGTTGAGGAAGCACCCAAAGCTCGATCTCTTCGTTCTTTTGTCCAAGTTAGGGCGAATGAGGAAAGGAACCTAGTGGTGGAGCAACCGCTCAATGTGGCTAACTTTGATCTGAAGCTAACTTTTCTCCAGCTGCTGCAACACAACCGTTTCGGAGGAAACACCAGTGAAGAGAATCCTTACAACCATCTCACAACATTCAAGAGGACCTGTAAGACTTTCAAGATTAACAGGGTCCTGATATCTTATATCTACACCTAGTGCTTTCCTTTCTCCTTAAAGGACAAAGATCTGGAATGGTACTCAAGTCTCTAAGATGGGAGCCTCTCTAACTGGGAACATTTGACCAACACTTTTATTACTGAATTCTTCCCTATAGAGAGAATGATAAAATGTCAAAACAAGATAACCAGATTCTTGCAGAAGGTTTCAAAGAACTTGCATGAAACCTGGGAAAGATTGCAAGGATATTAGCGAGAGTGTCTGCATCATGGTTTTTCCGAGCACAAGCTGATCACCACCTTCTACAGTGGGATATGCATTGAAGAAAGGAAATCCTTTAATGCTGCAACATGCAACAATTTCTTGGGGCTCAGTGCCCAAAGAGCCAGGGAGATTATAGATAATATGGCTACAAATCAGCAGGACAACAAGTATGATAGAGAGTTAACAAGTCACTCTACCCCTAGAGAATCAAAGGTGATGGAAGCACTGGTGGCCAAGTTCGACAAAATAGTAACTGGTGTTCAAACCTTAAAGAAGAAGAGCTATAAAAGTAAGGTTTGACAAGAAACAATCAGAAGTTGTGTCACGTGCAAAGAGTCGGTCCATCTTTCTGACTTTTACCCATGCACATCCGTGTAGAGCGATCTTGATGATGAAAGTATGGAGAATGTAAGTTATGTCTAGTATCGACGTCCTGACCTTCCCGAATTCTCATACAAAAACACCAGTGCGACAAAGAACTCTCATCATCTGGTAGGCAGAACTTCTTCAAGGGGACAATAGAATCAGCAAAGCCAGACAGGTTTCCAGCAATAGAGAGGCTACCCGAACGCCCAACATGTTCGACAACAGTGGCCGTCAATTATGACTGAGTTAATGTCCTTTGCCAAGAAACAAAATGATCTGAATGAGAGACTACACAAGAGTTTCATGGACAGCACAATGTTGCTCAATTTAATGCAACAACAGATAGGAGGTTTCTCGACTCAGATCAGGGAGCTCCAGCAGCACAATAAGCAAATAGATCAGCAGTTGGCAAGCCTGGCTCAGAGCATCAACCATCAGGTAGGGTGATTCCCATCTATCACTGAGGCAAACCCGTAAGGAAATTAAACTGTGAAAATGGTCGTCCTTAGGTCAAGAACGGTGATACACTCAACTGATGAAAAGAGAGAAGCAGTGCCAGTCAAAGATGCAACCCCTGAGAAGCCAGCAGAAGTACCTACAAAGCAAAAGAAAGTGAGAGAGAAAGGAGGCGACGACGTGACTTCCGAAGAGCATCTGGATAGGTACGCACCTCACATCCCTTTCCTACACAAGCTAGTGAAAGCTCAGTTAAAGAAAAGATATGAGAAGTTCATGGCTGCCGTGAAGAAGTTGCACCTTAACATCGCTTTCTTAGATGCCATCGAGGAAATGCCTACCTATGCGAAGTTTCTCAAGGACCTAATTTCAAGAAAGAAGAGAGGAGAAGATGTTGAGATGGTGAAGTTAGCACAGATGTCCAGCTCTTTCGTTAAGGCAAGCATGCCTTCCAAGAAGAGAGATCATGGTGCCTTTGTTATTCCCTTCTAGGTCAGAGACAACGTGACCCAAAAAGGTCTAGCAGATCTAGGAGCAAGCATTAGTCTAATGCCGTTGTCGCTTGCAAAAGCATTGGGGCTTACTGACATAGTAAGTACGAATATGATGATCCAGCTAGCGGACCACACCTTTACAAGACTTATTGGAGTAGTAGAAGATGTGCCCATTAGGGTTGGGTGATTCTTTATACCATGCGACATTGTTCTGATTGACACCTTGGAGGACCCTAGCTGCCCAATGATTTTCAGGTGACCCTTCCTAGTGACTGGTAGGGTGCTCATTGATGTGGAGGCAGGGATGATAACGATCAGAGTTGGACGAGTGCATATCGACTTCAACATCTGTGACTACATGAAAGCCCCCTCATTCTTTGAGTCTTCTTACTTTGTCAAAAGCTACCAGCAACTCTGTGATGAGGTAACGGAGGAGAAAGCTATGGTGGACCCATTGATGCACGCCTTAGCTGGAAATGCATAGGTGGTCGATGACTCAGAGGTGAAAGAACTCCTGGAATTTTTGGATGCCAAAGAACTACCTGAAGTAGATGGCCCAGTTGAAACAGTAATGTATGCCGTTGTGGCAACACATCCCGCTATCACACAGACAGTGAGGTGTTACGCAAAAACGTGCGAAAATCACCATAACCACAGATTACCAAAAACACGGGTTAATTAAAACCGATTGCAGAAAGCAGATAAACCAAGAAACTATTACATTTAGGTCCTCATCCTGCAAGGAAACAGGTTATATAAACCTTTACAAGTCTTGATACGTGTCCACAGCGTAGGGGATCAGCTGTCTTGTCATCTCATGAGTTCATCACCTGTTTATACATACATAATGGCCCACATCTGGCCAGTAGTAGGATATACAAAGCATCATTAGCTATACATCATGAAACAACGTCAAAATGCCTCTAAGGACCTGAGAGTACATGGATGACTCTAAGATTCTACTACAAAACAACCAAAACAACAGCATGTCCATCTCTTGCCTTCTACTGCTCATCTTGCTGCTCGGCCACAACTCCGCGACCACCACCACATCTAGCTCGAACACCTAAAAGGGTGTAAACCAGCGGGGTGAGACACACAATCCCAGCAAGAAACATAACTCCCCGCCAAAACTATAAAACCAAAGAAAGATTAAAGCAACAACAGTAGATAACTGATAAAGCGTAGAGTAAGAACAGTTTATATAGCAAAGCTATTCATACCATCAAGCTTACCAAGATGTACGGAAGGCATGTACCCAAGTATTTCTTTATGGAACATGATTAACAAGATAAGATTTATAAGATCATACCAGGTAACATAAGGAACGTATAAGTAACTGCAAGGTATAACAAGATCAACTACTCAAGCAAGGCCTCAACCAATGTTCCGTGTTTTGCCTTAAGCAATAAATACTATTCGGCTGAATTACATATTATTATGCCTTGAGGAAGTGAGTCGTATCGCTCAAATTCAACCTTCGGTTGTGAAACCCAAGCCGGTGCCATACCAGGTCAATGGAAGAGCCGGACTCCACGACCTCCCACCTCGTGGTCAGTGTATGAGTACAACACAAGTAGGACCACAGTCTCATGCTTAAGTGGCCTCAGCTACAGGGTCAGCTCCCGCAGGCTACCCTCTGCTAGCCTGCCTCAGTATAGGTCTCGGCGCTAGTGAAACTGAGCCACGGGCCTGTTCACCGTGCTCTGAGCCATGAACGCATTCATGCTCCCATATCACATATCCTGAGCCATGGGCTTGTTCACCATGCTCTATACATATCCCGAGTCTGCAACCGCAGCTGCACTCGCTTCCTCTCTATTTTAGGCTAGGAGAAACCTCGCATATTCAACAATATGAACTCTGGGTTAACCCGCAGGAGAACCCGTTTCACCATCACCAACTTCTGACGATGATGGATCTATGGCCAGGGCAAACTACATGTTATGTTCCACTATGATTAGTTAGTATATTTTAAGTGGATTGTTGAGGCAACCAAGTTGTAACACATGCATAACATGAAACTACATTATTATTACTACCATCATGATATTTCAGGATCTCAATCCCTCATCACAAGAAACCACTGCCTCAACAAGCATTCTCATCACTTGGGATATCAATCCCAGATCATCATCAGAGGATAACACCTCAACTAGGCACTTTAGCCATCTCAAGTCCTCAGACCATAACACATCATGTATGTTACCTCATTATCAAGAGTAACCATCAAAGCAATGTTACTCAGACATATATACTTCATAGCCCTTTACCTGGCTATGCATCTGTAAGAAACACATGCATGGTTAGTATGCACAATCATCGTGTATTAACAAAAAGACCATATTACCAACATAGGGTGACATCGAAGATTAATATGCTTTATCATTCATGCCTCAACCTGTGACCGTAGACATAGGTCATATCCTCAAGCAAAGCATCTTATATGCTTACCATTATCTCAGCATTATTCATATAATCAATATGATCATAACCACATGTAATATCATGTCAAAATACATAGATGAGTTCTACTATGACGATTGCCATCAAGCATATCAAGGGTCACTATCATAAACCAAACGTGATAGCAAGAACAACATCTAACATATCGGTTTTCCATATAAGGAACAAGACCCTCACTAGAAGTGCACACTACCCTTACCAAAGGTAGTATCGGGAAGGGCACTCTCCCCTATCGCCCAACACTCTAGCCTCATATCGGCCAAGCCAACCAGCAAAGATATCGGGCAGCACCTAGGGTGAATCGTGCAACGTTGTGTCGTGCACCTCCAAGTGTAACGTGCAGCAAGGTCTATCGTGCAACTGAGCCCAAGGGGCGTTCCGTGCGAGGTGTAACGTGCAGCACCTAGGGTGAATCGTGCAACGCTGTGTCGTGCACCTCCAAGTGTAACATGCAGCAAGGTCTATCGTGCAACTGAGCCCAAGGGGCGTGCCGTGCGAGGTGTAACGTGCAACACCAAGACGCCCAGCACAAGGCTAACCACTGAACTCCATAATGTCTAGGATATAACGGGCTCTAGGCTACCATCTCAGGTTAGATGTATCGGGCAGCACCACTCAACAAGGAGCAACGCCCAAAGGTGCAACTCAAATGGGTAGCAATGAACCTGTCGTTCAACCAGCCCATCCATAACCTATCGGCCGACACAAGGCAAGAACTGTGGTGTGACGCCCGTCGCAAGGTCAGCCCACAATGCCCCCTAACGTCCAAGATGTAACAGCACTAAGCAACCACCTGAGCTAGGCGTGTCGGGCAGGATACTCAACCAGGTGTGACACCCGACACTCATAAGGACATGAGTCATGTGTAATGCCCAACATAGCCTCCTCACTACAACCGACACTCTAGATTAAGAGGGGTATCGGGTAGCATCAACCCCAAGCCATATCGGCCAAGATGCAGCTCCATAAGGTCATCATCAACCTCAAGCACAAGGGCACCAAAACCCTAAAGGATCAAGAAGATGGCTCACCTCTCAACAACCAAGAGATACGGGTCATGCACAACTCCTTATCACCAATAAAGCAACACAAGGATCAAACCTAACAAGGTCTACATCCACCACAAAGCTCACCTCTTGAATCCATGGTGAGAGAAGGGTGTTGCTCAAGCAACTAGAACACAAGCTCACCTCTCAACTTAAACGAGAGAGGGGTATTACCCATATTACTAGAGTTCAAGCTCACTTCTTTAGACCAAGGAGGGAGAGGGGTGTTGCTCAACAAGAAACCCTAGAACATGGTTCGGCCAACAAGAAGCAACTAAGCAAGAAACCAAACTAGCAACATGCATAGCCGATCATAAGCAACATATAAACAAGAACATAGAAGATGGTAATATAGTTAGGGTTAGGAGTTATGCAACCCGCCTTAAGCAAGCTCCAAGCTCCAAGCACCACCAAGGAAGAAGAGCAAGGAACTCTAGGGTTCGACCACCACTAGAGGAAGAAGGAGACTCTAAGGCAAGGATCGGCCACCAAGCTTGCAAAATAAGAGGGGGGTGACGTGCACCAAGGGAGAGGGAGACTAAGGAACTAAAGGGATCCTTAGCAAGAGAAAGGAAGCACATATATAGAAGAGGATGGAGGAGAAACCAAGGTAAGACAAGGCAAGGTGTCACCCACTTAGGGACACTTGTCCATGTGCAAAGCCACCACTCTAACAAGCCCTAACCACATGTCTAAGGCCATTGCCACATGCAAGCATCAAGCACCAAGTGTCCACTAGTGGTGACACAAATGAGGTCAAAGAGGGTCAAAGGGTCCATGGGCGACACACCTCCACACCATGGCCGACACACTCCCATGGGCGACACAACTCAGGCTGACACACACCCTGGGTGACACACCTAGGTCGACATAAGGCTCACTTGCCTGACACAAGGTCCAACCAAGCAAAGGCAAGGCACAACAAGGCCCAACAAGCTCAACCAAGCCCAAGGCAGCTCAAGCAACAAGCCCAACCCTTCCTCTCAACACTAGAGGAAGCAAGGAGAGGGAGGAACACCTCACAAGGTGACAAACTTGTCCACAAACCCTAGACTTGGGTTAATTGCAAGTATCACCTCTAGCTCTCAACAAAGCACCAACAAACCCTAATCACCACTAAAGGTGATTAGCAAGCAACTAAGCACCAGGGTTAAGAAAAGCAAACAAGATAAGCCCTAAACGGAGATCAGGGTCCTTACAAGCTATAACCCTCTACAAAGGGATTTCGTCCTCGAAATCCGAAGAGAAAAACGAGGGATACTTCCTCCTCATCTCTTCCTCAAGCTCCCACGTGGCTTCCTCAATGCCACGATGATGCCAAAGAACTTTCACAAGAACCAGGTCCTTCCTCTTCAACTTCTTAACTCTTTTATCAAGGATCATCACAGGACCTTCCTCGTAGGTCACATCTTCATCAAGCTCAACTTCGACTGGCTATATCACTATTCCTGTATCCGTATGACTTTTCTTCAGCATACTGACATGGAACACTGGATGCAATCTGTGCAACTCTGGCGGCAACTGTAACTCCTAAGCTACCTTTCCCATACATGCTATGACTAGGTATGGCCCCATATATCGGGGTGCTATCTTACCCTTTCGGCCAAACCTTAGCACACCTTTCCACGGCGAGACTTTAAGATACACTTTGTCTCCTACCTGGAACTCCAAAGGTCGTCGGCGATTGTCTGTGTAAGACTTCTGCCTGTCCTGTGCCGCTTTCAACTGTTGTTGTATCACTTTGATCTTTTCTATTGTCTGTTGTACTAACTCATGACCCAAAAACTGATATTCACCAGACTCATACCAACACAACGGAGATCTGCACTTCCTGCCATATAAGGCCTCATAAGGAGCCATGTCAATGTTCCGCTGATAACTATTGTTGTAAGCGAACTCTATCAAACTGAGATGCACATCCCAACTGCCTAGAAACTGCAATACACAAGCTCGAAGGAGATCCTCCAAAGTCTAAATAGTCCTCTCAGACTGTCCATCTGTCTGCGGGTGGAAAGCGGTGTTGAACCTCAACTGCGTTCCCAAAGCTTTGTGTAACTGTTCCCAAAAATGACTCGTGAACTGAGGACCTCTGTTAGAAACTATCATTGCTAGCACACCGTGCAAACACACTATCTCATCTACATATACCCGAGCGAGCTTTTCGGCTGTATACGTTGTCTTTACAGGTATGAAATGGGTAGACTTCGTCAATCTGTCCACTATTACCCAAATGGAATCATGATTCCTAGTTGTCCTGGGCAGACCAACTACAAAATCCATGGTTATATGATCCCATTTCCACTGTGGTATCGACAGGGGTTGTAACGTACCTGCCAGCTTTTGATGCTCAGCCTTAACTTGCTGACATACTGCACACCTAGCCACAAACTCAGCTACATATTTCTTCAATTCGGGCCACCAATACAAGTCCTTCATATTATGATACATCTTGGTGACTCCTGGATGCATAGCATACATCGATGTGTGTGATTCCTCAAGCACTAGCTTCCTCAGATCATCAGCATCGGGGACCACCATCCTATCATGATAGCAAACTAGTCCATCCTCTTACTCATAGAACCCATCATGCTTTTTGCTGCCAAACTCTGATCTGATCAACTATAATGTATCATCTGTTTGTTGTGCATCTTTGATCTGCTATCTCAGTGTAGGCTTGACTTGCATATGTGCTAAAAGTCCAGCTAACAAGGAAACTTCCATCTGCACATTCATCTGCCGCAAGGAAATAAACATATCCAGTCTATGGCATACCAAGGAACTCAATTGTGCCTTCTTTGTAGGAAGATAAGAAGACTTTTGACTAAGCGCATCAGCTACCACATTCGCCTTACTAGGATGATACTCGATGGTTCATTCGTAATCATTGATTAGCTCCATCCATCGATGTTGTCGCATGTTTAGCTCATTCTGCGAAAAGATGTACTTCAGATTCTTATGATCTGTAAAGATCTGACACACTTCCCCATAAAGATAGTGTCTCCAAATCTTTAACGCATGAACCACCGCTGCCAACTCCAAGTCATGAGTCGGATAGTTCTCCTCGTGTTTCTTAAGTTGTCGTGAAGCAAAAGAAACCACATGATCTTCCTGCATCAGCACACAACCTAAACCTTTCTTGGAAGCATCGCAGAAAACAACATAGCCCTTCCCAGGCTCTGGCAGGACTAACACTGGAGCACTGGTCAGCTTCTCCTTCAAACTTTGGAAAGCTTGCTGACAATGGTCATTCCAGACAAAAGGTACATCCTTTCTAGTCAACTTCGTCATTGGCAACGCAATCGCACTGAAGTCCTTGATAAACCTCCGGTAGTATCCTCCTAAACCCAGGAAACTACGAACTTCTATCGGCGTCTTCGGTTGTTCCCATTCTGCAATGGACTCTACCTTCTTCGGGTCCACCTTGACTCCTTCTACAGATATCACATGACCCAAGAAAGTTACTTCTTCCAACCAGAACTCACACTTACTGAACTTGGCATACAACTGATGTTGGCGAAGAAGAGTCAACGCTAGTCGAAGATGTTGCTCATGCTCTTGCTTGTCCTGACTATAGATCAAGATGTCATCTATAAAGACTACAACAAACTGATCTAGAAACTGACAGAACACTCTATTCATCAAATCCATGAAAGCAGCAGGCGCATTGGTTAGCCCAAACGGCATAACCACAAACTCGAAGTGACCATACCTCATCCTAAAAGCTGACTTTGGTATGTCATCCGCCTTAATCCTCAACTGATGATATCCGGACCGTAGATCGATCTTCGAAAACACTGTAGCACCGCACAACTGATTGAACATATCATCTATCCTCGGCAACGGGTACTTGTTCTTGATCGTGACCTTGTTCAACTGCCGGTAGTCTATACATAGCCGCATCGATCCATCCTTCTTAACAAACAACACTGGAGCACCCCAAGGTGAGGTACTCGGTCGGATGAAACATTTCTCTAACAACTCTTGTAACTGCTTCTTAAGCTCTGCCATCTCTACTGGAGCCATCCTATACGGTGTTTGTGTGACTGTTTGCGTTTTTGGAACCAGATTGATCTCGAAATCAATCTCTCGAGGTGGAGGAACACCGGGGAACTCATCGGGAAACACATCCGCAAACTCTCGGACAACCGTCACCTCCTCTAGGCTAGGACCTTTTGCCTTGATATCCACCCATGAGCTAAGAACGCCTTACATCCTTGCCGTAGCAACTTCTCTGCCACCATAGCCGACACTAGACACGTCGGAAGAATCTTCCTATCTCCTTGGAAGATCCACTTCTCTCCATCATCATCAAACACAACCTGCTTGGATCCACAGTCCAAAACAACCTTATACCTCTCCAAGGTATCCATCCCAAGGATCACATCGAAACCATGCATATCAAGTGGTATAAGATCCACTTGTATACTGTGTCCCGAAAAAGATAAGACACAAGATGGACACTCTTCTCAAAGTATCGAGGAACCATCAAGAGGGGTTTCTAACAACAAGCTATCTTTCTTACAGCTAACAGGTAAACGACAGTTTTCAAGCAGACTATAGGCGATAAAAGAGTGTGTAGCACCTAGGTCAACCAGAACAGATATAAAGGAAGAAGAAGACATATCAGAATGAAATAACTCCATCTGACCTGCCACCACTCGCGGGTTGACTATCGCCTCCGGCCGACTCATAGCATAGAATCGAGCCGTTGCTTGCTGTCCACGTCCTCTGCTTCCTTGAGAAGATGATCCCGCTTGCGAGGCTTGACCGCGTCCTCACCCTCTTCTACTACTGGGCTGCTACCTATCTGACCCTTGTTGATTCTGTCTCGACTGTTGCGTCACTTCAACATCTCTACTGGGGCAATTGAACCTGAAATGCTCGATCTGCCCGCACCGATGGCATGCCCTATCATCAATCTACGGCCTAGATGGCCCTGTCACTGCTACAGAAACTGTACTATGTGCCTTTGACAGTGAAGAAACATATCCTCTTCCCTTACTTGGAGACCACTGCGATGGTACACTGGAACCTCTCATCACGGAAGGTGTTGAAAACCTTGACTTCTTGAAGCCACCAAACCTCTGTCCCTGGAACTGAGCAGGTCTCTTCTTAGACATGGATTCTCTTTTCTCCCTCATTGACCGTTCGATCCTCTGGACAGATTCCACAAATGTAGCAAACCGCTCTCGATTCTCCAACGCAGAAGCAGGTGTTGTCAGCTCAGCACTCAGGCCCTTCTCAAAATGTCTGATTCGTTCGTCATCTGTCGCTGCCATGTGAGGACAAAACCTCAACAGGTCCATGAACTTGGCTTCGTACTCGGTGATGTTCATCGTTCCTTATCGCAAGTTCTCAAACTAACTGATCTTCTCATCCAGATACGTCTTCAAAAAGTATCTGCTGACAAACTCGCGCCGGAAAACCTCCCAACCGATCACCTCACCAGGTCGCTTCTCTTCTTCGATGGTCCACTAGTGACCATCACTACCCTTCAGAAGGTAGACAGTGTGCTTTACTTTGTCTGCTTAGGGGATGTTGAGGATCCGGAAATCCTTCTCAAGACTTGTCATCCACAGATCTGCATCCGCTGGATCAGTCGTTCCAGCATAGTCCGAAGCTCTGACTCAGAGAAGCCACTCAAAGGTCTTCCCAATACCCGATGTTTCACCATGGGGAGCATGTGCTCTCGGCGGAGGCACTGGCAATCTTTCTACCATGAGATTCATCGTAGCCATCATCTGCCCCATAAGCTATTGATAGGCAGGGTTTTCAAGAATGGCTAGGTCAGGTTGGGGGACCTCAGGCACCCGATCTTCATGTGCCTGCCCTATAGCTCCATCAACTGATGCAGCATCGTTGTTCTCGGTAGCATGTTCTTCATGGTTTTCAGACATCTTGGCTTTTCTTTCGCTAAGGGCAGAAGATGATTGTAAGAAAATCTGGAAGACTCACAAGAACAGACACAACCTAGTCCTAAATCCCTGTAGACTCAGCAAACCTAGAGCTCTGATACCAAAACTTGTTGCAACACATCCCGCTATCACACAAACAACGAGGTGTTACGCGAAAACGTGCGGAAATCACCATAACCACATATTACCAAAAACACGGGTTAATTAAAACCAATTGCAGAAAGCAGATAAACCAAGAAACTATTATATTTAGGTCCTCATCCTACAAGGAAACATGTTATATAAACCTTTACAAGTCTTGATACGTGTCCACAGCGTAGGGGGTCAGCTGTCTTGTCATCTCATGAGTTCATCACCTATTTATACATACATAATGGCCCACATCCGACCAGCAGCAGGATATATAAAGCATCATCAGCTATACATCATGAAACAACGTCAAAACGCCTCCAAGAACCTGAGAGTACAGGGATGACTCTAAGATTCTACTAAAACAACCAAAACAGCAGCATGTCCATCTCTTGCCTTCTACTGCTCGTCTTGTTGCTCGGACGCAACTCCGCGACCACCACCACGTCTAGCTCGAACACCTAAAAGGGTGTAAACCAGTGGGGTGAGACACACAGTCCCAGTGAGAAACATAACTCCCCGCCAAAACTATAAAACCAAAGAAAGATTAAAGCAACAACAGTAGATAACTGATAAAGCATAGAGTTAGAACAGTTTATATAGCAAAGCTATTCATACCATCAAGCTTACTAAGATGTACGGAAGGCATGTACCCAAGTATTTCTTTATGGAACATGATTAACAAGATAAGATTTATAAGATCATACCAGGTAACATAAGGAATGTATAAGTAACTGCAAGGTATAACAAGATCAACTACTAAAGCAAGGCCTCAACCAATGTTCCGTGTTTTTCCTTAAGCAATAAATACTATTCGGCTGAATTACGTATTATTATGCCCTGAGGAAGTGAGCCGTACCTCTCAAATCCAACCTTCGGTTGTGAAACCCAATTCGGTGCCATACAAGGTCAATGGAAGCACCGGACTCCACGACCTCCCACCTCATGGTAAGTGCATGAGTACAACACAAGAAGGACCGCAGTCTCATGCTTAAGTGGCCTCAGTCATAGGGTCAGCTCCCGCAGGCTACCCTCTGCCTAACCCGCCTCGGTACAGGTCTCGGCGCTAGTGAAACTGAGCCACGGGCCTGTTCACCGTGCTTTGAGCCATGAACGCATTCATGCTCCCATATCACATATCCTGAGCCATGGGCTTGTTCACCATGCTCTTTACATATCCCGAGTCTACAACCGCAGATGCACTCACTTCCTCTCTATTTTAGGCTAGTAGAAACCTCGCATATTCAACAATATCTGCTCCGGGTTAACCCGCAGGAGAACCCGTTTCACCATCACCAGCTTCTGACGATGATGAATCTATGGCCAGGGCAAACTACATGTTATGTTCCACTGTGATTAGTTAGTATATTTTAAGTGGATTGTTGAGGCAACCAAGTTGTAACACATGCATAACATGAAACTACATTATTATTACTACCATCATGCTATTCCGGGATCTCAATCCCTCGTCACAAGAAACCACTGCCTCAACAAGCATTCTCATCACTTGGGATATCAATCCCAGATCATCATCAGAGGATAACACCTCAACTAGGCACTTTAGCCATCTCAGGTCCTCAGACCATAACACATCATGTATGTTACCTCATTATCAAGAGTAACCATCAGAGCAATGTTACTCAGACATATATACTTCATAGCACTTTACCTGGCTATGCATCTGTAAGAAACACCTACATGGTTAGTATGCACAATCATCGTGTATTAACAGAAAGACCATATTACCAACATAGGGTGACATCAAAGATTAATATGCTTTATCATTCATGCCTCAACCTGTGACCGTAGACATAGGCACTCTCCCCTATCGCCCAACACTCTAGCCTCATATCGGCCAAGCCAACCAGCAAAGATATCGGGCAGCACCTAGGGTGAATCATGCAACGCTGTGTCGTGCACCTCCAAGTGTAACGTGCAGCAAGGTCTATCGCGCAACTGAGCCCAAGGGGCGTGTCCTGCAAGGTGTAATGTGCAACACCAAGACGCCCAGCACAAGGCTAACCACTGAACTCCATAACGTCTAGGATATAACGAGCTCTAGGCTACCATCTCAGGTTAGATGTATCAGGCAGCACCACTCAACAAGGAGCAATGCCCAAAGGTGCAACTCAAATGGGCAGCAATGAACCTGTCGTTCAACCAGCCCATCCATAACCTATCGGCTGACACAAGGCAAGGACTGTGGTGTGACGCCCGTCACAAGGTCAGCCCACAACGCCCCCTAACGTCCAAGATGTAACAGCACTAAGCAACCACCTGAGCTAGGCATGTCGGGCAGGATACTCAACCAGGTGTGACACCCGACACTCATAAGGACAGGAGTCATGTGTAATGCCCAACACAGCCTCCTCACTACAAATGACACTCTAGATCAAGAGGGGTATCAGGCAGCATCAACCCCAAGCCATATCGGCCAAGATGCAGCTCCACAAGGTCATCATCAACCTCAAGCACAAGGGCACCGAAACCCTAAGGATCAAGAAGATGACTCACCTCTCAACAACCAAGATAGGGGTCTTGCACAACTCCTTATCACCAATCGGGCAACACAAGGATCAAACCTAACAAGATCTACATCCACCACAAAGCTCACCTCTCGAATCCATGGTGAGAGAAGGGTGTTGCTCAAGCAACTAGAACACAAGCTCACCTCTCAACCTAAACGAGAGAGGGGTATTGCCCATATTACTAGAGTTTAAGCTCACTTCTTTAGACCAAGGAGGGAGAGGGGTGTTGCTCAACAAGAAACCCTAGAACATGGTTCGGCCAACAAGAAGCAACTAAGCAAGAAACCAAACTAGCAACATGCATAGCCGATCATAAGCAACATATAAATAAGAACATAGAAGATGGTAATATAGTTAGGGTTAGGAGTTATGTAACCCGCCTTAAGCAAGCTCCAAGCTCCAAGCTCCAAGCCCCACCAAGGAAGAAGAGCAAGGCACTCTAGGGTTCGACCACCACTAGAGGAAGAAGGAGACTCCAAGGCAAGGATCGACCACCAAGCTTGCAAAAGAAGAGGGGGTGACGTGCACCAAGGGAGAGGGAGACTAAGGAACTAAAGGGATCCTTAGCAAGAGAAAGGAAGCACATATATAGAAGTGGATGGAGGAGAAACCAAGGTAAGACAAGGCAAGGCGTCACCCACCTAGGGACACTTGTCCATGTGCAAAGCCACCACTCTAACATGCCCTAACCACATGTCCAAGGCCATTGCCACATGCAAGCATCAAGCACCAAGTGTCCACTAGTGGTGACACAAACAAGGTCAAAGAGGGTCAAAGGGTCCATGGGCGACACACCTCCACACCATGGCCGACACACTCCCATGGGAAACACAACTAAGGCTGACACACACCCTGGGCGACACACCTAGGCCGACACAAGGCTCACTTGCCCGACACAAGGTCCAACCAAGCAAAGGCAAGGCACAACAAGGCCCAACAAGCTCAACCAAGCCCAAGGCAGCTCAAGCAATGAGCCCAACCCTTCCTCTCGACACTAGAGGAAGCAAGGAGAGGGAGGAACACCTCACAAGGTGACAAACTTGTCCACAAACCCTAGACTTAGGTTAATTGCAAGTAGCACCTCCAGCTCTCAACAAAGCACCAACAAACCCTAATCACCATCAAAGGTGATTAGCAAGCAATTAAGCACCAGGGTTAAGCAAAGCAAACATGATAAGCCCTAAATGGAGGTCACGGTCCTTACAGCCGCACTACAAAGCAATCCCACCGGAGAACCAGAAAAGAAGACCTCACCTGAAATGAAAGTTCTGCCGAAAGGTTTAGTGTACAAATTCTTGGATGAAGAAGGAATGAATCCAGTTTTTGAAAAATTTAGAGTTAACTGATGATTAGAAGGAACAACTATTAGTTGAGCTGAAACTATGAAGGAAGGCCTTAGGTTACTCAATTGGAGACCTAAGGGGCATCGGGCCTTCTGTATGTATGCACAGAATCCATCTCGAAGAGAATTCCAAATCCTACGCTCAACCACAATGGAAACTGAATGAGAAGTTGCGAGAGGTGGTTAGCAAAGAAGTCATAAAGCTCTACGATGTAGGAATCATCTACGCTATCAGTGACAATACATGAGTGAGTCATATTCAAGTGTTCCCTAAGAAGGGAGGTATCATGCTAGTCAAGGGAGACGATGGGGTTGAGGTTTCTACCAAGACTATTACTGATTGGAAGATGTGTATAGACTATAGAAAATTAAACACCGCCACCCGTAAAGATCACTTTCCTCTCCTGTTCATCAATCAGATTCTTGAGTGCCTGGCCCATCATTCATACTTTTATTGGTTGGATGGGTACTCAGGGTTTTATCAAATCCCCATTCATCCATACGATCAGAAAAAGACAACCTTCACCTCCATTTATGGAACCTATGCCTTAAGAAGATTGCCCTTTATGCTCTGTAATGCACCTGTAACCTTTTAGTAGTGCACGAACGCTATCTTCGCTGATTTCTTAGAATATAAGATGGAAGTATTCATGGATGACTTCAGCGTCTATGGCGGCTCCTTTGAAAATTGGTTGAACAATATGTCTTTGGTGATGAAACATGTGAGGAACAAAGTCTGACTCTCAATTGGGAAAAGTGTCATTTCATGGTACAAGAAGGTATCGTTCTCGGACATAAAGTGTCCAACAAAGGCATCGAGGTTGATCAGTCCAAGGTGGAAGTAATTGCAAAACTCCCTCCACCCATGTCTGTGATAGGAATCAGAAGCTTCCTAGGGCATGCCGACTATTATAGAAGGTTCATCAAGTACTTTTCAAAGATTGCAAAGCCGTTGTCGAATCTATTGATGAAGGATGCTAAGTTCGATTTCACAAAAGAATGTCTCATGGTGTTCTCCACCTTAAAGGATGATCTAGTCTCTACACTCATTATCCAGTCACCCAACTGGAACCTTCCGTTTGAGTTGATGTGTGACGCCAGTGATTATGCTATAGGTGCAGTACTTGGGCAAAAGAAGGACAAAAAGCATCACGTAATCTTTTACGCCAACAAAACGTTAGATGAGGCCCAGATAAATTATACCACCATAGAGAAGGAAATGCTAGCCATCGTCTACGCATTCGAAAAGTTTCATCCTTATCTTGTGGGCTCTAGGGTGACTGTTCACACGGACCATGGGGCCATCAAATATCTGATGTAGAAGAAAAGACTCCAAGCCTAGGCTGCTGCACTGGGCATTAATTTTACAAGAGTTTGATCATGAGATCATCGACAAGAAGGGTACTAAGAACATGATCACCGACCACCTATCCAGGATCATAGTGGAGGATGACCATTTGTTGCCGATCAATGAGAGCTACACCGATGAAGCAATCTATGTTTCCCAAATAGCTAATCCAGAAGGGCCCTGGTATGCTGATATATGCAATTATCTTGCCTGTAAACAACTTCCCCCAGAAATATCTTATAATCAGAAGAAGAAATTCTTCTCTGAATTGAAGTACTATTACTGGGATGACCCTCTATTGTTCAAATGTTGCATCGATAACCTCTACAGAAGATGTATACCTGAAGATGAAGCCCAAAGATTTTGTATGAGTGTCACTCCTCTCCTTATGGAGGACACTTGGGAGCTAAAAAAACTATAGCCAAGGTTCGTCAGTCTGGTTTCTATTAGCCCACTCTGTTCAAATATGCCCATGCCTATGTTAAAGCCTACAGGGAGTGCCAGAGAACCAGAAATATTTCCCACAAGAATGATATGCCTATGTTCGAGTGGATTGAAGTTGAAATCTTTGACGTATGGGGAATCAACTACATGTGACTTTTTCCTTTGTCATATGGTTTCCAGTATATTCTAGTTGCAGTGGACTATGTCTCCAAATGGGTAGAGGTCATACCCACTACCACTAGTGACGCCAAATCTGTTATAAAGCTCTTCACAAAAATATTCTTCCCAAGGTTTGGAGTCCCCCGAATGGTGATTAGTGACAGTGGATCACACTTTGCTGAAAAGCAATTTGAATCACTTCTGTGAAGGTATGGGGTTTGACATAAGGTTTCTACACCATATCATCCCCAGACGTCTGGCTAGGTTGAAGTCTCAAACAGGCAAATCAAATAGATTTTGGAGAAGACACTTGGAAAATCCTGGAAGGATTGGTCCACCAAGTTGGATATGCTCTCTGGGCGTACCGAACAACATACAAGATGCCAATTGTCACCATGACTTATCGTTTAATCTATGGGAAAGCATGTCATCTTCCTTTCGAGCTAGAGCATAAAGCATTATGGGCCATCAAATGTCTAAATATGGATCCATCCCTAGCCGGCAAGAAGAGGTTCCTCTAGCTTTAAGAGTTTGAAGAACTTAGGCTTTACGCCTATGAGAATGTGAGGATCTATAAGCAAAGGACTAAAGTCTGGCATGACTCCCACTTGAGGAAGAAAGATGTCAAAGAAGGTGATAAGGTTTTGCTTTTTAAATCTTCTATTCAACTTTTTCCAAGAAAACTACAGACTCCCTGGTCAGGACCATTCATGGTAGCAAAGATATACCCAATAGGAATGATGGAGTTGTATGACAAGGATGATCCTACAAAGTTCTTCCCAGTCAGTGGACACTGGGTGAAAAGATTCTACGAAGACAAAGCTTTCACAAGGCGATCCGAGTTTCTCCTGAATGATGCCGAAGCCGCACCCACTAAAGAAGCTTAAGAAAGACTGGAGATGTCGATATAACGACAAAAACCATAGCACTCCTTGGGAGGCAGGCTAAGTTTTTATTTTCTTAGAATATGATTGTTATTTTCTTTTCCTGTGAAGAACATTCTGAACACTTTTATTGTAATAAGGCATGAGTCTGTGCATGCGCCACGCATACTGACTTTCACATTTTTTGGGCCACTGACTTAGTTTTATCACCTTGATATGTAATACTAACTGAGGTTGAGGTTCACACTTAGGCCAGTGATGTTTTACAAATCAAGTGCCTTTTACGTGAGTTTTCGTTATTAATAAGTTTTTATGCTTTCTTGAACGTAGTGTGTCGTGCATGCGTATTGGACATCTATATCATGCATGTGTGGCGAGTTGTGCAACCATGTCGGCCAGGAGGTATTGGGCAATCCCTTTCGCGCACCCATGTCATGCGGACCTACCAGTTCAAGCATGCGACAATTGTATCGTGTATCGTGTAACAGTTTGCACTCGCGCCACGTCATGCTGATGCATTACACAAATACGTGTTGCACAAAAGCTTGCCAGGTCGTGCATGACGGATAACGTACCACCTCTTTCTAAGACTCATGATATGACATGATTAGATAGGTTTTACCTTACTTTGGAAGGCGATTTTCATGCATGCGTGATGTGTGTCCCCGTTTTACCATTTTATCGCCCTTCGCAGATGGCTATATAAGCAATAGGAGTTTAACCATGTCGGGTTACCAAAGTTAATAAGCTTTCGCTCCCATATCGCACAAGCTCTCGTATCGCTCAAAGCCATTCTTAACTCCTGTGTCGGGTTTCTAGTTTCCCATCCTCCCATGTCGCGTTCACACACTCCCTTCCGGATAAGGTAATAAACTGCGTCGCACAACCTCTATCACGTGGGTCTATCGCCCATACATATCACACACCCTTAACGTTACTATATCGTGATACCATGTATCGCGTGGCTTCAAATGCGTATCAGTTTTTCTAAGTACCACTCCGAGCGTGTCGGGTTTCCATCTGTGTTGCGCGTCCATATCGCATTGAATAAGTTTGGGGGAGCCTACCGACTCACACCAAGTCTGCGCAATGTCTGTGTCATGTAGATATACCACGTTCTTGGGCTGTCAGTTTTTACAAGTGCATCACTTTCTTATGTATCTGATACCGGTTTTTACGAGTATCACGCAGGAACGTGTCGGGTTCCCTTGGTATCATGTACTTGCGTGCCACACAGAAGGAATATCAAGTTTTCTCTAACCCGACGCTATGCTTTCTTATGTAACTCGATACCAGTTTTCACAGTATTGTCCAAGCCATATCGGGCCAATCCCTTCTTACTAAGTTTCAGCTATGATGCTCCCACGTATCGAGAAGAAGAAATTTTGCCAATATAACCCCTTTTGCAATTTAAATGTGTTATTCTTTATTTTTTATAAAATGGAATGCACAAAGGAAATTGTCGTCCAAGTCGATGAACAAGGTCGAAGGATCAACCCCGAAGCCACAGTAGTGGCAGCTGCATGGCAGAAACGCCCTAACCCAGTAACAGTTGGGCCCTCTGCGGCAGAAAAGCGGCCCCGTGTCGAGGCAAGCGCAACCTCAGCTACAACGACAGATCCTGAAGCTCTTGCCCACTCTCTGGGATGCTTCATGCTGAGAGATGCAGAGCATCAACGATGCTATACTAAGTTGGCGGTGAAAGTCTACCGCCCGACTAGATTCTACCACCAATCTTCTTTCCGGCAAATCAGTATCTTTGAGAGACTGAACAACGTCCTTGAGGCCGCTGGACTCCAGAAGCTATGCTTCAGCTTTTCCAACTCGTACATTGAGTTAATGAAGGAGTTCATCTCCTCCCTCCATCGGGTATCAAACACCACTGAGGAAAGCAAGAAGTACGGCGGAGGGGACTGACTGCAAGGGCGCCTCTACAACTAGGAGCATGAAATCATGGAGAGGTTGCTCGATGAAATATTCTCCACCAGTGAAACCGGGCAAGAATTTCTCAACAACAGAGCCCACATCAGCAATAGTGATGGCTTCGACCCGGTCAAGTTGTAGAAAGAACTGATGGGTGAATCTTCCTTCAAGTTCGGGAGCAAAGTGGTTGCGGTCCACTCTTGCTTCTAGTAAATTATTCACAAGATTGTTGCCAGTCTACTCTTTAGCAAGTATGAAACAAGAATTCTGTACACAAAAGAGTTGCATCTGATCTGGTATATCATGGATGGCAAGCCAATCAACCTGGGTCACTTCATACTCAATCGCCTCCACCCAATCAAGGACGCCGCCAAGGAATATAATATGGGAGGAATCTTCAACCTAATAACAATCAGGCTCATGTATCCAAAAGATCTTTTGTTCCTGTCATGGACCAGGGGTGACGAAAAAAATTGACATCAAGTTCCTCACCATGGCCAACATCATAAAGAAGGAGGGTCGCCAACTCTTCCATAGGTTTGCAAGAATCGATATCCTGCTACTGCTCCCAGGCTGCATCAACTACGACATAGAAAAACTAGTATTCACGATGGCAGAGGTCGAAGCTTTGAGCATCGACGTAGCCTACACCACCCAGTCGGCCATCCAAGAGAAGATGGCCATGAGGAAGGAGCCTACATCCAAGGTGGCTCAACGGGAAAAGTCAAAGGGTGGTCATTCTCGATGACTCTCGAGTTGCCACCATCGTCGAGCCAGTAACTGCTACCCCAGTAGTTGCTACCACAACAACAACCGACACAACTATAGAACTGGTACCGACCGTCGTCCCCATGGTCGAGGTCGTCAGCTTAACCGGGGCAACCACAAATGTCACTACAACGGAGTCAGTTGTCGCGGCGCTGCCAGCTTCAACACTGCCAATAACGGTAGCAGCTGCAACCACACATTCTGCATGGCCAAACGCCTCTCGTGATAGAGAGGAGGCCTTTATCGAGCTCCTAGATGTCGAGCTCAAGTCTGTTCAGCAGACCCCTACACTGCCAACCACGGAAACGGTGGTCGTCCTGGAGGATGAGGCTGAGAGTCATGTGGTCAAGCATCACCCACCTACCCCATCGCCCTCTCCACGGCCCCACACTGAGGCGGAAGCTACTTCAACAAATGTGTCTACACTGCGCACAAAGGCCACGCCCACACGCACCATCTTGGTGGACTCAACCCCTATAGACGATGTGCATTCCATGGGATGTTCCTCCAAGATGAGGAGCCAAACTAAGAGCCGTAGTCGATCGACGACCCCCCTCTCTTGGACACGCTTTTGGCTACGAGTTTGATAGCTTGCAGGATGTAACACGCAATCACAGTGCTACTTTCTTCTCCCTAACCTGCAAGCTTCAGGCTTTCCAACAATGACTAGGAGAACAAGAGTGTCAGTTGCTAAGTCTAGTTGGTCTCCCCGGCCAACTAGAAGCAACAAATCAAATAATGCAGGCCGCGCTCCAGTGCTTGGACGTCATCAAGCAAAGGCTTAACGAGAGGAACACTCACTGCCGCTCATGACGATCTTGGAGGTCACCATCGCCACTGTCGTCGTCAACTTCATTATCCTCATCATCACCTTCTTCATCATCCTTGTCATCCTCCTCCAATGCTAGCGGGCCCTCCAAACCTTCAACAATGCCCGAGGAGGCGGCGGCCAAGAAACTCGCTGACGGGGTCCCTACAAAGTAGGGGAGCACCCGTGATGTTGATAGCGCTGCCCCTCTACACCTGCTAGGGCTAAATGAAGCAATAGAAAATCTGTCTGATAGCCTAGCGGATGACTCATCAGAAGGAGAAGGGGATAACTTATACAGCTCGCTAGCAGCACAACCCCCTAGAGCAAAGAACTCAACGGCTAATCAATTCTCTGCGCCATCTGAGATACTAGTCTTTGAGATGATCGATTCTGACAGATGCACCATCGGTTATCTGACAGTTTGTGACTAACAACTTATGAATATGGTCCTGAGACCATAAATCGATGAAGAAGTCATCCTCTGGAGCAATGAATACTTCTCCATACAACGTCGAACGTTCAAGGGGATATTTCGCTCAGAAGCCATTGTAGGAAAGATCCTCTTCATCCTGGAAAGTGCAATGATCGAGAATATCATGCTCAGGATGGGCTAACAGTCAATCTACAATGCCACTCCTACCTTGGCCAGACGTCTACTAACAGGAGCGGATGAATCGCAGTTAGTGGTTGACATGCTGAAACATATAGAAGAACAAAACCTCGACCTGGTACTAGCCCCGCACAAGCATAGGAAGCACTGGTTTCTTTGCGTGGCCAATCTTCACTCCCATGATGTCACATTATTCAACTGTTGTGTTGTGGAGGTCCCCCACCTAGATCAAGCCTTTGTTCGTCCTGAAGATAGAAACCTAAAGCTTTTGCCTCTCTGCCTTCACTGGGTCATTAAATAAGACATCCAACGCCACATTGGTGTTTGGAATTTCTATGCGATAAGGGACTTCCCAGTCCAACAAGACCTGGGAAGTGGCAATAGTTCTTTCATTGTATTACGCGCCATGGAGCTTCTGAATATTTTCATATATATGTTACAGCTCTAGGACACGAACTTCTATCACCTCAGGAGCATCTATGTGTTGCTTATGATAAAGGATAAGTGATATTTCCTAGATCCAAAACTCCCTAAAGATCAACTGGAGATTGATTCTGACTCTCACTCCTCTCTACCCAGCAGTCCTCCAAGAAAATAGGCCCTGGACTCTCTTGACGTCTACAACAGCAGGCTAGGCAAGTAGCTAGAGAATTTGCAAGTCTTGCTCACCAATGAGGGCGCTTCTATTTCACCTCCAGTCTCAGACTCTGTAATCAGCAACTTTGACCATTCGACCTGTAACTCTCTATCTCAGGAATAGATCAATAAAATACTCATACATCTTACTAATTCTAACACTACATAAATTATCTATAAAAAGGATACTATAGTGGTCTCCATTGATGACCTATGGGACCTAGTCAAGGCTGGCAGATGTCTAGCTATGATAGTGGCATTAGCTTACATCCCTATCTTACAAGAGAAGATTGGATAGCTCTACATCGCCCATTCGATGTTGTTCAACGATCTATGCCTAGCTGATGAAACAGAGGCACGTCGGCTGTTTCAGCAACAAATCTAGAAGCATCTACCACGCATAATTTTCCTTCCTATTTCACATGATAATTATTGTACACTTATCATGCTATACACCAACGCCCGCGTTGGTATCTTATACAATAGCTCAGACACCAATAATGACCGATCAAAGGAGTATGCTATCGCACAAGAAACACCTCTCGAATGACTACCAAGAAAATACTACACCGAGGTGGTGGCCATGATAAAACCATATCTTGAAGATCTGACAGTAACCTGGCACAATTTCCATTTCTGCCATCACAGTCCACATCAAGCCCCTCTATCAAATGATTGTAGAGTATATATGCTCCACTGGATATCCTACACATTATCACTGAGGAAGGGACCAGAGAAGCTCCATGACCTCAACTAGCACAGCCAACGAGGTGAATACGTCATGGCGCTCCTATCTACTGAAGGCACACACATTCGTTTAACCCTAACTAATCTATGACTACTCTTTCCTATTCATCTCATTACTCTGGGACAGAGTGTGGGATAAGTTTGGGGGGGGGACTTCATAGCATCAGTGAGGGAGGTATTCAAAAATTTCTCCTCTTTTCCTTTTCTTCAGCGTACTTAATGTATACGTTGTATATAAATGTTTTTCAAACTTGTAAAAATTACTCTATCTTAAATACTTAGTACAACTTCCAGTTTTTTCTCTCCGCACCTAAGGTTGTGTACATTTCTATTATGCTCTCTTGAAAATGTAGTCTTAAATGATAAAGACTATAACATTTTTGTGCCAACCTTGAAAAATAATTTCCTTTCGGTTAAAAGATGTGCATGAGAAAGGAAAGAGCTACCCAAACAGCAAAGTTTCACTTTCCCTACCCAAAAAAACCCCAAAAGTGAGAAAAGCCTTATGAGAGAGAATAAAAGCATGAGAGTTGTGCCAAAAACACACACACACACACTTGTCTTCTCAAAGGTACCCATTTTAGGCATGGTAGATCTGGTACAATGGTATGTAGGATGTGAAATCACTGCTCTAAAGCCAACTGGCTTGGGCTGCAGGGACCACTTGCCCATTAATGGACCCATACCTGGATGGACCAATGAGAAGTAAGAAAAACCCAAAAGCCTTAAGCCTTCCTGAAAATCCCACTTTTTACCCCCATGATTCAAAAAGTTTGGTGTGAAAGCTAACTTCAAGCATCATGCACCAAAATCTCACAAAAGCTGGGAGAGATTTCTATTCAATAAAGGCAAGGGAAAAGTCAATTTTCTCATGGTCGGACGCAATTTTCCTCGGGACATTTCAAAAATCTACTTAACCTTTGTCCGAAGACTACACCTGGCAGTTAAAAGTACCATAAACAAAGGTTTTAAAATCAGTACAGATTGATTGAGGACAATCAAATTGCTAAGTTTGGGGGGTTGATAACACCCACTTTATGGCTGCTAGAACTTATGTTTTATTGCCAAAATAGCCTCAAACTTAACTTCCACTTCATTTTATTCTGTTTATTATGAAGAATCATGCCCACTATGCCCCTGACAATATTTCCCATCTTTTACAGGGCTTTTCCTATTTTTCCACAAGAAAAGAAGCACTAATGGGCGCATCAGACCCATCAGTAATGAAGTCCATGTTCTAGCCTAGAAGCTCGCCAACATCCGAGGCCAACACACCCCTCTTACCCATCATGGTCACTACCCGCTATGATAGCAACGCAATGCGGGCGAGTCATGCAGGAGTCTCAATCCACTGTGGCCCTTTACCCGATATGGTGCCTAACTCGTCACAGTTCACAAATTGATGAGGTCGTTACCCGACATGGTCACCCCTTGACGTTGTAGCCCGATAAGGCCCCAACCCACCATAGCTATACACGATATGCTCACAGCCCGACACTCTCCCAGCCCGACACATTTAATGAGCGACGCATGTATCGACCCGTCTGAAGCCTTAAGAACAATGCCACGGATGAAATACATGTGGACCAATAAAAGATACAACTCCCATCAACTCACTGCATATAAATAGCATCTACAAGCGTACGATGGGATGGGCTGGACCCTATAAGAGCTAGTCCCTAGAGCAAAGGAGCTAGTGTGTGGAGTCCCAGAAGTCTGTCGGGCGATAGCCAGGTGAGCACACTGATGGGAGGAGTTCACTTAGAGACCGTTCTGGTAGCGGCAAACATCACGATACAATCCTCAAGACCACTTTAAGCATGATGGGTTCCTATCTGGGCTTCAACCCGAGACGGCTTGCCCACCTATACCTGACACGAAGAACTCGAGATCCTTAAGATAATGTTAAGCCAATATGTATCCCAACCCGATATAGTCTCTACCCGTCATGGTTGCAGCCCGACATGGCCAGCAACCCGACATGACCGTATCATGCAGAGGTCCTGTCCCGATACGACCCTTACCCGTCACGGTTAATGATCTGGCATGGTTGTATCCCTATATGGCCTCTACCCGATACCGAGTTAGCATCATCTTAGGCGTCAGTTGTTATGTACTTCGGTTTCCTAAATCAATGAGACTGATACTTATCTTCCCTTTACATATTTTGCTTTCATTTAATTACAACATTATAACTGAACCATTGTGCTTCTTTATGATTATTGGAATCTATGGAGTTTATCTCATATCATTCTATGTATGGCTTTATTTCGTTGGATGGTTTCTTTCTGGCATCTGAGTTCTAGTTTCTTCTTTCTGATTCACACTTTTGACTAGCTATTGAATCATGTTTCTTGTTTTGACTCCTTTGAGAGAAGGATGTCGTAAACTTCTAGAGCTTAGTCTGATTCAGGTGTACGAGAGTACTCAGAACCAGAGCTACATCCGGTTTATCTTTCTGCGCGAGCCCATGCCTGGTACCCTTAAGAACAGGAACCCTGTGCATGGTTTGTTGGCGTTTTCTTTGAGAGAAGAAGGCGTTGGATGTAGGCCACTACTGCTTGGTATGATTAAGTTTTCTTTCTTCGTTCCATACTCTGATGATAGTTCTGTTTCCTCAATTTCCTACATGCAAAAACTACCATAAAAATTGCTAAACCCCAAAATACCCAAAGCCTTAATCTTTTTGGTAACTCCCCTTAGAGATAGGTTTTAGTTTAATAACTTGTGATTCTCTTTCGCTACAACAAACCTTAATCCCTCGACTCTCTGACGTGCTTAGACAAGTAAAACTTGGGTTCCAAAGCACTATTCTCCTAGTCCCTGTATTCGACCACGAACTACTCTGACCCTGTGCTAGTTGCAAGAGTCTTAAACATTCAGGTATTATATATTATTAAAGTCTGATGACCTAGACATGTCTCCATTTTTGGACCCACATTTAAGGCTTGATAACAGGACCATGAAAATAATGATGTAAGCACCTTATGATATGTGTTATGTGATCCATGTATCCTATTGTGTACTTATATGTGAAAGTTTTTAGCTTGTGGTGCTCTTGTGAAACTGATTTTAATTTCATGTGTTTTTTAGTGATTCACTTGCTTAGTGTTAATTCCATGTTTGGTTTTTGAGTAATCTCGCTTGTTGTGGTGTGGGGTGCCACAAATGGGATCACATAACCATGGACTTTGTGGCTTGCCTTCCCAAGACATCCAAAGGTCATGTTTCCATTTGGGTGATTGTCGATTGGTTGACAAAGTCAGCTCAATTTTTTCCAGTCAAGATGACCTACACTACAAATAAGTTGGCACAGATCTATGTTGAAGAGATAGTATGCATGCATGGCATACAAAATATGATAGTACCAGATAGAGGTCCTCAGTTCACGAGTAGGTTCTGGGAACATCTGCATACAACATTGGGAACACAATTGAGGTTCAATACAACTTTTCACCTGTAGATAGATGGATAGTCAAAAAGGACCATTCATACGTTAGGGGATCTCTTGAGAGCATATGTTATTCAGTTTCTTTAGAGTTAGGATATCCAACAGAGTCTGATTGAGTTTGCCTACAATAATAGTTGCTAGAGAAGCATATACATGACATCATATGAGGCTTTGTACCAGAGGCAATGTCGGTCACCTCTTTATTGGTATGAGACATGTGAGTATCAGTCATTGGGCCCTGAGTTAGTTCAGTAGACTACAAAGAAGATCAAGGTGATCCAACAACAGTTAAAGGTAGCTCAAGACAAACATAATTCATACGCCAATATTCTCCATAGACCGTTAGAGTTCCAAGTTGCGGAGTGTGTGTATCTCAAGGTGTCCCTTTGGAAGGGTGTGCTAAGGTTTGGTAAGAAGGGTAAGTTAGCTCCTAGGTTTATGTGACCTTATCCTCTCATGACACGAGTTGGAAAAAAGGCGTACAAGGTGGATTTCATGCCAGAGTTGGAGATATTGCACAATATTTTCCATGTCTCCATTTTGAGGAAGTGTCACCCCGATATAGAGAAGGCGATACAACTAATGGAAGTAGAGTTGGATGATGATGTCTCTTTTATTGAAGGTCCAGTTTTAATCTTAGATAAGCATGTGTAGAAGCTAAGGAAAAGTGCATAGCCTTAGAGAAGGTTTTGTGGCATCACCACAATGTATAGTAAGCATGTGGGAGTTAGAGGAGGAGATGCGTAGGAAGTAGCCATCCTTGTTTGCATAGGATTTCAGGGGTAAAATCCCTATTAGGGGTTTATGGTTGTGAGACCTCTAACATGTTTTAATGGTTAAATATACTTTTTGATTGAATTTGGGTGCTTAGTTTCACAATTAAACCTTAGTTATGTTTTGGTATTAGTCGAAAAACATGTGTTTCAAATTTGTTCCAAATCGGACTTTGTTTGCTCAAGCAGTGCTAATTTATGTACGTGGGTGGACCTTTATGCAATTTTCCCTTCTCTACGGTCCTAATTGAAATTTTTACACATGTATAATTTTCTTCATGGTATTCTTCATAATAAAATAAATTTTTTCTTATTTAATACATTGGAACCTTGTTGCGTAAAGGTATCAACCATTGATGTTCATTTTGTGTGGAAGTGAAGGTATTTGCACCCTTTGGTGTTTGTATAGGTTCAAGAAACCGATGGTTTTCCTTGAGATATGTCAACTAATGATTGCACTGGATGTGCAAACCAATGGTTTTTCTTGAGGGATGCCAACCAATGGTTGCACTGAGTGTGCAAACTGATAGTTTTCCTTGAGGGATGCCAACCGATGGTTGCACTGGGTGTGCAAACCGATGGTTTTCCTTGAGGGATGTCAACTGATGGTTGCACTAGGTGTGCAAACTGAGGGTTTTCCTTAAGTATGCCAACTGATGGTTGCACTAGGTGTGCAAAATTATGGTTTTCCTTGAGGGATGTCAACCGATGGTTGAATTGGGTGTGCAAACCAATGATTTTCCTTGAAGGATGCAAACTGATGGCTGCATTGGGTGCGCAAACCAATAGTTTTCCTGGAGGGATGAAAATTGATGGTTGTACTAGGTGTGCACATCAATGGTTTTCCTTGAGGCCTGTAAGCTGATGGAGGTTTTGGTTGTTCAAGTAGATGGAAAACTTGAGCGTTTACTGATGGTAGATTAGTATTCGACCTTTGACCTCCTTTCTCTCTCCTCATTGCTAAAATGCCCCTCCTCTCTTCCCTCAAATGAACATTTTTACCCCAAAAACATTCTTGTTGCTAGAGAGACCATCCGAAGATGTCGGTTGACAAATGAAGAGCTTATTTAGGTTGAAGGTTTGCTAGATCGTAGTTGTATGTTGTTGTAGGGCTTGAATCTAGCTCTTCCAAGACATATAGAAGCCTTCTTACCTAGTTCCTTGCTTCTTGCATGTAAGATCTTCCCTCCCAACCTCATTTTCTTGCTATTCTCCTTCTTATTCTCTTAACTGTGGATGGAACCCATTGTATTTCTTGCTGGAAACTCGAGCATATGGATGAAGAACCCTCTTTCTTCTTTCTTTTTCTCTAGATCTACCCCATTCTTGAAGATAGGAGCTATCTTGGAGCTTTTGGAGTATAAAGCTCGGGTCTTTCCTTCCTTTCTTCGAGATTTCTTGATGTTTGTATGTTCTCCTTCACCTTAATGTAAGTGATATAACATTTAACACATTTCTTGCCTACTCATAACATGTATGTCAACTTTATTCTAGAAAACGCGTAATATGAGAAAAGATGGCCTTTTGTGCACTATATGACATGATAATGATGATGATATAAGTTCTTAAGCCTTATTTAAACCCTATGAACATTTCTTCTTCTATAATAGAGCTTTTATTTGAACATGCAAGGTCTGAAATCCGAAATATTGATGGTATGACTTCTAAAAAAGTCATATATGTACTGTTTTGATACCCAATGTACATAAATCCAACCCGCACTTTAAACCTTACTATATAGTGGTTAACCAATGGTTCTTATAATTCTTTTATTCACTATTTGGTTCTCAAATAATAATTGGACGAAATCTTAATATTGAAAATAGTTCACTCTTGCTAGGATATGAACATATAAATGCCCAATTCTTGGAAATACCATAACTTTTAGGTATGATGGACTTTTATGTTGAAATTTTGGGTGACACCTCATATATGACTCGTTAGGCTCTCTCTAAAATGTGATACAATAATGATGTTCCTACATGATGTTATTATTGTTTTGTTGAAATGACATGTTTGGCCATTATGTGCCCTAGTTTAGGATCTAGTTCTTATTATGGCTGGGAATGGATGAATATACCATGATGGAGTAAACATGGAACATGTTTCATATGTTTTATATCTTCTAAAGTGGTAATCTATGATTCCAAATTTTGTTTTCTTGAATTATGTAGGAGGTTGTATGTAAGTTGGTTGATGTAGCCAAAATACTTAAATGACATAATTAATCAAGTGTAACCCTAATCATGTAGCACCCTGAGACTGTAGAGATATCTCAATGTCAGAATTTGTTGCATAGTGAAATGAGTAATCCGAGGAGGAGTTTGGAGTCATATATTGTTGAGTATATGTGGGTGTAGGGAGGGTATATCTCTGCCATCCATATCCCAAGGGTTTAGAGAGAGGTCGAGGCCATGTCTTGGAGTTGATTCGTATTGAAAGCAACTGTGCTCGTAACTCAGATTTTAAGGATTAATACCCTAGTTTCTAGTATTGTGACATGTGTACCAAGGACGAACTAAGCTATTTTAGTTGTTTTCACTACTACAGAAAATGCTTTTTACAACGGGAGAAACACAACAGTTCTGGTGGTTGTGTTGTAGTTAGCATACTTACCACAACAAGTCTTTTTGTGTGTTGTATATTGTATATTTTACACAACATGTGTTATTTACAACATGCCAAACCTGTTGTAGTATACTTGATACTACATCAGGTGCTAAATTGTTGTAATAGACTATAGAATGACAACATGCTCAAGCCTGTTGTAAAAGACCTTAATTACACAACATAATATGACACGTTGTAATAGTCACACATGATAAACATGTTGTAATAGACCATCATTGTACAATATAGACTAACCCGTTGTAATATATCATAATCACATAACATGCGTTCACATGTTGTAATAGGTACATGTTGTAATAGACCATAATAACACAACATGTTAAAACTTGTTGTTATATACCAAGATCACACAACATACTTTGACCTATTGTTATCTATGATAATTACACAATATGTTGTGACCCTTTGTAATAGACACACATGATAAATCATTGTAATAGACCACCATTACACAATGTAGATGAACCCATTGTAATATACCATAATCACACAACATTAATTTACTTGTTGTAATAGCTACATATTGTAATAGACCACAATCACACAATAGGATGTAACCTATTGTTATACACTAAGGTCATACAATAGACTCCGACTTATTGTTTGATACCATAATTACACAACAGACTCAAACCTGTTGTATAATCACATGTGTCAACCTTAATACAAAAATAAAAAATAATCTGACTGCCTTGACTTCTTCTTTTTAATTGATACGATGAATATTTCCTCTCTTCCCCTCTCATTCATCCTTCCTATGCTTCACTCAAACACTCAATCGGTACCGTTATCAGCCGTACCTCACACCATTGTCAATTTTAGCATATGTTCAGTCAACCTAACATTGAGTAACCATGAGCACGTAATTAAGTCCTTGAATTTTTTTAACACCCTTATGTAGTAGGGAACTAAAGGAGGTCAAGTAGGGGCACGTGCCCCCCTTCAATTTTGAATTTTTTGAACATATATATGTTGTGTATATTTAGCATGGTATGGAAGTTAATATTAATTTTTATGTGTTATCTCTTCACACACCCTTAATCTGTTTGCAAAGTATGTAACTTTCTTTCATAAATAAAGTCATTAACAATATAATTTAAATAAAGGGTCACAAATAAAATACATTAAATTAGGATAAATTTAAAAAAATCATTAAAATTTTTATTTTTATAAATACACCTCAATATATTATATTAACAAATTTTAAATTTTTATTAAACATATCAACAACTATATCAAAAACACATATATTAATGTCAACTTGCTAGCTATTACTTTACACCAATTTTTGTAATGATTAAATAAAAAATTGATCTCTATAATTTATAATATACTTTACGAAAGGATAAATATTTTAGAAATAAAATAATAAATGTAACAATACAACAAGTACATAGTTTTATGGGTAATGAGGAAACAAAAACTGATATCTACAATTAATTGTATACATTATGAAGTACCAAATACTTTGTATAATATACAAATAATTTAGTGTGTAATAAATATAGGAAGTACATAGGTAATTAGGAAACACATAAACCAATATCTGTAATTAATGATATACTCCATGAGATATCAAATATTGATATACTATATATAAACAATTAAATATATAAAAAATATAACAAGTACATCATTCTATGGGTGTATATTTTAGTTGTGCAAATGATTTATATGGATTCTTTTCTATTATGGTATAATGAATGACAGAAAAGGTAAAGTCCAATGAAATATGATACTTTCTTAGTAGTACATGGTGTCAAGATAAATTAGTTAGTAATATTTTTACAATATGTATACTTTTTGAACTTTTATACATTAATAAATGTTTGTTAAAAATAATGTAAACCATGTATCATTATTGAGTTAACACTTAAAATTATACTTCTATTCACAATTTGCACTTCTAAATTATAAATATTATTTCATCATAATGTCAAAGATAACAAATTTTGATATTTTCTATTTTTTCACCGCAATATAGAAATAAGTCTATGACTATCTTTATAACTTAGTGAACAATAAATTGTCATAATATTTATTAGTTTTTTAGGTAAAATTATTGAATAATTTTGACACCATCATAGGTATCTTTATTTAACTTTAAATTATTGTAGAATTGTTTTCTTGATTTATATATAATGATAATAATAATTTCCACATAATACTATTTATATATTAAATTTTCTTAACTTTATGTTACTTTTTAATTTCTTGACTTGTCAAACTCATCAAGTTGGAAATTACTTGTGTGATATTAAAAAATAAATAATAATCCACAAACTCAATATTGAACATTAAGTTTATGTGGTTTTTCTGAAACGACCTATATTTATGGGGAATAAATTTAAAGAAATGATTGGTCTTATACAAAAAACTAAATATTTTCAATGTCACTTGTTGCCATTTTAAATTCATCTTAAATGTAACAAGTCCTAAACATATGTAGAATGTTATAGTATGCATAATCATATGCAATAATAGATATACATAGAATATTTTAATCACATCTAAAATTAAGCACTCCACAACGTGGTGAGCTATGTCTTTAACCTCTTTTTTTATTTATCTAAGGTCCATCTATTTTCCTCTCAAGATCCAAGTAAATAGGTAAATAACGTGTCGACACTCTATTTTTTTCATGGTGACAATTGAAGTCATATTTACTTTTATCTAAAGTGAAAATAATATATATGTCACATAAATACTTAACATAATTTTTGTATGTACCCCCCCCTTCAGTAGGGGATGGCTCTGCTAGGACCGCCACGGCTCCTATGTGATATTATAGTATAGTAATTAATTAGCAATCACATTCAAGACATCTTTCACCCCCTTCCCTTCTATTCCTCCTCCCCTCTGACCGTAACTGCACACCACAAATGTCTCTCCTATTTTAATTTATTCCTCTTTTCATAATAAATCATGTTACCAATGAACTAGAAATCTATATTTATAATCTAAATAATTCTCGATGAATAAGTTTACAATGTCACCAGTTACATCCCCACTTTATTCTTTGTTTTGTCTATTATTTCATGGGTTTTAAAATGTTTAATTGTATTTTACTTTTCAATAATTTTTTAGTAAACAACATAAATTTATAAAAAACCAAAATTTTTAAACTTCACAGAATGTAATAATTAGTTTACTAATTTTTTATCATATACACACATTCCATAAATTAATACAATGTACATTTTAAATGTTGTTGACTATTGTTTATCATGCCTTATTAATTGTTATTCTTTTGTTGCATCTGAATTATGTTTCCTAAATGATTTTTTTTTCTCTCATTCTCTCTACAACCGTTTTCTCACTCTATTTGGAATTCCACTCAATCTTCATAACTCTTTCAATAATTACCACACTCACCGTAGATTCTCACTTTCAGAAAAAATGTTTCTCTCTCTCCCCTCTCCTCTCTATAACTCCCCACTCCCCCATGTCTCACTTTCCACCAGACAACAACTTCCCTATTATCACCCCTATCTCTACTCTTTTCTTTGCCTATAATCTTGTCTCTTATATTTGTCTATAATCTTGTCTCTTGTATTTGTCTTACTTTCATTATTTTTGCTTCCAACTAATGTCCAAGACCTCTCCTCTGTTCTTCATATCTCCATGCCAACCCAACCGCAAAGGTGTGTTATGTAGAATACCAGCACAAGGATAGATGGATCTTGAGACATAGCCAGATCAAGGTGTGGGAGTGCATCGTGATCTAGATTGGTACCTTAATATGATGGAGCCACTTTTCTTCCTTTTATTTTCAACCTGGGCTAACTTGTATTTTACCAAGATCTTACAGAACTAATGAGATAAGTACTTCTCTAGATGTATGTGTTTCCATGAAGTTGGTTGGAGGTATCCCATTATTGGCGAGGCCATTTAAGTGCAAGCAAAGTATAGGCCCCAAAAGGTCCATGGTGCTCTTCTCCACCCCCTTAGATGAGGGAAAATATGGTAGGCTATCAACTTAGATGAAGAAATAATGATCTTTTGAAGATAAGTCATTGTTGACATCACCATCCTCGGTGAGTTACCAACTAAATCGAAATCTCCCACTCAACGAGGACACAGTTTGATTCTCCTGCTACTCTAAATCAAAGGAAAGAACCTCATTCTATTGCATCCACAGTCTATGGTGTTTTGGATACTATGATCTCTCCTATTTTGTTTGTTGTTTCTTTCATAGTTTTCATCGTTCTTTTGGGTGCTAAGATCTATCCTATTATGTTTGTTATTTCTTTCATATTTTCCCTTATATAGAAAGTTCACAATTCTTTTTGCTAAATTTGTATATTTTGCATGCTATCAAATACTAACAAGGGAATGTTTTGTTGTTCTATTTCTTTTTTCAAGGTAAGACAAGATTTTTTTCATTTATTTGATGATAATTACACTACCATTTATTACCCACTCTCACCGTCTCTTCATTATGCATTTAGATGCACTACTTGGTAATTAATTTTGAATAAGGATGTTATTTTGATGCTAAGAAAATTGATTCAAAGCGGAATTGGGTTGTCGTCTTGAATATATTACATGTACACCATCCTAAAGGTCAGCATACCTAAGGAAACATTTAATAATGTTAACTATATATGCAATGTTCTAGATGTAAGGT
The DNA here is from genome assembly GCA_963693085.1 of Alisma plantago-aquatica. Lineage (NCBI taxonomy): Eukaryota > Viridiplantae > Streptophyta > Magnoliopsida > Alismatales > Alismataceae > Alisma > Alisma plantago-aquatica. The sequence continues at coordinate 123,505,310 of OY856412.1, forward strand.
TGATGTTACATTTTATCTCTCTTGGATGAATAAACTTAGTGATTCAAGAAAAAATATGCTAGAATACTCTTGAACCATTAGCACATCAAAATGTTATTTCGATTTATTTCATATTTATTTTAACTAGTGTCCAAAGCAACCAAACAACATATGTTGTAGGTAATATGTGTTGAAGTACATGAGAGACATCATTGATATAAGAATTAGAAATATTCATGAATGTGTAAGCTACTTATCATTATTTCTTTTAGTTTGTTTAAATTTCTAAATACATTGAATAAATGATAATGTGTTGATATATTTGGCATATGATTGCAGTATTATTTGAAGTATATTGGTCATTTCTTTAACCAAGAAGAGATCAATGAGGTTCGAAATGAGTGGGCGACATGTGTTCTTGAGTACACAACTGATTATGTGACATGAGGGGGAGACATTTGTTCTTTAGCCTAGACCAATGTGTAAATCTTTGTAGTTAATTTTCAATTTGATTATAGAATGTGTTCTCACTAATTTGCGTTATTGAATCGTTGTATAGACGATTGATTATTTATTAAGTGCAAGTTTTTTTCAAGGTTTGATGGAAGTTTTGTTCAATTATGTGCTTGTTTGTGAAATCAAAGAAAAGTATAATTTCATATATATTATAAAATTTTAAAATATGATTATTTGATCAATAAAATGGGTTCAATATGACATGTCAAACTCTAATAAAATACAACATTTAATGATATATTGTAAAATGTGTGATACTACAATAAACAACACATGTTGTGTTATCCACACCTATTACAACAGGTGTGTCTGGAAGATGAACCCTATTACAACATGTGTGTCTAATGAACTACAACAAGCACCACGTGTTGTATAAAATGCATATATTATAACAGGCACACCACATGTTGTATAAACACCCCTATTACAATGGGTGTATTATCAAAAGACAACATGCTTCAACTATTGTATAAACATAAATATTACAATAGGTGCATTGTATGTTGTAAAAAACAACCCTATTACATCAGGTGTGTTTAGTGAAAGACAACATGCTTCAACCATTGTATAATATATATTACAACTTGGTGTACCACATGTTATAAAAAACACCCCTATTACAATGGGTGTGTTTAGTAAAAGACAATATAGTTCAACTATTGTATAATATATATTACAACAGATGCACTACATGTTGTATAAAATACCCATATTACAACGGGCCATACATTGAAAGACAACACATTTCAACTATTGTATAAAATACACATATTACAACATGCACATCACATGTTGTATAAAGAACCCCCCATAAGACCACACGATCTAATACAATGGTTAACACATGTTGTAAAATGGAAAAATGAACTGTTGTAAAAAACATTTTCTGTAGTAGTGTTTGCCGATGTACAATTATGGTTGTTACCCATACTGACCAAGGAGAAGTGGTCTTAAGATTCTTGTCATCCTAGATATTATACTGGGCTAACTGTGACTTCAAAGTGGTCAATTAGTAGTTTGAGTGGTACGCCTCAAACTACCTAGGGCTTAATAAAATATGTAATTCAATTGTCTAGCATTACTGATAGGGTTATTTGGCAAATCACGTTGGATGATGACCCATGCAATGATTTTTGATTTATAGGTGTATTATAATACAATAAGAGAAATCAACTATACTAATGATTCTAGCTATGCTTGATCTTTTGTGTAAATCATATAATCATTCGGCTGTATAATATTATTTGTAAGCAATAAATGCTTTTAGAAGTTTTATCTCTCACTCAAAAATGGATCTCATCTTGTGGATCATCACATATTTTTAGGTGATCGTCAACATTGCCATCAGACTTGTGGTAGTGAGGAGGAGAAGTTTGGAGATTTGTAGAGGAAGAAGGTTGGTGGGTTTTTTAGTGATTCCTATAGTTGTCCCTATACTTTCAGGTCCAGGTAGGGAAATTTTGTAGACGATGTACATCGACTCGAGATTTTTGGTAGTGTACTTGTGCTTCTACATGTTGTAAATATGTGGACACTATCTTTTGTATACATGTTTTAGATAAGACAACAAAATAGATGTAAAGATACATGGTATGGTTTTAAATATATGCAAGATGTTGGACCTCTGTGTAAATGTTATCTGACATGTTTAGCAAGTTTATTTTGATTTTCATTTTGTACCTTTATGGTAATATGATTGATTAGTGTTTGATCGGTGTTTTGGTTTTGAGTAATCTCATTTAGCATGGCGAGTTTCCAGAAATGTACCTTAAAATAGATAAATCGATAGTTGTTGATTACTGGGCCAAAGGCTGAATGGGATTCTGATCTGATGGCTTGCAATCTTTCTCTCAATTTCATGAATGTGCATGATAGAGTGATTTTCCTTTAATCTTGACTGAATCAATAATATGACAACATATGAGTGTCATTTCCACCCAACAGTTTACACTAGGGGCCGAGGAATCACAACAACATTGATTGTTGGAGAAGAGGGGGAAATGAATAGATGACCTTGGTAATCCCTAGGAAGAGGTCAACTAGGCTTAGTCGAATGTCACAAACTCAACTATGGATTAGGATTGTGTCAAGGTGCGATGAGGAGGGGAAGATAGGTTGAGGAGGCTGAGGGGCACATATATAGAGGTCTAATGCTTATAGGGAGGTTGGGGTAAAATATCATGAAAGTGTGTGCAATGGTGATAGAGCATGGCAACGGAGTTGATGGTGATTATATACGATGCAAGAGGCATTAAGTTTAGGATTTAAGATTCGATACTTGCCATAGTGAGAGAGGCATGGTTGGCATTTGATTTCTTGGAAGACAAGGCATCATTTTCCATCAAACTACCTATGATTGGGTTTGAATTGGTGTGAGAGAAAGTTTTGGAGAGTATCAAAGATGAAAAGCATGTCTAGGTGGCAGGGAGAGGGTGAAAAACTTATAGGGCAATGTTTCCCCCACTTTCCCATTTGGGTACAATTTAGAAGTTGACCATGTTGATGTTGGATTGTGATCTAATGGTCGTTGGGTTGGGGTCCAGGTTGCCTCCCTTCATGCACAATTTGGGGCCAAGAATCTCAGTTTAAGGGTGAAAAGCGGCTGGGTAAGGTGGCTAGACCAAAAAAAATAAGGAGGAAAAGAAGAGGGAAATAGATATTTATAGTAAAAACCTCCAAGAATTCATAAAAATCAATAGGATGATCCAATTGGGATGTAATTTGGATCATATATATATATATATATATATATTAGTGTTAAAAACAAGAAGAAAAAGTTTCAAACTATTTTGAGCAAGTTAGATCTAGTAATTAGCAAAATGGATCAAGCTTAAGTCAGGATTACAGTTTCATGCATGAAGGTGTATGTAATTCGTTCAGACCATAATCTTTCAGTTTATAGAGTGATATAATATCCGCAAGTATGTGAATGAAGTGATATCAAATTGAGGAATTTGGAGCTTAAATAAGGGTACAAAAGTAATTTGTGTAGTTAATTAGTAAAAAATCACTTCATCAAGTAACCAACCACTACATGATACAAATATAAACCCTTAGGTGTTGCCACATGAGTTCCTACCTCATTGCCATATCATCGACCGATATTTCTCCCTTGAAAATCCATTAGAATCCATTTACACCATGTTTTGAGGGAAGCCACTCCATTTCCATCTTCCCTACCCATCCTACAACCATTTGTTTCCACCCATAATCACCTTTCCACATTCATTTTTGTTGTTGTTGGTGAAGACATGTGGAAGTAGGACAAAGTAGGTCACAAGAGGATACAAGGGTGCAAATAAGTAGTAAAAGAGTTGCTTGGAGTATTTGTTGAGATATCCATATATCCTACCCTATCATTCTCCTTTTCTGTATCTCTATATCTATTATTCATATTTTTTCTTCTTCTCAAAGTTTGTGATGTATGCTCATATTTTTGGGGAAAACTAAGATTGTCTATAGGTATTTTTGTTTCCAATTTCAGGCCATTTTTGCACTTTAGTACCGTGTTCACGTTTATTATTCATTTTAGTGTCGTATATTCTATCTTATCATTTTTGTTGTGATTGCTTGGTTGATTGATACCTTCCATGCATGAATTCCATGTTTGGTCATACCCGAGAGAAAAGTGATCAAATGTGGAGGGAAGCTAGTGTTGGACCTAAAAATCAAGAGGATGATTGTTCCATAGGTAGATGTCTTTAGAATTCTCCTTGAGAGAGTTCTTGCATTACATTCACCCATTCACTTGTTCATAATGCTCCAAATTGCCTAGAATCCAAAACCACATTCTAAGGTAAATTGGGGTAATTATTTAAGATCCTTGAGAGAGGTGTTGAGCAGAAAATAAGGTTTAGGCTCACTTTGTAAGTGTGTGTTGGACAACCATGGGGAATCTATCTTGATTCATGATAAGTTAGTATCTTAGTTGTTTGCTTGGGTTCCGAGGGTTGCCCATACATGTGGAAAAGTATTCAAATATTCAATTGTTGGTATCAATGCCATGAATTTCCTTCCCTATTATTTTTAGGACTCATAACAATTGAAAATTTAGTTTATTTTGTATAATTGATTTACTTTTAGTTCTTGTTTATGCCTCTATATAGATTTTGATCCACTTGGTTGAGTAAGAATCATGTCATAGATGGCATGTTAGCCACATCCCTATTTTCAGCCCTAATTACAACTAGCCATATACACTTGCTAGAATTAGGTTAGATTTTGGTTTATAAACAACTAAAACTTTATAGTGGTATTCAATATTTGATATAATCATTTTCACAATTTATTCCACCCTCAAAATTTATTTGCTCAAGTTTATAATGAGGTATTAGGACATGATATTTCCATGATAGGCTTTCAAATATTTAGTATTGTTTAGAGGAAGTGTGTATATATGCCTAACCTCCATTCATTTGTTCATACTTGTGCATATACAATGACATTTTCTTCTAGGAATTTGTTTCTTTTTCATACACAACCATAGACCTAGCCATACCTTAGACATATCATCCAAACTACATGTCTCCCAACTTTTTCCATAGTTCTTACTATTGGAAGATCATAGATGATCATGCAGTTTAGTTGGTAGCCACATATTCTTCCCCACACTATCATCTAAACCACATAATTGTCTCTCTTGATGTTACAGATGCCACTTAAGATGATGATACTTCTTCATTGTCTAGATCCTACAACCATGGTTCATATAGTCACGATGAAGATCTGACTATGACGCTCGTGCATTACGTCATGCAAGAGGAGATTCACATCATATAGGAGGTTATGAGGGATATAGATCTTGTTATATATGGAGATGTTGATATTAAAGTATTCATTGATTCATTCTTAACCTACACAGTAGATGCACCGATATTTGTGGTTGTTTTGGCTACAATTCAATAATCTCATGGATATTTTATCCATGATCGATGCATTTGACTTCTTAAAGCATCTACCCTGACCATTCAATAGCCTAGGATCTTTTATCCATCATGCCCACTCCAATGTACTTGATGTTGAGCTAATTTCCCATCCTACTTGGATAATCTAATGGGTTCACTCAGATATTTTAGTGAATATTCCCATACATATGGTAGTGCTTCATTCCATACAATTGATTCGATTGCACAGTACAATACCCTTACACAAGAAAAGATGATGAGGGCCTTCATGCAACCTAAGAAAACCAAAAAATTACATTAAAATTGGAAGACCAGTTTAAAGACTCACTTGGTTAATCTAGCTTGTATGTTGATTCAGTTCAGGATGACGTCACCTATTGAGGAATGTCATTTTTTTATAACATAAATTATGGACTGGAACAGTTTGTTTACAATGATGAATAACCACCATGATGAGGCAATTCAAATGACGAAGGCCACGAGCTAACATTACATGATTACTTCTACTTTACTCCCTTGCAGATTTATGACAACTAGGACGACATTACATGTTCACATTTTAAGGTTGTAATTCATCAAATGAGGACAACCGTTTTCCATTCAAAGATGATAAAGTGCCAATCTTAAACTTGAGGTGGAGATACTATTGAAATGGAACATATAGGGATATCCATATGCAAAGGATGATTGAAAAACCCAATTCACATTGTAGATACACCAGAGCCTCAAATTTCATAGTCGGAATTGGACTGTGAAGAATACATTCCTTCAGTATATTTAAAGCATATTTCATGCATCCATGCATGTGCGAACATCTTAAGACTCACCTATGTAATCCCTACCTTGTAGGGTCTCTTGGGAGTGTAATGCTGACATTGTCATAGAAATGTAAATCCAGATCAGATATGCCTGAAGATGAACTTAATAATTCATTAGATTAGATCTTCCTTTTTTATACTTGGGAATGTCCAAATCTTTGCAAATTCTACACTTAGTTGGTGCACCTAGTCAGCATGACACGGGTTTGCTTGGTTCTAGAAAATAATATTCAAGATCCAATTGTCAATATCATTGGAAGACCTCCTCTATATTTCTCACCTTAACTCTTTCTTTGTTCTTTGATCATCATTGTTGTTGTCATCACCATCATCATCTAAGTCTCAATCCCGACCATGTTGGGGTCAGCTACATAGATCCTTATTTCCCAGTCATCTCTGTTACGAGTCATACTCCGATCAACATGTATAGATTCAAAATCTCTCTTTATAAGCTCTTTCCAAGTTAACTTAGGTCTTCCTCTGCTTCTTTTAATTGTTGTTGACTCAATAACCTTGCTTCAAATAGGTGAATTTGTCAATCTGTGCCTCACATATCCATACCATCTTAGACGACCCTCACACAACTTGTTCTTAATGCTCACTACCCCCACTTTGTTCCTCATATAGTCATTCCTCAAGTGATCTTTTCTTGTGTTCCCACACATCCATCTCCAAATATGCATTCTGGCCACATTCATCTTGTTGTGACCTTATTCCTTCACTGCCCAACATTCACTTCCATATAAAATGGTTGGTTGTATAGCCATTCTATAGAACTTGCTTTTCAATCTCAGAGGGATCTTCTAGTCACATACTACTTTTGTTGTACTTCTCCATTTCACCATCTTGTTGTGATCCTGTGACAAACATCATATTGGACCTCACCCTCCTTTTTAATAGTAGAACCGAAGTAACAAAACATATCACATATTGGTACATCCATTCCATCCAACTTGACTCCAACATTCACAATTCTAGATTGGCTAAAGTTGTATTGCATGTATTCAATTTTTCTTCTACCTATCTTGAATCCATTAGAGTCCAATGCATTTATCCAAACTTCAACTTTATCATTCAATATTTCTTTTCTTTCATCAATCAACACAATATCATCAACAAGTAACATGCACCAAGGGATATTATCTTGAACATACTTTGTCAACTCATCATAACAAGAACAAATATATATGGGCTGAGTGTGGTCCTTGATGTACCCCAACGGTGATAGGAAAAGTATGTGTCTCTCCTCTAAGAGTCCTAACACTTGTATTTGATCCATCACACACATCTCTAATCAGGTCAATGTATTGAATGACCTTTTTATGCTGCACCCTCCATAACACTTCCCTGGGTACTCGATCATAAGACTTTTCCAGATCAGTAAACACCATATGCATGTCTCTTTTGTTTTCTTTGTACTCTTCCACAAGTCTTCTTAGCAGAAAAATAGCATATGTTGCTGATCTTCCTGACATAAAACCAAACCGGTTGTCATATATTTGTGTTATCGATCTTAGCCTTTGCTCAATAACCCTCACCCAAAGCTTCATAGCGTGACTCATCAGCTTCATAACTTTGTAGTTTGTGTGACTATGAACATCTCCTTTGTTCTTGTAGATTAGGACTGTAGTACTATTTCTTTATTCATCTGGCATCCTCTTTGTCTTTATAATCTTGTTAAATAAATTTGTTAACCACATAGGTCCTTCATCCGTCATACTCTTCCATAAATCAACGGGAATATTATCTAGATCATGCTAAAACATTAACAATCAACATACAACAATCAAAGTAGGGCTATGTAGTAATGTTTAATCAAATGTGTGTTTTTCCTATGAGAATTTGGTACCCCAACTAACCTAATCGTGAATAAACCCAAAAGGATAAGGCCATCGAAGATACCTTTGAACTCGTGAACCCCATTTCATCAACCTTAGAACAATGAGTAATGTGTTTCAAATTTGACAATATCAATTACACCCTCCCCAAGTTTAGTCAAACAAATCCGAATTTTGTGTTATAATTCTCACGGTTTGGGTCGGATTCGGGTTAGAGACAAACAAGTCCGAGTCTACTTTGGAATATATCAATAAAAAGTTTAGGTTACATAGACCGAAAATTTTGATACATCTAGTGTATAGGTGGATAAAAACCCGATGCTAGGTTATGAAACAAAACAAATCGAGTTGATTTTGATTCTATATTTCGACAAATCAGGTCCGCTCCGAGTTTGTATAAAATGATTAAAGTGCAAATTGGCATCGGCTTTGAATTTGGCTATCAAAAAGTATGACCATCCATCCTTTTTGATCTGGAACTGACCCGAATGTAGAGTTTTAACAGCCTTCGTGGCAGCTTGATATGAAGGGGGGAAAAGGTAATAACATCAATATCTATATTTGTTATTCCGTGGAATCGAGTCGCCATGTTGGAATTGAGCGGATAACTCGATAAGCATCCATGGCCCCCAGCGCAGCCCGTGAGCCCCCACACCTCCAGTCGTCATCTGACTAAGCACACTTTTGGTTCGCGTCCCAGCCAGGCAGGTAGCCACCCTCCCCACCGAAAACCGCCGTACGTGCTGCGGGATCCACACACACAGACACTGGTTCATTCACCGCCGAACCAAACCGATCTGTCTCAGCCCATAATATAGAAAGTAATAAAACACAGCCTCAAGAAGCAACATCCACACCTCGACACATCCGTCTTCAAACTCCAATATCTCTTTAGATTCATAACCGATCGCCGAGATCTTGATATCACTAGAAAGCTAACATTCTAAGCTACACATCCATGTAAAATTTCAGCCAAAACAATCCAGAACAGAGACCAGAAATCTGCTCCAAAGTGGCGATGGGAAACACATCCGACCTGTAGTAATACCGACCTGTTTGGATCCGGTTCTAGAGCCAGCCAGCCACACACGCAGCCGGGGGCAGGCCCACTCAATAACTCTCTCACCCGGATTTCCCATGAGCTACACACACACCCCGCTCACCCAGCGCTTAACCGCGCGAATCGGCCGTCGGTTCCAACGGACCAGATGAGCGAAACACGTCCAAGCGATCCGTGTGCTTTCCATACCAACCAATCACAGCCCAGAATCACGCCTCCCGGACCACCCACCCACTGCCTAACCCATACCGCACATCGCGCCCAGCTATATATAGCGGAAACGGGCTACCGCCTTCGGACCATCACAGCCAGTGCTAGAGAGAGAGCCAGCAACGGTTTCTGGGTTCGAGCCATACATTCTTCTTCCCCAATCCCCATCTTTACCTTTTTCTTTTGTTCCCCCGTAGAGAAAGTCAGTCGTCGTCAGATATGGCAGCAGTCGATGAGGTTGTTGCCCCGGCGGTGACCGAGGAGGAGAAGCCGCAGGAGGAGACAGAGAAACAGCCGGAGGCTGAGCCCGCCGCGGATGAGGAGACGCCCAAGGAAGGCGATGCGAATCCGACCCCTGCCGGTGAGGAGGAGAAGGCGGTCGGCGAGGAGGATGGTGCCGATAAGGAGGAGAAGCCTGCTGCTAAGGAGAAGAAGCCCCGTGCTACGAAAGCCAAGAGTGCGACCCACCCCCCGTATTTCACGGTGAGTTATTGTTGCGATACAGATCCAATACGCCCCCAATTCGCATAACCGTACGTTTACTTCATAATAAATTGTCGATTGAATCGCGTTAATAATAACCGACGTTTTGACCCTCTCCCTCAGATGATCAAGGAGGCGATCTTGGCCCAGAAGGACAAAACCGGCACCAGCCCGCACGCGATCGCCAAGTACATGGATGAGAAGTACAAGGGCGTCCTGTCGGCCAGCTACAAGAGGATGCTCAGCTACCAGCTCAAGAGCTTCGTTGCCAAGGGGAAGCTCGTCAAGGTCAAGGGATCTTACAAGCTCGCGGAACCCAAGACCAAGAAGCCCAATAAGCCCGCCGCCGCAGCCAAGAAGAAGACGAAGAAACCCGCCGCTGCTTCTGCGGCCGCAAAGAAGACGACGAAGAAGCCAGCTGCCAAGGGCAAGAAGAAGCCCGCTGCTGCCGCCGCAGATAAGAAGAAGAAGCCCGCCGCTGGTACCAAGAGGAAGGCACCCGCTGCCAAGACCAAGGCACCCGCAGCTGCAACCAAGAAAACCGTGGCGAAGAAGCCCGTGTTGAAGAAGAAGGCCAAGAAAGCCGCTCCGGCTAAGGCGAAGCAGCCCAAATCAATCAAGGCTGCCAAGAAGCCCAGGAAGGCTGTCGCTGCCGCTTGATGCGGTGTTGCTGACCGTAGAGTTATAGTGATCTCGCTCTTTTTTCCTCCTACCTCCCCTTTTTTTTGGTACTACTACCGAAGGCTGCTAGCTACTAAGATAAACGAAAATTGTATAGGCTTTGGAAAGAAAAGATGTAACCAGCTCTTGGAGCTGGTTTCCTCGATGCGGATGTATAAAATCCTTGCGGAATAATAGTTAGTTGGGAGGTCTCCTCTGATTTTGTCGTGGTGTTTGGTAAATCTATATGAGGAACAGATCCAGGAGATGCTTCTTTTCGATACTTCAATTCATGTGTAAATCGCCCGTTCCGATCTGACGATGTGATTCAGTAATCAATTTGCTCATCTCATTGTTCCTCATCTTAACCAACTGTTTCCAATTCCGATCTTATGATATGTTTATGCATCAAATTGCTCATCACATTGTTCCTCCATCTTAACCAACAACTGTATCCAATTCCGATCGTTTATGCATCAAATTTTGCTCATCGCGTTGCTCCTCATCTGAATCAGTTGTACCAATGTTTGTCTGTAGCCACCTCGCGAGTTCTTATCATCTTATCAGGCTGAGATTGGGGGTAGTAGTAGATCTATCTGATCCTTCATCAGACAATGCAATGCTCCCTGGATTCCTCCAAGCATATGAAGAAGCAACAAACCAATAAGCTCATCTGTCGTCTTTGTACACACCAAACGTCAAGGACAACCACTTTTGTAATTGAGACGGAGTCACGAAACCATTGGCAATCGGTTAAAAGCAGCTGAATTATGCAGACTGTTCCTCTCTAAACCTGCTTACATAATAATCACCGTTACCTGCTCCCACAATGAAAGCCCGGAAGCATTTAGGTAGACCGACAGTGCGACCGTTGCTTTTAACACGGTGGTCCATGGGAACGTGAAATCACATCCACAGACCAAGGGTAGAGTCGAAGCTAGTTGCATCATAGTGGGCATATCAATCATTGTTAGTCTGTCAACGACTTACACGTGCCAACTTATTCCACAACGTATCAGTTGTTTTCTCTTTTGATTATCGGAGTTGCATTGCCCATCCAGGTCCTCAAGGGTTCTACTCAAAATCTTCCACGTTTAGCAGATTTTCATCCAGAAATCTAAGATGGTAGCACATGTATGGAAATGTTTCCAGTCTAGGTTTGCTAAAATGCTACGTGTGCTGATTGCCAGTTGCATAACATTCAATGCAAGTATTTACTCCCAAACATATGATTCTAAACAAGAGACGAGGGCTTGATTAACAAATGTCCGTCTACACCTCATCTGCTACCCGTAGGATTTGCTGTTACTGGTTACACAAGAAACACGCTGTTCCTAATTTAAGATGACTACACGTATTACAAGCATAAAATCCCAACCCTACCTTCTCATGGACAGGGACACGTGTAAATTTAAGAGTATAGTAACGGCAAATCCTAACTCCATCTGCTAGGCCTTTTATAGCAATCTATGGCTTTTAAAAGAAAATCATGTCTGCCATTTTCGCAGTGCATATTATAGATCAATTGGCGATACAATGCAAAATTTGCCCTTTCAGCTATACAGAAGTTTTCAGTCTCCCTTTACATCTGCATTCACTGTCTCATTAGAATACCTAACACCAACCTAAAGTTGTATGTAAGAGAAAAGATAAAATGTGGTATATTCTGGCCCTTAAACCACGAGTCTCTTAGTGTTTAACGCTGATTGGAAATTTCAGTGTATTGTGCTTTAACAAAATAAAAAAACACGTGCTCGTAGAATTTGTGAGTTTTTCTTGACTCTTAGAATTTAGGACTGATTGGACTACTTTGATAAAATAAAAAATACACATGCACGTCTTGCTCTCACCACACCTCACATTTTGTTTTGTTTAAATAATATTTTAATGTTATCATCTTATTGAGTCTCAATGTTATATTCTAGCTATGTTTTGTGCTGTATTTTAAAACCTCTCAGTCATTTTTGGTCTGACATTGGTTACTTCTAAAGTGAGGGATATTCACTTAAGTGGGAATCGAAATCAAATGCTTGTGGGCCTTTTTTGACTCTTAGAATTTAACGCTGATTGGAAATTTGGGTGTATTGTGCTTTAACAAAATTAAAAACACGTGCTCTCGCACACCTTGCCTCACATTTTAATGTTGTTGTTTAGAATCCCAAAGACATATTTTTCTATTCCCTTAATTTCCTTGAGACGCCGAAACCATCATTCACTTTGAATAAAACCGGACTTTTTTCACATTCACATAAATTAGGCTCTTGGGTGGCTAGACGCCGACAGTTCGGTAGCACGTCAAATAAACGCAGTCAGATATACTAACTTGTGTTTGGTACACAGTTAACAAGTCAGGTAAGTTGTCGTATGGACTAATTAACTGTCTAAAAACACAGTTTATGTGCCGCAACAATTCCTTGCGGTAGAAAATGAGGTTAACTTGCAGCCAGTTAACTTACCCATATCAAACAAGTTGGACGCCAAACGCAACCTGAGTCTCTTCAATTCTTGATTTTGTACTCCAATCACATTTTGTACTATATTTCAAAATTTCTCGACCATCTTTAATCAAGACATTGCTCACTTCTAAAGTGAGAGAGATTCACTTAAGTGGAGTGGAGATCAAAAGCTTGTGAGCTTTTCTTGACTCTTAGAATTTAAGACTGATTGGACTTTTTGGCATATTGTGCTATGATACAATTAAAAATTTACATGCATGTCTCACTCTCACCACGCCTCACATTTTGTCTTGTTTAAACAATATTTTGATGATATCATCTTGCTGAGTCTCAAATGTTGCATTCTAGCTATGTTTTGTGTTGTATTTTAAAATTTCTCAGTCATTTTTAGTCCGACATTGATTACTTCTAAAGTGAGTTTCGGTGTATTGTGCTTTAACAAAATTAAAAAGACGTGCTCGTACGCCTTGCTTCACATTTTAATATTGTTGTTTAGAATCCCAAAGACGCACAATATGCTATTCCCTTAATTGTCTTAAAATGGTGGAACAATTATTCTCTTTGAAGTCATTTTTATTCTAAAGTGAGTTTCGGTGTATTGTGCTTTAATATTGTTTTGTGTTGTATTTTAAAATTTCTCAGTCATTTTTAGTCCGACATTGATTACTTCTAAAGTGAGTTTCGGTGTATTGTGCTTTAACAAAATTAAAAAGACGTGCTCGTACGCCTTGCTTCACATTTTAATATTGTTGTTTAGAATCCCAAAGATGCACAATATGCTATTCCCTTAATTGTCTTAAAATGGTGGAACAATTATTCTCTTTGAAGAAAATCATACTTTGTTTACATTCAAATTTATTAGGCTCTTGGTTGGCTGTCAGAGTCTCTTCGATTCTTGATTTTGTACTCTAGTTATATTGTGTACTATATTTCAAAATTTTTTGACCATCTTGGTCTGACATTGCTCACTTCTAAAGTGAGAGAGATTCACGTTATCATCTCGGTGAGTCTAAAATGTCATATTCTAGCTATGTTTTGTGCTGTATTTTAAAACCTCTCAGTCATTTTAGTCTGACATTTGTTACTTCTAAAGTGATAGAGATTCACTTAAGTGGGAGTCGAGATCAAATGCTTGTGGGCCTTTTTGGCTTATAAAATGTAATGCTGATTGGAAATTTTGGTGTATTATGCTTTAACAAAATTAAAAACACATTCTTGTACGCCTTGTCTCACGTTTTAATGTTGTTGTTTAGAATCCCAAAGAAACACAATTTCCTATTCCCTTAATTGCCTTGAGACGCCAAAACTATTATTCTCTTTAAACAAAATCATACTTTTGTTTACATTCAGATTAAGTAGGCTCTTGGCTGCTCTAAGTCTATTCGATTCTTGATTTTATACTCCAGTCACATTTTGTAGTATAATTTAATCTCGACCATCTTTTGTTTGACATTTCTCACTTCTAAAGTGAGAGAGATTCACTTAAGTGGAGTGGAGATCAAATGCTTGTGAGCTTTTCTTGATGCTTAGAATTTAAGAATGATTGGACTTTTTGGTGTATTATACTTTGATAAAATTAAAAATACACACGTACGTCTTACTCTCACCACGCCTCACATGTTGTTTTGTTTAAATAATATTTTAATATCATCATCTTACTGAGTCTCAAATGTTGTATTCTAGCTATGTTTTGCGTTGTATTTTAAAACCTCTTGGTCATTTTTAGTCTGACATTGGTTACTTCTAAAGTGAGATAGATTCACTTAAGTGGGAGTCGAGATCAAATGCTTGTGGGCTTTTTTTGGCTCTTAGAATTTAATGCTGATTGAAAATTTTAGTGTATTGTGCTTTAACAAAATTAAAAACACGTGCTCATATGCCTTGCCTCACATTTTAATATTGTTGTTTAGAATCCCAAAGACACACAAATTCCTATTCCCTTAATGTCCTTGAGACGATGTAACCATTATTCTCTTTGAAAAAAATCATACTTTTTTTTTACATTTATATTTATCAGGCTCTTGGTTGACTGCTCTGAGTCTCTTTGATTTTTTATTTTATACTCCAGTCATATTTTGTACTATATTTCAAAATTTCTCGACCATCTTTAGTCCGATATTGCTCACTTCTAAAGTGAGAGAAATTCACTTAAGTTGAGTGGAGATCAAAGGCTTGTGAGCTTTTCTTGACTCTTAGAATTTAAGACTGATTGGACTATTTTGATAAAATAAAAAATACACATGCACGTCTTGCTTCACCACGCCTCACATTTTGTTTTGGTAAAATAATATTTTAATATTATCATCTTGCTGAGTCTCAAACGTTGTATTCTAGCTATGTTTTGTGTTGTATTTTAAAACCTCTTGGCCATTTTTCATCAGACATTGGTTACGTCTGAACTGAGAGAGATTCACTGAAGTGGGAGTCGAGATCAAATGCTTGTGGGCCTTTTTTGGCTCTTAGTGTTTAACGATGATTAGAAATTTTAGTATATTGTGCTTTAACAAAATTAAAAACACATTCTTGTACGCCTTCTCTCACATTTTAATGTTGTTGTTTAGAATCCCAAGGACACACAATTTCCTATTCCCTTAATTTTCTTGAGACCCTGAACCATTATTCTTATTGATCAAAATCATATTTTTTATATTCAGATTTATTAGGCTCTTTGTTGGCTACTCTGAGTCTCTTTGATTCTTGATTTTGTACTCCAGTTATATTTTCTAGTATATTTCAAAATTTCTGGACCATCTTTAGTCCGACATTGCTCACTTCTAAAATGAGAGAGATTCACTTAAGTAGAGTGGAGATCAAAGTCTTGTGAATTTTTCTTCACTCTTAGAATTTGAGACTGATTGGACTTTTTGGTGTATTGTACTTTGATAAAAGTTGATAAAATTAAGAATACACACACAACTTGCTCTCACCATGCCTCACATTTTGTTTTGCTTAAGCAATATTTTAATGTTATCATCCGGCTGAGTCTCAAATGTTGTATTCTAAAGTGGGAGTCAAGATCAAATACTTGTGGGCCTCTTTTGGTGCTTAGAATTTAACATTGATTGGAAATTTCAGTGTATTGTGCTTTAACAAAATTAAAGAATCATGCTCGTATGCCTTGCTTCACATTTTAATGTTATGGTTTAGAATCCCAAAGACACACAATTTCTAGTTCCCTTAATTACCTTGAGACGTCGACACCATTATTCTCTTTGAATAAAATCATACTTTTTTCTACATTCATATTTATTAGGCTCTTGGTTGGCTACTCCGAGTCTCTTTGATTCTTGATTTTTATACTCTAGTCACATTTTGTATTGTAATTCAATATTTCTCGACCATCTATAGATCAACATTGCTTACTTCTAAAGTGAGACAGATTCACTTAAGTGGAGTGGAGATCAAAGGCTTGTGAGTCTTGACTCTTAGAATTTAAGAATGATTGGACTTTTTGGTGTATTGTGCTTTAATAAAACTAAAAGTAAACACACACGCCTCCTTCTCACCACGGCTCACATTTTTTGTTTGTTTAAATAATATTTTAATGTTATCATCTTGTTGAGTCTCAAATGTTGTACTCTAGCTATGTTTTGTGCTGTATTTTAAAGCCACTCACTCATTTTTAGTCCTACATTGGTTATTTCTAAGTGAAAGAGATTCACTTAATTGGGAGTCGAGATCAAATGCTTGTGGGCCTTTTTTGGCTCTTAGAATTTAATGTTGATTAGAAATTTTTGTTGTATCATGTTTTAACAAAATGAAAAACACGTGCTCGTGTGTCTGCTTCAAATTTTAATGTTGTTGTTTAGATTCCCAAATACACATAATTTCCTATTCCCTTAATTGCTTTGAGACGCTGAAACCATTATTCTCTTTAAACAAAATCATACTCTTTTTATATTCAGATGTATTAGGATTTTGGTTGGCTGCTTTGAGTCTCTTTGATTCTTGATTTTGTACTCCAGTCACATTTTCTACCATATTTCAAAATCTCTCGACCATCTTTAGTCTGACGTTGTTCACTTCTAAAGTGAGAGAGATTCACTTAAGTAGAGTGGAGATCAAACTCTTGTGAGATTTTCTTGACTCTTAGAATTTAAGACTGATTGGATGTTTTGGTGTATTGTGTTTTGATAACATTAAAAATATACACGCATGCCTCACTCCCACTCTCACCAAACCTCACATTTTGTTTTATTTAAACAATGTTTTAATGTCATCATCTCATTGAGTCTCAAATGTTGTGTTCTAGCTACATTTTGTGCTGTATTTTAAGACCTATCAGTTATTTTTAGTCTGACATTGATAACTTCTAAAATGAGAGAGATTCACTTAAGTGGGAGTCAAGATCAAATGCTTGTGGGCCTTTCTTGGATCTTAGAATTCAACACTGATTGGAAATTTTCATGTATTGTGCTTTAACAAAATTAAAAACACATGCTCGTGCGCCTTGCCTCACATTTTAATGTTGTTGTTTAGAATCTCAAAGACACACAATTTCCTATTCCCTTATTTTCCTTGAGATGTCAAAACCATTATTCTCTTTAAACAAAATCATTTTCTTTTTTATATTCAGATTTATTAGACTCCTGGTTGGCTGCTCTGGGTCTCTTCTATTCTTGATTTTGTACTATATTTCAAAATCTCTCGACCATCTTTAGTCTGACATTGCTAACTTCTAAAGTGAGAGAGATTCACTTAAGTGGAGTGGAGATCAAAGGTTTGTGAGCTTTTCTTGACTCTTAGTATTTAAGAATGATTAGACTTTTTGGTGTATTGTGCTTTGATAAAATTTAAAATACACACAAACACCTCGCCTCACCATGCCTCACATTTTTTTGTTTAAATAATGTTTAATGTTATCATTTGGAATTCAAAGATGCAAAATATTAAACTCCCTTAATTGTCTTGAGCCGCTCAAATGGTTATCCTCTTTGAACAGAATCATACTATGTTTTTCCATCCAGATTGGTTATTCTTTTGGTTGGATGGTCTGATTTCCTTTGGTTCTTATTTAGGTGCGCCCAACGAATCAAATTGTTTGGGAACTCGTTAATAATGCATATTAGTGGGAAAATAACTATCTTGGGCGCTTATCTATGAGATTCGTCCATCTATAAACTGGACATGTTTCAACCATTTCTAACAAATAGAAAAACATCCAAAAACACCAAAGAACAAGCAAAGAGTTTGTTGACTCAAGGTTGAATTGACTAATCCCTTGTTTTGATGATGACTAAACCATTCCATTTTTCTATATTTAATGCTTCTACTTGAGCGATTTTAGACTAGATAGACACACTCAAAATAGAAAAACATCCAAAAACACCAGAAAATAGGAAAAAAGTTGATGTGTGCAAATTTCTCTTTGCTATGCGTTTCTTATAGATGTTGTGTGTGGCCTCCACCACCTTGTCATTAGCCTACTACATCATCTTGTTTTAGCTCGTATTCTTCCTTCTTCTCCACATGTTGCTGCCAACTATCGTGCATCTAAATCAGATTCCTATGATGTGATTTTTATGGCTACATACGAGGGCCAACAAATGTTCGACACTAACTAACCTCTTGCTAGCACCGGGAGGCAGTACCAAGAGCTGCACGTGAATAAATCTGGAAGATAAGACACTGGATAAACTCGTATATAGGAGTGATAGATTTTGTCTTTGTGACAATGTTATTTGTGAGATGCCTTCACCCATAGGCTCTTCCTTAATCTTTAGTAAAACTGGAGTAATAAAACTCTAATTTTTGTAAGTACCATGGATTAGGGTCACTTTTTGATAGTCATTAATCTTTCTCATCGTCTCAATTCATACTTATGTGTCTTGTATAATAAACTTGCATTCATTTAGGGTTTACTCATTTTTTTCATATGTTATGCTAGAATAGATCTCTTAGATTTAGATCTTCCTACTCATACCTATCGTCTAAAACTGAAGTAATAATACCTAAATTGAGAATTTCTTTACATTTACAAGAATATATACAACTTCATATTTCATCTCTCATACCAGTCTTAGTACTGAAGTTCTAAGGTTTTCAAGAGGTTGGCTTAGTTCAATACATCATAAAAAACTTATTGTTCATTAACTTCATCAGAGTGTACAAAGGGTCATTAAGGCTATTCACAATAAATGGAAACCCTAGTTTCTATTTCCACACAATTCATTCATCAATTGTATGTATACATTGATTGATTGGCTCATTTTGGTCAATTCAGCAAAACTAACGCTAGACATGGAATATATTCATTTCAAACCCTCATACTATAAGACCCCTGACCTAGCTTAGTGCTTGATCTTGCTTATTTAGTTTATTAAGATGCTTAAACATTGATATACTCATGTGATACACCTTGATAACATGTGACATGCTCATGTTTTTAGTTTGGTCAAGTTTGGTTGACGTTTGAGCTAGTTATGCTATATGTTTGCTTGTTTTGGATCAAGTTGCAATTTACCCATGTTGAGGGTTTATCTTGCAATTTTTCACATGCTGGATGTGCCTCTTGTGCCTTGGTATCATGAGAGAGAGAATGATGCTTAGGGGCACCTTGATGAACCTTGGGTGATGTGGTGGCATCATGTGTGTGGAGCTAGGGTTTGCATGATTTACATGGATGCTTGAGTTGTTGGTGTCGCCCATGATAGTGTGACCTTTTTAGCGATCATGTATTTTGTGCCTTGAGAGTGCTTTGATCGACACACCTTGCTTTGGTGGTATTTGTAGCAACCTAGGTGTCTCAGCCTTGGTTGAGGTCGCTAGGGTTTGCTTGTGATGATGTGTGACAACCTGTTGTTTAGGTGACGTAGTGTAGCGGTCGCTACTATTTTCAACCCTAGTTTTGCTTCTATCAAAGGGTTTAGTGGACTAAGTGATCGCTACACTATCTTTTTTTATCACCCTCTGTTGCATGCATGTTTAGAGTGCTTGCCAAGCCATGGTTTTGTATGACATGTGTCCTTTGGTGCTCTAGTATCTTGACACCTCACATCTTTCACCTCTCTCTTGCCTTTGAGTATATTCCCTTCCTTTCACATGCAAGTATCCCCTTTATCTCTCTTCTTCCTCTTTTCTTGCTTGTGTTCAACCTCGAGCTAGGTGGTGTAAGTGCAGGTGCTGATCTTGGAGAAGGTGGTCATTTGCTCCTTGCATGTGGTGATCTAGGGCTTGATCATCTTTGTTCTTGGTAAGTAGTTATCTCTCCTTGATCTCATTTTTCTTGAACCCTACCTCTTCCTTTCTTCTCTTGGCCATTAGACTATGGGTTACCATGGTGGCTATCTTGAGGAAATTCTCTCCATAGAGGTCGAGACTATGGTTTGACCAAGGTAGTACATGAATGAGATGAATCTCTCCTCTTTCTTCTTTCTTTTTCAGCCTAGGGTTTGTACCCTCTCTCTTTTGAGGTTCCTTTGAACTTGGTGTGTTCTTCTTCTCTTGAGGTGATCTTTCTTAGAGTTGGAGTTGACCCAAGCTTGGTGTTTCCTTCTCTCTCTTGGAAGCTCGTGGCTTTAGAGTGGATATTCACATCAAGGAGGGTTATTTAACTTTCCCCTCTACTATTGTTGCACCTATATCATGCTTGCATGCTACTCTTTAAACTCTAAAATGTGATCATAATTTACTTAATTAATCCTATCTTCTTCTAGGGTTTAAGATTTTGCAGTATTCTTGATTAGTTTTCTCTTTCTCTTAACCCTAATTCATGTACTTGAAATCTAAGTAGATGATGGAGTTGATGGTTCTTTCATGCAACTTTATTGTTGGTTTATCACCATTTTATGGTTCGACATCATGTGTTAGATGAAGGTTTTAGCTCTTGTTTAGATGTGGTGGACATTGGTTTTCTCTCTCTTAGCATGGTTTCCTTCTTGATCTTGATGATGACTGTTTCTAGGGTTTTGATGCTCATTCTTTCATGAGTTTTTATCATGGTGACTCTTGAGATTCTTGACGTTAATATTTTGTTTTGGTTGACATGTTTCCTTGGTTTCTTGGGGTTGTTTTGACCATGTTGATGGTATGATAGGGTTCTGTTTGGTCACCATAATCCTACCCTAAGCCGCTTTGGTCTCTACACAAGTTGGTGTTGGTCGCTACACATGAACTTGTGTTGGTCTCTACACCTGGTTTTAGCTTGAAGGTCGCTACAAGTGGTGTTGATAATGTGTTGTGGTTGCTACATCTAGTTCTCTTGCGGTCGCAACAACTTGTTTAGTCTGGTTTGGTCACTATACCTTGATATATGTGTGGTTGTTACATGTGGTCCATGGGTGGCCACTACACATGTTGATGCTTTTGTTTTGGTCGCTACACATGTTGAGCCATGTGGTCACTGCACATGTGAGTCATGTGGTCGCTATGTGGTTTGGTCGATACATAGTGCTATTTGGAAGGTTTGGTTGATCATAATAATAATGCCTAACCCTAATGTGTTCTAAGAATGTGGGAAGTGATGTACCTAGGGTTTGATGTTCAGTGTTGTGATGGAAACCCTAATCATCTATCTATGGAAACCCTAATCCTAATTTGGACATATGATGTAATTGCTTATCTCTCTTAAAGTGATTAGCATGTAATGATGTTTTCTCTCTCCTACTTGTGTAACCATAATGTTGCAAGTTGAATACACATCATAGGTTGTGACTGCTATGGTGTCTCTTATATGACACATGGGGATGATTATGAGCCTTTATGAGGCATGATGAGATAATGATGTTGTACATGAATTATGTGATTGGGTCTTATGACCTGGCAGAGTCTCAATGCCTAATGTGAGGTGATATCCTCTAGTGATGTGATGAGGGATGATTATCCCAGGATGATGCGGTAATGATGATGGCCTTGTATGACAATGGTATCATGTGGTGATGTGAGCAATTTATACCTCACTCATTTTATATCTTCTGAAATTGCAACCTACCCTTATCTTTGTAGAGTTTATTTTGGGTGATTCACTGTAAGACGCCCAATTGGCAATAATTAATCAAGTGAAACCCTAATCATGTAGGCTGCCCTTAGCCATATATCCATCTTTAGCGTTAGTACTTGCTGGATGGTGAAACGAGTAATTCCTATAGGAAACTCAGAGCACATATTATTGAATATGTGGGGGTGCAAGTTGAGAATATATGCTTGCATCCACAATCATAGATTTGGAGGATGACAACGGTCATACCCCGGTAGGAGAAGGGTTGAGGCCGTATATCAGATGATATGTTTTTCAGGGATGGTTGCAACCGTACCCTAACAAGAGAATGACTGCAGACGTATATCACTAGTGTTGTGCCTATATACTAAGGTGGACTAGGCTGATTTGCAATTTGACTTTATATGTCACTGCGGAGGACTCATATTGACCAAGGGTGTGAGATATCATAGGAGTATGGCTCTCCTAGATCTTGTATGACACTGATTTCTACTTAGCAGTGGTCAGTTGGAGCATGAGTGGTATACCTCATCTCCATAGGGCATAATAATATGTAATACAACCATGTAGTATATTTGGTTAGGGTCAAACACGATTCACATTGGATGACCCCTTGCCTTGCTCCTTATACAGTTTGGTTGATAACAGTTATACATGTTCTTCATATTCCTTCTAAAAATACACTACGACAATATGCTCTTGTACCAACAACCACATAACTGCTTGTATAGGCCCATAAATGTCGGTATAGCTTATACCAACACCCAATAAATGATGGCTATATTGATGTCAGAATAAGCCTATAGCGACATTTTTGTAGACTATACCAACACTTGTGAAAGCTGGTAAAAGTGTGTCAGGTTAGTTGGTATTTATTATCATGCCCTCTATGTCGTCATTTTTGCGGTGTTGGCACAAACTATACAATCAC
Source organism: Alisma plantago-aquatica (assembly GCA_963693085.1). Lineage (NCBI taxonomy): Eukaryota > Viridiplantae > Streptophyta > Magnoliopsida > Alismatales > Alismataceae > Alisma > Alisma plantago-aquatica. Next base: position 123,528,100 of record OY856412.1, read on the forward strand.
CGATATTTATAGGTTTGGTGCCAAAAATAACAAACATGTAACCTACATGCTAGCACTTAGAAGTTGTCGGTATATATTATTGCTACATATATACAATCATTTAGATATATGGTGGGATACATATACCAACATAGAAATTTTATCGATATACAATGGTTCATGAAAATAGATAAATATACCCTAGCATATTTCTATTGTTAGTTTAATTAGGATATACGATAGTTAACAAATTATTTTTGGTTGGTAGTAAGACATAAAATCACCCAAACCACACAAACTTTGCCTAAGTTATAGAAAAAGTCGGGCATCCATATTTCAACTATTTATCCTTGTAGAATTTATAACATACAAATGATAATAATGAAGTAACAAACATACTCTAAAATGAAAGATCTTATATCGAATATGTCGAAAGGATTCCATAACATAGATAAATATACAACTTTATTCATGTTTGGTAAACAAAACTCTAATTACACAATTTTTGGCACTTCCTTCAAAACTTTATGATCAAATTACAATAAAGAATTCAAATCATATTCACAGTGAATGGTGTCTTATGGCTTCAACTTTCTTCATGATTAAGAACTTTTTCCTGCATAATCAAAACCGTAAATCATAACCATTATTTCAAAAGATGTGATGGAAGTTATGAAAATGGATGCAAATTAGAAAGTATGCACAAAAACATATATGACCTACATATTATTGTCATTGTAGATTAGTTCTCCTTGAAGTCTATAAAGTTTATTCTAAAGAAGATGGAACTTCTCTCAAACTTCTTCATTTTAGACATGCAAATTCTCTTTATGTGCAAGTTCCTCTTGCCATTGACCTTCAAGATCCAATTTCTTGATCCTTTGGCTTTTCCTCCAAGTATAATCGCAGCAAGAACAAGAACCCCATGAATAGAGTCTACCATATTTTTCTAAAAGAACTTGATAAAGAATGTCATCCAAAACATTTACATCAAGAACATTTTTGCATGAGCATATTAGTTTCAGATCTCATCCATTTGGTCTATCATATGACAAGAACAAGTATCATTATGTATTATGCATTACTAGCTTGATTACTATAAAATGAAATAATGTGATGATTGGTGTCGCATTGTGGTGGAAGTTGATAAGTATAAGATTGGTGTGCATTGTGGTGTTCCATTAATTTTATTTAGTATCAAGTATAAAAATTGTTTCTTCCAATTGTTAGAGAAAAGACATAATACATGTCTGATGCATACTACCTACAAAAACTTTGGCAAAAGAGCCATGATATGTTTATCCATTTACATCATCAAACTATCAATTTGCAACATGATAATGGAACTCCTAGACAGCATACAGAGCATGATAAGATTTGAAATATATATGTTAAAAAAAAATCTTTATATACGAAATTTGGGGTGGGAGATAGGATACAACCAACTTAAAATTACATCGCGTGTTGGTCCAACTTATAACTCTATATAAGAACATTGTATAAAAAATACAATCACCACTATGTTGAGAAATATAAATAATATTGCCCTAGATGTGTATGAAACGTCTAGAGGAGAATGTAGACAATTCTAAAGTTTGAAAATGGTATCCCATGTTTTGTTGTGCTTACTTGATACACCAGGACTTTCAACATGTATATGTGTAAAACTTATTTTTCTTAAAGACTCATATATGATGAACTGGTTACAATGAAAGAGTTAGTTAAACAATTTAGAAAATTGATCAAATAAATTTGAAAAAGATCAAGATAGAATGCATGTACTCTAGGATACTTATATCAGAACAAGAAAAAAGTCTAGATGTTGATATGTAGGTCATCCCATAATTTACTAATATCTTGATACGTGTAGATGCCATAAAAGCCTGATACGTCAACAAGGAATGCATATGAGAAATGCAATACATAAAAGAAATAAATATAATTTGGGAGAGCATGAAATCTAATAGATGGGGAGAGTTAAGCTCGTGTTTACTTTTGGATCAAGGGCTCTAGAGGGGGGTGAATAGAGCTTCACAATTCTCACAAAAAGGATTCGACCACCAAATTATATTAAGTATAGAAACTTAAACAAATAGCAAATTTGATGTCTTAGCTAGCAAGCACAACAAGGATGAGAGACAAGGAAGAGCAAGCACTTGGATAGGTGGTTTAGAGTGGTTCCACGTCCTAACTAGGAGCAGTGTCAGTCCACTACCTAGAGGTGGTTAATCTCTAGGATTTGCAATCTTAGTACTCTTATATTCCATCATAAGATTACAAGACACAACAACCACACATCCAAGGGATTATTACCTCAAGCAAAGATCTTCAACCTATACAAGGAGCTTACCCACTTGAACCATGGAGTCTTCAGCCATCAACATGGACTTACCCACTCTCTCTTCAAGTCTTCATCCTTCAAGGGATTACCTATCTTTCTTGAGCACTTGCCTTGACTATCTCCTTCACTTGGAGATCTGGAACACCTTGCCTTCTTCAACCTTGAAGAACAACAACCTCTTCTCCTTCACTCGGAGAAGATCTTCAACCTTTTATTTGATAGGAAAGAGGGTAGGAAGATGGTGGAGGAGAGCTTTACATCAATACATGGAGCAGCTCTCTTATAAAGGAACCTATCTCACTCATACTCATGAATCTGACATGAAGGTAGAGAGAGAAAGGGGCTCAAAGGGTTAGAACACTCTCAACTAGGCTAGGACTAAGCATGTAGTGAATGAGCAACCTTGGAATAAATTCTAAGAGGTCCTATTTATAGTTGAGGGTGCCCCTTTAAGTTGTGGGACACTTAGATACAAAATATAGCCATTTTTGCTCAAATCAAAGACTCTATTTTTGCTCAAAACAGACACAAACGATCACAATCACTTTTTATGCAAATTCCGTACATTGTAATCGGTCGAGTTTCAATAAAGGTAACTCGACCGATAGAGTAAAAGACAAAACTGATATTCAAATCATCAGTCAAGTTTATCCTGGGTAAACTCGACCGACCAATGAAGATTGAATTGGTTAGGTACCCGATCAGTCGAAATCTGTGAAACCACAACTCGACCGATGCTATCTTCAGAAACTTGATCTAGGAGGATCGATCGAGTTTGCAACTCGACCGATTGAATGCTTGTGGTCAATTTTCTAAAGTACATCTAAAGTGATTAAAACTTGGTGTTTTGTATCCCAATTAATCAATTTTCTCAACTAAGTTACAAGTCAATTCATCATTACAAGTGATTACAAAAATGTTCTAAGGTCATTTACATAGATTTCCAAAATTGCACACTTGTAGCTCTTTTGACTTGAACTTGAGCCAATCTATGTCTTTTGATTTTTGATCCTTTTCTTGTACCTAACATCTGAAATCAATATTTAATACACATATTAGATACATATGAATGGAATGATTAAGTCATTATTAAAATATGGACAATGTATAATCTCTAGGTCAACATTCTCCCCCTTTTTGACAATGACAAACCATTCCTCAAACATATTGAAAATGATATAGAAGTTATACATTTGACTTGTGAATTAAGGGGATTCATGATGTGAACAATGTGAATTGCTCCCCCCCAATATATGCTTCTTCTAACCTGCATGGTTAGTCTATCTACACATAGCAGTCATAGCATATATACACTATGTGGTCCTTTTACAAGTCACATGATAAAATAGTAAATGAACAAGAAAAGGATTTTCATAAGCAATAAGCAATAGTATAACAACGAATAACAATATAATTGAGTTTCAAACTAGTGAAAGTATCTCTCCCCATTTTGACATTATCAAAAAGTAGGGGGGTAGAAGAGCATAAATCTAGGTCTTCTCCAAAACACAATCAACCAGATATACATACAAGCAATCTCATATCATATGGCAAATAGAGACGAAGGAAACATACAAACTCAGTCATAATCAAAATATGGTGAAAGATGGCACCAAAGCATAAGATATATCAGAGTAAATAGCAAGAACAACTCAGATAAATGTGCCCATATGTTTCTTATATAAAATAGCCTAGAAAGATGTATATAATTAGCATGCTAGACTAAAAACTAAGAAACAAGCTAGACATCTAAACTATCTATATCAACGACGTCATCATCATCGACTCCTAGTTCGTAGTCCTCGTCTCCACCAGAAGGTGCAGTAGTAGTGCCTTCATCACCATCACCATCACCATCACCATCACCATCACCATCACCATCACCATCACCATCACCATCACCATCACCATCACCATCACCATCACCATCACCATCACCATCACCATCACCATCACCATCACCATCACCATCACCATCACCATCACCATCACCATCACCATCACCATCACCATCACCATCACCATCACCATCACCATCACCATCACCATCACCATCACCATCACCATCACCATCACCATCATCTGAAGTGTCCTCATCATCGTCATCATCATCATCAGCCTCGACATTGTCACCCTGGTCAGGCATCTCCTCATCAGCAGGAGGACCGAACATGCGACCAGGCCAACGGGCATTCTGCTCATCCCACAACATACCAAGAGCGTGAAGCTCATTGGCCTATGGAAAGGACGGAGCAGAGTCACCAAGGCTGGCAAGCAAGGTGGCCAGGGGGCCAACAGGTAACGAGAGATAGGTAGGGGTGGAGCTACCAACAACAAAGGGTGGAGGTGGAGGAGCAGTAGCGGAAGTCTCGGGAGCAGGGTAGTAATGATTGTATGCATATGAAGCATAATCACTACCGAGGTATGGCTGGTAGGTGGGGTAGGGTGAAGCATAGGATAGGTTCATGGTAGACATGATAGAACACAAATCTTGATGCAGGTGGCCCTGAACATGTTGGTTGTATGATTGTTGGTGCATCATGTAGCCCATAAGGGTTTCATTTGATACACGGAATGAAGCACAACTAGGTCTAGGAGGAGGCTGAGGAGGTGGAGCTCGGGTTGAGGAGGCAGGGGCTGCAGAGGCTGAGGTAGAGGGAGAAGCACTAGGGGTAGAGGAGGCAAACATAGGCACAGACTTTTGAATTGTGGTCTCAGTGATACAAACACCCTTTCTGGCTACTTTGTAATGGAAGTCAGAAAAGAGGGATTTCTCAGTGACAAACTAGAATAAACCACAAATCAGGGCTGGGTAGGGAGGGTGGGCGCCTTTGGTGTTCTTGCCCATGTCAAAGTAGGTCATGTGGTGTAGAATGTATCTGGCCCACTTGACACTGATATTCTCTAAGATGCAATACATAATGACAACAGTGTTCTCTGTAATATCCGTTTGATTTTTCTTTGGATGAATATTGCAGTTGATCACTAGTGCCAGAATGTGCTTCCTAAGGTCAAGGGAGGAGGAAGGAAGGGTGCTCTTCTTCTTATAGGGAATGTCAGGTTTCTTCAAGTAACGACGAATATCAGGGAGAGTCAATTTGGGTCCAGAAGATCAAAATACTCTCCATAATCCTTGCGCCAAGTATCATTTTCCTCATCTCCAGAAAAGAGGACATTTAACATATCCTTAGAGATTTGGAATCGCTTACCGACAATCATCGATGTGAGGATTACTTAAGTATTCAGCAGGGGAACGAGGGAGTCGTAGTTCGAACACAAATTAGCGTAGAACTCGTGAACTGCTTTAGTGCTTGACATGGAGTTATTAAAGCAATCACGTTCGACGGCCAATGCGGAGATATGGTGGATGGCTAGCAACCTTGTCTATGACCACTTGATGCCTAGGACTAGGCTCAAACAAGGTGCAAAAAAGAAAAGGACTCCTAGGAAGAAGATCCTTATACATATTAACAACATCAATCGAGATAGATGAGGTATTATCGAAGGGAATCAAGCGATTAGATGAGGAAGATGAAGGTGCATTGCTTGGGGCAGGTCGTTTTCTCCTTTGGGAAGCCATGGAAGTGAAAAAGAGAAACAAACAAACGCACAAAGCAAACCTCAAAAGTCATCCAAACACCACTAGGGAGCAACTGGGGAGGTCTAGGTCGAGCTATCTAGGTCGAGAAAGGGCTAGGATAGGGAGGTTTAGGGATGGGGTGAGAGCTTAGGACTAGATAGAGAGGATTCAGTCATCTATTCTCTAGTTGAGAGGGAGAATAGTCGGCCGAACCTAACTTAAATTTACTTCAGCCCGCAAATCGGTCGAGTTCTAAGAGTCAGAAAATCAACCTATTGGTCCTCTGAAGAACAACTCTTGGCCACTGATCGGTCGAGTTTGTCCTGGGGGAAAACCTGACCTAAAACCATCAAACTTAATTTCTAGCCATATACATGCTGATTAAATTCATTTTTCAGTCTATTATGTACATTGAACATACCATAATCCGCATCACTATATGCCACAAGAGTAAAGTCCCTTGACTTAGGATACCATAGTCCAAAATTTTGAGTTTTGGCTAAGTACCTAAAAATCCTCTTGACAGAAATAAGATGCAATTTCCTAGGGCTAGATTGAAAGCGAGCACACAAGCCAACACTAAACATAATATCAGGTCTAGATGCAGTTAAATAAAGTAAACTTCCAATCATACCTCTATAGAGCTTCACATCTACCTTCTTACCTTCTTCATCTCTATCAAGTTTGGCAGTATTGGACATGGGTGTATCCATCAACTTCATGTTTTCCATCCCAAAGCGTTTGAGTAGTTCATTGGTGTACTTGCCTTGGTTTATGAAGTTTCCTTCTTTTATTAACTTGATTTGAAAGCTGAGGAAGAATGTCAACTCACCCATCATGCTCATCTCAAACTCACTCTGCATAAGAGAACTAAACTCCTTGCAAAGATCAAGATCAGTCCCGCCAAAAATGATATCATCAACATAAATTTGAATGAAAGAAAGTTGCTAGAAGTGTGTTTTGGAAATAAAGTAGAATCAACTTTGCCCATGACATAGCCATTGTCTAACAAAAAGTTCTTTAATTTCTCATACCAAGCTCGAGGTGCTTGCTTGAGTCCATAGAGAGCTTTTTGCAATAAATAAACATGATTAGATAGCTTGTCATTTTCAAAGCCCGAAGGTTGAGCAACAAATACTTCCTCCTCGATTGTACCATTCAAAAATACACTTTTAACATCCATTTGATATAATAAGAAATTTTTGTAACTAGCAAAAGCAAGTAGCATTCTAATAGATTCAAGTCTAGCAACCGGAGCATAAGTTTCATCAAAGTCAATACCTTCCTGTTGATTGTAACCTTGTACCACTAACCTTGCTTTGTTCCTTACCTCTTTGCCTTATTCATCAAGCTTGTTGTGGTAGACCCACTTGGTGCCAATAATTTTTCTATCACTTGGTCTTGGCACTAGAGTCCACACATGATTCTCCTCGAATTTCTCTAATTCCTCTTGCATGACTAGGATCTACTCATCATCACCAAGAGCTTCTTTGATGTTCTTTGGCTCCAGCTGTGAGATGAAGGCGCTGTCTACTTGTTCTTTGTTGTAGGCAGCTCATGTCTTCACTCTCTCAAATGGGTTGCCAATGATCAACTCTTTAGGATGATTCTTTACAAAGTGAGGAGTGGGATCCTTTTTTTCTTCATCTTCTGCTTCTATCACCTTCTTACCTTTGTTGTCAATGTTGAGGTCTTTCAAGATAGGAATTAAGTCATCTGCAACATCATTATCAACAACATGTTTGCCAACAACAGGGTTAGTTTCAATAAACTTAACATTAATAGATTATTCAATTTTAGACAATTTAATATTGAAAACTCTATAAGCCCTACTTGTAGTGCTATAGCCTAGGAAGAAAGCCTTATAAGATTTTGGAACAAACTTGTCGAGCGAATCCTTCGTGTTTAAAATAAAACAAGGACATATGAAAACATGAAAGAAATCAATGGATGGATTTCTACCACAGCATAGCTCATAGGGGGTTTTCTTCAAAGAAGGATATGTAAAAACTCAGTTCTACACAAAACAGGCGGTACTAACAGCTTCGACCCAAAACTTCTTAGGAATGTCATATTCAAAAAGCATTGTCCTCACCATCTCTTGAAGTGACATGTTCTTCCTCTCTACTACCCCATTTTGTTGAGGCATACGAGGAGAAGAGAAATTGTGCGAGTAATTAGATTTTTTTACAAAAATGCTCAAAAAGATCATTTTCAAATTCTCCCCCATGGTCACTGCGGATAGAAACAATCCGGCAAAAAGCTTCATTTTCAACCCATTTACAAAAGCTCGAGAAAACATCAAGCACTTTTCGAAATGAGAAAGAAGGTCCAAGTATAACGAGAGAAATCATCAACAATGACAAGATAATACTTAGAACTACGAAGCATTTGCATTCTCATTGGTCCAAATAGATCAATATGAAGAAGCTCAAGAGCTCTTTTGGTACTCATGACTCCTTTGGATTTGAAGGAGGATTTGGTTTGTTTGCCTTGTATACAATGTTGGCATTCCTCATCCTTTTCAAAATCCAATTTGGGAAGTCCTTGAACCAAACCCTTTTTGCTCAACTTCTTCATTTGATGCACATTCACATGACCCAAACGACGATGCCAAAGAGAGATATCATTTTTATACACAACCAAGCATCTATCAAGTACGGGCTTTAGAGCATCAAGCACAATAACATAAAGATTACCATTTCTAGTTCCCTTATATATGACATTGTAAGTGAGGGAATCTAGAAACAAACATTCTAAAGATGTAAACAAAACAAGATATCCATTATCACAAAGTTGGCTTACACTTATCAAGTTGTGATGTAGGCCATCAACAAGCAAAAAATTCTTGATACATAGCTCGTTGCCTACATCACCCTCACCTATAACCTTACCCTTCATGTTGTCCCCGAAGGTCACCGATCCTCCTTTCTTTTTCATGAATTTGTTGAAATGGCTGATTTCTTCTATCATATGTTTTGAGCAGCCACTATCAACAATCCACCTCTTTTTGACATACAAGAAATAAGGATGTCAGTACCCAACTCAAACCTTGGGATCTGAGGTTAGCTTGGAGACCCATTTCATCTTTGAGTTGGTCCGCTTTGGCTTGTAAGGACAATAAGTAGAGTAATGATCATCACATTTACAATGAGCACATACCATTGGGATTTTAGAGCCAGATCTCTCTCCATGAAAGATAGGAGGTTCCACACTCTTCTTCTTACCCTTACATTTGTTCTTGTTCTTACCCTTGGGAGCAGTCCCATCATATCCTAAACCACTAGTACTAATTTATTTGGTAGAGTGTTCTAGGACAGCATTAAGGGTTTTCTTTCCCACAAGAAACTTTTGCAAAGAGGCTCTTAACTTAGCATTATCATCACTAATGTTAATGACAATAGAAGATAAACTAGCAAGATCAGCTCTAGCATGCAATAGATCGGCCTCTAAACAGAGGGCTTTGATATGAAAAGAATCACGTTCTAAAGCAGTGCTAGCTACCTCATTACTTTACAAAATAGTACTAGATGATAGATCATTAACTTGAGCAAGCAACTTAGCATTTTCATATTTAAGCAACAAAATTTCCTTTTGATAAACATGAATTTCTTGCTTTCTAGCTTCATCAATGAGATTTAGTTCTACATTTTTAGTTTTAAGAACATCTATCTCATCTTGGCATCTTTGGTTATCTTCCTTAAGATCTAAAATAGTCTTAAGATAGACACCATTCTCAACCTCTACTCCATTGTGTTGAAGATCAAGGTCAAGAAATTTCCCTTGCAAAGAATCTATGTTATCAAGGAGAAGTTTTTCATTTTTATCAAGAATCTTAATTTTAGCATAAAGATCATCTACTATCTTTCCTAGTCTTTTTCTTTTATATTTACATTTAGTAAAAGATGACTGGCAATCATTAAGCATATCAATGAAAGTTTCCTTAGATAACTCATGCAAATTGACTTCACTTACCTCACGTATCTCACCTACATCTTCACTTGTAGAGGCCATGATAGCAAGGTGGCATTCTCCATCTTCGGAGCTTGAAAAGATTGAAGAAGACTCCTCCCAAGCTGCATGATCTGCATCTTTGCTTCTTCTTTCTTTCTTCTCCTTTCTCTTGTATTTACCTTCTCTTTTGTACTCCTTGTCTTTCTTGTGGCTGCTCTTGTGATGACTCTTCTTAGCCTTGAGGTAGTCACTCTTGAAATGGCCCTTTTGGCCACACTCATAGCATCTAGGAGTTGATGAAGAAAGTTTCCCTTTGAAGTGTTTTCCCTTAGAGTAGTTTGCTTCATGCTCATTGAGGCCTTCATCTTCACTTGAGGAAGGGGTAGGGGACTTGAGGGCAAGTTGTTGCTGCCGAACCATCTTTTCAATTTGAGCTTTGAAAGTTGTGTCCTTGATCTTCTTGGACTCCTTCTCTTCTCTCTTTTCTTCTTCTTCTTGCTTGTCAATCCTAGGTTCATAGGCTTGAAGGTTACCAACCAGCTCCTCGGTTGACAACTCACTTAGCTTGTACACCTCTTCAATGGATGTAACTTTGAGCTCCCATCTCTTAGGAAGAGATCTCAAGATCTTGGAGTTGATAGTGCCTTTGTCCATCACACTCCCAAGGGCTGCCAATCCATTGATGATCACATTGAGCCTAGTGTACATATCTGCCACTCTTTCATTCTTACCCATCTTGAAGTTCTCAAGTAAACCACCAAGCTTGTAGATCTTGGCTTCCTTCACTTGCTTTGTTCCTTCATAGGTAACACATGGCTTGTTCCAAATTTCATGTGTGGTGTCTCAAGAGGAGATCCGGTTGAACTCAGATGGGGTGAGGGATGCATAGATGATGCTTACTGCTTTGCCATTGAGTTGAGCTTGCTTCATTTGGGCTTCCATCCATGTGGATATTTCCCCTTTTGGATCTTCATAGTTGAGGTGCGCCACCTTCCACATCTCATAGCTCACACCTTGGAGGTAGAAATGCATTCTTCTCTTCAAATAGAGGAAGTTGGTGTCATCGAAGATCGGAGGTCGCATGGAGAAGCTCCCTTAAGTTGAGAGATCCAAGAGTCAAATCACCCATCTTCTCCTACTTGTAGAAGTAGCTTGGAGAAGACCTGCTCTGATACCACTTGTTGGATCAAGGGCTCTAGAGGGGGGGTGAATAGAGATTCACAATTCTCACAAAAAGGATTAGACCACCCAATTATATTAAGCACAAAAACTTAAACAAATAGAAAATTTGATGTCTTAGCTAGCAAGCACATCAAGTATGAGAGACAAGGAAGAACAAGTACTTGGACAAGTGGTTTACAGTGGTTCCACGTCCTAACTGGGAGTAATGTCACTCCACTACCTAGAGGTGGTTAATCTCTAGGATTTGCAATCTTGGTACTCTTATATTCCATCATAAGATTATAAGACACAACAACCACACATCCAAGGGATTAGTACCTCAAGCAAAGATCTTCAACCTATAGAAGGAGTTTACCCACTTGAACTATGGAGTCTTCAACCATCAACGTGGACTTACCCACTCCCTCTTCAAGTCTTCAGCATTCAAGGGATTACCTATCTTTCTTGAGCGCTTGCCTTGACTATCTCCTTCAATTGGAGATCTAGAACACCTTGCCTTCTTCAACCTTAAAGAATAGCAACCTCATATCCTTCACTCGAAGAAGATCTTCAACCTTTTCTTTGATAGGAAGGAGGGTAGGAAGATGGTGGAGGAGAGCTTTACATCAATACATGGAGCAGCTTTCTTACAAAGGAACCTATCTCACTCATACTCATGAATTTGACTTGAAGGTAGAGAGAGAAAGAGGCTCAAAGGGTTAGAACACTCTCAACTAGGCTAGGACCAAGCATGTAGTGAATGAGCAACCTTGGAATGAACTCCAAGAGGTCCTATTTATAGTTGAGGGTGCCCCTTTAAGTTTTGGGACACTTAGATACGAAATATAGTCATTTTTGCTCACAGCAACAACTCTATTTTTGCTCAAAACACACACCAACGGTCAAAATCACTTTTTCTGCAAATTTTGTACAATGCAATCGGTCGAGTTTCAATAAAGGTAACTCGACCGATAGAGTAAAAGACAAAGGCGGTATTCAAATCATCGGTCGAGTTTATCCTGGGTAAACTCGACCAACCAATGAAGATCAAATTGGTCAGGTACTCGATCGGTTAAGTTATGTGAAACCACAACTCGACCGATGTTATCTTTAGAAACTTTATCCAAGAGGATCGGTCGAGTTTGCAACTCGACCGATTGACTGTCTGTGGTCAATTTTCTAAAGTGCATCTAAAGTGATTAAAACTTGGTGTTTAGTGTCCCAATAATTTTTTTCAACTAAGTTACAAGTCAATTCATCATTATAAGTGATTACAAAAATGTTCTAAGGTCGTTTACATAGATTTCCAAAATCGTACACTTGTAGCTCTTTTGACTTGAACTTGAGCCAATCTATGACTTTTGATTTTTGATCCTTTTCTTGTACCTAACATTTGAAATCAATCTTTAATACATATTAGTTACATATGAATAGAATGGTTAAGTCATTATCAAAATATGGACAATATATAACCTCTAGGTCAACATTTACCAATTAATGAAAAGCTTTTGTTTATTGAATAGACATTTTAGACGACTCTACACTAAGTATAGATGTAATAAATTTACAGCCAACACAACTAATCAAACTTTCATATCGAACATTTTGGTAATTTGTACTTGTCAGTTGTCCAGTTGAAAAGAAATATAAAAAAATATGTAATGTATAAACATCACCAAGAAAAATTAAATTACCATAAACTTCGATATTAATTGTTAATCAAGAAACCACTTACCATGAACGTCATCTAATACACGATTTACACAAATATTGTTCAGTTTAATATGCTATAGGTTCTCGAAGATATCAATATTTCATGTATAGATAAATAAACATGAAATTAAGAACTAGAGAAAGCATGTACACTAGACACAACGTTACTAAGAAAGCATTGGCAAAGCGAGACATAAAAGCTTGCATCTGTACCTTTTTAAAAACAACGTTCAAGGGTTGATCTAACTAGTTCCGGTGCTGCGGTGGGCACAACTTGAGATTAGGACAATTCAGGGCTCGTGTGGTTGGCAGTAATACGAACTCATGTTATGAATTTGAAAATAGGAAATTTAAAGTGGTGAACTGGAACCGCATTTTGTTAATTTGGTTTGAGGCAAATCCAACGTACCTATTTGTTGGAAAAAAACCTAAATGTCACATTTGCTAATTTTAATTACTTAAATGGCACATTCTTGAACTTATTGTCCAAAATGGCACATTTCAGGAGTAATGCGACCCCTGTTGGGACGCATTGCCCTCACGCGAGGCAATGCGTCCCGGCGGCAGATGCATTGGTCCCACAGGAGAGCAATGCGTCACGGTTCGGGATGCATTGCCCTCCTGTGGGGCCAATGCGTCTCCCGCCGGGACGCATTGCCTCGCGTGAGGGCAATGCGTCCCAGCAGGGGACGCATTGGTCCCACAGGAGGGCAATGCGTTCCCAAGCGGGACACATTGCCCTCTGTGGGACCAATGCGTCGCGCGTGAAGACTCCCCCAACAGCTACAAATTGTCACGCGGGCAATGCGTCCGGGACGGAGACACATTGCTCCCTGGACAACGACTATTTTGCCGTTGGACCCGCGACACGGTGCCACGTGGGCGCAATGCGTCCCCAACCGGGACACATTGCTCTCCTATATACATTAGCCGAAATCAACCCCCCAAACTCACACCATTCTTCATTTCCTTCATTTTTCTCTATACTCCCATTGCTCTGGAGCTTTTGCTCGAATTTCTACTGCTTGGAGGCGATTTCTAGTTTATTTCGGGCGATCTTGGAGCTGTTATCTTCTACTGCTCGGAGACGATCTTGGAGCTTCTTCTTTCTCTTCTTGTATTCTTCGATTGTCAAGGGATAACTCTCCATTTGAGATATTTATTCTACCAAAATTTTAATTTTCGAAACTTGAACTTAACATTAGTACGAAATATTACAACTGAAATAATTGTATTGTTACTCCTTAATTCCACATTACTGAAATAATGATGTAGAAAATGACAATTGAATGCTAATTAATACCTGAAAAATTATTGTTCAAAATTACAAAATTGTTGTTCTGAAATGTTAGTGTTACTAAAAAATTAGCAAAATTGTTGTTATGAAATGTTAGTTAATTTTACTGAAAAAATAGCAAAATTGTTGTACTGAATTGTTGTTCACTGCTAATGTTATAGAAAAATAGTAAAATAAATTTAATTCCAAATTCAAAATTATTGTTCTAAAATCTTAACTATTATTTTAAAAATGATGTCACTGCTCTAAAATATTAATTCATGTTAATATAATGTTATAAAATATGATTTTTTATTTGATGTTAATATAATATTCTAAAATATAGGAACATGGCATCTAGTTCAAATTCACGAATTGTGAAGATGCGATATGATGGGCAATTTCTCTCTGATGGGTCTTATTCTAGTCGATCTGTTAGACCCATAAACATTTCACTTATTAATACCCTATCTGAACTAAAATCATATATCTATACAACACTTGACATCAATCCCAACCACTTCTCTATCAAAATACCCTATCTTTTCCCTGGAGAAAATCATATGCTCGTACAAGTTGATGATGATGATGCATATAGAACCTTGTTATCACTTTCAGTTGATGCCTATATTGATGTGTTTCTTGAAAAAACATCTATCCACCAACAACCTTATTTAATGAGTCTATTGAATCAATTTCAATCTCAATTCTCTCAAAGTCATTTAACTACTGAATGGAGTCAACCGCCTCAATTCAGTCTTAGAAATTTAACTGCTGAATGGAGTCAACCACCTGAATTTTCTCAAAATCTTACTACTGAGAATATTGGTGTTGAGGTTGAGGAGGGTGATAATGATAGTGATCACTAAGGTGATAACAATAGTGATAGTGAAGGTGGTAATAACAGTGAACCACCTGAGGATGAGTCATTGACTGAAACCAATGATGAGCACACACATCCATTCCCTGACTCTATTGCAGCATTGAGTTCTATTCCATCCATATTTGACAACCAATGGCCCCAACATGAACACATTGATTCCAACTATGAAGCTTTTCAAGATGACGACTGGGTGGAAGATTTTCGTCATGAATTTCATCTCAATTACAATCCTTTCAGTGTTGTTATATATGAGGGTGCTTTATTTGCATCCAAAGTTGTACTGGTTGAGACACTCCAAAAATGGTTAACAGGTGGGACAACTCTAGCACCTCTATCCACCTTGACCCCACTTTAATCACTGCATTAGTTAACAGGTGGGACAACTCTAGCAATACTTTTAGGTTTCCCCCTTTTGAGATGAGTGTCACTCTTCAGGATGTTGCAGTTCTTTTAGGACTGAGGATTGATGGCCCACCGGTTATAGCTTCATATCCTTTAGGTGTAGATGAGGGGCAATTTTCTTCATGGACTCACCTTTGTGAGAATTTCTTAGGAGATGCGCCAGATGGGATGTCTAAGGGGCATATCTCCTTGATTTGGCTGCGTGAGACCTTCAAGGATATGGATCTGACCGCGAGTCATGAAGAGTAACAATTAGAACTGAGGACAAGGTACACTAGGGCATATCTCTTATACTTCTTAGGTAGTTACCTTATCCCAGATAGTACCGGGGATAGAGTTCATGTTAGATACCTCCCTCTTGTGTCTGATTTTGCACGTTGTGGCACTCTATCTTGGGGTGTTGCAACTCTAGCTTTCTTATATAGGGAGTTGTATAAGGCAACCACCCGGTCCAGGAGAATGGCACATTTGTCAGGTTGTGTCTGCCTATTACAGCTGTGGTGTTGGGAGAGGTTGGGAATTGGATGCCCAGGTACAATTGCAATGCGCTGGGATGATTGGCCAGAAGATGTTCCCTTAGGTTACAGGTTAAAGATCTACACAATTAATTTTTATATTTGTCCAAACATTATGTAGTGTTTATCTAAATTTAGTTTGTCAATTTAATAGGTGGCCTACCTTTGTCCAAAGGAGTCAAACTATCAGGGGAACAATCCAGTTTTATGATTCAACATTTGACCAGATTTTGCCCTCACAGGTATAACTTACGTACCTCTACTAACATGTTGTATGGTATATGTTTTATTTATTTACAATTTACTCCGTTTTATATGATACACGTTGTCTATTTGAATAACAGATAGAGTTGACTCCTTACATTGTTGATGTTCTCGAGAGATTGCCTGCCATTTGTAGAGATGGTAGTGATATTTGGTTGGCACGAGTGCCTCTGTTGTGCTACACAATAGTGGAGTGGCACTTCCCCGACAGAGTATTTGGACAGTTCGAATTTGTTCAAGTACAACCTACTCTTGAGCTGCCGCAGCTTAGACGGATAGATGGGAGGGGTCATGCGGCTGAGGATTGGATGCTTCATCATAGGTGGGAGGTGCAGATGTGGAACAACAGACGTGAGAGCTTAGTTCCCACTCCACCAGCCGATACAGTCTTCAGTCCTCAGGTTCACTATGCATGGTATCATCTACAATACATCGTGCCCCTTCCAGCTATGCCTCCAAGCATATACTACCCACAAAGTTATCGCCAACATGAATTTGTATTATTTCTTTTATAAACTATTACTATTTGTCTTTGTTATTTGTAATATATGTAATTGGTCTTTATTATGTGTACATACTTTGTTTTATAGGTACAAACACAAGTGGCGATCCGAGCGGCATTAGAGCACGCACCTGCAAAGATCAGAGACAACATCTATAACATCCAGGGGAGTTACTTTGATAGTCTTCCCGACTATGCTCGGTCGTGGGATCCCATACCCACTCATACCACAACCCCTGAGCCCACTCCTACTCCTCATACTCCTATGTCATGGGGACCGACATAGCCATATTTTTCAGGAGCTGCTTCTTATTCCTCGTTCACAACCAACATCATACTATGGAGCAAGTTCTTCTTCTGTTCCATACACTCCATTCCCACTACCAATTATTCCTGAGAGCCGACCACCACCTTATGTCACATATTCACCTACTCCGTTTGATTTCTCAGGATACACCTCACCTGATGCATCCTATCCTGGTTTTCAGAGACCACTCACCCCACCTCCACCTTTTCATTTTTTCCCTGATGCTCGCCAGCAACCTCCTACGCAGTTGTCCCCAGTTCAGCCGTCTCCAGATGACATCGGTACAGATGATCCAGATGTAGAGGGAGGTGGGCGAGGACGTCGTGGGCGAGGACGACATATTTAGTTTTTTATATATTGTACAATTTTGTATGTATGCCTTTGTAAAGACATCTATTGTATGTTGATCTATCATATTATGATATCACATTGGTTCATTTTGGATCTATCATATTGTTCTGTTGTGTATTATTTTCTCGTCATGTTGGTTCATGTTTTAACCTTGTTTTTAATTGCTATCTCATTTTTTTGGATTAAGTTCTTATTATATAATCAATTAGGAACCATATGATGTTGGTTGCAATACACTTATATATTCCATATGCATGTTACGAGCTATTAAAATTGATAAATTTATAATAATTGGGTATATTATAGACATCCAAATACAAGTGAACAAATTGTAAATGTACAAATATAATCAATATTGTTAATATACATATCAATAACCATAAAACAATATCAGTGACTGTAAAAATATGATTAAAAAATATAATGCGTCCTGCATGAGGACGCATTGGAGCAATGCGTCCTGCATGGGGACACATTGGTGCAATGCGTCTCCGCGTCGGACGCATTGGTTCCACAACAGAGCAATGCGTCCCGATTCGGAACGCATTGCCCTCCTGTGGGACCAATGCGTCCCAGCAGGGGACACATTGCTACCGAAATGTGCCATTTTGGAAAAAAAGTTCAAGAACGTGCCATTTAGGTAATTAAAATTGGCAAATGTGCCATTTAGGTTTTTTTCCGTATTTGTTTTGTAATTGTTTGGTAGTGTCCTTTTGCAGTTGTATGTGCATGGTATGGACGTCCACCACAGGCTGTTGTAGTAGATTAGCAGTTAAACTAGAGCCAAAATATATAGTAGCCGAGTTTTGAGTGGCCGACGGAATGGAACTGCGCTCATTTCGGGCGCAGTCCATTTTCCAATTTTTATGTGCAATATGAGATGGCCGCGCAGATCGTATTCACGCTGCGGGTTCGAACAACGTGAAACCAAATGAAAAAAGTTGGAACCCATGATGGATTCAAACTGGATATATCTATTTGTTGCCCAACCAAACAAGACCTAAGTCAGTTTTGTAAACTACGGAAGGGCGACGCAGTTGACAAAGCGGGGTTTATCATCATAAAATAATCTATGTCGCTTTCTAGGTGTGCGCGTCAGATGGAGTGATTCCATGCCTACCAGATCGAAGGCCAAGTAACAATGGTGAATATATGGGGCACCGCAGGCACACAGTTGACAGTTGCTTGTTCCATCCCGCTATGTCAGAGACCAATATGCTAGCGGTAGACTTGTGGAAAGAGAGGGAAGAAGACAAGAGGGCAGACCAGCTCAGGCTTGTGGCCGCCAGAGATTCCTGCCGCCAAAGATATTGTGTAACAACGGATCGGAGGGAGAGCAAAACAAAGTATAATTAGGGATTGTGGGTTAGTTTCGATTCGAATTGAAAATCTTCTGGTTCGGCAGAGAACCCAAAGATTTTGGCGGACTGAATGAAAATTCAACCTGCTTGTGGTACAGGGGCTCAATCACAACTTATTAAATTGTTCTAGGAAAATAATTATATCCCAACAATTATAAAAACGATGGATTACATATGTAGTACCAACATCAATTATGTGTGTCGGTAAATATAATGTATACCAGCTCATAACACACAGTGTCGGGATAGGGTCTCGGTATTGATAAGATTTCTTGTAGTGATATATGATACACGTTCTTCATATTCCTTCTGAAAATATATGATAATCTACTGATTAGTTGTAGTTGCTTAAATTGCTTAATCTATGTTATCGGTATTACTTATATCATTTAGATGAATCTGCTCATCCTGATGATAGTATTTCCTTGTTGCTATGTAATATATCTACTTAAACGATAGTTGTTGGCAGAAAGTTATATCTCTCACTGGGATGTTGGTCTGACCCCATGGGTTTCCATATATTTTAGGTGGTCGTGCACGATGAGGTAGAGATCATGCGGTTGATCAGGAAGAATAACAGGGAGAGTAGTAGTTGTTGAAGGTCTGATATGTTGCTAGTGTTTTGTAGTAGAGTCATGTGTGTTGTCCCATGTACTCTTAGGTCCTTGTGGAGGTTTTGTAGATGTTTTACATCAATACAAGGTTTGGGTAGTATGCCATGGTTGTATATGTATGGCTTGTATATATATGAACATGTTATCTTTGTAATAGACATGTGATCAAAGTGGCAGAATTTGTGGACTTGGATGTAATATGTTTCTGCTTGCGAATATATAAGTGATCGGTTTTAATTTAACATTTTTTTGGTAATATGGATGTTTAGTGTTAATTTTGCATTTTGTTTTGAGTAATCTCATACATGAAAAGGACGCAACAACCTTTGATTGACGAAGTTTCCAATGGGGAAGTCGACAAGCCTTCCTTCAATCAAGCATTTCCAAGCAGAAGGAGCGAGCAATAAAAAAGCGAGTTGTAGACACAAGGGTCTTCATTGAAGGATGCCAGTGAATTCCTAGGCTAATTCTCTTTCTATTGTTATTGCTCCAGAGAGTCACAGTTGCTATATTCCAAGTCCTCTTTGGCTTAAGCTGTGAACTTCAAGCCGGCAGCCTATTTGATATCAATGCTGACTCCATCATGTCTCATATCAAGCTAGCCTTTCTTTTCTTTCTCAACTGAGTGGGTAGTCATGTATTGGCCCTTTCAGTAAGGTAGGAGTGAAGTAGCCGAAGGCATAATCTCAAATGTCGCCCGATAGGTCCACTTTCTTTGCCCCTGAGGTCCTAGAGTGACTGACTCTACTAGTAGTGCAGGCTTAGGCTCACTTTACATCTTAGTGGAAAGGTTTGATCAAAGTCCTTCCTGATCTTGATTGGCACTCTAAAGCATAGCAAGAGAATTCTAATCTCTTATAGCTTCCTTGCTCCCTTATACTTTTAAAGATATAGGCTAGATATTGATCTCAGTCAGTTAGGAGATCTACAAACATTCCACTAAGGATAAGGATCCAAGTGGCTATCTTAATGCATGTGATTGAGAGTCCGTTTTTAGACCTAACTATACCTTGACTTACCATTGGCAAAGTATCCGACTGTCTATTGATTGGCCTTGTAGGAAAGTAAGCTCGACTCACTTCAAGCCTTGTTTTCATCTTCCTAGTCACAAGACTACTTCACTTGGGAACTGATCCCGTAGAAGAGAAATCATTAGCCTAGGAAAAAAAGTAGGTCTTCTCTACAATATAGTTGTTCTACCCCTCCCTCAGATAGTATTCTGATCTTATTCGTTGTCCCCAATGCTCCTCTTCTAGAGACTCGACACCAGAGACCCCGAAAGGGTGCAAAGACTTGACTATACCCCTGGTAAAGAAAGAATATATGACATCCCTATCCATTTCCAATCCCTCTCCCTTACGGTCGATTTGTTCCTCTCCCTATCAGTCGAGTCACTCTGTACCTCACCTAGTATGCTTCTTTCCTTCCAAACTAGGAAATTTTATGACAGAACTTTGAGTTCTACGCTGACTTACTCAGAAGTAGTGGGAGACAGGCGCTAATACAACTACTAGATTGGAAGGACGGGTCCTAACTTATTAGTAGCTAGGAAGCTAAGACATTAGTCGTTTAGGTCAGGGCATGAAGCTAGAGCTTCGATTTGCAGTCATGATACATAGAGGAAATTCAGGTCAGTGGATCAAAGGTGAAATACACCAACATGCAGGTGGGCTCATGGCGATGATCCTGGGCCTGGAACTGTGTTGGAGAGTCAGACTAAACATTTCAAAGTATCGATTCCTTGTTCTTGCCCACACACCTTGCTTTGAAGCAATCAACAGAACCATTTGGCTTCCCTTTCACCTATACACCTATTTATTCCTGAGGACATTCATAGTTCATAGATAGATAGATAGAAGGAAGATAAGGAACAATGTAACATCCCTGACCTGGGTTATGTTTTAACCCTAGGTGTTTTGATTAAAGGAAAGAAAGATGATTATATGCTTAATTCTATCTTGTGAAAAGTAATTAGGGCTCATGAGGAACTTATGTTTCAATTTTGGTCCTGTTTGAACAATGTTAAAGCAATGATTGCTTGTTTTGGACTAAAGTGCAAATTACCCAAGTTGAGGGGTTAACTTGCAAATGTTGCATGATAAGATATTCCTCTGATGTTGAGACATCATAATAATGAATATGATGTAATGGTATGGTTTCCAAAAGCTTGGGCATCAAGATAAAGCTTGTAGAGCAAACCTTGTGCATTAAAACCTAGTTTTGGTGTAATGTGCAATTTACCCAAAATCTAGGGTTCAATATGCAATATATCACCTTTAGAGGATCTCTCATGTTTCTTGGCATTAAGTAGAGCAAAGAAAATGAGATGGGCGCCTCATTTGAGTTATCTTGGAGGAGAGAGAATATTGACATTAAAATAATCAAGATTTAAGCATATATGGGACTTTAGTTTAATTTATGCAAAAAGAAATAAATTAATTGAGGAGCCCTTCAACCAAAAGTTGAAGGATGATTTTGTAAGGTGTTGTACGAGCTTGTGCCTTGCTATGGCACAAAAAGATCTTGGTTGAGTGGAGGCCAACTCATATTATCATAATAAAAAGTAATATCCACTAAAGGTTGGATATTGATATAAAACTCTTTAAGGTGCTTAATTTCTTTTCCATTAATTCTTGGATAATGAAGATAGCCTCGTCCTTAAGGATTTTAAGGAGAATTTGAGGGGGAACAGTTGGCACCAATTTTGGAATTAAATGCATTTTAATAATGCATTTTCTCTTTCATTGAATTTTTATAAAAAGGCCTTTTCCTAGCCAAATGAAAGGCTATTTCGACCCCACTTCTTCTCTTAGCTTGGAAACCAACCAAGGAAGCTAGGGAGGACCAGGAGGACGAACCCCAACCTGTGGGTAAGCTCTTGACCTTCGTTCACCTTGATTTCATGGTGGAAATCAAAAATAAATTATGGATTCCTTCTTATTTCGATCTCCTCTTCAACCCTAGCCAACTTTTGCAATCAAAAGCTTGAGGACGAGCCTAGGGGGAGTTTCTAGAGCTTCATCCACCATTAATGGCGTGAGCTTGGAGCTTTTGAGCTCAATTGGAGGCGGGTTTTATAACTTAAACCCTTTAACATTGCTATTGTATCAATTCTCTATGCTTTGTTGAATGATTTCTTGAATTTGATGCACTCTTGATTCTTTGCTGCGATTTCCATCAAGAACGGTTTCTGTTATTGGTTTTTCGAAGGAAGGGGATGATAAAATCATCCTAGATGCTTATCCAAAGAAAATTACCAAGCCAAAAGGTTTTGATAGCTACTCCAAATCGTTTTAATTTGATTGGCTATGCGGTTTCAGCAAACCGTTTAAGGGCAAACAGTTTGAAACCGTTTGGGAGAAAACGGTTTCAAAACCATTTTATATGGTTGCAAAAGCGTTGACCGTTTGGGAATCTTGTTCCTAATTATGTAGGCTGATGACCCTCCAAATTTTAGGGGTTAACTCCAAAGGAATCGTGAGTTGAAGGCCAATAAATTAGGCAAATCGAATTGAATTAAATGTTCATTTTCAACCTGATCAACTTGACCTTCTTGGGAAAACGGTTTTAAAACCGTTTGAGATGGCTGACAAAGCGTTGACCGTTTGGGATTCCTGTTCATAATGATGTTGGGTAATGACCCTCCAAATTTTATGGATTAACTCCAAGGGAATCATGAGTTGAAGGCTAATCAATTAGGGAAGCCTAATTGGATTAAGTGCTGATTTTCAATCTGATTTAATTGACCTTTTTGGGAAAACGGTCTCAAGACCATTTGAGTGCATTGACCAAGGGTTTAACGTTTAGTATTACTGTTCCTAATGATGTGGTCTAATGACCCTCCAAATTTGAGAGGTTAACTTCAAAGGAATCATGAGTTGAAGGCTAATCAATTAGGCAAACCCTAATTGAAAACAGTGCTGAAATTCCAATGAGTTAAGTTGAGATTTTGGGTTGATTAGCCCAAACGGTTTCAAGACCGTTTGGGGATCACCCCAAGACCGTTTGGAGGTCTGGGGTCAAGTATAGTTGACCAATTGAAGGTCCAAAGGTACTAATCATATTGCAATGTAGTGCTGATTTGTTGATCAACTCGATAGACCAATCCATGATGATTTTTCACTAGAATCCAAAGGTTGGATGAGCCAAACGGTCTCAAGACCGTTTGGAGCTCATCCAAACGGTCTCAAGACCGTTTGGTGGTCACCCAAGACCGATTGGAGGTCTAGGGTTGAGTATGGTTAGGTGTTTGAATGTCTAAAGGTACCAAGCTGTTATACAATGCAATGCTGATTTGGTGATCAATCCAATGAACCAAACTCTAATTGGATGGCTTAGATTTGAGTGATATGATGGGCAAACGGTCTCAAGACCGTTTGGAGGTCATCCAAACGACCTCAAGACCGTTTGGGGTCAGGTCATACCCAATTTGGATGATGGTTCAATGGTTTCAAAGTAACTAGTCTTACATTGATTAGTGTTGTTGAATCATCGATTCCAAACCCTAATTCATTTGAATCAAACCCTAATTGATGATCAATTGAGGGTCAATTGAGGGTCAAATCAGTTGAAGGTTGACCTATTAAACTCAATTGAAGTATGATCATAGGTTCAATTGATGATTGGTTCCATGAATTCAATAATTGAAGGAATCAACATTGGAAACCCTAATTCAATTGGATACCTCATGTTATTGAAGGTCCAATTGATCAAACCTTTTTGGAAACCTAATATAATTAGGTGAGAGATACCCTTAATGGAACTAATCAATAACGCATAACAAATGCATGGATCCAATACATGATGTAAACCCTAATTGAGGTTGATTCCATGTATAACCCTAATAAGAGGTTGTCTACATATGAAATCACTAATTAGGATGAATAGTAAACCCTAATTGAGGGTGTATCCATGTGAAACCCTAGTTGAGGGTGTATCCATGTGAAACCCTAGTTGAGGGTGTATCTATATGAAACCCTAATTGAAGGCGTATCCATGTGAAGCTCTAATTGAGGGTGATTCTATGAGAAACCCTAATTGGGAATGATTAGTAAACCCTAGTTATGGGCAATGTGATATGAAACCCTAATGAAGGGTGATGCTATATGCAATCCCTATTCGAAAGAAGGGAGATGGTATGTGAAACCCTAATCCCTAATGAAAGAATAGAATTCATACTTGAGTATGATTCATGAGGTGATTTAATGTAGCAAGGTCGTGGTGCTCTATAATTGACTTAGAGATGATTTGAAAGTGACCTAATATGGTCGTATACCTTGATGTGTTATAGGTCCAATATAATTGGATAAAGGATACATGAGATATGTGATAGTAAACCCTAATCCTGGTAAAGGAATAAGGGTGATACCCTTGAAATAATGATACAATTGTTTTGCATGGTGTTGATAGATAATTGATATACTGCTATCATATGTACTAACCATGCAGGTATCATGAGATGATGGGCATAGCCAGGTATGAGCTATAATGTGTTATTAAATTAAATTGTTTATTGGGCCTTGTGTGCCATAATATACCTTGTTGCCTGGTAAGAGGTAGCAAGAGTGTTAATGTGCCTCAAGTGCCATGATGGATGCTTGTGTAGCAAGTATCATACTTACCTTGGTCAGATGACCTAAAGGTGTTAGTTACCTGAGAAAAAGGTAACAATGCTCAAGTAATGAGCTAAGGGTTTGAATACCCAGGATTACATGGTTATTGTGTTGAAATGAGGGACTGAGATCCCAATGTCTTATAAAGACTGAGAAGTGATAAATGGAAATAGTACATGTTTTCTTTATAGCATTTGTCTTATTAAGTTATGTTTGGAAACTTGGTTGATGCTAAAAGAATATGATAATGTACTTAATTAATCAAGTGATACCATATAATGTAGTTGCCCTGACCACAGATCCATCAGCGTCAGAATTAGCTGAATGGTGAAACGAGTTTACTCGGAACGCATATTTTGAATATGTGGGGGTAATTGGGCAATTATATCCTTATGCCCCATAGGCATTGCTACGGGCTATGTCCTATGAACGGGATTGGTTACAGACCATACCCCAATAAGAGCATGGCTACGGGCCATGACTCCACAAAATAATACCAGGCATTGGCTACGGGCCATATCCTGAAGAGAGTATATGCTACAGGCTATAACTCTAATAGCGATGTTACCAGTATACCCTGGAAAGATATCTAGCAGAGACACAAGATGTCCTGCATGTAGTCTCGTACTGACCGAGACGGATGAGGTCATGGGAATCCGACTCTTCCATTGACCTATGTGTGGTACCGATGCTTTACATAACCGTGGTCGGTTGGAGTATGAGCGGTATACCTCATCTCCTCAGGGCATAAGTATGATTGTAAAACGTAATCAGTCGTGTAGCATATTTGCTTAGGGTTGAATTGCGAGAATCAATGGTTGATGATACATGGTCTATTATATCATAGTTGGATAAATGATATACATGTTCTTCATATTCCTTCTTAAATGAATGACTTGCTGCTTAATCAAGTTATAATTGAAATGATTGCATAGAGAATACTGCTCTGCATATCTTATTGAATGATTTACCTGCTGTTGAGTAAATATAATTCTACTGCTCAGTGTAATTCTATTATCAGCAATAACAATGTTTCTGGCGGAGAGTTATATCTCTCGCTGGGACAATTTTTATAATTGTCTCACCCCCGTGGGATTAAATTTTTAGGTAATCGCCGAAGAAGAGGAAGAAACCTTTCAGTGGGTGAGCAACAACAGCAACAGTCATAGGGACAACAGTGATCCAACAGGTGGAGACATTGGCTGTCTGGTTTTGTATAGATAGTCCTATGAGTCATCTCTGTACTCTCGGGTCCTAGGAGTTAGTGTTTTGATTCTTCGATCTGAGATTTTGTGCAAAGAGGCATGATATGTATATATATGAACCAGGATGTAATGTTTTACTTTGGTTCTAAATGAAAGAGTTTTCCTATGAATGGATCTCTTGATAAATGGTTTTAATTTTTAGTGATTTTCAGTAATCCGCTGCTAACGATCGCTTCCGCATGTTTTATTATTGCTGACGACGCTTGTTATCTTAAATGATGGCGGGTGTCGTCACAATTTAGTGGTATCAGAGCTCTAGGTTCGCTGAGTCTACAGAGACATAGGATTAAGGTAGTTGAATCTATTCTAAGTGTCTTCCAGTTTATCTGATAGTGTCTTCTGCTCATATAGGAGAAGAAGAACTAAAGATGTCTGGATCACATGATGAACACGCTGCTGAGAGCAGTGTAGCTGCACCGGGAAGAGGTGCAAGAGACCAGGACAGGGAGGAACCTGTACCTGATCAACCCCAGTTCAACCCAGCTGATATGGGGGACCCAGCCTTTCAGACTATGTTTGGGCAGTTTATGGCAGCTATGACCCACATGACGGATAGAATTCCAGTACCTGCACCCAGGGTACCACCCCATGATGAAAGACATGGTGCCGGCAAGACCTTTGAAAGGCTGAAGAGGGTAGGAGCATTAGAGTATGCTGGTACAGCTGATCCAGCAGATGCTGACCTATGGTTGACTGAATTAGATAAAGCCTTCAGAATCCTCATGATACATGATGATGAGAGGGTTAGGCATGCTGTATATCTCCTGAAAGGGAGTGCTGGACACTGGTGGACCATTGAGGAGGGCAAAAGACCTGGAGTTGTGATTGGATGGGATGAATTCAGGCGTGAATTTGTCACTAGATACTTTCCTAAGACATTTCTAGATGAGAAGATATCCCAGTTTGAGAGAATTAAACAAGGACCTATGAACATTAGTGAGTATGAGGCTAGGTTCATGGAGTTGTTGCGGTTTTGTCCGCACATGGCATCCAATGATGAGGAAAGAATTCGGCGATTCGAGAAGGGGTTGAATGCTGAATTAACCACTCCGGTGTCTGCTCTGGAGAACCGGGAGAGGTTTGCAACTTTTGTGGAGTCTGTAAGACGCATAGAGAGGTCTATAGTTGAGAAGCGACAAACTAAGGGTAAGAAGGAATACCCACAGTTTCAAGGGCATAGTGCTGGGAGTTTCAAGAAACCAAGGTATTCTGTGCCTACACCACCAAAGGAAGCTCACAGTTCAGCTTCTATGTCAGTAACTGGACCCCCTAGACCACACCAAGAGAATAGAACTTGTCATCGATGTGGACTAGTAGGTCATCTAGTAAGGGATTGCCCAACGGGGAATGCTGTGGTGAATCAACCCCCGAGACAAAGTCAAAAAGGTTCTCAGAGAAAGCAGTTTTCTAGTGGTACCCGAGGACGTGGACAAGAATCCTAGGCAGGATCTTCTGCATCCAATAATAGAGCATAGGGCCAACAGCAGGCAACTGCTAGGCTCTATGCTATGAACCAGCCTGAAGCAGTAGTCAACCCTCGGGTTGTGAAAGGTCAGATGGAATTACTTTAACTCTGATATGTCTTTATCCTACTTCGTATTTGTGTTAATAGATCCGGGATTTGAGGAGGAAATATCCTACTCTTTTCTCTTAATGTTTTGTTGATGATTTCGGGGACGAAATCCTTATAAGGGGGGATAATTTGTAACATCCCTGACCTGGGTTATGTTTTAACCCTAGGTGTTTTGATTAAAAAAAGAAAGATGATTATATGCTTAATTCTATCTTGTGAAAAGTAATTAGGGCTCATGAGGAACTTATGTTTCAATTTTGGTCCTGTTTGAACAATGTTAAAGCAATGATTGCTTGTTTTGGACTAAAGTGCAAATTACCCAAGTTGAGGGGTTAACTTGCAAATGTTGCATGATAAGATATTCCTATGATGTTGATACATCATAATAATGAATATGATGTAATGGTATGGTTTCCAAAAGCTTGGGCATCAAGATAAAGCTTGTAGAGCAAACCTTGTGCATTAAAACCTAGTTTTGGTGTAATGTGCAATTTACCCAAAATCTAGGGTTCAATATGCAATATATCACCTCTAGAGGATCTCTCATGTTTCTTGGCATTAAGTAGAGCAAACAAAATGAGAGAGGCGCCTCATTTGAGTTATCTTGGAGGAGAGAGAATATTGACATTAAAATAATCAAGATTTAAGCATATATGGGACTTTAGTTTAATTTATGCAAAAAGAAATAAATTAATTGAGGAGCCCTTCAACCAAAAGTTGAGGGATGATTTTGTAAGGTTTTGTACGAGCTTGTGCCTTGCTATGGCACAAAAAGATCTTGGTTGAGTGGAGGCCAACTCACATTATCATAATAAAAAGTAATATCCACTAAAGGTTGGATATTGATATAAAACTCTTTAAGGTGCTTAATTTATTTTCCATTAATTCTTGGATAATGAAGATAGCCTAGTCCTTAAGGATTTTGAGGAGAATTTGAGGGGGAAGAGGCGGCACCAATTTTGGAATTAAATGCATTTTAAGAATGCATTTTCTCTTTCATTGAATTTTTTATAAAAAGGCCTTTTCCTAGCCAAATGAAAGGCTATTTCGACCCCACTTCTTCTCTTAGCTTGGAAACCGACCAAGGAAGCTAGGGAGGACCAGGAGGACGAACCCAAACCTGTGGGTAAGCTCTTGACCTTCGTTCACCTTGATTTCATGGTGGAAATCGAAAATAAATTATGGATTCCTTCTTATTTCGATCTCCTCTTCAACCCTAGCCAACTTTTGCAATCAAAAGCTTGAGTACGAGCCTAGGGGGAGTTTCTAGAGCTTCATCCACCATTAATGGCGTGATATTGGAGATTTGGAGCTCAATTGGAGGCGGGTTTTATAACTTAAACCCTTTAACATTGCTATTGTATCAATTCTCTATGCTTTGTTGAATGATATCTTGAATTTGATGCACTCTTGATTCTTTGCTGCAATTTCCATCAAGAACGGTTGCTGTTATTGGTTTTTTGAAGGAAGGGGATGATAAAATCATCCTAGATTCTTATCCAAAGAAAATTACCAAGCCAAATGGTTTTTATAGCTACTCCAAATCGCTTTAATTTGATTGGCTATGCGGTTTCAGCAAACCGTTTAAGGGCAAACAGTTTGAAACCGTTTGGGAGAAAACGGTTTCAAAACCGTTTGATATGGTTGAAAAAGCGTTGACCGTTTTGGAATCTTGTTCCTAATTATGTAGGCTGATGACCCTACAAATTTGAGGGGTTAACTCCAAAGGAATCGTGAGTTGAAGTCCAATCAATTAGGCAAATCGAATTGAATTAAATGTTCATTTTCAACCTGATCAACTTGACCTTCTTGGGAAAACGGTTTCAAAACCGTTTGAGATGGTTGACCAAGCGTTGACCGTTTGGGATTCCTGTTCATAATGATGTTGGGTAATGACCCTCCGAATGTTATGTATTAACTCCAAGGGAATCATGAGTTGAAGGCTAATCAATTAGGGAAACCTAATTGGATTAAGTGCTGATTTTCAATCTGATTTAATTGACCTTTTTGGGAAAACGGTCTCAAGACCATTTGAGTGCGTTGACCAAGGGTTGAACGTTTAGTACTACTGTTCCTAATGATGTGGTCTAATGACCCTCCAAATTTTAGAGGCTAACTCCAAAGGAATCATGAGTTGAAGGCTAATCAATTAGGCAAACCCTAATTGAAAACAGTGCTGAAATTCCAATGAGTTAAGTTGAGATTTTGGGTTGATTAGCCCAAACGGTTTCAAGACCGTTTGGGGATCACCCCAAGACCGTTTGGAGGTCTGGGGTCAAGTATAGTTGATCAATTGAAGGTCCAAAGGTACTAATCATATTGCAATGTAGTGCTGATTTGTTGATCAACTCGATAGACCAATCCATGATGATTTTTCACTAGAATCCAAAGGTTGGATGAGCCAAACGGTCTCAAGACCGTTTGGAGCTCATCCAAACGGTCTCAAGACCGTTTGGTGGTCACCCAAGACCGATTGGAGGTCTAGGGTTGAGTATGGTTAGGTGTTTGAAGGTCTAAAGGTACCAAGCTGTTATACAATGCAATGCTGATTTGGTGATCAATCCAATGAACCAAACTCTAATTGGATGGCTTAGATTTGAGTGATATGATGGGCAAATGGTCTCAAGACCGTTTGGAGGTCATCCAAACGACCTCAAGACCGTTTGGGGTCAGGTCATACCCAATTTGGATGATGGTTCAATGGTTTCAAAGTAACTAGTCTTACATTGATTAGTGTTGTTGAATCATCGATTCCAAACCCTAATTCATTTGAATCAAACCCTAATTGATGATCAATTGAGGGTCAATTGAGGGTCAAATAAGTTTAAGGTTTACCTATTAAACTCAATTGAAGTATGAGTATAGATCCAATTGATGATTGGTTCCATGAATTCAATAATTGAAGGAATCAACATTGGAAACCCTAATTCAATTGGATACCTCATGTTATTGAAGGTCCAATTGATCAAACCTTTTTGGAAACCTAATGTAATTAGGTGAGAGATACCCTTAATGGTACTAATCAATAACGCATAACAAATACATGGATCCAATACATGATGTAAACCCTAATTGAGGTTGATTCCATGTATAACCCTAATAAGAGGTTGTCTACATATGAAATCACTAATTAGGATGAATAGTAAACCCTGATTGAGGGTGTATCCATGTGAAACCCTAGTTGAGGGTGTATCCATGTGAAACCCTAGTTGAGGGTGTATATATATGAAACCCTAATTTAAGGCGTATCCATGTGAAGCTCTAATTGAGGGTGATTCTATGAGAAACCCTAATTGGGAATGATTAGTAAACCCTAGTTATGGGCAATGTGATATGAAACCCTAATGAAGGGTGATGCTATATGCAATCCCTATTCTAAAGAAGGGAGATGGTATGTGAAACCCTAATTCCTAATGAAAGAATAGAATTCATACTTAAGTATGATTCATGAGGTGATTTAATGTAGCAAGGTCGTGGTGCTCTATAATTGACTTAGAGATGATTTGAAAGTGACCTAATATGGTCGTATACCTTGATGTGTTATAAGTCCAATATAATTGGATAAAGGATACATGAGATATGTGATAGTAAACCCTAATCCTGGTAAAGGAATAAGGGTGATACCCTTGAAATAATGATATAATTGTTTTGCATGGTGTTGATAGATAATTGATATACTACTATCATATGTACTAACCATGCAAGTATCATGAGATGATGGGCATAGCCAGGTATGAGCTATGATGTGTTATTAAATTAAATTGTTTATTGGGCCTTGTGTGCCATAATATACCTTGTTGCCTGGTAAGAGGTAGCAAGAGAGTTAATGTGCCTCAAGTGCCATGATGGATGCTTGTGTAGCAAGTATCATACTTGCCTTGGTCAGATGACCTAAAAGTGTTAGTTACCTGAGAAAAAGGTAACAATGCTCAGGTAATGAGCTAAGGGTTTGAATACCCAGGATTACATGGTTATTGTGTTGAAATGAGGGACTGAGATCCCAATGTCTTATAAAGACTGAGAAGTGATAAATGGAAATAGTACATGTTTTCTTTATAGCATTTGTCTTATTAAGTTATGTTTGGAAACTTGGCTGATGCTAAAAGAATATGATAATGTACTTAATTAATCAAGTGATACCATATAATGTAGTTGCCCTGACCACAGATCCATCAGCGTCAGAATTAGCTGAATGGTGAAACGAGTTTACTCGGAACACATATTTTGAATATGTGGGGGTAATTGGGCAATTATATCCTTATGCCCCATAGGCATTGCTACGGGCTATGTCCTATGAACGGGATTGGTTACGGACCATACCCCAATAAGAGCATGGCTACGGGCCATGACTCCACAAAATAATATCGGGCATTGGCTACGGGCCATATCCTGAAGAGAGTATATGCTACAGGCTATAACTCTAATAGCGATGTTACCAGTATACCCTGGAAAGATATCTAGCAGAGACACAAGATGTCCTGCATGTAGTCTTGTACTGACCGAGACAGATGAGGTCATGGGAATCTGGCTCTTCCATTGACCTATGTGTGGTATCGATGCTTTACATAACTGTGGTCGGTTAGAGTATGAGCGGTATACCTCATCTCCTCAGGGCATAAGTATGATTGTAAAACGTAATCAGTCGTGTAGCATATTTGCTTAGGGTTGAATTGCGAGAATCAATGGTTGATGATACATGGTCTATTATATCATAGTTGGATAAATGATATACATGTTCTTCATATTCCTTCTTAAATGAATGACTTGCTGCTTAATCAAGTTATAATTGAAATGATTGCATAGAGAATACTGCTCTGCATATCTTATTCAATGATTTACCTGCTGTTGAGTAAATATAATTCTACTGCTCAGTGTTATTCTATTATCAGCAATAACAATGTTTCTGGCGGAGAGTTATATCTCTCGCTGGGACAATTTTTATAATTGTCTCACCCCCGTGGGATTAAATTTTTAGGTAATCGCCGAAGAAGAGGAAGAAACCTTTCAGTGGGTGAGCAACAACAGCAACAGTCATAGGGACAGCAGTGATCCAACAGGTGGAGACATTGGCTGTCTGGTTAGATAGTCCTATGAGTCATCTCTGTACTCTCGGGTCCTAGGAGTTAGTGTTTTGATTCTTCGATCTGAGATTTTGTGCAAAGAGGCATGATATGTATATATATGAACCAGGATGTAATGTTTTACTTTGGTTCTAAATGAAAGAGTTTTCCTATGAATGGATCTCTTGATAAATGGTTTTAATTTTTAGTGATTTTCAGTAATCCGCTGCTAACGATCGCTTCCGCATGTTTTATTATTGCTGACGACGCTTGTTATCTTAAATGATGGCTGGTGTCGTCACAAACAAGCTCCCATGTTTTATTTTTGAGAAGAAGAGCATTGAATTCATCAGACATTGCTTCCTGTCAATGTGGATGCTTGTGGGATTCAGAGAACGTAGAGGGTTCATTCTGAGTCACAGAAACTTCTCAAATATTCCCAGGAAAAGGATGAAAAGTAGACAGAAGAGATTTTCTTTTTTTGAGTTGTAGATGCCATTCATTGATCTGCATTCCATGAGTATGTGTTGGTTTTCACAACTGATGTGAACTCATTGTTGTCAAAAGATAACTGAGGTGAAGCAGTAGTAGATGATGCCTCACCAGTCAGAATGAAACATCTCCTTGGAGGCAGAAAATGGGACAGAAACATAAGCATAGAACTCCAGAAAAATATCAAACACATCATCTTTCTTATTTAATGGAAATATCCATACAAATGTGGAGAAATCATCTATAAATGACACAAAGTATCTAACACCATCATGTGTGGGTACAAGAGACATCCACATGTCAGAAAACACCAACTCAAATATGACAGACTCAGTACAATGTCAAGGAAATTTGTTGGACTTGGCTTGCATACAAGAGTCACACACATGGGGCCGAGATGGCATAAAAGGAATGTGACGACGACGAAGAATTTGCTGAATTGTATTGTAGTTGAAGAGGCAATGCCAGGGATATTGTTCGACGACTGAGACGTGGTGACATGAGCAGTAGGTTGATGACTGGAGGAGATGTAGGTGGAGTGCTGCGAAGCAGACGTAGGTAGGTGAGGTAGAGTCCTCCTTCACCCTTGAAGAAGAACTCGACGGGTGTGAATGTCCTTCACAGAAAAGGTATCAGGATAGAACTCAAAGAAGC
The DNA here is from genome assembly GCA_963693085.1 of Alisma plantago-aquatica. Lineage (NCBI taxonomy): Eukaryota > Viridiplantae > Streptophyta > Magnoliopsida > Alismatales > Alismataceae > Alisma > Alisma plantago-aquatica. The sequence continues at coordinate 123,561,959 of OY856412.1, forward strand.
AGCAATTATCAATAGCACTAGAAAGATCAAAGATTTTTCATTACTTAAGGGACATGCAATATACCATGACGCCTGAGATCAAGACCAGGAACTTTCTAAGCACCTACAACAGCATTCGACACAACCTTGCCATTACCAAATCACTCACAGCATAGTCAGAATGTATATCTAGGTTCGTCAAGTTGTTTATCACATAGTGAGTAGCCCCTAAATCGGGGTACCAGACTTGTGGACCAAAAGATCAGAGTCAACTTGGGGATTTGGAGCAGCAACGACATGGTTATAGCGTTGATAGCAGGTTGCGGCGGAATGATTCAGCCTTCAACATATCTGAACGCCATCAACCAAAACTCGTGGCTGAGGAAACACCAGGAGAGTTGCGAGGGTTGGAATTGAAGTACTGACCACGACTCACACCTTGATTCCATCCATGATGGCCTCCCCTGCCTCTGTTAGGACTGCGACCAAGCCCGTGATTAGAGTAGGGCCTCGGATTTGAAGCAATAAAAGTAGAAAAGTGTTGATGGAAATCTCAGAACCAGTAGTATGCCAGACGCTCCTGAATCAGAAGACCGACTAAGTCATTGTAAGTTATTGCCTCAGCCCTTCCTATTATAGAATCCCCAATAGGATCATACTCTTGAGGTAGACCATTTAGAATCGACAAAATCAGGTCGCCATCAGGAATTGGAGAACCAGCTGGGCTTTGTTGCCAGAGCAGTTGCTTTAGGGACAAATTTAGATATTGCTTTTCAAAGAATGAGTGCTTTGACATGGCCTAGCTCGGGATTGAGTCTCAAAGTCATGTTCCAGAAACTGCCTCAAATGATGTTGTCAAATTGAGGAGTGGAGCACCAATTTCGGTAGTGAGAGAAGAATGAATCCAACTCCAGATCAGTTGATCCTTTCGCTTCCAGATGGTTCATTCTTCGGACACCGCAAGGATACCAGAAGCATCCTGAACAAACTAAGTTGGTTCTAGTTATGATCCATCCACAAATCCATAGAGATCAAAAGCGTGTAGCAGAGGAATGAACTGTTCACAACAAGTAATTTGAGTATAATTGTGTGGAGTCGCATGTTGAACATTCAACATTCGACAACTGCCAGAGACAATTTCAAACCAGTAGATCGTTGAGACACAACACCAGAAATTGGATCCATGGATTGCAGAGAAGATATCCAGTGAGATAGACATTAAGGATCAAACAACAACAACAAACACGATGGAAGTTGATCAAAATACCTGGAACAGCCCGGATTCAGTGGATTGCCAACCATTGCACCCTACAAAATTTGATTCTATCTATCCCTGCCTACTTCTTCCATAAGATCAGATTCGCTGAAAAATCCTCTGACAAAAAATGATGTGTGCATGCTGGCTACTCTGCTTTAGCAGTGCGTGGACTAGTAGTCCACTACTGAGGGAGGATTTGTCCACCTTTCTTACGGACTATAAGCGAAAATCGATATTGGATAGGGTATACTCCTTTTGTTTACAACTTGATCAAAGGCTCCGTGACTTGGGAAGTCCCGAGACAAGATCAAGCCTCAACATGTGGATAAAAAGGTCATTTTCCTACTTGTAGAATTTTCGATAATCTTCTTGATTTCAACTACTTGGTGAGGGATTAATAAAAAACCTGATGTATTCTTTCAACATATCATAAGCGAGCCTGCTTGTTGCCAGCCTTGCAATCTCACAATGACCTTCAAGGTGAGTTTGAAATTGACTGTAACATCCCTGACCTGGGTTATGAATTAACCCTAGATGTTTTGCCAAATAAGGTTGAGTATATTCTTAATATTATCTTGGGAAAAGTAATTAGGGCTCATGAGAAACTTATGTTTCAATTTTGGTCCTGTTTGAACAATGTTGAAGCAATGATTGCTTATTTTGGACTAAAGTGCAAATTACCCAAGTTGAGGGGTTAAATTGCAAATGTTGTATGATAAGATATTCCTCTGATGTTGAGACATCATAAGAATGAATATGATGTAGTGGTATGGTTTTCACAAGCTTGGGCATCAAGTTTAAGCTTGTAAAGCAATCCTTGTGCATTAAAACCTAGTTTTGGTGTAATGTGCAATTTACCCAAAACCTAGGGTTAAATATGCAAATTACCCCTTCAATAAGGTCCTTATTGTTTCTTGGCATAATGTAGAGCAAAGAAAATGAGAGGGGCATCTCATTTGAATTAAATTGGAGGAGAGAGAATCTTGATATTAAAATAATCAAGATTTAATCTTAAGTGAAACCCTAATTCAATTTAGGGCAAAAATGAATGTATTAATTAAAGGGCCTTCAATCAAAATGTTATTGGTTGATTTTGAATAAGGATGGACGTTCCTTTGCCAATATAAGGAACGAAAATATCCTAAGTAGGTGAAATTCCACTCACCTTATTATAAGGAAAAGAATTTCCACTCAAAAAGATATATTAATATTATAATAGATTAAGGTGCTTATTTTCTTTTCCTTTAATCCATGGATAATGGAAGGGATTTCGGTGGTTTGAGATGCCTTTGTGTGCAAGAAAACCAAGGAGGAAGAGGTGGTACTATTTTTGGAATTAAATGCATTTTAATAATGCATTTTCTCTCTCATCAATTTCCTTATAAAAGTGCCATTTCCAAGCCCAAACCAAGGCCTTTTTCGGATTTTCTTCTTCCCCTAGCTTGAAAAACCGACCAAGGAGCTAGGGAGGATCAGGGAGCACGTCCCCAACCTGTTGGTAAGCCCTTGACCTTCGTTATCCTTGATTTCATGGTGGAAATCGAAAATAAATTATGGATTCCTTCTTATTTCGATCTCCTCTTCAACCCTAGCCAACTTTTTCATCCAAAAGCTTGAGGACGAGCCTAAGGGGAGTTGTAAGAGCTTCATCCACCATTAATGGCGTGATCTTGGAGCTTTGGAGCTCAATTGGAGGCGGGTTTTATAACTTAAACCCTTAAACATTGCTATTGCATCAATTCTCTATGCTTTGTTGATTGATTTCTTCAATTTGATGCACTCTTGTTTCTTGCTGCAATTTCCATCAAGAACGGTTGCTGTTCTTGATTTTTCGAAGGAAGGGGATTATGACATCATCCTATATGCTTATCCAAAGAAAAGTACCAAGCCAAACGGTTTTGATAGCTACTCCAAATCGTTTTAATTTGATTGGCTATGCGGTTTCAGAAAACCGTTTAAGGGCAAACGGTTTGAAACCGTTTGGGAGCAAACGGTTTCAAAACCGTTTGAGATGGTTGACCAAGCATTGACCGTTTGGTAATTTTGTTCCTAATTATGTAGTCTGTTAACCCACCAAAGTTGATGGGTTAACTCCAAAGGAATCATAGGTTGAAGGCAAATCAATTAGGAAAATCGAATTGAATTAAGAGCTGATTTTCAACCTGATCAAATTGACCTGTTTGGGAAAACGGTTTCAAAACCGTTTGAGATGGTTGACCAAGCGTTTACCGTTTGGGATTACTGTTCATAATTATGTTGGTTGATGACCATCCAAATTTTAGGGATTAAATCCCAAGGAATCGTGAGTTGAAGGCTAATAAATTAGGGAAACCTAATTGGATTAAGTGCTGATTATCAATCTGATTTAATTGAACTTTTTGGACAAACGGTCTCAAGACCGTTTGAGTGCGTTGACCAAGGGTTGACAGTTTGGTATTAATGTTCCTAATGATGTGTTATAATGACTCACCAAAATTGAGGGATTAACTCCCAAGGAATCGTGAGTTTAAGGCTATTCAATTGGGAAAACCCTAATTGAAAACAGTGCTGAAATTCCAATGAGTTAATTGGAGATTTTGGGTTGATTAGCCCAAACGGTTTCAAGACCGTTTGGGGATCACCCAAACGGTCTCAATACCGTTTGGGGGTCACCCCAAGACCGTTTGGAGGTCTGGGGTCAAGTATAGTTGATCAATTGAAGGTCCAAAGGTATCAATCATATTGCAGTTAAGTGCTGAATTGTTGATCAACTCGATAGACCAATCCTTGATGATTTTTCACTAGAATCCAAAGGATGGATGGGCCAAACGGTCTCAAGACCGTTTGGAGATCATCCAAACGGTATCAAGACCGTTTGGGGGTCACCCAAGACCGTTTGGAGGTCTAGGGTTGAGTATGGTTAAGCAATTGAAGATCCAATGTCACTAAGTTGAAGTGTAATCAATTGCTGATTTGGTGATCAATTCAATGATCCAAACCTTGATTGGATGGATTGGATTTGAGTGATATGATGGGAAAACGGTCTCAAGACCGTTTGGAGGTCATACAAAAGACCTCAAGACCGTTTGGGGTCAGGTCATACCCAATTTGGTTGATGGTTCAATGGTTTCAAAGCAACTAGTCTTACATTGATTAGTATTGAAGGATCATCGATTCCAAACCCTAATTCAATTGAATCAAACCCTAATTGATGATCAATTGAGGGTCAATTGAGGGTCAAATCAGTTTAATGTTGACCTATTAAACTCAATTGAAGTATGAGGATAGGTCCAATTGATGATTGGTTCCATGAATTCAATGATTGAAGGAATCAACATTGGAAACCCTAATTCAATTGGATACCCCATGTTATTGAAGGTCCGATTGATCAAACCTTTTTGGAAACCTAATGTAATTAGGTGAGAGATACCCTTAATGGTACTAATCAATCATGCATAACAAATTCATGAATCCAATACATGATTAGTAAACCCTAGTTGAGGGTGTATCCTTATGAACCATGGTTGAGGGTGTATCCTTGTGAAACCCTAGTTGAGGGTGTATCCTTGTGAAACCCTAGTTGAGGGTGTATCCTTGTGAAACCCTAGTTGAGGGTGTATCCTTATAAACCCTGGTTGAGGGTGTATCCTTGTGAAATTCTAGTGGAGGGTGTATCATTGTGAACCCTGGTGGAGGGTGTAACCTTGTGAAACCCTAGTTGAGGGTGTATCCTTATAAACCCTGGTTGAGGGTGTATCCTTGTGAAACCCTAGTGGAGGGTGTATCATTGTGAACCCTGGTTGAGGGTGTATCCTTGTGAAACCCTAGTTGAGGGTGTATCATTGCGATTGTTTATAGGAAACTTTATAATAAAGTTATGCCTTAAACTAAGATAAGTCCATATCATGTGAGATAGTTGGACAATTCTAATGTGTGGCCTATGCATTATATGCTAAGGGTGAGTATTCTGTGATGGAATGTATTAAGAGGGGAAATACCTTAATACAAGATAAAGTTGGTTAACTCAAGAGGGTCTGAATTAATGAGAAATGGGGAACCACCTTAATACAAGATAAAGTTGGTTAACTCAAGAGGGTCTGAATTAATGAGAAATGGGGAACCCTAACCCTAATTTGGGGAAAAGGGAATGATAAGCCCTGTTTGATAGTGAGCCCTAATTCCTGGTTAAGGAATGATGGTGTTACTATTGTATCACATGATGTGATGAATATCTTGTATGACTGTTATCATGCCTAATAACCATGCAGGTATGATGAGATGATGAATATAGCCAAGTTTGGGTTGTGACATTTATATAATAAATGTTGATTGGGTTTTTGTGCGTTGATGTTGTTGTTGCTTAATAAAAGTAACAATGTGTACAAATTTTATGAACCATGTGAATAAGTTGTTGCCTAGTGAGAGGTGACAAGATGTGAATGGCCTTTTGAACCATGTGAATAAGTTGTTGCCTAGTGAGAGGTGGCAAGATGTGAATGGCCTTGTGAGCCATGTAAATAAGTTGTTGCCTAGTGAGAGGTGACAAGATGTGAATGGCCTTGTGAGCCATGTGAATAAGTTGTTTCCTAGTGAGAGGTGACAAGATATGAATGGCCTTGTGAGCCATGTGTGATGCTTGGGTAACAAGTATCATGTTTCTTTGTAGCATTTGTGTTAATAAGTTATGCTAGAGAACTTGACTGATGTTACATTTCTGTTATATATCTATAGTTCATTGATGATTATTCATATCTGTTGTATTCATTACAAGTAGATGGATGAACTATGAGTCTACCATGGGTAGATGCAATGCTCTTATTGAAAATGGAGATTTTCTTATTCTGTTCTATGAAGAATAATTCTGCCTAATAATGTAAAAGTAACCCCTGCTCAGTTTAATTTCATAATCTGCTATAACAATGTTTCTGGCGGAGAGTTATATCTCTCGCTGGGGCAATTTACAATTGTCTCACCCCCGTGGGAAACATTTTTTAGGTATGCATGAAAGGCAGAGCAGAAACCCTGGAACAGGGAAAGAGCAGCAGCAACAGCAACAGCAGGGACAGCAATAAGATCTCAGGTGGAGATATTGTCTGTCTAGTCATATAGATAGTAGTCCTATGTGTCGTCTCTGTACTCTCAGGTCCTCAGAGTTTTTAGTCAGTGTTTTTGATATATCAGTCTAAGGTTTTGGCTTGATGCCTCGAGATTTGTATGTTGCCTGCATATATGTTTATAAGGCAGTTGATGATGTAGTCTCTGGAAAGAGATGGTACATGATATGTACGTTTGAAACAGAATGTATATGATATACAATGACATTTGTTGGAAAAGATTTCCTATGTGTGGATCTCTTTGCAAAAAGTTTTAATTTTTAGTGATTTTCGCTAATCCGTTGCTTGATGAACACTTCCGCATTAGTTAATCTTGTTTTCACGAGATGGTCGTTACAATTTAGTGGTATCAGAGCTCTAGGTTCGCTGAGTCTACAGAGACATAGGACTAAGGTTGTAGAGTTTGTTCTAAGTGTCTTCCAGTTTATCTGATAGTATCTTTTGCTCACATTGGAGAAGAAGAACTTGAAAATGACTGGAGAACATGAGGAACACATTGCTAAGGGCAATGTTGTTGCACCAAGAGAGGGTGTATGAGACCAGGAAAGAGGAGAACAAGTGCCTGATAATTCCCACCTTGACCTTATCAGGATAGAGAATCCTATGTTATGCTCTTGAAGGGCAGGATAGGACAATAGTAATGCATATAGAAGACTGGATACTAGTATTACAGCCTAAGTTATCAGTCTTTAATGCATAAAATTTGGGCTTTGAAAGGATTCCTAAGTAACATGGTCATGTTAGAATAGTGGAAATGTGGGAAAGATTAATAAATGGCAAGAAAGTAGACTCTGCCATAAGCCTGGACAAACAGTACATCTGTGATGATAATGCCCAAGGAGGGGCCATAAGCTATGAATTTAGGTAAGGTCTCTATAATTTTAGAGACATTTGCCTATATATTCTGAAAAGCCAACGTTTTTGGTGTCACCAATGCAATAAATGCCTAGTGCACCAGGGCAGTAGCCACTAAGTAAAGGCAAAAGCAGCAACATGAGGTAATTGGACACTATGTGTTGAAATCAACCTAATGTGGTAGGTGACCTTGAGGGGTGATACTTAAATGAAATGTATTCAATCTGATATTTCATATCATGATTCCATGTGTTAAAGATATGAAAGTAGTTGTTTTTGAATTTCCTTTGACTATCCCTATAAGGACACAAGGGAGATGAGAATTTATATCTTACCCAGTGTTCCTTAAAATGTTTTATAATCTTCCCTATCTGTGTGTTGAAAGATGAGATATAGAAATGATGCCTGAAGAAAAGTCAAGAATGGAAAACCCTGTGTGTATAATGATATGAAAAGTGAGGAAATGATAGTAAATAAAGTGCATACTACCTAATCTCAATACTTGTATACCCTGGCTAGGTATATGATTATTGTAGATAAGGCAAGTATGAAACTCTTAGATTGTTATCTTTTTTATTACTCTGATCAAGTAGTCATTCTGAAACAATCCAGTGAGTATAATGAAATTAAATAGGAAGAGCTAAGTGAAATATTTTCAACAAACCTAGTGAACTTGCTCCGTGAATACTTAGTGAACTTACTCCATGAATACTTAGTGAACTTGCTCTGTGAATACTTAGTGAACTTGCTCTGTGAATACTTAGTGAACTTGCTCCGTGAATACTTAGTGAACTTTCTCCGTGAATACTTAGTGAACTTTCTCCGTTAATACTTAGTGAACTTACTCCGTGAATACTTAGTGAACTTGCTCTGTGAATACTTAGTGAACTTGCTCCGTGAATACTTAGTGAACTTGCTCCGTGAATACTTAGTGAACTTGCTCCGTGAATACTTAGTGAACTTGCTCCGTGAATACTTAGTGAACTTTCTCCGTGAATACTTAGTGAACTTGCTCCGTGAATACTTAGTGAACTTGCTCCGTGAATACTTAGTGAACTTACTCCGTGAATACTTAGTGAACTTGCTCTGTGAATACTTAGTGAACTTGCTCCGTGAATACTTAGTGAACTTGCTCCGTGAATACTTAGTAAACTTGCTCCGTGAATACTTAGGGAACTTGCTCCGTGAATACTTAGTGAACTTGCTCCGTGAATACTTAGTGAACTTTCTCTGTGAATACTTAGTGAACTTTCTCTGTGAATACTTAGTGAACTTGCTCTGTGAATACTTAGTGAACTTGCTCTGTGAATACTTAGTGAACTTGCTCCGTGAATACTTAGTGAACTTGCTATGTGAATACTTAGTGAACTTGCACCGTGAATACTTAGTGAACTTTCTCCGTGAATACTTAGTGAACTTTCTCTGTGAATACTAAGTGAACTTGCTCCGTGAATACTTAGTGAACTTGCTCCATGAATACTTAGTGAACTTGCTCCGTGAATACTTAGTGAACTTGCTCCGTGAATACTTAGTGAACTTGCTCCGTGAATACTTAGTGAACCTCCTCCGTGAATACTTAGTGAACTTTCTCCGTGAATACTTAGTGAACTTGCTCCGTGAATACTTAGTGAACTTTCTTCGTGAATACTTAGTGAACTTGCTCCGTGAATACTTAGTGAACTTGCTCCGTGGATAATTAGTGAACTTTCTCTGTGAATACTTAGTGAACTTGCTCTGTGGATACTTAGTGAACTTACTCAGTGGATTTCCGAATGAATTATCTCTATTAGATATATATATGTTTCTCTTTTAGTAAATATTCTTAGGTGATGATAGATGTATGTTCTTTTATGCTTTTTCCTTTCAATGATATGGACATCATATGTTAGGGGTTTATGCTCTGCATAAACATTGATGAGGTTGAACTAATGAAAGGAGCTTTCTGTGGAATCACAGAGTTCATGATATCTCCATGATATTAATATGATATGTGGAGACTTGAGGACATGATTAATGAACAATCTGTTCCTCTTTTTGTTTGAGATTTCGGGGACGAAATCCTTGTTAGGGGTTTATAATTTGTAACATCCCTGACCTGGGTTATGAATTAACCCTAGATGTTTTGCCAAATAAGGTTGAGTATATTCTTAATCTTATCTTGGGAAAAGTAATTAGGGCTCATGAGAAACTTATGTTTCAATTTTGGTCCTGTTTGAACAATATTGAAGCAATGATTGCTTATTTTGGACTAAAGTGTAAATTACCCAAGTTGAGGGGTTAAATTGCAAATGTTGTATGATAAGATATTCCTCTGATGTTGAGACATCATAAGAATGAATATTATGTAGTGGTATGGTTTTCACAAGCTTGGGCATCAAGTTTAAGCTTGTAAAGCAATCCTTGTGCATTAAAACCTAGTTTTGGTGTAATGTGCAATTTACCCAAAACCTAGGGTTAAATATGCAAATTACCCCTTAAATAAGGTCCTTATTGTTTCTTGGCATAATGTAGAGCAAAGAAAATGAGAGGGGCATCTCATTTGAATTAAATTGGAGGAGAGAGAATCTTGATATTAAAATAATCAAGATTTAATCTTAAGTGAAACCCTAATTCAATTTAGGGAAAAAATGAATGTATTAATTAAAGGGCCTTCAAACAAAATGTTATTGGTTGATTTTGAATAAGGATGGACGTTCCTTTGCCAAGATAAGGAACGAAAATATCCTAAGTAGGTGAAATTCCACTCACCTTATTATAAGGAAAAGAATTTCCACTCAAAAAGATATATTAATATTATAATAGATTAAGGTGCTTATTTTCTTTTCCTTTAATCCATGGATAATGGAATGGATTTCGGTGGTTTGAGATGCCTTTGTGTGCAAGCAAACCAAGGAGGAAGAGGTGGTACTATTTTTGGAATTAAATGCATTTTAATAATGCATTTTCTCTCTCATCAATTTCCTTATAAAAGTGCCATTTCCAAGCCCAAACCAAGGCCTTTTTCGGATTTTCTTCTTCCCCTTGCTTGAAAAACCGACCAAGGAGCTAGGGAGGATCAGGGAGCACGTCCCCAACCTGTTGGTAAGCCCATGACCTTCGTTCTCCTTGATTTCATGGTGGAAATCGAAAATAAATTATGGATTCCTTCTTATTTCGATCTCCTCTTCAACCCTAGCCAACTTTTTCATCCAAAAGCTTGAGGACGAGCCTAAGGGGAGTTGTAAGATCTTCATCCACCATTAATGGCGTGATCTTGGAGCTTTGGAGCTCAATTGGAGGCAGGTTTTATAACTTAAACCCTTAAACATTGCTATTGCATCAATTCTCTATGCTTTGTTGATTGATTTCTTCAATTTGATGCACTCTTGTTTCTTGCTGCAATTTCCATCAAGAACGGCTGCTGTTCTTGATTTTTCGAAGGAAGGGGATGATGACATCATCCTAGATGCTTATCCAAAGAAAAGTACCAAGCCAAACGGTTTTGATAGCTACTCCAAATCATTTTAATTTGATTGGCTATGCGGTTTCAGCAAACCGTTTAAGGGCAAACGGTTTGAAACCGTTTGGGAGCAAACGGTTTCAAAACCGTTTGAGATGGTTGACCAAGCGTTGACCATTTGGTAATGTTTTTCCTAATTATGTAGTCTGTTAACCCACCAAAGTTGAGGGGTTAACTACAAAGGAATAATAGGTTTAAGGCAAATCCATTAGGAAAATCGAATTGAATTAAGTGCTGATTTTCAACCTGATCAAATTGACCTGTTTGGGAAAACGGTTTCAAAACCGTTTGAGATGGTTGAACAAGCGTTGACCGTTTGGGATTACTGTTCATAATTATGTTGGTTGATGACCCTCCAAATTTGAGGGATTAACTCCCAAGGAATCGTGAGTTGAAGGCTAATCAATTAGGGAAACCTAATTGGATTAAGTGCTGATTATCAATCTGATTTAATTGAACGTTTTGGGCAAACGGTCTCAAGACCGTTTGAGTGCGTTGACCAAGGGTTGAACGTTTGGGATTACTGTTCCTAATGATGTGGTATAATGACTCACCAAAATTTAGGGATTAACTCCCAAGGAATCGTGAGTTTAAGGCTATTCAATTGGGAAAACCCTAATTGAAAACAGTGCTGAAATTCCAATGAGTTAATTGGAGATTTTGGGTTGATTAGCCCAAACGGTTTCAAGACCGTTTGGGGATCACCCAAACGGTCTCAAGACCGTTTGGGGGTCACCCAAAGACCTTTTGGAGGTCTGGGGTCAAGTATAGTTGATCAATTGAAGGTCCAAAGGTATCAATCATATTGCAGTTAAGTGCTGAATTGTTGATCAACTCGATAGACCAATCCTTGATGATTTTTCACTAGAATCCAAAGGATGGATGGGCCAAACGGTCTCACGAACGTTTGGAGATCATCCAAACGGTCTCAAGACCGTTTGGGGGTCACCCAAGACCGTTTGGAGGTCTAGGGTTGAGTATGGTTAAGCAATTGAAGATCCAATGTCACTAAGTTGAAGTGTAATCAATTGTTGATTTGGTGATCAATTCAATGATCCAAACCTTAATTGGATGGATTGGATTTGAGTGATATGATGGGCAAACGGTCTCAAGACCGTTTGGAGGTCATACAAACGACCTCAAGACCGTTTGGGGTCAGGTCATACCCAATTTGGTTGATGGTTCAATGGTTTCAAAGCAACTAGTCTTACATTGATTAGTATTGAAGGATCATCGATTCCAAACCCTAATTCAATTGAATCAAACCCTAATTGATGATCAATTGAGGGTCAATTGAGGGTCAAATCAGTTTAAGGTTGACCTATTAAACTCAATTGAAGTATGAGTATAGGTCCAATTGATGATTGGTTCCATGAATTCAATGATTGAAGGAATCAACATTGGAAACCCTAATTCAATTGGATACCCCATGTTATTGAAGGTCCGATTGATCAAACCTTTTTGGAAACCTAATGTAATTAGGTGAGAGATACCCTTAATGGTACTAATCAATCATGCATAACAAATTCATGAATCCAATACATGATTAGTAAACCCTAGTTGAGGGTGTATCCTTATGAACCCTGGTTGAGGGTGTATCCTTGTGAAACCCTAGTTGAGGGTGTATCCTTGTGAAACCCTAGTTGAGGGTGTATCCTTGTGAAACCCTAGTTGAAGGTGTATCCTTATAAACCCTGTTTGAGGGTGTATCCTTGTGAAACCCTAGTGGAGGGTGTATCATTGTGAACCCTGGTTGAGGGTGTAACCTTGTGAAACCCTAGTTGAGGGTGTATCCTTATAAACCCTGGTTGAGGGTGTATCCTTGTGAAACCCTAGTGGAGGGTGTATCATTGTGAACCCTGGTTGAGGATGTATCCTTGTGAAACCCTAGTTGAGGGTGTATCATTGTGATTGTTTATAGGCAACTTTATAATAAAGTTATGCCTTAAACTAAGATAAGTCCATATCATGTGAGATAGCTGGACAATTCTAATGTGTGGCCTATGCATTATATGCTAAGGGTGAGTATTCTGTGATGGAATGTATTAAGAGGGGAAATACCTTAATACAAGATAAAGTTGGTTAACTCAAGAGGGTCTGAATTAATGAGAAATGGGGAACCACCTTAATACAAGATAAAGTTGGTTAACTCAAGAGGGTCTGAATTAATGAGAAATGGGGAACCCTAACCCTAATTTGGGGAAAAGGGAATGATAAGCCCTGTTTGATAGTGAACCCTAATTCCTGGTTAAGGAATGATGGTGTTACTATTGTATCACATGATGTGATGAATATCTTGTATGACTGTTATCATGCCTAATAACCATGCAGGTATGATGAGATGATGAATATAGACAAGTTTGGGCTGTGACATTTATATAATAAATGTTGATTGGGTTTTTGTGCGTTGATGTTGTTGCTGCTTAATAAAAGTAACAATGTGTACGAATTTTATGAACCGTGTGAATAAGTTGTTGCCTAGTGAGAGGTGACAAGATGTGAATGGCCTTATGAACCATGTGAATAAGTTGTTGCCTAGTGAGAGGTGACAAGATGTGAATGGCCTTGTGAGCCATGTGAATAAGTTGTTGCCTAGTGAGAGGTGACAAGATCTGAATGGCCTTGTGAGCCATGTGAATAAGTTGTTTCCTAGTGAGAGGTGACAAGATATGAATGGCCTTGTGAGCCATGTGTGATGCTTGGGTAACAAGTATCATGTTTCTTTGTAGCATTTGTGTTAATAAGTTATGCTAGAGAACTTGGCTGATGTTACATTTCTGTTATATATCTATAGTTCATTGATGATTATTCATATCTGTTGTATTCATTACAAGTAGATGGATGAACTATGAGTCTACCATGGGTAGATGCAATGCTCTTATTGAAAATGGAGATTTTCTTATTCTGTTCTATGAAGAATAATTCTGCCTAATAATGTAAAAGTAACCCCTGCTCAGTTTAATTTCATAATCTGCTATAACAATGTTTCTGGCAGAGAGTTATATCTCTCGCTGGGGCAATTTACAATTGTCTCACCCCCGTGGGAAACATTTTTTAGGTATGCATGAAAGGCAGAGCAGAAACCCTAGAACAGGGAAAGAGCAGCAGCAACAGCAACAGCAGGGACAGCAATAAGATCTCTGGTGGAGATATTGTCTGTCTAGTCATATAGATAGTAGTCCTATGTGTCGTCTCTGTACTCTCAGGTCCTCGGAGTTTTTAGTCAGTGTTTTTGATATATCAATCTGAGGTTTTGGCTTGATGCCTCGAGATTTGTATGTTGCCTGCATATATGTTTATAAGGCAGCTGATGATGTAGTCTCTGGAAAGAGATGGTACATGATATGTACGTTTGAAACAGAATGTATATGATATACAATGGCATTTGTTGGAAAAGATTTCCTATGTGTGGATCTCTTTGCAAAAAGTTTTAATTTTTAGTGATTTTCGCTAATCCGCTGCTTGATGAACGCTTCCGCATTAGTTAATCTTGTTTTCACGAGATGGTCGTTACATTGACTTTTGTGAGCGACTCTTCCATAAAGGAAAAGCAGAGTAGACAAGATGTGTAGTAGTCTACTAGGAGCAAAGAGGAGCCAGGGGAGCCAGACTCAAATGAACAAGATGCTACAACTCAAAGTCTCATTCATGCTTTGCCAATGAGTGATGCTATTATTTGACTAGCCAAGTCTGGAATAAGACCACAATTGGGATTACCACAAAGTGATTCAAATATCTTTTATGAGATATCCACCGCAGACCAACTCACTTCCTTCCCAGATGCATGATATGAAGGAAAGCGAGGGCGAAAGGAAGGCTTTGACGGAATCCTTTGGGGGTGTAATTCCCTCGTATGGCTATGAGACTCACAATCAGGCGATGTACCTCCATTTTAGGAAAGTCATCACTCTTTATTGCCGCATCCAGGAAAGATGAACGATTTTCTATCCCTACTCTTTATTCCCACATTTCTTGAATCCAAGAAGGAGTTCAATATCTGTCTCAAAAAAATAGAAGAGAGAAAGTCTAATTCCACATCTCTGAGGGGCACTGAGTATATGGTGGGAGGCATTGTTGTGTTAGCTAGGCCACCTACATGAAGCATTGAAGATAGCGAATTATGGTTGCTCGTTGATTGATTCGGTGTCCTGAGTAGTGAGTCAAACTGGGAGATCAGAAAGGTTTCGAGGCCTAAGGAGTACATCCCAAAGGTCAGGTAAGAAGTAAGAGCCTGAGGTAGGATGATAATCCTACTGCTATAGCACATTGATATACCACTAATGCAGTCTATTTGCCCCTCATGGGTGATAGAGAAAACCTATCCTGATTTATCTTTCTGGGGTGGGGGAATTTGTAGTGAAATGCATAGAGATCAACTCCCTATCGCTGCTCTCTCCCTTGCAGTTGCTGGCAGTGGAGTGGTTTTTGTTTGTGCAAAGACAATCTCACTTGTGCAGTTGTTGCTAGCGGAGCAGGCAGAGAGAGAACCGTTGGGAGAGAGAGAGGCATCTCACTTGTTGCTTCCGGAGAGAAGAGAGCATCGTGGTTCTTGCTGACAGCAGAGTCACCTTGTTGGTAGAGAGAGAACCACTGCTCACTCTTTGTAGGAGAGAGGCTTCCGCAGTAGGCATCTCCTGCTTGCTGTTGAGCGAGGAGACTACTGGCTGCCGAGATAACGTGGGCAATGTCTCTTGCTACTTGTGCATACCGCATGCTGTTATCGCTGCTCTCTCCCTTGCGGTTGCTGGCAGTGGCGTGGTTCTTGCAAACTATGAGGGAACTCTCTACCCCTAGAGTTCACTTTGTAAAGTGTGACCACCTGACGCAGAATTTCCCAGTGCACGGAAGGTTTGAGTGCTTGCTTTCTCATGGAGTCAAAGAAGCGGTCTTTTTGTGTGACTGCTACGGGAAGAAGAAAAAGTGAAGCATTCTCTTAGTTTCGCTTAGGATTCTAAAGGTTGTCCTCTCTCGGCTGGATTTTGGTCCAACCTACTATGAGGAACATGTATCCCGTCATCGTCTTTCTCTCGGGGGGTCCTGTGGTTCCTATGACACTGTGTTTCTCGGTCCTTTTCTTTTAGTGCTTTGACCCGGATTTGGTACCGAAAAGTGGATAAGATGACTGTGCTCCAGCTCACTCAAGAATGGGATGGTAGCGGTGTTATCGGTGTGTCATACATATTGATTCTCATGTACATGTCATATGAAACTTAACAAAGATCTGAAGATACAATGGAGGAACTCATTCTTGTTAAGTTAAAACATGATTCTATACTTATCAATTCAATTTCCAAGCATATTAGACATTAGACTATTTTTTGACAATATTCATATAAAAAATGTAGTTCTCTATCCACATGATTTTTCATAAAACTTGAATGCAAAGATCAGTAACTAGTAAATGACAAGTCAATGGGAAATGATATAAATCGTTAGCATTAATTTCCCCAAAGTCTTCCTTATCAATTACTCAATTTCATACAAATACAAGCAAGGATCTTTTCTAATTTAGTCGGATGGAATTAGGTTTTCAACGTGATTACAAGACTAAATAAGGAGATTAACCCTCACCTAAAGTGTCAAGAACCTACACTCTGCCGATGACACACACTAAATCATAAGGAGTAGAATTCCAATCATCACTCCTCGTAACACGCCCAAGGACTGAAATTTTAATAGTGCATTCATTCCCTAGTGACTGACTCCTTTTCTTCCTCCTTCTAACACGAAAATCCTAGATATGGAGAATGGATAGAAAGAAAGAGACAATAAGTGATTTGGTATCCTTTTTATTCATATTAGATGATGGATGAAATTAAGAGACAAGTTTGGGAAATCACCATGAAAATATATATAGTATTGATGAACTTACATGAATTCACAAGCTATAGGAAGCCAAAACCCTAAATCAACCTTTTCAACAAATTTCTCCTTCAAAACCCTAATCGTCCTCTTCTCTCTAAAAATCTTATATCTTGGATAGGACCATGGATTATGGGAGCTAATAGGGTCTTAGGGTTGTTGATATATATCAATTGAGGTGCTTGGAACATCTATAAACAAGTCCAAAATCCATTTTCAGTCTTATTTTTTTTATTAAGACTAGTTCGTCTGCCGAGTTGTTACAAATTAGAAACTCAACCGACACCATACTCTATAGTCACCCAAATATTATCTAAAAATTATAAAAATATAATAAGATGTCTAAAATGACTTCCCAAGCCACACTTAATGTTTTATCTCATTTTGGTGTATCAATAAATAGATAAAAATTAAATACTAGACTACTATATTTCAAAATGATTGCATGGTTGGCTGAGTTTATCATGGAGAAACTTGACTGACCAACATGTCCAAAACACATCCAAACATTTGGATATTTTGGAGTTAAACTTATATATGATTTATCCAAATTATATTGAGATTTCAATCAAATCAGAGTTATATATAAAATAATGAAAATTATTTATACATCACAATATTTATTAAGTTCTATATTCACATGCTACATAAACCCTAATTTTGGCAGACTAGCGTTTACAATTATCAAACCCTAACTATTCAAAATAAAAGCATATTTGGAGTTCTTTATTAAGTTTAAAACATCATAATTAACCTATCATCATTTCTCAACCTTAAACATGTATCAATCTAGCTAAGCACGTAATCATCCAAGTAAACCCTAATTAAATGACTAAGATGAAAAGGAGTGATTACAGTTTGTAGACTTGTAAATTTTTTGTATGGACTTAAAACATACAACTAAGTAGTGGAATGACAAGTTTGATAAAACTATTTTATCTTATATGTTTAGTGCAAATGAATATGATAGATATAATGCATTTGTGATTATGTGCTTGTATATTACCTACATATTAGTTTTTGGATCCAATGATGCTATTATTGCTGATACTAAATCTTTTCTTTCTAAGAATTATATGAAAGATTTGAAAATACTTATGTTATTTTTGGTATTAAATTGAGTAGATTTACTTCTGGTTATTCCTTAAAAAAATCTCACTATGTAGAAAAAGTTTCTTAAAAAAATCTCACTATGTAGAAAAAGTTTGACATAGATTTGATATGTACTCTTCCATGCCTATTAGAACTCCTTATGTTCCCCCTTTACATCTTAAGACAATGAAGGTAATCATATGGATCAAAGTAGATATGCCCAAGTTATAGGAAGCTTGATGTACTTAGCTAATTGTTCAGACCTAATATTGATTATGTTGTAAGTAGGCTGAGTAAGTACACTAGTTGTCCTAATGTTTATGACTATAAGGCTTTGGTTAGAGTTTTTAGGCATCTTAAAGGTACCATGAGTTATGGTCTTCATTACATTGATCTTCCAGCCATGTTAAAAGGCTATACATATACAAATTGAATTGTTGACTCTGATAAAACCAAGCCAACTAGTGGTAATGTATTTTGCCTAGGTAGTGCACAATTTCTTGAAAATCATCCCAACAAAATATGAGGGCTAGATCTATCGCGATGCCTGCACCACAACGAAACGAGATTACTCAAAACAAACCGTGGAAAAGAGATTAACAACATTATTAGTAGGAAACACTAAAAATTAAAACCTTTTTGCATAAAACCTCCATATAGCAAGAACCTTTACACATGAGTACTTTCATACCTCAAAGCATCCACAAGGCATACAGTAAACCTATAATGAAAATATTGTTCAATTCCATCACATCATATATACACAAAAAAAACATAAAGATAACACATTTGCAAAACAAGTATAAAACGTTCCCCAAAGACCCGAGTGTACAGAAACGACTCTAGGACTCTATCAAAAGACAACCAACAACACTTCTAACCTTATCAGCTACTATTCCTCTAGATGTTGCTCAACCTCCTCTACACGATCTCTACCTCCTCGTACCCGTCCACCTAAAAAGGTTGTTAACCAACAGGGTGAGACACACAGTCCCAGCAAGAGATATAACTATTCACCAACTTTATTATTACCACACATAAGATAAACTGAGCAGCAGTATAAATAACAAGAAGGACAACCGCTGATGAATTATGAAACATCTTAATTATCAAAAATGAATATGAAGAACATGTATATTCTTTATCAACAACATTGTATAAAGACCAATCAAGGTCTCAACCAATGTTTTTATATTTTATTGTATACAATTATACTACATGTATATAGTTAAAGTCAACCAATCACTATATGTATATATTTAAAGTCATACCATTCAAATCCAACCAATCACTATATGTATATAGTTAAAGTCAGTGCCATACAAGGTCTAATGGAAGAGTTGGAATCCAAGACCTCACCTTCCTCAGTCAGCACAAGTAAACATGCAATAACATCATGAGTCATATGCTTATAGAGACATTTTAGTCTAAATGTGCATATTTAGCCCACCTTGGTACAGGACAAGGTGCTAGAGAAAATAAGCTACAACTTGTAGCAGTGCTCTTCTAGGTATGACTTACAGTCAATCCTGTGACACAATTCCAGGTATGATTTACAATCAATCATGTGATACATTTCCTTTCAATATACAAGGTGGTATCCCAACTTGCACCATGCATATTCAACAATATGCGTTTCGAGTTAAACTCATTTCACCATTCAGCAATTGCTGACACGGAATGGATCTATGGCACAGGGCAACTACACTATTAAATTTCACTTGATTAATTAGATCAATTTCAACATATTTAAGCATCAATCAAGTTACAATGTACAACTTCGAAACAAGATCTACATCAACATGGTATGACTTATAACCAGAACATATTGAATCACATCATCACTTTATGCCTATTATCACATCCATCTCAAGGACCAATGTCCATCACAAGGACCACGTGTCCATCACATCATAACCATCATACCTCATAAGTGGCTATGTACATCAATTAATAACACCTACATGGTTAGAGGCCGATAACAAGAAGGTAAAGCATTATCATCTCATTGAACTCATTCCATACATCATACATTCCACGTCATAATAATTAGGGTTTCACTTTACCCAATTAGGGTTTATAAGTTTGGATCATCGACCATCTTTAGATCATCACTTCCTTCATCATTATGAGATGTGTTACAAGACATGGGAGCATGTTTCTCATTATTATTATAAAACATGTTATGTGGTTTAGAAACATAACCTTCATGTCATAAGTACAACTACTCCATAGGATATCACACTATCACCATGAAACACCAACATCAACATGGTATGTCTCAACCATCACCATAGAGTATCACGTCACACCATGTAACCTTACCATCAACAAGATGCATCACTACACCATAGAGGGGTCTCAGTTTGGGTTAGGGTGTCAACCACCACACAAAAGTAGTGTATCATTCACCACACTAAGATAGGATAATAGTCACCACACTGAGATAGGATATCAGTCACCACAATGAGATAGTGTATCGGTTTACCCTAGATATCGGGCAACCAACCTAGGTAGGGTATTGACCTACCAACTCAAAGATGAGTATCGGTTCATCACAAAAGATATCGGTTCATCATCACCTTGTATCAGGCACAACACCTCAATGGGAGTGTGTCATCCAAGACACAACAAAGGATACCAGCCAAGAGGTACATGAAGAAGGTGTATTGGTCATACCATCTCTACTAAGTATCAGCCTACCCTCTCAATTAGGGCATCGACCTCACCATCCTTTAGGGTATTGGTCTACCCACTCAACTAGGATATCAGCCTATGTACCCCATCGTATATCGACCACATAGACCTCCATAGGATATCGACCATTAGGGTTTGTGGTATTGGTTATCAAGGTGTGTCAGGTTACACATGCATATCAGATTAGGGTTACCCATGTCGGCTTCCACACTCAACTAGAAGCATGGAGACTCAACACTCTTTCCACCCAGGGCATTACGAGATCATGAAAAGCCACATCACAAGAAGCATATCGGTCTATACAAGGCATGTCGGTTTGCAAGCATATCGGTTTAGAATACCATATTGGTTTGCAAGGAGCAACTCATATCAGTTTAGTCATCTTCTACCTCAAGATGACGATACTACCAAGTGAAAAGAAATGAACATTTCATGGAAGCAACTTAACATATTTCTATTCCCAAAAATAGAATGAAAAGACACCAAGAAAAGCTACAAGCACACAAGAAAAAACAAGCTAAGAGCAAACTAGCAAGATACCAAGTAGAACGGTGGTAATAATAAAGTAGGGTTAGAGTTATATAACCTACCTCAAGAACAACCACCAAGCTTTAAGCTCCAAGCATCCCTAGCTCAAGGTAGAAGAATATCCTCCTAGCTCAATCTCCACCACACCTCCAAGAAGGAAGATAGGACCATGGATAAGAAAGCAAAAGAGAGAAAAGAAGGTGCCAAGGTCCATGGATGAGAAGAATAAAGAAGAGAAGGAAAGCTAGAAAACCATGGCTTACCAAGGAAGAAGATGAAAGAAAGCACCACAAGCTTCTAGCTCGCTCACCAAGCTCCAAGGGAAAGGGCTCTTCAAGCTCAAGGTCGGCCACCAAGGAGAGCAAGCAAGGATTGCTAAAAGGGTTCACTTGTATGAGAAGGAAGATGTATATATACATGGTTGGAGAGAGAGAGAGAGAGAGAGCAAGGGAAAGGTGTCATTACCTTAGAACCCTAGAAGACACTTGTCCAAGAAGAAGGGACACATGCCACACCATGAAACAAGGTGATAGGGCCTAAGTCTCACCAACTTGGTCACTAAGGAATCTCAAGGTGGACACACCCTTCTACCCTCTTCAAACTGATAGGGATGAAACCCTAGGTTACAAATCGATATGACACTCCTCCTAGAGTCACCACAGCCTGACATGGTGATCCTCAAGGTGCCACAAACTGATAGGATGTCCCTCAAGACACCCTCAACTGATACCAAGCCTCATCAAGGCAACCACAAACCGATACAAGGTCTCACCAAGACTCTCAAGCCTGATACAACCCTCCAAAGAGCAAAACACACCTCAAACATGTACCCAAAACATCACCAAGGATGTCACCATTCAACCAAGGCTAAAACAAGGCACCCAACACTTCCTCTCTCCTATAGATGATGCCAAGAGAGAGAAGAAATACTCTAGAGGTGGCAAACTTGCATATCAACCCCTACTCTGGGTAAATTGCAAGTTGCACCAAAACCTCACCACAAAGCACAAACATCAAGCAACAAGGCTCAAACAAGGAGCACAAACCTCCACATGCCCTAATTACATCTTAGATGATTAGAGAAAGGAGATAAGCAACTCACTTAAGCATAACAAACAAGGTTAGCCCAAAATGTGGGTCAGGGTCCTTATAAGCCATAAACCCCTAATAGGGATTTTGCCCCTAAAATCCTAAGAGAAAAGATAAGGGTACTTCCTCCTCATCTCCTCTTCGAGCTCCCACATGGCTTCCTCAACACCACGATGATGACAAAGAGCCTTCACAAGAACAAAGTCTTTCCTCTTCAACTTCTTCACCCTCTGATCAAGGATCAACATCGGGCCTTCCACATAGGTCACATCCTCATCAAGCTCCACCTCCACATGATGTAACACTATCTATATATCTGAATGACACTTCCTCAACATACTGACATGGAACACTGGATGCAACATGTACAACTCTAGTGGCAACTCCAACTTATAGGCCACCTTCTAAACACGTGCCACCACTGGGTAAGGTCCCATAAACTTGGGATCTAACTTACCCTTCTTCCCAAACCTCAAAACAGCATTCCAGGGAGAGAACTTCAGATATACTTTATCTCCCATTTGGAATTCCAAGGTCTGCGAAGATTGTCTGTGTACTACTTCTGTATGTCCTGAGCTGTTTTCAACTATTGTTGTATCACCTTGATCTTCTCTGTCGTCTGATACACAAGTTCAGGACCCAGAAACGGATACTCCTTTGTCTCATACCGACATAACGGAGACCTACAACGTCTCCCATACAACGCCTCCTATGGTGCCATGTCAATACTTCTTTGATAGTTGTTATTGTAGGTGGACTCTATCAAACTGAGGTGTACATCCCAACTTCATGAGAAGTGAATAACATAAGCCCTCAATGGATCCTCTAAGATCTGAATGGTCCTTTTAGACTGACCATCTGTCTGTGGGTGGAAAATAGTGTTGAACTTAAACTACGTACCCAAAGTTATATGCAATTGTTCCCAAAAGCAAATTGTAAACTGAGGATCTCTATCATACACAATAGTATCAGAAAAACCATGCAAACACACTATCTCATCGACATAGACTTGATCAAGCTTCTCAGCTGTGAATGTTGTCTTCATGGGGAGGAAGTGCACTGACTTGGTCAACCTGTCAATGATCCCCCAAATGGAATCATAACCTTTGGCTGTCCTAGACAGACCAACCACAAAATCCATAGTCACAGGATCCCATTTCCACTGAGATATAGGCAACGATTGCAACGTCCCTACAGGCTTATGATGGTCAACTTTGACTTGATGACACACAACACATCTTGTAACGAACTCTGCTACATCTTTCTTCAATCATGGCCACCAATACATATCCTTTGGATTGTGGTACATCTTAGTACTTCTGGTATGCATAACATACATAGATGTATGAGCCTCTTCCAACACCATCCTCCTCAGGTCATCAGCATTAGGAACCACTATTCAGTGATGATAAAACACTATCCTATTTCCCGTCTCGTGAAAATCATTACACTTCTCACTACCGAAATCTGATCTAATATTCTATATCATAGTATTTGTATGTTGAGCTTCTTTGATCTGTTGTCTCAACATAGGTTTCACTATAATTATGCCAACAAACCATCTAATGAAGAGACTTCCAACTTGACATCCATTTGACACAAAGAGAGGAAAATGTCTCGCTTGTGACACATCAAAGAACTAAACAATCCTCTATCCACATATGAAGATTTCCTACTCAAGGCGTATGCCATGACATTTGCCTTTCTCGGATGATAATCAATTGTGCAATCATAATCTTTGATCAACTACATCCAACGACGTTGCCTCATATTCAACTCCGGTTGTGAAAATATATACTTCAGGTTCTTGTGATATGTGAAGATCTGACACTTCTCCCCATACGTGTAGTACCTCCAAATTTTCAGGGCATGAACCACTACAGCTAACTCTAGATCATGGGTTGGATAATTCTCCTCATGTTTCTTAAGATGTCGAGAAGCAAAAGAAACCACTTTCTTGTGTTGCATCAACACACCCAAAAAGAAGTGAGCTACGTATGAGCTAAACCCCAAACCATGCCAGGATGCATCACAAAAGATGATGTATCCTTTTCCTTTCTCAGGCAAAACCAAAACTAGTGCACTTGTCAGCTTCTCCTTCAATGTCTGAAAGGCTTGTTGACATATGTCATTCCAAATGAACGACACATCCTTCCTTGTCAACTTATCTAAGGGAAAGGCGATAACGCTGAAGTCCTTAATGAACCTTCAGTAGTAGCCCGCCAAACCTAAGAAACTGTACACTTATGTTCACATCTTCAGCTACTCCCATTCTATCACAGACTCTACCTTCTTAGGGTCCACTCGTACACCTTCTGCAGATATAACATGCCCCAAGAAGGCTACATCCCTCAACCAGAACTCATGCTTGATGAACTTAGCATAGAGCTGGTGTTGTCACAACACTATCAATGCCTGACACAGATGTTGTTCATGCTGCTGACTGTCCCAACTATATATCAAGATGTCATCTATGAAGACAACCACAAACTGATCAAGGAAAAGACAGAACGCCATGTTCATCAAACCCATGAACACTGTTGGTGCATTGGTCAGCTCAAACAGCATAACTACAAACTTGTAGTGATCGTACCTCATCATGAAAGCTGACTTAGGTATGTTGTCCTCCTTGATCCTCAATTGATGGTATCCTGACTGTAGATATATCTTCTAGAACATACTTGCACCACACAACCGATCAAATAAATCATTTATCCTCATAAAGGGATACTTATTCTTGATTGTGACCGTGTTCAACTGCATGTAATCTATGCACAACCTCATAGACCCATCCTTCTTCTTCACAAACAACACTAGAGCACCCCATGGTGATGTACTCGGCCTGATGAAACCTTTGTCTAGTAGTTCTTGCAACTGTCTCTTCAACTCTGTCATCTCTATCTGTGCCATTTTATACGGTGTCTGATCTATGAGTTGCGTACCAGGAACTAGATTGATCTCAAATCAATCTCACATGGCGGGGGAACACCCAAAAACTCTTCAGGAAACACATCCTCAAACTCCCTAACCACCGATACTTCTTGGATACTAAGACTCCTCACCTCAATATCCACCACGTGTGCTAAAAACACCTTGCAACCTTGTCTCAGAAGCTTCCTTACTATCATAGCTGAAAC
Source organism: Alisma plantago-aquatica (assembly GCA_963693085.1). Lineage (NCBI taxonomy): Eukaryota > Viridiplantae > Streptophyta > Magnoliopsida > Alismatales > Alismataceae > Alisma > Alisma plantago-aquatica. Next base: position 123,587,048 of record OY856412.1, read on the forward strand.
AAGACACATCGGGAGAATCTTCCTATCTCCTTGGAAGATTCACGTCTCACTACTGTCTACAAACATCGCTTGCTTAGAACCACAATCCAAGACCACTTTGTACTTCTCCAGAGTATCCATCCCAAGGATCACATCGAATCCATGCATGTCAAGTGGTATAAGATCCACTTGAATGTTGTATCCCACAAAAGAGAGAACACAGGAAGGACACACTTCCTGCAACACTGCAAGACTGAACAATTGGGTTTCTAGCAACAAGATACTCCTCCTACAACTAATAGGTAAAGAGCAACCACTAAGCACATCATGTGCGATAAAAGAGTGCGTAGCACTCAGGTCAACCAAAATAGATATAAAGCAAGAAGAAGACAAATCAGAGTGAAATAACTCCATCTGACATGTCACCACTCGCGGGTTGACCATCGCCTCCGGATGACTCATTGTATAGAATCTAGTCGTTGCATGTTGTCGATCCCGTCCTTTACTTTCCTGAGCAGACGATCCATCTTGGGACACTTGGCCACATCCTCATCCTCCTATACCACTATTGCTCTACTGTCTCTATAAACCTTGTTGGCTCTACCTCGGTTGTTGGGTCACTTCTTCACCTCTCATCAGACATTCACGCCTCAGATGTCCTATCTACCCACACTTGTGACATGCCCAGTTCCCATACTATGTCCTAGATGGTCCTGCCACTGATATTGATGCAACACTCTAGGCTCCTGAGGGAGAAAAACTACAACCTCTACCCTTTCTTGGTGACCACTGATTCAAAACACCAAACCTCTACGACGCTGGTGGTACAAAAAACCTCGACTTCTTAAAACCATTGGACGACTGCCCTTGAAACTGTGCAGACTGCTTCTTGGTACTTGCCTCTATTTTCTCCTTCACAGATCATTCTATCCTTCAAATAGACTCCACAAATGTAAAAAACCTATCTCGATTCTCTAAAGCAACAGTTGGGGTAGACAACTCAGCATTCAACCCCTTCTCAAAATGACGAATCCTCTCGTATTCCGTCACAACCATGTGAGGACAAAACCTTAATAACTCCATAAACTATGCCTCATACTCGTTGATTGTCGTGGACCCTTATTGAATCCTCTCGAACTGACTGATCTTCTCATCCAGATACGTCCATGGGGAGTACCGACTAACAAACTCTCATCAAAACGCTTCCTGACCAACCACCACACCAAGTCTCTTCTCCTCTACTATGGTCCACCAATGGCCAGCAAACCCTCTTAGGAGGTACACAACATGCTTCACCTTATCCTCTTTAGGGATACACAAGATCTTAAAGGCCTTCTCAAGCTCAGTCATCCACAGATCTGCATCTGTCGGGTCAACTGTTCCAACATACTCAACTACCCCAACACGGAGAAGCCGCTCAAAAGTCTTTCCAGTACCGAAATATTCAATATGAGGAATATGTGCCCTAGGCTAAGGTGTAGGCATCATGTCCTCCATATGAGTCATTGTTGCCATAAAGTGCCCAAAAAGCAATTGAAAGGCAGGGTTTTCTATCATGGCAGGGTCAAACTGGGGGACTTCAGGCACCCAATCTTAACGTGCCTAGTTCTTTGCACCACCACCCGGTGCAGAAACACTGCTCTTGGTAGCATGTTCTTCATGTTCTCCAGACATCTTTAAGCTTTTCTTCTTATGCATAAGTAGAAGTGACTATAAGACTGACTGGAGGACACTAGAACAGACACAAACCCTAGTCCAAGGTCTCTATAGACTCAACGAACCTAAAGCTCTGATACCAACCTTGTCATGACGCCCCGCGCCACAACAAAACGAGATTACTCAAAACAAAATGCAGAAAAGAGATTAACAACTTATTAGCAGTAAACACTAAAAATTAAAACCTTTTTGCATAAAACCTCCATATAACAAGAATCTTTACACATGGCACTTTCAAGCCTCAAAGCATCCACGAGGCATACTGTCAACTTGTAATGAAGTTACTATTCTAGAACATATATACATAATTCCATCACATCTAATATACAAAAAAAGCGCATAAAGATAACACGTTTGCAAAACACCTACAAAACGTTCCCCAAAGACCTGAGTGTACAGGGATGACTCTAGTACTCTATCAACAAGACAACCATCAACACTTCCAACCTTATCAGCTACTATTCCTCTGGTTGCTGCTCAACCTCCTCTACATGATCTCTACCTCCTCGTGCTCGTCCACCTAAAAAGGTTGTTAACCAATTGGGTGAGACACACCGTCCTAACAAGAGATATAACTCTTTGCCAACTTTACTATTACCACAAATAAGATAAACTGGGTAGCTGTATAAAAAATAGGAAGGACAACTACTGATGAATTATGAAACATCTTAATTATTAAAAAGGAATATGAATAACATGTATATTCTCTATCTACAACATTGTATAAACATCAAGCAAGGCCTCAACTAATGTTTTCATATTTGATCCTATACAATTATACTACACGGCTGATTATGTATTCGTTATGCCCTGAGGATTTGAATCGTACCATTTAAATCCAACTGACCACTGTATGTATATAGTTGAAGTTAGTGCCATACAAGGTCTAATGGAAGAGCGAGAATCCGCAACCTTACCTTCCTCGGTCAACATGAGTAAACATATAGTGACATCATGAGTCATCTGCTTCCAGAGACATTTTAGTCTAACTGTGCATATTTAGCCCACCTTGGTACAAGTCACGACGCTAGAGAAATTGAGCTACAACTTGCAACAGTGCTCTTCCAGGTATGACTTATAGTTAATCTTGTGATATAATTCCAGGTATGACTTATAGTTAATCTTGTGATATAATTCCAGGTATGACTTACAATCAATCCTGTGATACATTTCCTTTCAGGATACAAGGTGGTATCCCAACTTGCACCCCGCATATTCAAAAATATGCATTCCGAGTTAAACTCGTTTCACCATTCAATAATTACTGACACTGAATGCATCTATGGCACAGGGCAACTACACTATTAGATTTCACTTGATTAATTAGATCAATTTCAAGATCTTTAAGCATCAATCAAGTTACAATGTACAATCTCTAAACAAGATCTACATAAATAGGGTATGGCTCATCACCAGAACATATTGAATCACATCATCACTTTATGTCTGTTATCACTTATACATCCATCTCAAGGACCAATGTCCATCACAAGGACCACATGTCCATCACAAGGACCAATGTCAATCACAAGGACCAATGCCCATCTCATCATAACCACCATAGCTCATACCTGGCTATGTACATCAATCAGTAACACCTGCATGGTTAGTGGCTGATAACAAGAAGGCAAAGCATTATCATCGACCATCTTTAGATCATCACTTCCTTCATCATTAGGAAATGTGTTATAAGACGTAGGAGCATGTCTCTCATTATTATTATAAAACATGTTATGTGGTTTAGAAACATAACCTTCACATCATAAGTACAACTACTCCATAGGATATCACACTATCACCATGAAACACCAACATCAACATGGTATGTCTCAACCATCACAATAGAGTATCACGTCACACCATGTAACCTCAACATCAACAAGATGCATCACTACACCACAAAGGGGTATCAGTTAGGGTTAGGGTATCAACCACCACACTAAAGTAGTGTATCAGCCACCACACTAAGATAGGATATCAGCCACCACACTATGATAGGATATTGACCACCACACTGAGATAGTGTATTAGTTTACCCTAGATATTGGGCAACCAACCTAGGTAGGGTATCAGCCTACCAACTCAAAGATGATTATCAGTTCATCATAAAAGATATCGGTTCATCATCACCTTGTATCGGGCAAAACACCTTAATGGGAGAGTGTCGGCCAAGACACAAAGAGGTACATGAAGAAGGTATATCAGTTATACCATCTCTACTAGGCATCATCCTACCCTCTCAACTAGGGCATCAGCCTCACCATCCTTTAGGGTATCGGCCTACCCACTCAACTAGGGTATCCTCCTATGTACCCCATCGTATATCATCCACATAGACCTCCATAGGATATCGACCATTAGGGTTGGTGGTATTGATTAGCAAGGCGTGTTGGGTTACACATGCATATTGGATTAGGGTTACCCATGTCAGCTTCCACACTCAACTAGAAGCATGGAGACTCAACACTCTTTCCACCCAAGGCATCACGAGATCATGACAAGACACATCAAAAGAAGCATATCTATCATGCTTGCATCTCACGATTACCACTAATCATGAGATTAGGGCATGAGTTTGAGGATTATACTTAATACAAAGTTCACTCCCAACTTTTTTTGTTCCTTTTTTTCAAACTCTTTGTTTTCTCACATTGAATCACATAAACAAACTTTACAAGAGAATTAAACCTTGATTACTCTAATATGATCTCAACATTAATGATACACATCCATACATTCATTCTGTTTCTCACACATCCATGTACATACGACATGATAATCAAATGCATTCTCTCTTATTGAGGAAACAAAGATACAAACATCATTTACAACTCTCTCACATCTATATAAGGACCTAGAGTGATAGGGGCTGACTGAACTTAACTAATCTCATACTTAACTCATGTGGTAGATCTACTCTGATGCTTTGACCTTCTTCAAGTCCACGTGGTTTCCCTAAAAATTGTGAGTAGAGGGGTGAGCCTACTCGCTCAGTGAATGAGTACTTCAAAGAAACAGTCTAAATCACTGATATAATTACTGATATACTTTTGAGCAACTGATATCAATTATAACAACATTAAAATTTAAAAAGTCTAATAATTAACAATCATAAATATGGTAGGATACTCTAGATATCTACAAGAGTGAATCAATATATGAAATGCTTGATTGATCATAATGAGAACTAATAATTCAGAAACATACAAAGAATTATTGAATAACTACACACACTTATTTAACCTCTCATACATCTTATTATGCCCTAAACCCACATGAGGTGTACCACAACATGTGAAAGAATCACAACAAGCTACGATCTCACTATACAAGGCTGAGAAGCATGTACGGGTTCCTAAGCCTATCTCTCGAGTAAGACCCCATCTACAACGGGCCTCAGCACGTCTGCCTCTCGGCGGCTAATGGGAGTCGCCGGATATCTCAGACTCCACCTCTCAACCTGGGTACTCAGGCGGTGAGTCAAGCCACCTATTGTCTTTTCTATACTCTAGTGCCACCAGGATCTTTGGTTGATGTTAGACACTACATACTGTATTTTTAAGGAGACTTCCACTAGGGCTTCGTCCTCCGTACCACCTGTTAGTACGTTCCGACCCCAGTATATTGGACACTGCCAGGGTTAGGTCGTTTCATCCTTACGAAATAGACCTCTCATAGGGAATCTACGATGTTCAGGGCATCTACATGTCTAATTCACTCTTTACATTCACAATTCAATCATCACATTACATATCTTAGTTTAGCTCTATAAACCATTCATTTCATAGACCATCTGATAACATTTACCACAACTAAACTGTTAAGCATCACCACATCTCATACTGAGAACATGGTAATCACAATGCTTAATTCATTGAATGCCCTATCCTTAGGGTTTCATTTACCTCATTCACTTATCACATGGCTCTCATAAGGATTTGATGCGACATAAACATTCACTGAATAAAGACTACTATCAACAAATCATATACCACCTACCCATCCAATTAAAACCCGGCACAGAAAAGGGGAATTTTTGATACCATTTTGGATCAAATCAGAGGAGGGATGGAATCTTGACATGTGAGAAAATATTCACCATTAAATTCTATGCAAAGAATCTAAACTTACTTGATTTCATCATATCTCGGATAGAGAAACCCTAGATCAGCAATTCCACCACTTTCTCCTCTCAAACCCTAACTCTCCCTCTCTGTAACCCTCTTTTCCATCTTTTCCTTTCATTTCTATCCTTATTGGCCTTTTTGTTCAATTTTTAGAGAATATAATGGTTTAGTGAACATTTATTCACTAATTGTACCAATATAAGGGTATATGCACAAATACTTCTATGAAAGCTTAATTACCATAATTAAGTGATCTAAACCTTAATATAACTTTTTATATGATTTGAAAACATAAAATGATCCTAAGTTTCAAATTTGGTTCGATTTGGATGTTGTTTGTGCAAGTTATGCAATTTTAGGTACATTCTGGACTTTTATGCAATTTACCCAATTGGGAGGTTTTCTTTGAAAATTATCAACTTAGATATTCCCTTACCACTAATGATATTTTAAACCATTGGAGAATCTAGTTTCACCTTGGTTTGATGGTATTTCTTTCCAAGGGCATTATAGGGATTACCCTCTTTATAAAGATGCTTATCCTTAAAAGCTATCAACCAATGAGGTTATTTCTTTCTTGAAAAACGGTGGGGATTGCCTAGAAGGATCTATGGGCTCTTAGGACCGACTTTTGATATGCATGAAGCCTCTATGAGATGTCCTCTTGCATGGCCATCAATCCCTAGGCTAAAGACACATGGAAAGTCCCTCATGCTTCACCTCTTTCTAAATATAGCCATGTATACCCCTTCATAACTCACAATTCGAAAAATCTTTCTCTCCTTTTCTTTCCTCTAGCTTAGATAATAGTTCCTTCTGTATTTGGCCACGAAGTTGTTGTCCCAAGGTAATAGAGGGGGCCTACCTTGGATAATAAGGCTCATGGGGCTTCCAAATTGCTCCATTAGGGTTTCTAAAGCTCCTCCTTGGTAATTTCGACCAAAACTAGTAAGTTACCTCCCTTCCTTCCTTGTTTTCATGTTTTTAGTATTCCTCTAACCTTCTTACAAGTCAGAACCATGACCTTCCATGGTAAAACTCCACCTAGAACCCTAAAACACCTCATCTCTATGCTCTTTTGCTAGGGTTTATCACCTCTAAGTTGAGAAGGTGATCTTTGTCCAAGAAAGGAGCTAGGCTTGGAGCAACCAGACCTTATAAGCTCGGATCCTTGCTGTTTGTTCCATCTTATCTTTCCTAGAGGTGAGTTTCATAACCCACTTCTCATATATTGCTTGCTACATGCTTAAAATTTATGCATCTATGTTTAAAATCGATGATTTCCATCTCTATTTACCATGTTCATCTAGGGTTTTAGTTTCTTACCGGTTTACCTTATCTAGAAGATCTAGTTTGGATAACTATTAATCTAAAACCATGATATTAGGTCGAATGGTGTTTTCCCTCCCTCTCTCTCTCTTTGCTTATCTCATTTGGTTTGATGATGTGTCACTTTCTGATTGGTCGAATTTCAATAATTCATAACTTTTGATTCCTTTGTCCAAAAACTAAAGTAAAATACATCCTAAACTCAGAAAAACATTTTATTTTCAATAATAATATTTCCAAGTATTGGTTTTGAGTTTTTTCGATGGTGGTTTTCTAGATAATGATTTAATCACTTAAAAATCACCAAAAATACACTCTAATCATCGTAACTCTAAAATATGCAAAATTATATGTTTTCTTAATCAAAAGAACCTAACTAAGTCTATGGTGATGTTTTCATAGTCTCAATCGAGGTTCTACTATAAAAAGTAAAAATATGGGTTTTCTCTACTTTAATGCATATATATCATTCTAATACATGTATACAGATTAAAAATAGGAAAAATTGATCATGGACTCAATCGAGTGATGAAAGTGGGTAATATGAATCATAATGAAAGGTATGTTCTATGTATGTGCAATCCCTCTTTATGCATGTGCATTTACACCTTAAGTTGGGAATAATTGTGTCTTAACCTATTTTTCTATAATGAGGCTTTATTAAACCCTATTTCATATACTCTTGAATCTTTTGCTATATTTGCCTCATAAATCAGTTTTGAAATATTATTCTTGGGTCTTGGTACCCGACTACCATGCTTATTGATTCATATGATTATTCTTTCCTTGACTAATTTTTCTAGCATGTGGATTTATGTTCTATGTAACTTAAAGTAGCAGTACTTATGTACAACCACCCACAGAGGGCATGTAAATAATCGCCCTGGGGAATGTCTTATTCTCCCCATAATATTATAGGTGATTGGGAATGTCTTATTTTCCCCTCACCTAAGGTTAGAGGTCTGGTGGGTGCCTCAATTCTACTTAGTTAGGTAGACATAATTATCTTACATGCAAATCCTTTTTATTATATTTTTTAATGGAAAGCTTCTTTGATATATAGCCTCATACTCTTGTTATCTTCATCTTATGATCAACCCTAGCCTATTTTTATTTGCTTTACTTATCTTGATATCCTAGACTAGTTTTGTGACACATACCTTATTTTCTTTCTCTTTTTGCTGGGTGCCTTCCCAACCACCCAGGTGCTGAGCAAGGTGATGGATAAGACCAGGAAGATCTTAGCTTTTGGCTTGGACTCAGTTGATGGAGATGTTTCTTGGAGACAAGATTGTAGTAGTCTAGACTTCCCTCTATCTAGATCCTGATTTTGTGTCTTGATGTAAACCCTAATGGGAGAATTTGATGTATTTTTGTAAACCTTTTATGAAATTGAATATAGTCAGTTATTTTTTTCACTACTACATAACCTACCTTTAGTGTCGGTTATTTAAGGCCTTTAGTGTCAGTTTCTAAGCGACACCTATGTGGGCGACACTAAAAGCTCACCCATTACGTGTCACTTCCAAAACCGACGCCCAAACTCTTCGCGCACCACTGAAAACACGCCATCATGGGACTATAGGCGTCAGTTATTAGATAAGAAACCGACACCCAAACCCTTCGCGCCACATAAAGGGCGCCATCTTGGGCACTATCAGTGTCGGTTATAAGTAAGAAACCGACGCCATATATCTTCGCGCCATAGGAAATAGACGCCGGTTATTTATATAAAACTGACACTATAACTTTGTGTGTCGGTTTTATACAAATAACTGACGGCTATTGTTTTTTTTATATAGTCTGCACACCTGCTGTGGCTGGTCACAGGATGATAATTGAACTACAGGTTTTACGACATCCATTGATATCAGCCAACAACAGGCCACAAACCTGCAAAATTAACAACAAAAATATATATTCACACATGCATTTAGCAATGCAACCTGCAGTTCCATTTTATTTTCACACATTTAGAAACATTCATGTAGCTAGCAATCTGCAGTTCCATTCATTCACATTCACACATGTAGAAACATTCATATAGCAACCAACACTTTCATTCATTTTCACTCAGACACATGTAGAAACATCCAGACATGTAGAAACATTCACACATATATTATAATTCAGAAATTCATTTACAAAATATCATTGTTTAGTCATTATTCGCTATCAGAATCCCAATTATATTTTAAAACCCCCACTATTTGTATGGTTGTTGCCCATTCTTCTCTTACTTCATTTAATTCTCCCATCGTATAGGGAGCATGTACATTTGGTAAGTCCTTTCCTGTAATGGGGTCAGCTTTAAACACTTGTAAAGAGAATGATGTATATATATAATTAATGAGCTATAAATAAGATTGATATATTTCGATCATATTATCTAATGAGACTATATAATACCTGAGCAATACACTCGATATCCAGTGCGGCATGTTTGATAATCATGTGCATATATCGCATGACATAGTATCCACATGTCCATCCGTTGTCTTGTGTAGCACACTATAAATTCAAACATACAAAATATTAAAAAATACAACTAATTAAGCATTGTTCACATAAATAATATATACATATATTGCAGTCGGGAACTTACTTTCACGTTCTTCCAAATTATTGGCTGGTTCTTTTTTGTGGGGACCTTTCCTCCATCCTTTTTTAACTCATCAAAACCCCTACATGTTAATGTAATACAGAATATTGCAATTAAATAGTAATGTAATAACATATGTTAACGGATATGAAAATGAAATATTTCTCACTGGAATAATGCCATTTTCATTATGTGTCCAAATCTTGTTTTCAATTTACTCCCCTTAGGATCTAGATAATAGACAGTGAACGTCTCGGGGATAATAACTAGTAACTCCCAATGCTTACCACTAGAGGTAAAAAAGTTAAAAAATAATAACTCAAAATCCATAATAAAAATGTAATTTTCTTAAGTCCAAATTATAATAAGCAAAGTAAACTTACTCTACATTGAATGGAGCCATTATCACTGTCTTCTTATATACAACAAAATTTTTAAAAGCCTCACAGCAGTATTGTTGAACTGACGTAGGGTCTTTAGCTACTAGACTAATAAAAAATGGAATCAAAAACCCTACATGTCTGAATCCAAAATCTGCACATATGTTATCTAAGTAGCTGCAAAATATGTATTAATTACACATGCATTAATAAATAAGAAACCAGATCACCAGATCATACACAAGGTATATGGATGTATAAAGAAGATCTCACCTTATCCATAGCTCTATCACAGATGTATTTAGCCAATCATTTCCAAACAACTCCAAAATATCTTGTATAAATAGTTTGGTTTCGTATGAATGACCTGTAGAATCTGAATCGGAACAAATAGTTATAGAGAAGTTTATATCATGTTCGCCTAACCATATTGCCATACCCCTACATTTAGGACCTAACGGGACAGGTAGGTCCTGTGGAACCCAACTAGGTAATGTAGGAGGTGGAAGTGGAGGCCTAGATACTGTGGGTGTCTTCTTTTTAACCTGTATATATATATAATTTCAGATCAACTGACATCATATACACACACTAAAAATTTAACATAATGTAAATTTATCATACAGTTTCAGTAAAGAGGACATCTGCTTTTCGCCACAATATCACTCCGCCTTCTGCCTCACCAAGCGTTTCACAATCTGGGTGGACATATGGCAATGGAAGATCCGCCCATCCTTGCAATATATGTACCGGGCTCACACGAATCCAACCAGCTGGTAATGGAGACCTGTGAAACAGTTCCCCGGGTAGGGATGGGTAAGCTGACGCCTCTGCAATGACATATTCATTACTTTTTAGACGACATGGCTTCAACCCCTATAAATTTTTGTGTAAAGAATGTTATATACATATATACATATATACATATCATCTTTTTTTGAAACGACTACAATTTCATATATACATATCATCTTGAATTAAAAAACTAGTTACTATGTCATAAAAATACTTACAGCGGATGTGCTAGGTGGTGGTTCTACAGGATTACTCCCAACCTCTGCAGTAGGAGTAGGAGTAGAGCCTGCAGTAGGTATTGTCTGGTAAGTGGCAGTCTGAGATGCCTGCCACTTTTTCATTACTTCTTCGAGTTTCCTATCAAATAGCTTATCTACCTATACATGGATAAAAGAAACGTCAAATTCTAATTATTGAATTCTCTTTTACAATAACATTATAAAGAAAGAATATGTTACCTCTTCTTGTGAAAGTCCCACTTTTGGGACATGTTTGCGCTGGGATGGCCCAAAAAAAGCTTTGATGCCCACACCAGTGCCTGCAACCCTAACACGTCCAGGATGCTCTGGGTTACCCAGAGCAACTGTCAATTCATCTCTTGTTCCCTCAGGGATGAACTTGCCTTGTTTCCTCAGCTCGTGCAGCTCCCGCTAATCGCCAAAACAAAAATTTGTAATTAAGTAAACAGCACAAATAATCAATATTCGAATGATTGCTGTAAGAGTTGTATTTTACCATTTTTGCAGCCGCCTCAGCAGTTGCGGCCTTCGTTATTTCTCCCTTCTTATTTTGCCTCCCAGCTATCCAGACATCATGGCAAGGCAGAGGTGTGCTACCTATGGTAGAGGACTCCTGAGTAGCAGTAGACTGAGCAGTAGCCTCAGACTGTAGTCTTTGGCGAATGCCTGCATACCCCTTTGGACCCATTGTGTGGTCATGCACATTCAGTGCACGCCTTGATCTTTGTGCCTCACTGAGGGCCTAGTTAGTATGCACATTAATGATTTGGTTAGTAACACTAAATGTTAATCTTGAATAGGTGAATACAACATATATTAATTAATGAGATTGAGACTGACACCTAATACCTTGAATTCATCAGTTTGTCTTGAAACGACAAACGCATCCCATTCTTCTTTGTCCAGGAAGTTCCACTGTTCAGTGGCTGTCTTCTTCCTCTTGTCATCTTCTTTTATGTATTCTCGGGTGAGATTTGTCCTATAGTTCCTTAGGACTCTCCCAAAGCGTTGCATCACGCATTTACGATGCAGCTTTTCATCCAATTCAAATATACTCTGCAAAATAGAATTGCTATTAACTAGTATCCAAAAATTTAGTAATCTACAAAATAGAATTGCAAATTTACCGCAATGCCTACATGGACAGTAGAACCTATCTCCAGGTTGTTTCCTATGTTCCTCGGCAAATCTAATGAACTGGTCAAGACCAGAAATAAACTCTGGGGTGCAGCGATTGCGAATGGACATCCATGATCTATCCATTCTATGATCAAAGAGAAAACAAGTATATATTAGGATAAGATTAGGGTCTAGGGTTAACAAATACATGTGATGTCATTATTATATATAATAAATGTGTACCACCTATCTATTCTTGAACACTTAATCTCACTAGTAAGTGTATAATGTGTATTGGGTTTTCAAGAAAATTTCGGCAGCATTTCCCCGCTGTTCTCCAAGTACATATGTACTTAGAGAACAAATGGGGAAATGCTGCCGAAATTTTCTTGAAAACCCAATACACATTATACACTTACATCCTAAGAGAGATTAGGTGTTCAAGAACAGTCCCAAACCGGGGACTATCCAAGATTTACTCCTAATGAGTAAATCTTGGATGGGTTTCTAGGCCAACAAATAATGTGTTGTCATTCTTATACCTAAAATCCTAGTTCTTCAAGTTAGGGTGATTATTGATGTCTTTAAAAGCATGATTGGCAATTTAGGGAAAAGTTCATCATTTACATTCCAAGCATGTCACATGTGTGCATTACAGTTCATCATTAAGCAAGAAGGGTGATTAGGATTCTCACCAAGAATGGGTTTGATTTTCTATACAATTTTATAAAAAATGCACATGTATGCATATATATACTATACTTTTTGGAACCTTTATACATATCTGAACACCCTAAATAACCATACTAAACACCCAAATACTTTATAACAAAACTATAAAACAATAATTATAGCTAAACTATTAAACAATAGACTTGTCACACATAAAACACCCTATACAACTATAAAACAAAAAAGTATTAAGATATGCATGATACAATAACTATTTTACATCACATTAAAGCAGACTTATCATTGATACCTTACTAACTTATTGCTACATTTACATATCATCACTTGATCAAAAATTATAGCAGTACATTTAACCAAAGTATGCATTCTAAAATCTATGTCATGATTAGTTACATGTAATTTACTTGGATATACAGCAGTACCCGATTACTATGTCTTACATATAAAGTATGCATATTAAATTAACTAAGGCTTATCATAGAACATGTATTGTATAAAAGTTCAATATATTACAGTCAATAATTATTTTACTTTCAAAAATTACGTAATGTTACAGGCTTACAGCTCTAATATAAAGAGTGATCAGCTAAGGCATTGCCATAGATCAGTGTATATGAGTTATTTATCAAGTTACCAATAAGTAAATAACTTACAAAAAAATAAAATAATGCCCAGCAGCAGCCTGGGCGTGCATTGGCACCGCCCAAGTAGCCGCCTAGGCAGAGGAAGGAAGGAGGAAGAAGGCAGTACCTGGCCTGGAGCACGGAGGGCCGACGAGCATGGAGCGCCGGCGACCAGAGACCAGAGAGGGAGAGGGAGAGGGCCTTTCGACGAGCACGGCCTCCGGTGAGCATAGAGGGCCGACGAGAAGAGAGGGAAAGTGTCGGTGAGCACAGAGAGCATAGAGGGCCACCGGTGAGCACGGAGGGCAGGGAGCGGCGTGCCGGCGGAGCACGGAGCAGTGGCGGGCGCGAGCACGGAGCAACGACCGGCGGGGGCGAGCAAGAAATCACCGGACCTAACTGAAATTGGGAATGAAACAGAGAAAGGGGAAGATTCGCTCGCGCTGGTGCTATTAAGTTGACCATAAGCATCGGTTATTCAAAAAAATCGACAACTAAACCAACAGTGTCGGTTCTTATAAAAAACCGACACCAATATTAGATTATAGTCGTCGGTTTTTAACTAAAAGACAACCGACACCAATTTCTGTCTCACGAATAACCGTTAGTCGTCGGTTTTTTATTTATGAACCGACGCCATATGTCAAATTTTGGAGGTAATTTTTTCACTGGAAATTTTGATTTTGGCGGTTAATTTTAGGTGTCGGTTTTTTATTAAGTAACCGACACTTAATAAAAGCGGTACCCGTGTCTGGTCGCCCTTCATAGATTGGATGTCGGTTTATGTTATCAACTGACACTGTAGAGTTTAGGTGTCGGTTTATGTATACAACCGACACCTTGAAAAGTGACTTTATAAGCCATTTCTGTAGTAGTATTTTATTCCGTTGCTTTCCAATGGCATTTTGTTTACCATATTTTAATAAGGAGGTGATCTCGCCTCCTTACACTCTCTCTCTAAGATTTCATTTCTCTAGAATGAATCATGAATTATGAGAGCTCCTTGCGTGTTTGGTTGACCATATAGAGCAATTGAGCTTCTTGGGTCAATTACACATTGACCCCTCACTATACTTTCTCTTATTTTAGCTGAATTTTCTGTCATAAAAATTATTACTGTGATTTGTCTACTGATAAGGTCTAAATGCATCCAAAAATTATGAAATTTTACATGTTATTTATAATTGAGTTTCAGATCTCTAGTTAAAATTTCAGATCATTGGTAATTACCAATAAATAATTAAAAATAAAACACTACACTGCTGAAAAGCACTCTGTCAGCGTTTTGGTCAAAGTATAGTTCGACCGAGAACCACATTCAAAGAACATTCAAATATTCTGAAATTTTTCTCCAATTTGCACGATTGAGTTATCCATATCATATCCAAAATTCAATTATATAAATTTTTTTTAGAAAATATGAAAAACCATTTACCACACTGCTATCCTGATCAAATTTTATATTCATGTACTATCAAAACCCTAATTTTTTC
Source organism: Alisma plantago-aquatica (assembly GCA_963693085.1). Lineage (NCBI taxonomy): Eukaryota > Viridiplantae > Streptophyta > Magnoliopsida > Alismatales > Alismataceae > Alisma > Alisma plantago-aquatica. The sequence continues at coordinate 123,602,143 of OY856412.1, forward strand.
CAATTAGGGTTTACATTTCTCAAACCCTAATTCTTTAAACTAAAATCATAGTTGGAGTTTCTTCTTAGGTTTGAAACATCACAATTGATCTACTATCATTAATCAATTCTAAATGATGTTCAATCTAATTAAGCATGTAATCATTCAGGTAAACCCTAGTTTACCAATTAAGCACAAATGTGGTCATTACAATTTTCACCCCCTTAAAAAGTTTCATCCCTGAAACATAAATATGCAAACAAAGTATATTCAAAGTTTATTTTAAGCTTTTGAAATCTTACATGTCATTACATTCTTATATTTTATACTTATATGTAGTTTTCAACGTTGAGTCCTTTATTCCTTTTCTAATCACAGCATGTTAAAACAGTTCTCAATGGTAATAAACAAATTCTCTATGCCACAATCAATCATAGAGTATATAGAGAAGCAACCATTTCAATATTTTCATACTCTTGAGGTGTTACCTCAACATTGATAATCTGATCCAACCATCTTAATTCATACGGCTCAATATGTACTATTGTTATGTATTACCTCTAAGTCACAAAAGAGAGTTCACCATGTTTTTTTGAATTTTTACTATTGTGCTACTCAAATAGCAAAACAGTCTTGAGTTGAAAGATTAGATTCAACAACAATTGTACAATACTACTCATGACGTCCCCATCAGATCATGGATGCATAAGGTGAAGCATTACCATCACATTCCATACTATTCTCAAGTATGAACCCACACATAATTCAATGTGTAACCATCGGGTTATAGCATACTAGGGTTTCAATAATAATAACAAAGTACTCCATGATTGTATTAGTCATTCAAGGACTATTCATACCCAATTACCATCACTTAGTTATATTAAAGCTCGGTATAACAAGCTATACCTCATTAGGGTTACATTTCAATACAATATGGTTATCATCTCTTCTCTTCATATGAGTAAATATGTAAGACTACCTTATTAAAGGTAAACCTTCATTTGTTCCATCATTATTCAACCCATATCACAATACCACAAGTATACAATACTAAGATGGATTATTGATATGAATGACTTAAACTATCAGACACCTTTAATTAACATATTGCTTGCACATGTACAACTAAAATCATATGTAAAACAAATTTACATCCCTTAGTATACCTTCAACAAATTATACTTCTAAAAACAAATTCACATATTACTAAAAGCCACTATTTTCTCTTATCTCTCTCCTCATTCACTACTACTTACTTTTTGATACTTATTCTTCTCATTTTAATCATGTAGATTAAACATTCCTAAAATTGAAACATACAAGGTACACATATATTATTCATCATTCTTGCTATCACTGCAAGAATTTATCTCATATCACACTTCACTCATATTGTATTTCTCCTTTTGTTCAAAACACACTTGTTTCATTTCAAATTTATATCTTTCTCTTTACTCCGAATCATTTCCATATTGTTTATCTACCTTTCATATTAGCTATCTTTAAACCCTGGATTACTATCAGTGCTAGTTCACTTCTCATAGTGCAAATTTCATGATCTTATTTTATAGAGATGCATGTATTCAAGGCCAAATCACTAGTGACAACCCTTGAACTACTACAACTCTAAACATTCTATGGTTTGGTCCTTATCAATAGCATGACGTTATTGTGGTGTGACTTTGCTCCCTTAATTTGAAATTCAAACTTTGGATCTCATAAGTTTTACTAAAGTCTTCCTTATCTTATCAATTGAATTTCCTTTCTCTTACTTGGCCATTCAGATAGATTACATTCTCAATTTACCCTGCTCGGGTTTCAATATCATATTGTATGTCATTATTACATTCACTAGATGTCTCTACCATGGTGGTTATGCATCATATATGATTCATTTTCTTATCACTTCATTCCCACATTGCTCTAATTAAGGAAGATATGAAAGATAAGATGATTATGAGACTTAAAATTTTTATCTTCAAACATTCCCTTAATACATTTGTCGTATGTAGGTTTAATTAGTTATCAACAAGGATACTTGACTAACTAGCACTTGATTGAATCTCCTAACCTCTTTCTTTTACAATCTATATTACTCCACCATGTTTCAAACCCTTCCTTACTTTCCATAATCCTCTTACCATATACTACTCTTCCACCTGTCATCTTTAACTTCTAATTTTTTTCTTATGATCATGTTGCTTATTCATGTGTATGATCATGTAACCATGTTGCACATATTTCTTTTTATCCTTATACTAATGTGAAGTTGAAATTCTAAATCAATAATCTCTCTACTAGTTTCAAATCATGTTTAATACATTACATATCCTTCATTTTTAATCAAACGACTCATGCATGGGTCAAACTTAGTATCTCTTTTAATCGAGTTTTTCCCTACTGAATATAGTCTACCTTTGTATGACCTATTCATTGGTTAAGCTACACTTTTTTTCTTCTTTAGAAACTAGTTTGTTGTTCTATAGAGACTTGTAAGCCAAAGGTAGTAAGGATGAATGTATTAACTTCACAATAATGGTATACATTCCATGCTCTCAATTATATCATAAGCCTCATTCCTTAATCAAGCTCATCATTTCCAACATTTATCTTTGTTTAAACTTAGTTTCTTATCCTAGTCTTATGATTTACATGTTCATCTAATTCTCTTTACTTTAACTCTTCTGAAGACTCTTCACTTATATTTACTTATTGTCTACTTAACTCTTTTCTTCTATTTTCCCTTTGCTTTCGAGTAAATAAAAACATTGTACTCGATTATATAGTCAATTCCTCATGATTGATTCTTACTATCTTGGTCCTTATAGACTTTTTTCATATCTTTTCCACATTTCATATTTAGAGTTCATATAATACTAATCATTAAACTTAATCTGAACCTTATGTCATGTTCCTTTATTCCCAATTAAGGGTTTCTCATATGAGGCCCCAAAGTTGGATCTCAGATATCAGTTCCAACTTATTCTTAACTATTCTAATCTTTCCCATATGTTTCAACATCTTAGTGTATGTACATTCTCACTATGATGTGGGTTTAAATTATCTAGAGTCTACTCTTACTATATTGTTAATAGGAGTCATTAGATCCTAGTAACACATCCTGCCAGTAAGACCAAGCCAAACCTACAGTCCTGAAGCCAAGAGCTACTCATGATTAACTAACTCCTATTAATCTCAAACATGTGGAAAGAATATCCACTTAGGGCAAACTCATTTAAACATAACTTTCGGTCTACTTGATACAAAGAATAAGTGAATCAAATTCATGATACACAACAATATAAAAGAATCATATATATTCTACAAACTGATAATCTGAATTCTTATATATGTAAGTGCATTTCTATTGATATCCAATCAAACAAGCAATATAAAGCAAGAGTCGTATCACATTCTATGTTTAATCTCTTACTCCTTCATTACTTTCTGGTCTCTTAACCCTGAGATTTCTAGGATTTCTCTCTAGCCCATCTTTCCTCTGCATACCTGGCTAGGGCATCCAAAGAAGAATAGACAGAGTAGCTTGATACTGGTCAATCTAAGTATTCAGATACCGGGCCAGGGCATCCAAATACCCAGACTTCCCAGGTCTATAGACACATCACCTCCTATCTTCCACACTTATAACTTTGACTTTCTATCCTATGGTCCCTAACAACTCAGCCTAAGCTCTGATACCAAACTTGTCATGCCCACATCCCAAGATTACCACTAATTATGAGATTAGGGTGTAAGTTTGACGATTATACTTAATACAAAGTTCACTCCCAACTTTTTTTCCTTCCTTTTTTTTCAAACTCTTTGTTTTCTCGCATTGAATCACATAAACAAACTTTACAAGAGAATTAAACCTTGATTACTCTAATATGATCTCAACATTAATGATACACATCCATACATTCATTTTGTTTCTCACACTTCCATGTACATATGACATGATAAACAAATGTATTCTCTCTTATTAAGGAAACAAAGATACAAACATCATTTACAACTCTCTCACATCTATACAAGGACCTAGAGCGACAGGGACCGACTGAACTTAACTAATCTCATACTTAACTCATGTGGTAGATCTACTTTGATGCTTTGACCTTCTTCAAGTCCACGTGGTTTTCCTAAAAATTGTGAGTAGAAGCGTGAGCCTACTCGCTCAGTGAATGAGTACTTCAAAGAAACAGTCTAAAGCACTGATATAATTACAAATATACTTTTGAGCAACTGATATCAATTATAATAGTAGTAAGCTTTAAAGAGTCTAATAATTGACAATCATAAATATGGCATGATACTCTAGATATCTACAAGAGTGAATCTATATATGAAATGCTTGATTGATCATAAAGAGAACTAATAATTCAAAAACATACAAAGAATAATTGACTAACTGCACACACTTGTTTAACCTCTCATTCATCTTATTATGCCCTAAACCCACATGAGGTGTACCATAATATGTGAAAGAATCACAACAAGCTATGATATCACTGTGCAAGGCTTAGAAGCATGCCCGGGTTCCTAAGCCTATCTCTCGAGTAAGGCCCCGTCTGCAGTGGGCTTCAACACGTCTGCCTCTTGGCGGCTAATGGGAGTCGTCGAATATCTCAGACTCCACCTCTCAACCTGGGTACTCAGGCTGTGAGTCAAGCCACCTATTGACTTTTCTGTACTCTAGTGCCACAAGGATCTCTAGTTGATGTTGGACACTACATATTGTATTTTTAAGGAGACTTTCACTAGGTTTTCGTCCCTCGTACCACCTGTTAGTACGTTCCGACCCCCGTATACTGGACATTGTCAGGGTTAGGTCGTTTCATCCTTACGACGCATACCTCTCATAGGGAATCTACAGTGTTCAGGGCATCTACATGTCTAATTTACTCTTTACATTCACAATTCAATCATCACATTACATATCTTAGTTTAGCTCTATAAACCATTCGTTTCATAGACCATCTGATAACATTTACCACAACTGAACTGTTAAGCATCATGATGAATGCATATTTATCTCTTATTTTTGCTCCATTTAGAATAATTAATTAGGACTTTTTTGTTAATTTTAGCTAATTCAAAAATAAATAGCACTTTCATCTTCTTGATATACTTTTCCTAAATTCTTATGATATTTTTCTTAATTTTCAGGAATTATCTAAGTAATTAAATCAAGAAAATAAAAGATGAAGATATGAGAGTTTTCAAATATTCTCGCAGTGCCTGAGATACTCGTCACTAAAATAACCATATCTTTTGCGTCTAATGGAGAAATTTCAAGATAAATTATGGAATGAAAAGAAAATTTTATTGGCTATAAAAATATATATTTTGCGGTAATTTTGGTGTTTATTTGGCTGCGTAATTAACCAGTGAATGTAGCCTCACGTTTTCCCGCAGAGTCTAATTTCAGTATATACCTTCCACCAAAATTGGTATAACTCTCACATCCTAAGGCGGAATTTATTTTGCAAGTATGCGTTGGAAAGATAACTCAGTTATCGACAGGAAAAATGTATTTTCGAACCGCTTCCGAATTTTTGACTAGCCCAAACATACGCTCGAAATTACTATTACAGGAAATTACTGCAGAAAGAATGTAAAGCAAGCAATTGTTTCCTCTATTGATTAGATCCAGAAAGTTCGCAGCCGCCGCCGGCCATTTCTTTTGCCCTAAACCTAATGTATACCCCCTCCTTCTCCTATAAAAGGAGGAACACTTCCTCCTCATTGGGGCATCTGTTTTGCACCGGAATTTTGAGCATCTTATTCTTGTATTCCTATAGTTCAGCAATATAACAATTTTATTTCTTGAAGCATTGTTCATTCTTAGATTGTTTCTCGAATCTTTTATTCCACTTTAGATCTAGAACTCTTTTTTCCTTCCTTTAGTTCTGGAGCAAGGAATTAAGAACCTGGTCATTTTATTGTCTCTAGCATAAGGATTAATTTTCTATTTTAGGCTTGACTATGACCAAGGTACTTTCTTCCTCCGTCTCCCCCTTCTCCTCAACTATGAGCGAGTAGTTCTATATCGAGGAAAGGGGAATAGCCCCTTAGACATAGTTTGATCGAATTAGTTTTAATCGATTCTCTTAGACGGCGATTGGTTTATTAAATCGATAATCTAGCGAAGTAATTACTCGCTTAGATTCATATGTTAACCCGGATGGAAATGACCATGGAAATCTGGGTTTAGAACGATTAAACTAATTCGCATAGAGATTTTAATGTGACTGCGGATTTATCTCTTTTCAGATGATGAACCAGGAAAAATGAGCACCATGACTAATGGGCTCATGTGGAGTTCATCTTTTGTGTTTCATTTGTGATTCACATATCGTCGCCTATTGTGGATTAATAGTTAATTCACGTTCTTATCGTGGCTAAGGTGGTAAATACCCCAAAAGCCTCGATTCTCTCCCTTTTGTTTCAAACATCGTTTGATTCACTTTCTTTACTTCCAAGTCTTTCCATTCACAAGTTTATATGTGCTAACAATCATTTCATTTTTCTTTATGACAGGGACAAAATTTATTCTTGTTGGTTACAATATTATCTTGTGTTTCTTTCTTGCATTAGTATAATCAATCAAACCCCCAACCCGACTTTTACTTTCCGTTCTAAATCTGAAAATACAAAAAAAAATAAGTTATTCAAATAATTGGGTTTTTAAGAAACAATCTTTAAAAGTTGTCCTTTGGGATTCGACCCTTTCTATACTAGCCTTAACCAGAAAGTTAAAAGGATTAAACTCTAGCATTAACAATCTTAGTGATTGGTGTGTTAAGCAATGCATATCAATTTGGTACTGTTTCCGGGGATAACATATTGTTTTCTCGAACCCCCAAAAATCTTTTGATTTTTATTTTATTTTTTTATACCTTCTGAGTAACATTCCGGAAGTGCTACTCCTCTTTCTGTCGAGTTTCCATTCCGGAAGTCTATTTTTTCTACTCACGATTAACTGCTTCATTTGTGCATGCGACGCCCGAACGTCGATTTTCAACCGTTTGACCCGGAAATAGAAAGGACTTTCCATCATTCAAACCATCAAAATCTAGCAAGAATGAATGAAGAAGAAGTTTCCCGTAGGATCGACCAAGCTCTCGCAGCTCAAAGAAAGCTTATCCAAGTCGAACAAGTGGAAAGAGAAGCCGCTTTGTGAGAAGCCTTTAGGGCTGAACAAGAAATCATAGAAGTCGATAGGAGGGAAGCAGAAAGGCAAAAACAATTAAAGGACTTTTCTATTCCCAAAACTGCCTATGCGCAACATCCGGTCATACCCCCTGACATTATTGCTCCACAATTTGAGATCCGAACACAATGGATCACCATGATGCAAGCCAACCCCTTCTCAGGCAATAATGGGGAAAGTTGCCAAGATCATCTTCAAAGGTTCATTGACCTTTGCTCTTTGAACAAACTTCCAGGTGTCTCTGAAGATGCCATTCGTCTTAGGTTGTTCAAGTATTCCCTCTCCGGCCAAGCTAGTAGCTGGTACAACACTATGGAGAGCGAAGAACATGTCACAACTTGGGAAGTTCTAAAAAGCAAGTTTCTTGAGAAATTTTACCCCCCTTGTCTCACCTACGAACTTAGGGGCCAAATTACTCACTTTTCTATGTCCCCAAGAGAGTCTTTAGGAGAAACCTGGAAGAGGTTCAAAGACTTACTTAGGAAGTGCCCCCACCATGATATCTCTCAAGCCCAACTCATAGAGATCTTCTACCGTGGTGTTGGTGATGATACCAAATTCTTTCTCGATTCCTCATCTAGAGAAAATTTCATGCATCAAAGTTTGACTAACGCATGGGAAGTAGTCAAACGGGCTTCCGAAACAAGGGCTAGAAGAGGAATTGGTGGAGTCCTTAAGGTAGCCAAGGCAGAAGTTAATAATGATATCCAAAGCATAGCAGAAAGCCTCAAATTAATTGCCTTAAAACAAGATTGGTTAGAGTCATCCTTGGTCACCCTTAGAGAGTCACCCCAACAAATAAAAGTCGTGGATTCTCTTTGTGGTATTTGCCAAGGATACGACCATACCACCCTCCACTGTCAATATCTCTACAACATGCCCATGCAACCTGAAATAGGACAACAACCAGAAGACCTCAATTCAATCCATACCATACCAGGACAAGGTTACTACAATCCCAACCAAACTAAAAACCACCCTGGTTTTCAATATGGGAACCCTTCAGGTGCCGAGAACTCTAGCCAACTCCAAACCCAACAAAAGCCTCCCTACCCTCAAGGTAACAATCGACCACCACCTGGATTCCCGTACAACAATCAAAGGAACTTTTGAAACCAAGGAAATTACTGAGGAAATCATCTAACTCGACCACCATATCAAGGACAACAATTTCGAAATTTAAACCTTCCCCCTCAAAACCTCAATCAACCACCTCCTCAACCAAATGTCCCTACCACCACCCCTACATCTGACGAAAGGATAGCTGCCTTGGAGAAAATCGTCATTGCTCAGCAAGCTCATCAAAAGGCGACAGACGCCCAACTAGCTCATCTGTTTGCCCAATAAAAACCTCCTGTCGGGACTTTTGCAGGGCAGCCTGAAAATAACCCCAAACATCCTGAACAACTCAAGGTTGTCTCTACTCGTTCGGGAAAAGTGCACGCCCTTCCCCCTCCAAAAAAATCTTCAGACCCACCTCTAGAATTAGAGGATGAGGACATGGTAGCTGTAAAACCTGAAGCTACACCCAAACCATCCGTCCCCGAAACCCCTCAAGTAGAAGATGAAGAACCAATCTATAAACCCCGACCTCCCTATCAAGACCGCCTCAAACAAACAAGACTTGATGCCCGCTTCATGAAATTTAGGGATGCTATGAAAAAAATCGATGTCGACATTCCCTTCCTTGATGCTTTGGCAGACATGCTCGCCTGGTCCAAGTACATGAAATCTCTCTTGACTAGGAAGTATGTTACTAAATAATACGAGACTGTTAAACTTGCTAGGACCACATCAGACATTATCCTAAGTAAGATGCCTAAAAAACAGAAGGATCCAGGTTCTTTTGGAATAGGATGCTACTTGGGTGACAATGCTTGTAGAGAAGGCCTAGCAGATTTAGGAGCCAGTATATCCATCATGCTATATAGTCTTTGCAAAAGACTAGGATTCAATGACATGTTACCCACAACCATGACCATCCAACTGGCAGACTCATCCACAACTAAACCCATGGGAATCATAGAAGACATTCTGGTTAAAGTTGGAAATGATGCATACGTCCCTTATGATTTTGTGATCATGGATATCAAGGAATATTTACACTACCCTCTCATTTTCGGACGTCCATTCTTAGCCACTGCTCGTGCCTTAATTGATGTTGAGGCTGGTACCATTTTGTTAAGGCTAGTGAAGCAAACCCTAGAGTTCAGGGTGTTTGAAAGCATGAGGGGACCTAGTCTTGAGGAAGAAGTTTACCTCCTTGATTGCATTGATGAATTATCCCAACTAAGACAAGAATGGGAATTAGTTGATGCCCCCTACACACTGCCCTCACTATCCCCGCCGAATGTAATTTTGACAATGAACCATCAAATCAACTCAAGATTCATTTGGATAACTTTGATGAAATCCCATGTGCTGAGATTGAGGACCTTAAAATGATCTCCACCATAGACAAACCTGAACCACCAAAGGCCCCAGAATTGAAGACTCTTTCCATCGGTCTGAAATATGTTTTTTTGATGAGCTAGAACTATGCCATGTCATCATAAACTCTTCCCTTCCCCTCGAACAAGAAACCAAACTTATGGGTGAACTTAGAAAAAAAAAGAGTTGCCTTGGGGTACAAAATGACATACTTAGTTGGAATAGATCAATCCATTTGCATCCACAAAATCCCTATGATAGAAGACCACAAACCTTCTCATGATCCACAATGAAAACTCAACCCAAATATGAAGGAAGTAGTCCGTCTAGAGGTGATCAAACTTTTGACTGCAGGAATCATCTATCCCATCTCTGACTCCCCATGGGTCAGCCCTGTTCAAGGTGTTCCCAAAAAGGCAGGGACTACTGTCATTCATAATGAGAAGAATGAACTCATTCCTACTCGCACAGTCATAGGATGGAGAACGTGCATTGACTACAGGAAGCTCAACAAAGCAACTAGGAAAGATCACTTCCCCCTTCCCTTCCTAGATCAAATTCTTGAACGTTTAGCCCATCAACAATACTTTTGTTATCTAGATGGCTACTCAGGTTTTTATCAGATTTCCATTCATCCTGAAGATAAAGAGAAAACCACTTTCATATGCCCCTTTGGTACATATGCCTTTAGACAAATGTCCTTTGGTCTGTGCAATGCACCGACCACCTTTCAAAGATGTATGTCTGCTATTTTTTCAGGGTTAACTGAAAATGTCATGGAAGTGTTCATGGACGATTTCTCCATCTATGGAGACAGTTTTGACTCCTGCCTTCAAAATCTCTCCCTTATCCTTAATAGATGTATTGAATCACACTTAGTCCTTAATTGGGAGAAGTGTCACTTCATGGTCAAGGAGGGTATTATTCTAGGCCATAAGGTGAGCAACCAGGGCATTGAAGTAGACCAAGCTAAGATTGAGGTCATCACCAAACTGCCTCCCCCAACCTCAGTCAAAGACATCCGAGCCTTCTTAGGACATGTCGGTTTCTATCGACGATTCATCCATGATTTTTCCAAAATCACAAAACCTCTCACCAATCTTCTTCAAAAGGAGACGCCTTTCCATTTTGATACGGCATGCATGGAGAGCTTTCTATGTTTGAAAAATGCTCTCACCACCACTCCTATCATCCTTGCTCCTAACTGGGCCTTACCCTTTGAAATCATGTGCGATGCTAGTGATTTTGTTGTAGGTGCCATTTTAGGACAGAGAATTGACAAAAAAATACCATGTCATTTATTATGCATCCAAGACCTTAGATGAAGCTCAGTGAAATTACACAGTCACTGAAAAAGAAATGTTAGCCATTGTCTATGCATTCGATAAATTTCACTCATATCTTGTTGGTTCAAAGGTTGTTGTTTACACTGATCATGCAGTTATCCGCTACCTCATGACCAAAAAAGATGACAAGCCTAGACTCATAACATGGATTTTGTTATTGCAGGAATTTGATCTAGAAATCCTAGACAAAAAGGGATCTGAAAATGTCATGGCTGACCACCTCAGTAGACTTAGCTATAGCCCCATTGATGAAAATCCCATAAATGAATCCTTACCCGATGACCACTTGCTCAAGGTAGACTCCCAATTCCCTTGGTTTGCTGATTTTGTAAACTATTTAGCTGCAGATGTATTGCACCTCGAGTATACGGGACACTCTAAAGCTAAATTTTTACATGACGTCAAAAATTATTATTGGGATGAACCTTATCTGTTTCGACTTTGTGCTGATGGTTTATATCGCCGTTGTGTATCCCACGAAGAAAGCATCACCATTTTGGAACAATGTCACTCTAGCCCCTATGGTGGTCACATGAGTTCCCAAAAAATGGCTAGAAAAGTCCTACAATGTGGATTCTTTTGGCCCACCATCTTCAAAATCTCATATGATTATGTGCTCTCATGTGACCAATGTCAAAGGACGGGTAATATCTCCAAGCGTGACCAAATGCCTCTCACCTCTTGGCAGGAATTAGAGATTTTTGATGTCTGGAGAATCGACTATATGGGCCCATTTCCTTCTTCTTATGGGTTTGTTTACATTTTAGTCGCAGTCGATTACGTGTCAAAGTGGGTTGAAGCCATACCTACTAAAATATGTGACTCTGAACCTATTAAGAAACTCTTTAAAGATGTCATTTTTCCTAGATTTGGAGTCCCTCGCACTGTCATTTATGATGGGGGATCCCATTTTTTGGAGAAAAGTTTTGAGGCTCTTTTGAAAAAATATGGGATTTATCACAAAGTCACCACTCCTTACCATCCTCAGACCAGTGGGCAGGTAGAAGTATCCAACAGACAAATCAAATCCATTTTAGAAAAAACTGTTGGACAAACTTGGAAAGATTGGGCGTTAAAAATCAGTGACACTCTATGGGCATATCGTACTGCCTATAAAACCCCCATTGGTACCACCCCCTTCAGATTGATATACGGTAAGTCATGTCACTTACCAATAGAACTATAGCACAAAGTCAGTTGGGCCATCAAAAGTTTGAATTTTGACCTTTCCATGGCTGGAGAGAAACGTTTTCTCCAAATGAATGAGCTTTATGAACTTAGGATGAGTGTCTATGAAAATGCAAGAATCTACAAGGACCGAACTAAAATGTGGCATGATGGTCACATCAAGCGCAAAGACATTAGAGAAGGGGATCAAGTTTTAGTTTTTAATTAAATATTACGACTTTTCCCTAGAAAACTCAAGTCGAGATGGTATGGCCCCTACATTGTCAAGTGTGCTTATCCACATGGCGCTTTTCTTCTCTGGGATAAAGTTTTGGGCGAGTTTAAGGTTAATGGGTACCGACTTAAAAGATACATCACCACTGAAGACCTTGTCGCTTCAAATTCAAACAATTGTTCATCTTTGAAAGACCTAAACCTATCCGACCCCACAACTTCCCCAGAATCCTAATAGACCGATCCATCTCTTGTCAGGCCATGACGTAAAACTTGGCACTTTTTGGGAGGCAACCCAAATAATTTTTACATTTTTTCCCTTCTTTTCTAATATCATCACCCTTGTTATTTTTTGTGTTCTTCTCTTTTGGGGAGTTGTTTTCATCGTCCTTCATCCTCCACCACAACGATTCTTTTCCCCCATCTCAGATTTTGATTTTTCTCGGGACAAGAAAAGTCTTAAGTTCGGGGTGGGGATGGGTGGTACATTTCCACCCCTTTTTTTTCCTTTTAGTATCTTTTCTTTGTTTTACATATTGCATGTAGTTTTTTCTTTTTTTTTCATAGTACAATTGGCCCATATCTAGTCGGCCTTGATATGATCATTTGTCAAAATACTCCCCTTAATGATGTAACTACCTTGCAACTAAAATTTTGAAACTTTCATGATTAGAAATCCTCGTGTCACTTAGGACCTCAAATAATAATCACTCCTTGGAAAAGATGGCAAGCCATAGAAGACTGATAGGATTCAAGAGTGATGTTTTCTTATCATGTACAACTTGTATAATTTTCTTGATTTTTTACATGATTCGGTAATAGTTGAACTAATGCATGGTACTGTAAAAAAAAGAGATGAAAAAAAGTTGCACAAGAACAACCTCTTCTACTCTTCTTCCACCACTTCTAAATCTTTTCATTCGTCAAAAAAAGCCAATAGTGCCCAAAATGCTAAGTTTGGGGTGGCACCCCTTCCCCCTCTTCCATTTCTTCCATACCCATGCAATTGGGTGTATCACCAAAACTCAAAGAAAAAAATGTGGTCAATGTAACTGCATGTCTACTAAATAAAAAGGTCTCGAGTCGAATAGAGGAGAGACTGTCCTTCTTCCATACCTCCTTCACTCCAATTTTCTACCCAGGGAAAAACTACAAAAACCCCAACCATCCAAAATCAGCCATGTTCTTGTGTAAAACTTTTAAAAAAAATTTGGAGTACCAAATGCAAAGGTGAAATGAAAATCTATTTTATTGCAGGTCTTGAATAAATGCAAGTTTGTGAAGTAGGAAATATAAAAGTCATTTTTCGTGAATTCAGGAAGTCAGGGTCGCTTGGCCATATTTTGGTGGAAGGAATCAAGTGGTTGTTAGGAGAGTGGGGATGATAGGTTGAGAGTATGTCTTGAAAGTATTTCTTGATTTTAATGTTTCTCGGGATGAGAAAAGTTTAAGTTTGGGGTATTTTGATGAATGCATATTCATCTCTTATTTTTGCTTCATTTAGAATAATTAATTAGGAATTTTTTTTAATTTAGCTAATTCAAAAATAAATAGTACTTTCATCTTCTTGATATTCTTTTCCTGAATTCTTATGATATTTTTCTTAATTTTCAGGAATTATCTAAGTAATTAAATCGAGAAAATAAAAGATGAAGATATGAGGCTTTTCAAATATTCTCGCAGTGCCTGAGATACTCGTCACCAAAATAGCCATATCTTTTGCGCTAAAGGAGAAATTTCAAGATAAAGTATGGAATGAAAAGAGAATTTTATTGGCTATAAAAAGACATATTTTGTGATAATTTTGGTGTTTATTTGGCTGCGCAATTAACCAGTGAAAGTAGCCTCATGTTTCCCACAGAGTCTAATTTCAATATATACCTTTCACCAAAATTGGTATAACTCTCACATCCTAAGGCAGAATTTATTGTGCAAGTATGCGTTGGAAAGATAATTCAATTATATATAGGAAAAATATATTTTAGGACCGATTTAAAATTTTTAACTAGCCCAAAAATACACTTGAAATTGTTGTTACAGGAAATTACTGCAGAAAGAATGTAAAGCAAGCAATTGTTTCCTCTATTGATTAGATCCAGAAAGTTAGCAGCCGTCGTCGGCCATTTCTTTTTCCCTAAACCTAATATATACCCCCCTCCTCCTATAAAAGTAGGGGCACTTTCTCCTCATTGGGGCATCTCTTTTGCACCAGAATTCTGAGCATCTTATTCTTGTATTCCCGTAGTTCAGCAATAAAGCAATTTTATTTCTTGAAGCATTGTTCATTCTTAGATTGTTCCTCGACTCTTTTATTCCGCTTTAGATCTAGAACTCTTTTTCCCTTCCTTTAGTTCTGGAGCAAGGAATTAAGAACCTGGTCATTTTATTGTCTCTAGCATAAGGATTAAATTTCCTATTTTGGGCTAGACTATGACCAAGGTACTTTCTTCCTCAGTCTCCCCCTTCTCCTCAACTATGAACGAGTAGTTCTATTTCGAGGCAAAGGGAATATCCCCTTAGCCATAGTTTGATCGAATTATTTTTATTCGATTCCCTTAGACGGTGATTGGTTTATTAAATTGATAATCTAGCGAAGTAATTACTCGCTTAGATACATATGTTAACCCGGATGGAAATGACCATGGAAATCTGGGTTTAGAACGATTAAACCCAATTCACATAGAAATTTTGATGTGATCGCAGATTTATCTCTTTTCGGATGATGAACCAGGAAACATGAGCACCAGGACCAATAGACTCATGTGGAGTTCATCTTTTGTGTTTCTTTTGTGATTCACATGTCGTCGCCTATTGTCGATTAATAGTTAATTCACGTTCTTATCATGGCTAAGGTGGTAAACACCCCAAAAGCCTCGATTCTCTCACTTTGATTTCAAACATCTTTTGATTTGCCTTCTTTACTTCCAAGTCTTTCCATTCACAAGTTTATTTGTGCTAACAATCATTTCATTTTTCCTTATGACAGGGGCAAAATTTATTCTTGTTGGTTACAATATTATCTTGTGTTTCTTTCTTGCATTAGTATAATCAATCAAACCCCAACCTGACTTTTACTTTCTGTTCTAAATCTGAAAATATAAAAAAATAATAAAATAAGTTATTCAAATAATTGTGTTTTTAAGAAACAATTTTTAAAACTTGTCCTTTGGGATTCGACCCTTTCTATACTATCCTTAACCGGAAAGTTAAAAGGATTAAACTCTAGGATTAACAATCTTAGTGATTGGTGTGTTAAGCGACACATATCAATTTGGCGCCGTTGCCAGGGACAATGGATTGTTTTCTCGAATCCCCAAAAATCTTTTGAAAAACTTTTTTTATGCCTTTCGAGTAACATTCTGGAAGTTCTACACCTCTTTCTACCGAGTTTCCATTCCGACAGTCTATTTTTTCTGCACACGATTAACTACTTCATTTGTGCATGCGACGCCCGAACGTCGATTTTCAACCGTTTGACCCGGAAATAGAAAGGACTTTCTACCGTTCAAATCGTCAAAATCTAGCAAGAATGAATGAAGAAGAAGTTGCTTGTAGGATCGACCAAGCTCTCACATCTCAAAGAGAGCTTATCCAAGCCGAACAAGCGGAAAGAGAAGCCGCTTTGCAAGCAGCCTTTAGGGCTGAACAAGAAACCATAGAAGTTGATAGGAGGGAAGCCGAAAGGCAAAAACAATTAAAGGATTTTTCTGTTCCCAAAATTGCCTATGCGCAACATCCGGTCATACCCCCTGACATTATTGCTCCACAATTTGAGATTCGAATACAATGGATCACCATGATGCAAGCCAACCCCTTCTCAGGCAACAATGGGGAAAGTTGCCAAGATCATCTTCAAAGGTTCATTGACCTTTGCTCTTTGAACAAACTTCTGGGTGTCTTTGAAGATGGCATTCATCTTAAGTTGTTCAAATATTTCCCTCTCTGGCCAAGCTAGTAGCTGGTACAACACTATGGAGAGCGAAGAACATGTCACAACTTGGGAAGTTCTACAAAGCAATTTTCTTGAGAAATTTTACCCCCTTGTCTCACCTACGAACTTAGGGGCCAAATTACTCACTTTTCTATGTCCCCGGGAGAGGCTTTAGGAGAAGCCTGGAAGAGGTTCAAAGACTTACTTAGGAAGTAACCCCACCATGATATCTCTTAAGCCCAACTCATAGAGATCTTCTACCTTGGTGTTGACGATGATATCAAATTCTTTCTTGATTCCTCATCTGGAGGAAATTTCATGCATCAAAGTTTGACTAGCGCATGGGAAGTAGTCAAACGGGCTTCCGAAATAAGGGCTAGAAGAGGAATTGGTGGAATCCTTAAGGTAGCCAAGGCAGAAGTTAATATTGATATCCAAAGCATAGCAGAAAGCCTCAAATTAATTGCCTTAAAATAAGATTGGTTAGAGTCATCCTTGGTCACCCTTAGAGAGTCACCCCAACAACTAAAAGTCGTGGATTCTCTTTGTGGTATTTGCCAAGGATACGACCATACCACCCTCCACTGTCAATATATCTACAACATGCCCATGCAACTTGAAATAGGACAACAACCAGAAGACCTCAATTCAATCCATACCATACCAAGACAAGGTTACTACAATCCCAACCAAACTAGAAACCACCCTGGTTTTCAATATGGGAACCCTTCAGGTGCCGAGAACTCTAGCCAACTCCAAACCCAAAAAAAGCCTCCCTACCCTCAAGGTAACAATCGACCACCACCTGGATTCTCGTACAAGTAAGACCCTGTCTGCAGTGGGCCTCGACACGTCTGCCTCTTGGCGGCTAATGGGAGTCACCGAATATCGCAGAATCCACCTCTCAACCTGGGTACTCAGGCGGTGAGTCAAGCCACCTATTGGCTTTTCTGTACTCTAGTGCCACCAGGATCTCTAGTTGATGTTGGACACTACATATTGTATTTTTAAGGAGACTTCCATTAGGGCTTTGTCCCCCGTACCACCTGTTAGTACGTTCCGACCCCCGTATATTGGACACTGTCAGGATTAGGTCATTTCATCCCTACGATGCATACTTCTCATAGGGAATCTACGGTGTTCAGGGCATCTACATGTCTAATTCACTCTTTACATTCACAATTCAATCATCACATTACATATCTTAGTTTAGCTCTATAAACCATTCATTTCATAGACCATCTGATAACGTTTACCACAACTGAACTGTTAAGCATCACCACATCTCATACTGAGAACATGATAATCACAATGCTTAATTCATTGAACGCCCTATCCTTAGGGTTTCATTTACCTCATTCACTTATCACATGTCTCTCATAAGGATTTCATGCGACATAAACATTCACTGAATAAAAACTACTATCAACAAATCATATAAAATCAATATATGTATGAAACCTTGGAACTGAGCTGAATTTGGGTTTCCATGCCATTCACTGAGATATCATGCATCAATAATAACATTGAATAAATAAAGTCTATCATGTCAAGAAAATCCCTTCAAATGGATTTCATGATATCTATTCGCAAATATCCAACTTTCCTCGCATCTAGGGTTTCACTCTCTTTACTGAGATATCAAACAAACACTATTCACCTTAAATGAAATCCAAGATAGTATCTGACATATATGTACTATGAATTCAGATAAACAATCATTCATAACCAAGGGGATCCAAATAAAAAAAAAATCTATTTAATTATACAACAATTTCAGTCATAGACAAATTCCCTATATTTCAATTTACTCTTATAACCTCTGTGAATACTTAGGGAATTCTCATTAGGATGTATTGTATACATTTCTATTATGCTTTTATCATTTAAAATTCATCCAAACAGTGGAAGGTTCTATTTTATGTCATTTTGCAACAACTTAGATCAAACCGACAATTTAGGGTTTGTAGTCGCATACTAAGCAATTAAAGATTTTGGATGATTTAACTAATTTTCATGCAATATACTGTTTAAATGAAGTTCCCACTCACCCTAAGGAGTGAAAACACCTTAAAATGTAGCTCATCCCTGAAAATCTCGATCTCATATCAAATCCCTAGCAATTCACTCGAATCTTCTTCCTTTCAACTCAGAAACCCTAGAAATGAGGGATTATGAAGAAAGAGTGAGTAAAGGGGAATTTTTGATACCATTTTGGATCAAATCAGAGGAGAGATGGAATATTGACATGTGGGAGAATATTCACCATTAAAGTCTATGCAAAGAAGCTAAACTTACTTGATTTCATCATATCTCGGATAGAGAAACCCTAGATCAACAATTCCACCACTTCTCCTCTCAAACCCTAACTCTCCCTCTTTCTCTAAGATTTCATTTCTCTGGAATGAATCACGAATTATGAGAGCTCCTTGTGTGTTAGGTTGACCATATAGAGAAATTGAGCTACTTGGGTCAGTTGTACATTGACCCCTCACTATACTTTTTCTTATTTCAGCTGAATTTTCTGTCATAAAAATTATTACTGTAAATTATCTACTGATAAGGCCTAAACGCATCCAAAAATTATGAAAATTTTATATGTTGTTTATGATTGAGTTTTAGATCTCTAGTTAAAATTTCAGTTCATTTGGAGTTACCAATAAATAAATAAAAATAAAACACTACACTACTGAAAAACATTCTGTCAGCATTTTGGTCGAAGTATAGTTCGACCGAGAACCACATTCAAAGAACACTCAAATATTCTGAAAATTTTCTCCAATATGCATGATTGAGTTATCCATATCATATCCAAAATTCATATAAATACATATTTTTAGAAAATATGAAAAATCATTTACCACACTACTATCCTGATCAAATTCCATATTCATGTACTATCAAAACCCTAATTTTTGCCGATTCGGGTTTACATTTCTCAAACCCTAATTCTTCAAACTAAAATCATAGTTAGAGTTTCTTCTTAGGTTTGAAACATCACAATTGATCTACTATCATTAATGAAGTCTAAACGATGTTCAATCTAATCAAGCATGTAATCATTCAGGTAAACCCTAGTTTACCAATCAAGCACAAATGTGGTCATTACAATATCGGTCTAGACAAGGCATGTCGGGTTGCAAGCATATCAGTCTAGCATACCATATTGGTTTGCAAGGAGCAACTCATATCAGTTTATTCATCTTCTACCTTAAGATGACGATACTACCAAGGCAAAGAAAGGAACGTTTCATGCCAATAACTTAACATAGTTCTATTCCCAAAAATAGAATGATTAGACACCAAGAAAAGCTCCAAGCAAGAAAGCAAAAACAAGCTAAGAGCAACTAGCAAGATAACAAGTAGAAAGATGATAATAACAAAGTAGGGTTAGAGTTATGTAACCCACCTCGAGAACAACTGCCAAGCTTTAAGCTCTAACGCTCAAGGTAGAAGAAGATCCTCCTAGCTTGATCTCCACCACACCTCCAAGAAGGAAGATAGGACCATGGTCAAGAAAGCAAAAGAGAGAAAAGAAGGTGCCAAGGTCCATGGCCGAGAAAAAGAAAGAAGAAGAGAAGGAAATCTATAAAACCATGGCTTACCAAGGAAGAAGATGAAAGAAAACACCACAAGCTTCTAGCTTGCCCACCAAGCTCCAAGGGAGAGGGCTCTTCAAGCTCAAGGTCAGCCATCAAGGAGAGCAAGAAAGGATTGCTAAAATGGTTCACTTGCATGAGAAGGAAGAGGCATATATACATGGACAAAGAGAGAAAGCATGGGAAAGGTGTCACCACCTTAGAACCCTAGAAAACACTTCTCCAAGAAGAAGGGACACATGCCACACCATACAACAAGGTGATAGGACCTAAGTCTCACCAACTTGGTCACTAAGGAAGGTCAAGGTCGATACACCCTACACCCCCTTCACAATTTGATAGGGATGAAACCCTAGGTCACAAACCGATATGGCACTCCTCCTAGAGTCACCACAGCCCAACATGGTGATCCTCAAGGTGGTACAAACTGATAGGATGTCCCTCAAGAAACCCTCAACTGATACCAAGCCTCATCAAGGAAACCACAAATCGATACAAGGTCTCACCAAGGCTCTCAAGCCTGATACAACCCTCCAAAGAGCAAAACACACCTCAAACATGTGCCCAAAACATCACCAAGGATATCACCACTCAACCAAAGACCATAGCAAGGTGCCCAACACTTCCTCTCTCCTCTAGATGATGCCAAGAGAGAGAAGAAACACTCTAGAGGTGGCAAACTTGCATATCAACTCCTACTCTGGGTAAATTGCAAGTTGCATCAAAACCTCACCACAGAGCACAAACATCAAGCAACAAGGCTCAAACAAGGAGAACATACCTCCAACGTGCCCTAATTACATCTTATATGATTAAAGCAACGAGCTAAGAAACCCACTTAAGCATAACAAATAGGGTTAGCCCAAAACATGGGTCAGGGTCCTTACAAATCCATTATGGAGGCTGAGTTTATAGACTTGGATTTAGATTGTTGTTAGGCTAACTGGATTAGATATCTTTTGCTTGATTTACCTATAATCTCCAAGCATTTCTTCCTATCTCAATACATTGTGCTAGTAGGTCACCCATAGACAAAGCTAGAAAAAAATCCAAGGGTAAATTAGGTAAGCATTTAATGAGATTGAGGTATGAATAGGTGATAGAAATCGTTACCCATGATTTTATATCTCTATAGTTTGTTAGGTTAGTAGAGAATATTGCGATCCTCTCACAGAAGGTCTAGCTAGAAAGTTATTACTTAGTGCCTCGAGGGGGACGAGTCTTCTTCCCATGAGCTAAAAACCATAGTGGTAACTCTGCCTTTTTCAAAACTAGAGATCCCATGACGAATGGTTCAAAGAGGCAACTAACTATGCACATGTTTGGTAGAAGCACAACTTATGGAATTTCCCTTCAGACCCTTTCCTATGGCATTTTAATACTTTGATGCTAACTTAGGAAAGGAATTTTTCACTCTGAATGGGGTCAAGGCCATATTTTGGCTAGGTATAGTGTTGGACAACACACTCTTGGTATGTCTCTACTATGTGTGTAACCCTAGGCCATAGTTTATGTGAGTTGGCCATACTCACTAGAGCACTCATGAATTAGATTCTTGCAAAGGCCATAATGCACACACTGATATGAACATGTCCTTGTGTCCTCACATATCATACATTTTATTGAAATCGGAATCAAAGAGTCTAATTTAAGATGTAGTTCACTAAGTCTCTCCTGATATAGATGAACCATTACTAGGCAAGGTTCAAAGCCACAAACTAGCTATGCTTAAGGACACAATTTTAGTCGCCTTTCTTTTATTTTGCCATTTATAATTTTCTTCGAGGTTTATGAAATATGTGGGGAAATGTTGTATTACAACCACATTTTTTGTTATATTTCAAAATCTCTTTGCCATTTTCAATCCCACATTGCTTACTTTTAAAGTGAGAGAGATCTACTTAAGCCGGAGTGGAGATCAAAAGCTTGTGGATCTTTCCTGGGGCTTTTGAATTTAAAATTGATTGGACTATCTGGTGTATTATGCTTTGACAAAATTAAAAACCCACACAAGCACACGTGTGCCTCGCCTCGACCTATTCCGTATGGCCTGAGCCGGTTTAGTTTGGTTCAATTTGTTGCGTTGCATGGTGCAATTTATTATTTTACAAACAAAAAATTATTTTATTTTGATTTATTAAATGAATTTTTAATTTGTAGTTTAGAATCCCAAAGACACACAATTTCCTATTTTCTAAATTACCTTGGAAAGACAATTTCCTTGAGCATTCCAAACCATATTTCTCTTTCAACAAAACTGTACCCTTTTTCCCATACAGATTCGTCAATCTTTTAGTTGGCTGATCTGAGTCCCTTCACTTCTTGTTTGGGTGCGTCCGTTGAACTATTTTTTTGTAAACTCATTAATCAATAAATACTAGAGGGAAAATGGCTACATGGATCCTATCTATGGGCTTCATCTATCCATATAATGGACAATTTTCAGCCATTTTTTAAACAAAGAAAAAATCCGAAAACATCAGACAAAAAGCAAAGAGTTGTTGTGTGTGGAATGCTCTTTGTTGTGTACTTCTTGTAGATGTTGTGTGTGTCCTACACCACCTTCCCATTAGCCTACTACATTATCTTATTCCAACTTATTTTCTTTCTTCTTCTCCACTTGTTGCTACCCACTATTATGCATCTAAATGAGATTTTTGTGACATGATTTTTCTGATGAAGTACGAGGGCCAAAAAACTGTTTGACACTAAGACCTTGTTAGCATAGGGAGGTAGTAAGAAGAGATGAAGGTGACTGAATTTGGGAGGCAAATAACTGAACAAACTCGTGCAATAGGAACAACAAATTCTATCTTCACAACAATGATCTTTATGACACACCTTCACCAACATGTTCTTCTAAACTCATTATCTATGTTCTTTATTTTAGTCGAATTATCTATTGCCTTAATTTGTAAAAAAATTGCTAAACAATAACTAAAAATTCAAAATATATCCAACACCAAATACATACGAAGCGACACTTCTTGGTCAAATAGAGTCAAAATACTAATGTGGTTTTGATCCATCATGCTCCTCTAATGCTTCATTATTCAATAATGTTTTGATGAGTACCTACTAACTTTTAGAACCCAGTGTTGCTATTGATCTTATATGTTCTTACTTTGTGCTTTATTGCTTGACCCAATTAAACCAAACTACATGGTAAGTGATACCATATTCATTTGTAATAATCTAAAAAAGATGGTGTGATGTTTTTTTGAATGAGTATGTATATTTTAACAATCCCTATCACTTGTTACAACAACCACTCTCATTGCTTACAATCCTCCTTTAAGTCTTGCTCTCACCATTGAACCTAGTACAATATTGTTTGATATTGCCACCAATTATGAATAGTAGTACTTGTTGTTATACAAAAAAAAGGATTACATCCTTTTTCAAGATGCACCACTACCTTTGGGTTTTGATCTTGGTGGAATGCCCAAGTGTTGGTATGATATCAAGCCAACTTCATTTATTTCTCTTTAGTAACTCTATTGTATGAGTGGTATAAATATCATTCCTGTTATCAACAATCTCTAGGCCTTCCTTGGTGTCCACAAACAATATCTACTTCATGTTATTCCTTACTTTTTTTAATGTTCTCATATGTATTTCCTTTGACAACCAAGTATGCAAGAATTTTTGCTTCATGACTAGAAGGGTGTGGTAAAAGAAGGTCATAACACTGAACACTAGTAAACCAAACCAAACATGAAAATTTGGTGCACATTTTGAGGGCATGGCAATTAGGTATACAATATGATTTTAAATCTTGCTCTCTAGAGTTATTAAACTAATGAGTATCAACCCATTTTTTGGGAATGATGTACTAAGAAATCAAACTCACCAAATGTAAGATGTCCTTGTATATTCAAATGCTACATGTGTATAAGAACCAAATAAAATATATTTAAATATATATAACTTGACTATGATCTATTTGCATATACCTGTATAAGATATCATGCAACAATAATATGCATATCTTGTCAAATTGTTTGTGTTCTAATGTTGTAGGTGAGTGACTAAGAACTTTTATAGTTACAAATTTTGAATTTTTTTATAACTAACTTTATCATAATAATTTGGTTTGATATGATGCTAACAAATATTATGATTCACTTATAGATACTAATACGACTTATTCATTTTACCAATTTAGGTCGAATATGAATGGCTAGGCATGTCAAACCACCTATCTAGCTTTTTACTTTTACATCTCTCAAATCTTTTTTACTTCTATTTCTCAATTCTATATGTTTTTCATCCAAGACAGTTTGACTTCACAAAAATAAAAATCATATATTGTACTCATTGAAAAAATTGTTCAATAGGCGATACACAATTTTCATTAAGTTCTAAATTAGTATAGCTTTGTAGTTGAAATTTTCTCCTTTTACATCTGTCCATGTGATGTAACAATCTAAGATCTCACCCTATAAAAATAATATAAGTCAAACGATTGGCGTTGATTCTTTCTCAAAAGATATTGGTTCACACCGTTCTAATTAAAATATTCATATTCTTAAGATTTTTGATCTAAAACTCTAAGATTGTACTACATGTAGAAAAATAGTTCCAATTCAGATTTGCTAAAGTCTTACATGTGCTGACGGTAAGGTGCACATCATTCCCTGTAAGTGTTCACTCATAAAAGGCATTTGATTTTAAATAAGAGACGAAGTGCTCATTGGCTAGACCTAATATGTTGGGCCTTTTCTAAGAAAATATGCCAATTTAGAAAAAAGATCACAACTACTCTTATCAGGATGGTGAGGAAAGATACTATTTTCGTAGTACAGATTATAGATTGGTTGGGCAATCCAAAAGAAAGGAAAATAGCCCTTTCTACATATATAAGTTTCACAACATCCCTTTACATAATTATATTATTATGGATATGAAAACTTTTGTACATATCTTGTCTCATTATTTTTGAAGAAAAAATCCAAAACCAACTAATGTTGGGAAAATATCAAAATAAACGAGCTTGGTCAAGTTAATGACCAAAATAAATAAATTTGGATTAAAATTTTCAAAATAGACGAGTTGAGGGGAGGAGAAAGAGAGTGGAGACACCATTTGATCTGAGTTTTCATTCTAATTAGTCCACATTTATTTAAAATATAATAAAACAACCCTTTCTTGGCCCATGTCGCCCATTCACATGGTCGCTCAGGAATAAAGACGCCAAATAGAATGACGCCTTCATACCAAGGCTGCCACACGGTGCATATACCCCATTTGCTATTTTTTATATTTTGATACCATGTACGCATTTAATCTATACTATTTTAATTTCAATTAATGTATATCATTTAAATTTTATGATTTAATCCATGTTAATAGAAAACAAACCATTAATATTAATAATGTAATATATATCTAATACTTAAATAATATGTCAAATATAGTTTATGTTATATATCAATAATCATATTTGGTACAAGTTTATAACTACTTTATACAAAATGTTATCTGAATATTATTTGTTAAATATTTATACTATTGCACAAAATAGCTATACATAGGTACCCTTTTTAAATATTTTTCTCTCGATGTTATATCTACTAAATTCAAATGGATATAACATACAAAGAATGAAATCAAATTTTAGATTATATTTTAAGCTAAAAAATATATGAGTGACAATTCAATGCATATATTAATAAAACATATCATTTATTTTTTTCATAAAATATATGCACAAAATATAAACACTTAGTATACATATTAAATATAACCCTTTAATAGAATTCATGAACATGATATGATTTTACTAAAATATATCAAAATCGTCTAATTTGATAATTCAGTAAATGTGACCAAAATTGTGTATTTGAATTCTTTTTCCACTAATATAATATAACAAATAATGAATGTGATACAATCATTTTAGTACACATTTAGTGAACGTGACCAACATTATGTATCTTAATGTTCACTCCTAATATATTATCAAAAATCTCATAAACATAAATTGTGTTATGATTTCAAATGAAATAAGAATACACCTTCTGATTTCAAGTAAAATAAAAATATATATTCTACATCTTTTACGTGAAATTATGGAACATATTAATCCTTAATTTATAAATTTATGATCAATCACTGTGATCAATCACTGTGATTAACTGGAACATCTTACAATGTTATATGAGAATTTGTCTGACCGATTAGCAAAGCAGAATTATTAGCAACTGAACTCCATGATAAAATAAAAAATTCAAAATACACAACTTTATCAAATAAATGATTGAAAAATGAATTTGGATTAATTTTTTTGAAATGAATAGAGCTTAAGAGAGGGGAGAGAGTGCAACCACTATTTGATCCGAAGTCTCAATTTCAGTTGATATACGTCAATTTAAAGAAAAATAATAACAAAACCACCCGCCGTGGCACAATGCGACCCAAGAAGTAAGACACCAAATGAAATTGTGTATTATTCCCTAAGCTTTCATGTGGCACGACCACCCACTAGTCTTTTTTTAATTTTTAATACTTTGATACCGCGTACACAATTAATCTTACTATTTTTATTTTAATTAACTTTATACTATTTGATTTAAATATTTATTTAATCTAAATAGAAAATCACACATTATCCTGATAGTATTATATTGTGACATATGAATAATAGGTTATATATATTTTATATTGATTTATTCACAATATTGTTAAAGATATATGCATATAATTACAAATTAAATATAAAAATATTTGATATAAGTTTTGAAACTATAAGATACAAAATATTATGTGAATATATATGTATATGTTATATTAAGTATACGAAATAATTATTGTCAAATAATGCTTATGTGCATATTATAATGTATATTACATAATGCAAGAAATATATCGTTATTAACGATAAAAAAGAAATATATAGTTATTGTTTATTATGTATAAAAGATTATATATCTTTTGATATATAAAAAGAAAAAAAATTGTATCATGTTCACTAGATGCTTTACATATTCTTATTTCTTATATATCAAAATGAGAGACAAAGATATCATTGTTATTAGCAACAATCTCTTGACCTTCATTGGTGTCCATGGACAATATCCACTTTGTGCTATTCCTTATTTTTTTAGCGTTCTCAATGTAGATCCTTTGACGACTAAGTATGAAGGAATTTTAACTTCATGGCTAGAAGGGTGTGCATAAAACCAACTCAAATAATTGAACGATTGAACCCTACTGAACCAAACTAAACCGGTCAATTTGGTGCAAGTTCAGGGGGCGGGGATAACAATTAGGGATACAATTTGATTTTGAATCTCACTCTGTAGACTTCTCAAACTAGTGAGTAGCAAACCCATTTTAGGGACCCATTTGTTAAGCAAATCAAACTTACCGAACATAAAATGTGCGCTTATATTCAAATAATTTGCACATATTAAAACTAAATGATATACATTTAAATTACTATAAGCTAGATAGAAATCAATTTGCATATACCTGTTAAGATATCATGCAAGAACAATATGTATATCTTAACTTATTATTTGATGTTCAAATTTGTATAACTGAATGACCGAGAACTTTTGTAATCACAAATTTGGATGATCTTTAAAACAAACTATATCACAATACTTTGGTTTCAAATGGTGTTAGCAAATATCATGGTTCACTTATATATAATGATATCTGAGCCACACTCACCCATATTGGTTGAGGCATGTCCAAAGCTCTTCACTACTTTTACAGCGCTTAAAATTTGTTCAACTTTATATCTCAATTCCATATGTTTTCAATCTTGGATGATTTGACTTCACAAAAAGAAAAACCACACCCACCCGTATTGACTAATGAGTATCATGATTCACTTGTTGATAGAGATACAACTTATTCACTTTGCCATTTTAGGTCAAATCTGAACCACACCCACCCGTATTAGCTTAGGCACGTCCAAACATGTTCACTAGCTTCTTACTTTGACATCTCTTAAAATTTGTTCAACTTTATATCTCAATTCCACATGCTTTCAATCTTGGACGGTTTGACTTCGCAAAAAGAAAAATAAATATTCTACACAATGACAAGAATGTTTTATAAGCAGTACATATTTCTCCTAAGTTCCTAATCAGTACAACTGCATAGGTCAAATCTTCTCTTTTTACATCTGACCATGGGATGTAACAATCTAAGATCGCACCCTAAAAAACAATCTAAGACCAAATGATTGTTATCCGTTTCTTTTGCTGTCCAAAAAGAATTGGCGGCAGCTTGTTTTCCGTCTGTGTTCTCATTGTAAATCTTCTGACAAATATTATATATGTTTGCAAGACCAAATGATTGGCGCTGATGCTTTCTCATAGGAGAAAAAAACATGATTGCAATTTGCAAACCAATGGAATATAGCAAAACAGGAGACAAAAAAAAGAATATAGCAAACCAGATTCAGCCGAAGCTGCGGGTCCAGGCTCTGGCCCGGATCCCATTTTTTCTGTTTTCGTATTTCAAGTCGGGGTTTTCTGGGGTACCAAGAATCCGACACCAACGCGCTGCCTTCGTTATCCGTTGACAGGCCCTCCTCTTTGGAAGCTCCTGCTCCGGCAGAACTCGCGCTTCCGCCAGCTATGGCCGCAGTCTCCGCCAGCTCAACGTCCCTTCTCCGTCTCGCCCGCCCGCTCACCCACCAGTCCCAGTGCTCCTCCTCGGCAGGCACTGTCTTCGTGCCTGTGTCCCTCACCCGCTGCCCCAGCCCGGCGGTCAGTCTCCGCTGCTGCTGGCGCGGTCGTCGGGCTAGGGTTCTTGCCGTCGTCGAGGAGAAGCAAGAGACCGTGGAACTTGAGGAAGATGAGAGTGCAGTACAATCCATTGATGCGGAGTCTAACGGTGAGGGAGGAAGGCAGTTCAAGCAGCTAGTGCGGCCGTGCGAACTCTACGTATGCAATCTCCCAAGGAGCTGCGGAGCTCCCGAACTGGAGGAGCTGTTCAAACCGTTTGGTACCGTTGAGTCCGTCGAGGTAGGCTCTCTGACCAGTTATGGAGACTTTTCAGCTTTTCTACTGCAACTTGACTATTATTCGTCACCAAAGCTAGCACAAGGCAACTTAGTAGTTCCATTAGTCACTTACATGCGGCGCAATCAGTGCTATATCATCTCAACTTGAAACAAGAAAAAAGAAAGACAGTCGCCTGGTATCCTGGTAGGCATGCCAGATATGATAGGAGACCATTGATATAGTAAGGGCATTGCATTCAAGGCTTGATCAAATTGGTGTTGCTATGGCCGACTCTTTGTCGTTGGGGCTACTTTGAGCCCCTGCCCTCTTTTTCAATCCTGCAGTTTGATTGTCATGTAGGGGTGCATTGAATGTGTCAAAGGGGTGGGATACAATTTAGTAAAATGTGTACAGACGAAGTATTTGATCGACTTTTATTTTAATCTCAAAACTGAAAACAGGGGTATATGCTCAGGTTAACTCCATGGAAACAACTGTGGGGGGGGTGTCTTCAGTAGGAGTAGATGCAGTGGTCGATTCCTGCGTTGATAAACAATAAGAGGTGGAGACGTAGTCTCAGCAGGCGATATAGCAGAAGTAGAATCATTGATAACATTTAGACGTGCTGAAATAATATTTGAAGTCAAAATTTTCCCTTTAGTAGAATAGAAAGGGGTATCTTCAAAGAAAACCACATCACTGCTCGTGAACCACTTCCTAGTAGTAGGACTATATCAACGATATCCTTTCTTGAGTACGTGAATATCCAAGAAAGATACATTTTTAAGCTCTAGGAGACAACTTATCATGATTCGGTCCAAGAAGACGAACAAAATAGGTTGACCCAAAAATCCTTGGAGGCACAGAGAAAAGGGGAATCTGGGGTTGTAGGACCTGGATAGGAATTTTGTTCCCAATAACAGATGAGGGCATGCGATTAATCAGAAAACAAGCAGTGAGAACAGCTTCAGGCAAAAACTGTTTTGGAACATTAGAGTGCAGCATGATAGTTCTAGTAACTTCAAATAGATGCCTATTTTTTCGCTCAACAACCCCATTCTGTTGAGGCGTGTAGGCACAAGATGTCTGGTGAATGGTACCAACAGATCGGCAAAAAAATGCAACATCCTTTTGAATAAACTCCAAGGCATTATCAGTGTGCAAGATTTAATAGGCATAGAGAATTGGGTTATTTCAGTAAAAAAGAATTTAATAGTAGGCAAGTCTTGTGATCTATCTTTCATCAGAAACAACCAAGTAACACGGGAAAAGTCATCAATGAACTTTCTAGGAAAGACAGTTCTGGACTGTTTGCCTAACTGACATGACTCGCACTGGAAGCTGTGCGTTCCTACTCCAAAAATAACATGCTTTATTTTATCAGCGGGCGGGTGCCTAAGTCTATAGTGCCATTGTAATGCAGAAACAGAAGAAGATAAAGCTGAAGCTATAGTTGTAGTGCCAATCTTTTTTAAATCATCCAGATAGTAGAGTCCATCAGGTCCTTCATGCCCCCCACCAATCTTCATCCTCGTGTGAAAGTCCTGAAAAACACAAGTACCTGGTATAAAGGTTAAACTGCAGTTCAAGCTACGCATAATTTTGTTGACAGATAACATATTCAAAGGAAAATTTAGCACATATAGAGCAGAGCTTAGAAGAAAGTGAGTATAAATATCAACAATGCCATACACAGCTGATTTTGATCCATCAGCAAGCATGACAAAAGATTTAGAACATGGTTTAGATAATTTAGAGAAAAGAGACCGGTTTCTAGAAATATGTGAAGAAGCCCCATAATCAATCACCCATTTGGTATTATCATTACTAGAAGAGGAGGCAGTAAGAAAAGCAGAATCACAACCAGTGTATGTAGCAACATGAGCCCCAGAATTAGCAGCGTAGAGGAGGAAGCTCCGGTTCGCTCTAGCAGCAGGCATTCAGCTTCCGAGCGAATCAAATCAGTAGTGGAGGGACTCGAAGTATCAACAACAGGAGTCTGAGAACCACCCTCAGACGCAACATTGGCCCCAAGCAGGTGTGCTATGTTTCTCCAGCACCTGTCCTTAGTGTGGTTGGATCGACCACAGAAGTCACAATACCGATTTCCAGTGGTACCCCCAGAAGTGCCTAGAGGTCCAGATGACGAACCACGTCCAAGGGAACTACGTCCTCTACTAGAACCGGGAGGAGATCGATTCTCCTGAAACCTACTTCGACCTCGTTCACATCCACGGCCGACCATAGCAGCAAGAGCAGTAGTGTCACCAATGTCTGAAGTCCTTGCAGAAGAAGAAGCAGGCAGGCGGTGAAGATGCTGAAACACACTCCAACATCGGTAGGGGGATCACTGGAAAGAATCTGATCAACCACCCCAACATATGCCTCTGGAAGTCCACATAAGAACTAAACTACCTGAAGCTCCTGGCATTGTCGTTGCATGGTGGCTAAGTCAGTAGACAGAGGATAATAACTCTCAAGTTCAGCCTAGATTCCTCTGAAGGAGGAAAAGTCATTAGCAATGTCGGGCCCAAAAAATTGTAGACGAGTCAGTTGCTTGTTCAAGTCAAACACCTTCTTCGGGTTTTTACTGTAAGAATAAGTATTAGCGAATTGATCCCACATCTCCTTGACAGTTGAAAGATGAAGTAGTGTAACACTGATGCGAGTTTCTCTACTGCTGAGGATCCATGTCATCACAGTAGAATCATCTTTGACCCAATCATTGTAGGCATTTATATCCTTGGACTCGGCAGTACTGGATGGTGCAGGAGGTGCATCACAGATCAGATGGGAATTCTTGCCTTGGGATTTGGCGCAGATCACCATGGAGCAAACCCAGTGTTGATAGTTTTGCCCATCCAATTTCACAGTTGTCACATGTCGACGGTAATCATCATGGGAGGAATCCATGGTAGAAACTGAGCCCAACTCAACAGATAGAAGCAGTAGCAGAGAGCCGCCTAAATCCTCCTCCTAGGCGGCATCAGTCGGATGAGATAGACTAGACAAACTCGTTATTTGAGAACTACGCCAAGGCGCAACAGAGAACCCAACGACTCAAAGGTCGACACGGGCAGACAGAGGAGAGGGTCAGTGAGAGGTTGCCTTGCGGCTTACGACGGTTGCGGGTTGTGTAGCGGCCGACGACTGACGGCTACGGCGTCATCGGCTGCCCTACGCCCACGACAACAATAGCGGTAGGCTACGGCGGCTAGCAGCGGCGACGACCAGAGGGAGGGAGGGCGGCGACGCGGGGATCGGCGGTGGGGTGCAGCGACGTGGGGAGGAGAAGAGAGGGGTTGACAGCGTCAGCGTGAGAGACGGGTTAAGTAACCCGCTCTGATACCATCTTACGAGGGTTCTTAGGAACGGTGAGGACACAATGTGTGTCCCCTCATATATTTATATAAAAAGATTAAGGGAACAATTACATGTAGGTCCACATAGAATAGAGATATAACAAGAGAATATAAAAGGACTAAATAAGACTAATATTTAACACATGTATTGATAAACATAGAAATGGCGTAGGTATTATTGTTGCTAAGATATTGAAGGATGATTTGTCAAGATCACTAGGACGGGTAATAGAATCATAGCTATCAAGGTTGTTCTTGAGGAAAAGCTTTTTAACATTATTAGCGCGTATGTCCCCCCAAGTTGGCCTTAGCAAGGCTAAGAAGGATTTTTGGGATGACATGGATGAATTGATGTAGGGAATACCAATGGAGGAGAAGATCATTATTGGGATTGATTTAATGACTATGTGAGAAGTAGCAATGCTGGATATGAGAGAGTTCATAGTGGTTTTGGATATGACAACATATGCAGAGGAGAGAGGATATTAGATGTTGCAGTTACATATGATATGATTTTGGCAAACGCCCATTTCAAGAAAATAGAATCTCATAAGATTACTTTCAAGAGTGGGCACAATTGTAGCCAAATTGATTACCTCCTTACGAGGCGGGTGGATAGTAAAATATGCAAGGATTGTAAAGTGATTCCTGGCGTAGAACTGACGACCCAACATAGGTTGGTGGTTTTGGATATTAACATGAAGATCAATAAAGGTAAGCATAACAGAAACTAAGATAGCAGGATCAAGTGGTAGAATCTTAAATGAGAAAAAAAATTGATTTTTCATGATAAACTCATCAAGTAGGAAACTTGGCACTTGGAGTCTGATGTCAGCACTATGTGGCATAACATGAGCTCCTGCATAACAAAAATTGCCAAAGAGGTTTTGAGGGAGTCCAAAGGTTGTAGGCCTCCACAGAAAGAGATTTTGTGGTGGAATGAAGAAGTATAGAAAGCTATTAAACTAAAAGGGAGATCTATAGCAGCTTGCTCAAATCTCAAGATGACACAACATTCTAGAGATGCAACCAAGCAAAGAAAGAAGCTAAAAAGGTTGTTCAGGAGGCAAGGTCTAGATACTTTGATGATATTTATAAGAAATTGGACAAAAAAAGGAGGAAAAGATATATATAAAATGGCTCATATAAGAGAAGGGAAAGGAAGAGACTTGAGTCAAACAAAATGCATCAAGAATGATGATGGTAGAGTGTTGGTGAAGGACGATGATATCAGGAACCAATGGAAAAATTACTTCCGTATGCTTTTCAATGAAGATATTGTAAATAATATTAGAGACTCGTGTGACATGAATACAAGAGATATCATTAGACGAGTTTCACTATTTGAGTTCAAGAATGCTTTAAAAAGGAGAAAAATGAGAAAGACCGACGGACCAGACCGTATTCCCATTGATGTATGGAAGAGTATGGGGGATGAAGGAGCTATGTGGTTAACAAATTTCTTTAACAAGATCATGAAGATCAAGAAGATGTCGGATGAGTGGAGAAATAGTACGATAGTCCCCATCTACAAGAACAAAGGTGATGTCGAGAGCTGCACAAACTACAGAGGTATCAAGTTGATGAGTCATGCAATGAAGCTTTGGAGAGGATTATTGAGAAGAGGCTGAGATCTATAACGCAGATATCAAACAACCAATTTGGTTTCATGCCTGGAAGATCAACAACAGATGCTATTTTTCTGATAAGGAGGCTTATGGAGAAGTATAGAGAAAGCAAAAGATATCTTCATATAGTTTTTATTGATTTGGAAAAGGCTTATGATCGAGTACTCAGGGAAGTGTTGTGGATGGTTTTGAAGAAAAAGGGTGTGTCAATTAATACATTGACTTGATTAAAAACATGTATGATAGATTTACTGCGAGTGTGAAGACTCCTGGAGGAGAGACACCAACATTTCCTATCATAGTTGGGCTACACCAAGGATCCACACTCAGCCCATATTTGTTCGTTTTCGTTATGGATGAGTTGACAAAGAATGTTCATGATGATATTCCTTGGTGTATATTATTTGATGATGATATTGTATTGATTGACAAAACTAAAGATTGATTGAATGATAAAGTTGAACTTTGGAGAAAGGCATTGAAATCAAATAGATGGATTATTAGTAGAAGCAAAACTGAGTATACGCATTGCAATATGTGTTGTACAGACGGGCGCCTAGACGGCCCAAGCCCCGCCCCAATCTGGGCGCCCAAAAGTAATACATGTAACTAAGCTTTTAATTTTACTGATTTGTATTTACTTATCTACTGATTTGCATTTACTTATCTACTAATTTGTATTTACTTATCTATTGATTTGTATTTATTTATCTACTGATTTGAATTTACTTATCTACTGATAATTTATGTATCTTCTGATTTGAATTTACTTATATACTGATTTGTATTTACTTATCTTCTGATTTGAATCATCTACTGATTTGAATTATCTACTGATTTGAATTTATGTATTTACTGATTTGTATTTACTTATCTACTGATTTGTATTTACTTATCTACTGATTTGTTCATCTACTGATTTTTTATTCATCATATTATTTAAATTTAGGGCTTTGTATTTGTTCATCTACTTTTTAAAATTATTTAATCATCTACTGATTTATATTTGTTTATCAACTAAGTTGTACTTTTTTATCTAATGCTTTGTATTTGTGTATCTACTTATTAGTATTTATTTATCTAATGCTTTGAGTTTACTTATCTAACGCTTTGAATTTTTTTATCTACTGTATTTACTTATCTAATGCTTTGTATTTATTTATGTATTGATATGTATTTACTTATCTAATGTTTTGAATTTTTTTATCTACTGATTTGTACTTATTTATCTACTGATTAGCATTTACTTATCTACTGATTTGTATTTATTATCTACTGTTTTTTATTTATTTATCTACTGATTAGTATTAATGTACTGTTTTAACTTGTCTACTATTTGACTTTATTAATCTACTGTTTTGTTTTATAAATGTACTGCCTCATTCATGAGTAGAAATACAAATATAGTTAACATTTCTGATTTCTGATTTATGAGTAATCAATTTGTGATTTAACTCAAATCGACTTTACAAAAGCCCAATAAAGGAAAATGGCAACTATCTCCTAAAAAAGTACTATAAATTCAGGTTTTTGAATGTACTATTTTTACTATATATGCAATTTTGATATCTATTAAATAAAATATATATTAAAATAATATATATATATATATATATATTAAAATAATATATATATTAAAATAATATATATATTAAAATAATATATATATTAAAATAATATATATAAACGCCTGGAAATGCCTGGGCCTCTGCCTGGGCGCCTAGGCGTCCATATGGAATGCTTGGGCGCTGGCCGCCTATACAGCCATGATTGCAATTTCAGTCAATCTCACAATGTGAATGGTGGAGCCAACTTGGACGGAATAGATATACAAAAATGTGATAAATTTCGTTACTTGAGTTCTAATGTTCTATTATTCAAATAGATGGGGATATCCAAAATGACGTTTGTCACAGGATCACTGCAGGATGGTTGAAATGGAGGAGTGTAATTGGAGTATTATGTGATCGAAAGATCCCTCTCAGATTTAAAAAGCAAGTTTTATAGAGCAGCTATACGACCAGCCATGCTCTATGAGAGTGAATGTTGGGTGGTGAAGAAACAGGGTCTCAACAAGATGAACGTGGCTGAAATGTGTATGCTGATATGAATATGTGGGAAGACAAAATATTGCTTGGCAAATGACTATATCAGGAATAAAGTGGGGATAATGAGCATTGAGGACAAGTTGCAGAGGACCGACTCAGATGGTATGGACATGTGCAACGCAGACCGACTAATGCGCCTATACGAAACAATGCTATTGAGTCAAGCACAATTAATTGAAGAGGAAAGCCTAAATTAACATGGGAAGAGCTTATAAAGAGATTTTGAATCACTACAACTTGACCAGAACATGACCCATGATAGAGCTGAATGGAAACGAAGGGTCCATGTAGCCGACCCCAACATAGTTAGAACTGAGGCTTAAATGATGATGATGATGCTTAATATCCATTTTTATGCTAAATAAAATTATTTAATAAAAAAATCCAAAACCACATATACTTCTGCATACCGGATTACTTTACTTGATACCCACTCCATCGCATACCAATTTTTAAATCCATGGTTGAGAAGACAACACAATGTGCGGGGGTGATGACGCACCGTGTTGAACAAGAGACCATGGAACAAAATTTTGATCTAAATAGCACATTTTGGTCGAAATTTTCCATTTTTTTCAATTGGACATCAAACATAGAATCTGACATCGAACCCTAGGTGCGACATTTTGCAAAGCATCAGAAAAGTTTACCACAAAAAGCCTTGTTCGGGCCGCAATTTGGCGATATGGCACTGAATCACAACTTACATTTCAAAAAATGTTGTTTCATAGGGTTGTTGCTACCATGGAACATGACTTCGACTTCGATCCGACTTCGACAGGTGTGGACATGGAAGTTTGTGGAAATGTTGAGGATTTTTACAACCAAACATCGATGCAACTTTGACAAAAATTTAAGCAAAAAAGTAGGCATTTTGTGATGAAAATCGACAAATTTCATCAAATCTAGCTAAAAAACACAATATATGTTTACATATAGCCATCTATATAGGTTTACATATGTAGATAAATACACGATTACATACAGTCGTCTCCGAACTACAGAGTTCTTCCATATATAAAGTTTGTGACAATAAACAAACTGCATAAAAATGGTGTAAATCTATGGTAGATTTAGTAGAGCGGGGGTGGTCTATTACAATTAGCTTAGAATAGTAAAAAATAACATCAAAATCATCTTACCTCAAGCTCCATCCCTTTTCCCCCTCACACAGCAAACTCCGCAAAACACCAGAAAAATGTCGCCAACTTCGACGACTTTGACAGATGTCGAGGACAATGTGGATTGTTTTAATGGACTTGGGTCAACTTTGTGTATAATCTAGTTTGTTTGTATAAACATTGTATTTACAAAAATTTATAATATAATTCTTTCATTCCACCGTCGAAATTGTCATTGAAATAACTATCGATATAGTAAACCTTCCTTCAACTTACAAATGTGGGAGACCCCCCCCAACATATCCAGTATGAAATATTGTTGTGTATTTAAGTGTATCTTGTTGTTTACATCGTCCTCATTCATTTTCATGATTTTATTCGGTCATTTTGGCATCAAAATCATTAGGCCTTACATTTTGAAACTTCAATCGAAATTTCTATAAAATTCTATTATGGGCCATCAGATAAGGCATCAAAATTGAACACATAGTTCGAAGACACGACATGCTACCCTTCATATTTTGGGGGATAATGTGTTGCAACACGCTGTGTTCTGTAGTAAGCATGGCATGGTTAAGATGAGGATGTATTTTACCTTAGCACGGCGTGTAGGGACAAGGCACGTAATGTAGCTTCTGTAGCTGATGGGATTTTGAGAAACTCTAGAAAGAGCGACACACCTCGTTAGAGGATGGACATGATGTGTCCAACACCACCAATAGAAGCAGCAAACCCTAATCATGGAAGGGGACACACCGTGTTAAGGAAGTGATGTGTCATGTCCGCCACTGCCTAGGCTGGATTTTTACCAGGCACTGACACACCATGTATGTCAAAAGCCATGTGGTGTTTATGGTCATTGGATGTTGTTGCCAGGCTGCTAAAGAGAGGGGTAGAGGAGGAGAATCACACCAGAGATAATTGATGGTGTTGGAGACGAAGCATAGCCTCTTGGGAGATTTGGAGACATCATGATCACATATATCGGTGATGTGAAGTTTCTACTTGGAGGAGATGACTTCCTTTGTGACTATGTCAAAGCGGAGCAATGTAAAGATGACACTGGGAGAGAAGGGCATGGTCGACAGTAGTGTTGCCAAGACGGGACAAGATCCTCCTAAGCTTGATTATGGTTGCGCCGCTGTATGCCAACTTTCTCTTCTAGATATATCAAATATCATGAAAACGAGAGATTAATGAAGCGTAATGACTTAATTTTCCATGATGAACAAGACTAGCCTTTCTATAGGAATAAGTGTGGCAGACAATAACCCAGATACACAATGAGAGTAATCCCTATACATAAATAATGAAGACAATGTATTTATCTAATGATTGCCTAGGCATCAAAATTTGGTTGCATTTGTTTTGTCCACGATCACCACCATGGACGCGATAAATTTTCATCGAGGGCTCTTCGTTGTTTTCTTGGTTATTACCAAACTCAAGGCTATAAATTTTTTATCTGGTTGTACATCAACTCTATGTCAGAGTGGATGTCACTTTTTTTTAGGACACTCGCTCTTTTCTAAGAACAACTAGTTTATGCAATCTCCTACCATACCTCTTTATGATATTGTTGTCTCCAGTTCTGCACTTTTTGTTGAGTCTTCTACTCATGTTCTCAAAGTAAATGAGCGGAAGAATGACAGACCACCTGAAGTATTCTCTTCTATGGCGTCTCCTGAGACTAATAATCCACTTGAAGTTAAATAGTAACACATAAAAATCCTTTTTATATTGATATGCATATTGCTTTGAGAAAACCGTAACGGTTTAGCACAAAATATTGCACTTCTGCACGTGTCTACAAATCATCTCAATACTCTAATGGCACAGTTCATTGTCACATTATCATCTATCCCTGTCCCAAAATCCGTTGAGGAGGTACTATGACATTCTAGATCAAAGCACACCAGGATCATAAAATTAAATGTCTGATTTTGATATCGTGTCTGATGGCCCAAAAATAGATATTTTTTGAAATTTCAACTGAAATTTCGATATTTACGACCCTAACGATTTTGACGACCAAATAAGCAATTAAATCATGAAAATATACCAGGACGATCTAATTGCCAAGATCTACTCAAATATGCAATAATATTTCATATTGGATACTCCCATTTGTAAGTGAAGGAAGCTGAACAATTTCGACAGAATTTCGATGATAAAATGAAGGAATTAAGTCATGGAATTTTGCAAACACAATGCTTAAACATAGACTCACTAGATTATATAATAAATTTATATGTTTATAGGTTAGGGTGGGATCCATGTCTTGATGAGTGAGTGCACAAATGAGAAGAAATGCCAAGTCTGTTAGACAGTTAGACTGTTACAAACTGCAAACTTCAAGTTAAAACAACTAGAGTACTAGACTTTATAACTTAGAGTTACAACTTACAAGTTACAATATTGTTATAAGTTACTATTATAATATATTTAGGGTTACATAAGTGAATAATAAAAAAATATATTTAGGGTTACAAGTTACAACTTACACTTAACATTTTGTATAAAGCTACTATTATAATATATATAGGGTTACATAAGTGAAAAATACAAAAATATAAGAACTTCCATTGAAAAAGCT
This sequence comes from Alisma plantago-aquatica, assembly GCA_963693085.1. Classification (NCBI taxonomy): domain Eukaryota; kingdom Viridiplantae; phylum Streptophyta; class Magnoliopsida; order Alismatales; family Alismataceae; genus Alisma; species Alisma plantago-aquatica. Next base: position 123,641,826 of record OY856412.1, read on the forward strand.
TTTGTAGCCATTTTGTGTATAAATATAAAATATATTGATTAGATTTTCAAAATAAGTATAGATATTTCACACTATTGTTTCTTAGATTTACAAGTTCACTTCAAGATCGTAAGAATTTTAAGAGAAATGTCACTTAGAATTTTAGGATTTTCGGAGTATTTATTAAGATACGTCTAAAAGGGAGTAGAAATAGGAGTAGATGGGCTAGGGAGATGGGTTACATACTATTAGTATAAACACTTTATTGCTGTTTTTTTACTTAGTGTTTTTTGGTTATTTGTCTTTTAGTCACTTGTTTCTTTATCCCATATTGCTTATCTCTTAACGCTGTACTACTCTCTTGTCTTACAAAAGAGAGAGCATTGTATTTGTTTTATTCACTCAATAAGAAGCAATACTTTTCTATTCTAGATGGTATCAGAGCGTCCCGATCCTCCCTAAACCCTAGCCGCCTCTCATCCCCCCCCAACCCTAGCCGCCCCTCTCCCTCCTCTCTCTCCCTTCCCTGTGCTGCCGTCGACTGGGCTGCAGCTTGCCCCTGCTGCCGTCGCCTCCCCTCTTTTCCGCCGGCACCCCTACTGCCTCCATCCTCTTTCCACCACACCACCACCTCCCCACCCATCATCCACCCCTCCCCAACCCCCCCTTGCGCCGCTGCCACACCTGCCCACCCCCTTGCCGCCAACCAGCCTGCCGCCGTCCACAACCATCACCGCCACCACTCCAGCCACCACCCACCTCTCCTTCAACCCTCCACCACCTTTCAACACCCTAACCCATTTCATTACCATGGCTTAATCCATCAAGTACACCCAATCCTCTACCCATCTTCTTCCCCGAAACCTCCGGACAGCTTCAGTACTTTTCCAGTTTCTGGCACGTTGACATAGTAAAAAGCGTCTTCCGCTCTGTTTGCCTGCGCCTCATGGTGGAGTGATTATTCCTCCATGTTGGCGTAGGTTTCTATCTTCTCCTGCTGCCCCTATGAGGGTTTCTGAGATCCATGCTTGGATCTTCTATCTGCTACTTCTAGTCCATGTGTTGGACTTCTGCTGCTGACTGGTGACTTCTACCTCTGCTGCTATCTGCGCCCTTGATTCTGACTATCTCTATCATCTCAGATGGCGACTCCTGACCTTCCTCGCAATCTGTGCGTTACTACCGTCAAGTTGGATGGCCCCAACTATCATCTCTGGGCAACCTCCTTTGAACTGTACGTCAAGGCTCAAGGGCGTTTCTCTGATATGTCGACCAAGGGTCCGACCATCCCTATTGCTGATGCTGATGACATGACCAAACAGGCCTACGATCTTTGGTCCAAGGAAGATTAAGGTGTTATGACCTGCATGGTCAATAGTGCGGAACCTAAAATCAGCCAGTCTTTCCTTCGCCTCAAGACTGCCAAGGATATGTGGGATCAGCTCTCCCACGTATACTCTCACCAGCAGAATCCGAAGAAGGTTTTTGAAATCTTCAAGCTACTGGCCAAACAGGAGTACTCTGCTACTGACTCCGTGGAGGATTACTACAACAACTGTTGTGCTCTCTGGGATGAATTCGAGGTCTACCATCCTCTGTCTGCAGATATCACGGTAATCCATCGTCAAAGGAACGAGCTTCAACTTGTCCAGTTCCTTGCTGGTCTGCCTTCATCTTTTGCAGGAGTCGTTGATCAGATCCTCTCTAGTGATCCCCTTTCTACCCTGAGAGACGTTCTAAAACGTGTTCAACGCCTTCCTTCCGTTCCGCAAAACCTACCTGACTTTCTGACGTAACAACCCTTGTTGTTCGGACTGGTGACTCCTTTCGTGGACGCGGCCGTGGTCGGGGACGTGGCCGCAGGCGTTCTTCTGGACCAGAACGTGGCTCCTATTCTCCTGCTGAGACCACTGAACAACGCTTTTGTACCTTCTGTAAGCGTACCAATCACAATGAAGATCGTTGCCGGATAAAGCATGGGAAGCCAGCCAGGGCGAATCAAGTCACCACAGATCAGCCTGACACTGCCACCACTTCTGCACCTCCGTCTGCCGATTGGATCGGATCATAGTTTGAGAAACTACTACAAGCACACCTTGCTTCTTCTACCGAGGCCTCCACTGATGGTAGCACTGCTCTTCTGACTCAGTCCGGTAAAAACACTTGGGTGATCGATTCAGGTGCGACATCCCATATTTCTGGCAATCCTACATTATTTTCTCATTTACATAATACTACCGTTATACCTCATGTTACTCTGGCTGACGGCTCTCAAACACCGGTTACTTTGGTTTTGGTGATATATGCACTCCTGGATGCCTGCCTCTGCGCTCTGCTTTATATGTTCCTACGTTTCCTATAAATCTGTTATCTGTTAGTAGAACTGTGAAGAGCCTTCGATGCTCTATTACATTTGACCCGGATGGTGTTGTGTTTTAGGATCTGCGCACGAGGACGAAGATTGGTTCGGGCCATGAGGGACCAGATGGTTTATATTACTTAGATGTTCCAAAGACTGTGGCGTATCTGACATCTTCTATGACTGGCATCCAGTGACACTATCGTTTGAGACACCCGTCGGCAGCCAAATTAAAGCATTTACTACCTCATATTTCAGATTCTGTTTTTCATTGTGAAACTTGTCAATTGGGCAAACAAACTAGAGCAACTTTTTCAAAGAAATTATGTATTGGTTCAAAACAGCCGTTTGATATTATACATGCTGATGTTTGGGGACCTTGTTCTGTCTCGAGTATTTCTGGATTCCGTTACTTTCTGAGCTTTATTGATGATTTCTCTAGGTAGGACCACCTGGATTTTCTTGCTAAAGGATAGGTCTAATATTTTTGAGACTATTACTGCTACCCAATTTAGCAAACCTATAATTTTTTTTCACACTGAGAATGCTCTTGAATTCATGCAATCCTTGGTCAGCAGTTTTTGTCGCAAACTGGGTACTATTCACCAAACCTCCTGTGCCTACACCCCGCAACAAAATGGAGTTGCCGAACGCAAGAATCGACATCTTCTTGAAATTGCTCGTACTTTACTTTTTCACTATAATGTTCCCCAGTGTTTTTGGCCTGAAGCTATTTCCGCTGCGTGCTATCTCATTAACCGCATGCCATCTTTTGTTCTTGGGAATCAAACCCCTTATCAAATCTTGTACCTTGATGCACCCTTATTTTCTGTTCCTCCTAATTTTGGGAGCACTTGCTTTGTTAAAAACCTACGTCCTGGTTTAACCAAACTTCATCCCCGTGCCATCAAGTGTGTCTTCTTAGGGTACTCTAGGACTCAAAAAGGGTACTGCTGTTATGATCCAGTTTCAAAAAAATGGATGGTCTTGGCTGATGTTGTTTTCTTCGAGCACATGCCATTCTATTCTTCTGCTGGGTCTGCTCTTACGTCGGATTTATTGATGGAGACACCATTACCGACGATTGATGATTCTGATTCCCTTGATACTGCTCCTGCTCTTGCTGCTCCTCCGCTGAAAGTTTATCAAAGAATGAAGATGACAACTCCCTCTATGGCCTCTCCAGAATCTTCTTCCTCAATGCCAGATCAGTCATCACCTCAGGTATTCTTTGACTTGGATCTTCCTATTAGTTTAAGGAAAGGAACTAGAACGTGTACCAAACATCCGATTAGGAATTTCTGTACTACTGTTCACCTGGGGACTAACTTTGCCAATTTTACTGCTGCTCTTTCTGCTGTTTCTATTCCTAAAAATGCTTCTCAGGCTCTTAAGCATCCAGCTTGGCGTTAGGCCATGGAAGCTGAGATGCAGGCTCTTACTGATCGTAACACTTGGCAGTTGGTTGATCCTCCCACTGATTGTTCTCCGGTTGGATGTCTCTGGGTGTTTACTATTAAATATCAACCAGATGGCACGATTGAACGTCTCAAGGCTAGGCTTGTTGCCAAGGGCTACACACAGACTTACGACGTCGACTATTTTGAAACTTTTTCACCTGTGGCCCGGCTGAATTTAGTTTGCATACTTATTTCTGTTGCAATTAATCTGATTGGCCCTTATTTCAGCTTGATGTGAAAAATGCTTTTCTATATGGAGATCTGCATGAGGAAGTTTATATGGAACAACCTCCTGGATTTGTGCTTCAGGGGGAGTCCTCCAAAGTCTGTCGTTTGTGGAAAGCAATTTATGGCTTAAAACAAAGTCCCCGTGCTTGGTTTGATAAACTGAGCACCATTCTTCAGAAATTTCATTTTAGACGTTCCCAATCTGATCATTCTGTCTTTGTTAAACAGACTACTTCTGGCATTGTTATTCTGATTGTATATGTTGATGACATCATTCTATCGGGGAGTGATCTTGCTGGCATTCAGGCAACTAAACGTTATCTGGAGAAACATTTTGTCACCAAAGATTTAGGCACCTTGTGCTACTTTCTTCGGATTGAAGTTTCTCGGTCAGCCTCTGGATTGTGCCTATCTCAGCGTAAATATGTTCTGGATCTTCTATCTGAAACAGGTCTTCTTGGTGCAAAGCCTGCTAGTACTCCTCTGGATCCAAACACCAACTGGGATGATGAGAATTCTCCTGCTTATCCTGATCACCATCAATATCGACGCATGGTTGGCAAGCTCATCTATCTTACTGTCACTCGTGCTGATATCACATTTGCAGTTGGACTTGTTAGCAGATATCTTAACAAACCCCGACAATGTCACTGGGATGCAATCTGTCACATTCTCAAATATCTGAAGAGCTCCCCTGGGAAAGGTCTGCTGTATAAAAAACATGGTCACTCTAACCTTGTTGGGTATTCTAATTCTGACTATGTTGGGAGCAAGGTCGATCGACGCTCCACCTCCGACTACTGTACTTTTGTAGGTGGAAATCTGGTTACCTGGCGCAGTAAGAAACAGACAGTTGTTGCTCGCTCGAGTGCTGAAGCAGAATATCGCGCCATGGCACATACTACATGTGAGCTGTTCTGGATACAGAGCCTGCTGAAAGACTTTGGCATTTCTGATTCTACTCCCATCCCTATGTACTGTGACAACAAGGCTGCTACCTTTATCGCCAGTAATCCAACCTTCCATGAACGAACAAAGCATATTGAGGTTGATTGTCACTTTGTTCGAGAAGCTGGCTTATTTGGCCAGATATCTACGCCCTACATACATACCTCAGATCAAGTGGCTGACATCTTCACCAAAATACTTCCGAAATCTAGATTCACTGCTATGACTGACAAGCTGGGCATGATTGACATCTATGCTCCAGCTTGAGGGGGAGTATTAGTTATACACTTTACTGCTTTTTTTTTTACTTAGTGTTTTTTGGTTATTTGTCTTTTAGTCACTTGTTTCTGTATCCCATATTGCTTATCTCTAAACGCTGTACTACTCTCTTGTCTTATAAAAGAGAGAACATTGTATTTGTTTTATTCACTCAATAAGAAGCAATACTTTTCTATTCTAGACATACCTTAGATACAAGTAAAGCAGCCTTCGAGAGCAAGATATCACAAAAAAATCGCTAAAAGATCAAAGTCCCAACAAATCCAGTCGATGGAACACTGTTTTGCAAAATAGGTGCTGCATTTCACACTGATTTCGCAATATCAAGGCCCAAACTGGACCTTTTTGCACTAACCCCCTGTTTTGCAAAGTTTCAACTGTAGCTGCGAAATTTTTGTGAAATTGCAGACCAGTTCCTGCGTACTGACGTTTCGATGTCCGATTGCAAAAAAAGGAAATTTGAGCGAAATTTCACAATTTCGATCGAAATTTTGTTCCATGACCGGGATGAGGAGATGCATGTTCTTCAATCTCAATGGACATAGGATCTTGTTGATCTCCCTCTGTGGAGTAATCTTTTTGGCTTATGTTGCATCTTAAAAAATATTCCCAGATGCAACCATTGAGCACTTGAAAGCCAGACTTGTTGCTAAAGGGTAAACACAAGAATCAGGGGTTGATTATTTTGGAACTTTTACTCATGTTTCTTAAGACAATTATGTGTGTATTTCTTTTCTGTTGTTGTGCACCAAGGTTGGCAATGATCTCAATTGGACGTCAAAAATGTTTTTTTTATGGTTACTTGTAGGAGATTGTATAGATAGAGCAATGTCTGGGGCATGTTGCTCCCGGGGGGGGGGAGGGGGGATTCTAAGGCTCAAGGGAGTATTCCAAGAAAGCCTGCCTTCTCAAAAACGCATTTTGTCTCTTAAAGGAGAGACTCAGGGCACGGTTTGAAGAACTATCTCTTATAAGCAAATTTGGATTTTCTCGCTCTCAATGTGATCATACTATTTTTATCAAAACCACTACTGTCAGTACCGTTATTCTCATAATTTACGTGTTAATATATCTTTACTTTGTGTTTATTTCATATTTCATATTACTGCTGTACCTACATGTAATTTTCCCTTTATTATAAATAGAGAGGAGAACCCTATTGGGTCTCTTACGTTGCCTTGTGCAACACACACAGACTCCGTCTTTCGTACGTTGACATGGTATCAAGAGCAACGTGATCCGACGCCGCTTCCGCTCCTCTCCCTCCTAGCGTCGCCACACCCCTCCCTCCCTCTCCCTTCTCCACCACAGGGCGCCGCCGGCCCTCTCCTTCAGGCCGCCGCCGCCGCCGCTGCCCGGGCGGCTTCTCGGCTAGCCGCCGGTGTGCGGCAGCAGCAGGGAGACTGCCGGTGACGCAGATCTTGCCCGGCTAGGAGTCTCCAACCTCGTCTCTTGCTGCTGGGCCTCCGGTGGCCATCTCTATGCTACCGTAGGCTCAATCGCTTGGAACCGGGGCTTCGTCTACGTTTTTCGGAAAGTTTCCAGCAACTTTTCGGCTCGTTTTTGGCGGACAATCTTGTTGTTTGAGGACTTCCGGGTGATCCAACGGCTCTCTAAAGCCCTACCCGGAGGTCTCGTCTCTTCCACAGTGCCTTCCTAATCACATCTCCTTCATGTGTGATTAGGAGCCTCTCGTTTGAAGGCTGTCGATGCGTCAGTAACGCATCCTCTTTTCAGTTTCTGTTGTGACGTGTATCTCTCCGTCACGGGACGCGTATCTATCCGTCCACTCAGCCTTCTGTGTGACGTGTATCACTCCGTCACCCATATCCCAGTTGCATCATGGAGAACAAGACCTATTATGAGGTCTCGCCTATTCCTATCAAGCTCAATGGGAAGAACTTTTTGCTATGGATGAATGCGGTTCATACTGTCTTGGAATCGCGCGATCGGGCAAAGTTTGTTGATTCTGCACCTCTCACTAGCACTGACAAAGACTATGCCGAGTGAAAACGTCTTGACAGCCTAGTGAAGACTTGGCTATGGGGTAGCATGGAACCTTCTATTGCTTCTAGGTTCATGTTCTACTCCACCGCTAAGGAGATTTGGGATGCCGTTAAGCAGCACTATGCTCAGGAGAAGAATGCTCTTCGCCAGTTTATGATCTATGATCGTCTGTTTGCAGAGAAACAAGGTGATAGATCCCTTGAAGAGTATTTCGGTGTGATTCAAGCTATCTCCCAGGAGTTGAGCTACTATCATCCAGTGAAAGTTGTTGAGCAGATTAAAGATAGAGATGATCTTGTCACTGCTAAATTTCTATCTGGCCTTAGCTCCTCATTTGGTTCAGCAAGAAGTGTGATACTTGCATCCGACAAATTACCGAGCCTTGCAGAAGCTTTCTCTAGGATTCAGCAGTCCACCTTTGAGTCAGTTGATCCTACTCCTGTTGTTCCTTCTGGAGATTCTCATGCCTCCATTGCTGCAGCAGTTCGCGGAGGACGACCTGCACCTACACCAACTGACAGACCTGGCTTGGGCAGAGGACGTGGGACTCGTCCTCGATGCACTTTCTGTGACAAACCGGGACACACCGTCGAGAAATGCTGGAAGAAACATGGGCGACCTGCTGCCCCACCTGTTGGAGCTGCCAACTGTGTTACTTCAGACTCTACTACGGCGAGCTCGAGTTCCTCTGGCATCACACTCACTCAGGAGGAGTATGACAGGTTTATTCAGGCCACTCAACATTGGAGTATGGGCGCCTCATCTGCTTCTACAGCAAATCTTGCATCTACAGCGGGTAATCAGGCTACATCTTTTATGGCTTCTGGATCCGCAACTCCCTGGGTGGTTGACTCTGGTGCCTCCCAGCACATGACCGGTATGAGGCGATTGCTCCGCACATTTGACTCATATATTCCTCACCCATCTGTTACCTTGGCAGATGGTTCTGTGAGGAAGGTGGTAGCTAGTGGTTCTGTGTCCCTTACACCAGATATTGATTTGCAATCTGTTCATTTTGTACCTGAATTTCCATTCAATTTGCTTTCTGTTGCCAAGTTGATTGACACTGTAAACTGCACAGTAACATTCGGGCCTTCTTGCTTTGTTTTACAGGATCTCAAGAGTTTGAAGATGATTGGTGGGGGGCCTAGGAAAGGTGATCTCTACCTCTTTCCTGGTGATTATATACCTCGCCATCCACCTCCTGCTCCTGTTTCCTCCGCCATGCTGAGTGGTTCCCCCTTGCTGTGGCATTGCAGATATGGCCATCCTTCCTTAGAAAGCTTGAAGAAGTTGGAACCAGATCTAGCTCATGTGTCCTCTTTAGAGTGTCAGTCCTGTCAGTTGGGCAAGCATCATCGGTTGTCCTATCCTGTTCGTGTCAATAATCGGGCTTCTAGTCCGTTTGAGTTAGTCCATAGTGATGTATGGGGTCCTGTTAAAAACCAGAGTTATAATGGTTTTAGCTATTTCATTTCATTTGTGGACGATTACTCTCGCATGACATGGATTTATCTTTTAAAAAATCGTGAATCTGTGCTTTCCATTATCAAACATTTTCATAAACAAATTCAGGTTCAATTTAACTGCAATATCAAAATTTTTCAATCTGATAATGCCCTTGAGTATGTTCAGAAAGCGATGAATGAGTTTTGCAGTTCGGTTGGTATGATTCATCACACCTCTTGCCCTCACACTCCTATGCAGAATGGTGTTGCTGAGCGAAAGAATCGCCATCTTTTGGATATCACTAGGTCTATCATGTTTGAATCCAATGTGCCTAAACGTTTCTGGTCTGAAGCTCTTCTCACTGCCTGTTTTTTGATTAATCGGCAGCCCTCTTCTGTTTTGCATGGACGCACTCCCTTCTCTGTCTTACGCCCTATGGATAAACCGTTTCATGTTCCGCTTCGGGTTTTTGGTTGTACATCCTTCGTTCATAACTTTGATCCCAAACAAGACAAACTCTCTCCTAGGTCCTTGAAAACCTTGTTTCTTGGTTACTCTGGTACGAGTAAAGGTTACAAGTGTTATTGCCCGAGTTTGCGTCGTATGTTTGTTTCTAAGGATGTCACCTTTCATGAATCCAGTCCATATTTTGCAAATTCTATGAGCAAGGGGGAGCAATTGAGTGAGGGAGTGCCACCCGCAATTCAAAGTGAGGGAGTGCCACCTATCATTATTGAGGACATACCGCATGATCCACCTACCATTCAACCCTATACCCAGGTTTATCACAGGCGAGGTAGACAGGATCCAGATGAGGTAGCGGCACAAGTCCATGAGCCTCCTTCGCCATCTTCTACTCACGAGATTCCTGCAGAGGCTTCTGACCTTGATCTTCCTATTGCTGTTCGGAAAGGTATACGTTCATGTACTATTCGACATCCCATATCAAATGTATGTTGTTTGTCGCACTTATCTACACAGGCTCGTGCATTTGCTGTTGGGATGGACTCCATTAAGATACCAAGAAACCACTTAGAGGCTCTGAAGGACAGTGGCTGGCAGCAGGCAATGCAGGTGGAAATCTCTGCTCTGATTGACAATGGCACATGGGATCTTGTTACTTTACCTGCGGGAAAGAAAGTTGTGGGCTGTAGATGGGTCTTTACAGTCAAACACAACCCTGATGGATCGATTGAGCGGTTGAAGGCCAGATTGGTAGCAAAAGGCTACACACAGACATATGGAGTGGACTTCTTTGAGACTTTTTCTCCAGTTGCTCGTCTCAATTCTGTGCGGATCCTTATATCTCTAGCTACTACCTTTGATTGGCCTCTTTTCCAGCTGGATGTCAAGAACGCCTTTCTTCATGGAGATCTTCAAGAAGAGGTGTATATGGAGCAACCACCAGGTTTTGTTGCTCAGGGGGAGTGTCAGAAAGTCTGCAAATTGAAGAAGGCTATCTATGGGTTAAAGCAATCTCCTCGAGCTTGGTTTGACAAGTTCAGTGCTGTTGTTTTACAGATGGGCTTCTCTCGTTCCATGACTGATCACTCTCTATTTTATTCAAATTCTTCTGGTGGGTCCATAATTATTGCTGTCTATCTTGATGATATTGTGATTACTGGCAGCGATTCTACAGGCATATCACGTGTGAAGGAAGGACTACAACAACACTTTCACACAAAGGACCTGGGGAAGCTGAGATACTTTCTAGGGATTGAGGTTCTTAGATCCCATGCAGGTATAAATCTCTCCCAGAGAAAGTATGTGCTTGACTTGCTACAGAAACGGGTATGACTGATTCTAAGCCCGTATCCACTCCTATGGATTATCACATCAAGGAGGTGGACGATGATACTGCATATTCAGATCCAGGTCATTACAGGAGAATAGTTGGGAAGTTGATTTACCTAACTGTCACAAGACCTGATATTTCTTTTGCTGTTGGAGTAGTAAGTCAACATATGAGCACACCACGACAGTCACATTGGACAGCTGTATGCAGGATTCTGAGATATCTGAAAAGTGCTCCTGGAAAGGGGATCACTTATTATAAACCAAAGAGTCCTCTATCTTCTTTGACTCTCACAGGTTATGCAGATGCAGATTGGGCTGGTAATCAAGTTGATAGAAGATCCACATCTGGCTACTGCACCTTTCTTGGTGATCATCTGATTACTTGGAAAAGCAAGAAACAACAAGTGGTAGCACGGTCTAGTACTGAGGCTGAGTACCGTGCTATGGCACATGCATGCTGTGAACTGCAATGGATCAAATCTGTCTTATCTGAGCTGAAGATTTTGATTCAAACTCCCATGATTCTCAAGTGTGACAATCAATCTGCTATACATATTGCCAGGAATCCTGTCTTTCATGAGCGCACAAAGCATATAGAGGTTGACTGCCATTTCATCAGAGATCAGATAAAGAATGGCAATGTGGTGACGCCATATGTCAAGTCTGAAGATCTACTAGCTGATATCTTGACAAAGCCATTAGGTCCAGCAGTGTTCCAGAATTTATGCGGCAAGCTGGGCATCCACAATGTGTACACTCCAGCTTGAGGGGGAGTGTTAATATATCTTTACTTTGTGTTTATTTCATATTTCATATTACTGCTGTACCTACATGTAATTTTCCCTTTACTATAAATAGAGAGGAGAACCCTATTGGGTCTCTTACGTTGCCTTGTGCAACACACACAGACTCCGCACTTGAAAGCCAGACTTGTTGCTAAAGGGTAAACACAAGAATCAGGGGTTGATTATTTTGGAACTTTTACTCATGTTTCTTAAGACAATTATGTGTGTATTTCTTTTCTGTTGTTGTGCACCAAGGTTGGCAATGATCTCAATTGGACGTCAAAAATGTTTTTTTTATGGTTACTTGTAGGAGATTGTATAGATAGAGCAATGTCTGGGGCATGTTGCTCCCGGGGGGGGGGAAGAGGGGATTCTAAGGCTCAAGGGAGTATTCCAAGAAAGCCTGCCTTCTCAAAAACGCATTTTGTCTCTTAAAGGAGAGACTCAGGGCACGGTTTGAAGAACTATCTCTTATAAGCAAATTTGGATTTTCTCGCACTCAATGTGATCATACTATTTTTATCAAAACCACTACTGTCAGTACCGTTATTCTCATAATTTACGTAGACGATATCATTTTATCTAATAGAGGGAATTGTTGAAACAAAGAAGTATATTCTGTAACACGTTATCAAAGACCTAAGCAGTCCATGGTATTTCCTTTTTATTAAAGTTGCACATATTAAGAAAGGAATATCCTTATCTCAAAGTATACCCTAGATCTATTGAATGAGACAAAATTGCTTAGATGCCAATCTGTAATTTCTCCTATGGACCAAGGAACATGACTTGTGGTCTGAGACCGTTCAACTACTAGAAGATAAATTTATCTACAAACGCTTAGTTGGCAAGCCTTCATACCTTATTGTTACCTTACCAACTTAAATATCTGCATCATTGTTGGTGTTCTTAGTCATTTATGGACTGTCCTAGACAGTGTCACTGAAAGGCAGATTGTAGTAATCCAAGATATTTAAAGAATGCTCCTGACCAGGGATTATTTACAGAAGAAATAGGTACCTTAATGTTAATGGCTATTCTGATGCCTACTATGTAGGGAGCATGTCTGAATCTACCTCTAGATATTGTACCTTTGAGGAAAGCAATCGGGTTATTTGAAGAAGCAAGAAACAAAACATAGTTGCTAGGCAGAGTGTGGATATCGTCTAATGACGCACACCACTTGTGAGAATTTGTAGATAAAATCTCTACTTTTTTACTTTGGCTTTTTTATCAAATATACTATTCCGATACATTGTGATAATTGGGCAGTTACCTTCATTGCTAGCAATCTTTTCTTTTCCAAATGGGTGAAGCCTATTGAAGTGGATGGCGACTTCCTTCGTGATGCAGTAATGACTAAGAAGATAACACTCCTTTTTTGCCCACTAAAGAGCAAAATGCAGACTCACCAAGCCTCTCTCTGGAAGAAGAGTTCAGAATTTATATGCTACAAGCTAGGCATCATTCAGAATCTCAGATATATGCTCCAGATTGAGGGGAATGTTGAGATATGTTGTGTTATTTGTTGCTGTATTTCTATATTAGCTTTTTCTATCTTCTTTAGTTTCTTGTAATATGGGCCTAAGTGTATTAGGCCCATAAGGGTTTTTGTTCACTTCCCTTGTTTCCCTTTGCCTCTTATATGTAAGAGCATGTTTGTCTAAAATATTAAATAACAATGACGGCTACTTTTGTTAGGTAGGGACGCTCCAACAAATTTTTTATAAGGATCCATGTCATCAAAAGAGTGACAAAATTTTTATGGCTGGCTGTCAACCTACCAGCAATCCTCCTCCTTCACCCGGGCTACGGACCGGCTACATTTGCACAAAATGTACAAAACATAGGCGAAGTTAGTGGATATTAAGCATAGAAATTATATATTTAATATATAGTTAACAATATTTTGTATATTTATAAGTGTCCATGCAAAATAATTGTATGATATATTGATATATATATATATATGTGTGTGTGTACACATATGCAACATATTTAAAATATGTGTGTGTATTATATGTAGATATATACATAATGACATGTAAATGTATTAACTGTATGATCATGCATGTGGTGATGTGTGCATGTAGATGTCGATATATATCATATATACATGTCCATATATGTCATGATGCATATGCATAAAAACATGGTATCATGTTTGAAGTTGTTTGTGTATAGTATATGTATATCTACCATGATTTATTAATATTATATATACATATATATATGTATATATAGTTATATTTATATATGTAGAGAGAGATATATCAAATTTTATTTTATATATATATATATATATATATATATATATATATATATATATATATATATATATATATATATATATATATATATATATACACATTTGTACATGTAGGTGTGGGTGAGTAAGTAGTTAAAATCATATTGAATCAAATTACATAGAGAAAAAATCCTGCTAAAATTTCATTACAAAGCAGATGCATATGCTCCACGTATCACATAGGGCCGCATATGGGGCATGGCCGCATACTGGGTCGATTATACGTATGTGGTGTAACCAATTGGACGAACTGCATATTCGGATGCACGTGCCGCTTATTAATACACATTCTCAACATGATGTTTCTCGAGGCAGAGAGCCGCATCTGTCTTCACCGAAGGACAATACGACGTTCCCGACGACCCACACATCGCGTATAGTTGTGTTAGCAGTCACCATCTTCAATGGGAGACCAGAAGAAGCCTCAACTGTCTCCTCTTCTAGTCTAGAAATTTGTCACCACTTCCAGCTAGTTAAACGAGTATAACTTTTGTCAATGGAGTCGTAAGGTTACGTTTTGTTCAAGGGTCAAGACAAAGGCAAGCATCCAATGAGGAACCTCCAACTAATGACTCCCTTTCCCAATGGCAGCAGCTTGATGCCAGCCTCCTCTCTACTCTGTGGAACTCCATGGAGCCCTAGGTAGCAGACATCATCGATCATCTGACAAGTTTCAAGGTTGTCTGGGATCATCTCCAACTTATGTGCTCAAGGATGTATGATATGATAGTAGAGATGTACAAACCTCATCAAGAGAAGAGTCTGCAACGATATCTGAAGGAGGTGACTCGCATCATGAAATATTTGAATAACCTACTTCCAATCTTCATTGCTCCAGTTAAGCTTCAAAATCAACGAGATCAGACGGTGGTCATCAAGTTCCTTCTTGGTCTTTGCAAGGTTTATAAAGGAATCATAAGTCATATACTTTTTGGAACAGAGCTTCCCACTCAGATAAAGACATATCAGCATGTCTCGTACCTTCTTCGAGTAGGATTCTTTGACAACTCCGACGATAAATGGGTCAACCCTCGTCTTCTAGAACACCACCAACATGTGCTGTATGTGGGGATATGTTCGTGACGGTAGAAAAGGTGGACATTCATGTGGAGGAAAAGGCTGATTTGAGTGTATCTACTATGACAAATAGGGTCACGGTCACTACAAATAGACGTACTATGAGCTCCATGGCTTCCATCCAAAACCTTCACTGCAAACCTTGTTGCTACTGAGGAATCTTCTGAACAACTTTTATTCAGATGAAGATGAGCGACGAAGAGTAATGTGAACTTCTCTAGTTCTATGCATCCCAACAAGCATCTTCATCTATTTCCTAATGTTAGGAGCTTCAAGTTCATCCCAACATGCATGTCTCATCTACTCATACAAGTCTGTCTTCTTGGGTTCTCAACTTAGGTGCTACATATCACATTACAACCATCTCTAGCCTCATCTCTAACCTATCCACCACCAAGGCGAATACATCTCATATCACTATTGCTAATGGTTTTGTCAATTGCCGTTCAAGGCATTCAGACTATTTTACCTCTTCCTAATATTTCCCTACTATCATCCCTGTTTGTCCCATTTTTTACTATAATTTATTTTTTTATCAAGATAACTCCCTCACTTAGAGCATCAATTACATTTGACCCTGATCATTGTTTTAATGGGGTCTTTGGACATAGTCGGTGAGTGGTGGTTGGTATGAGGAAGCTGGTCTCTACTACTTGGCAAAACTCTAAAGGTTTGCGTGGTTGCATCCCCCTACATATCCATAGTCGTCTAGGTCATTTGTCTCTTGAGAAACTTTGAAATATGCACTCAGTTTTCTAGGTTATTTAAACTTGATTGTGAGGCTTGTCAGTTAGGAAAGCACCATAGATCAAGCTTCCAGTCACATTGGATCCTGCTCTAATACCGTGTTGTAAGTAAAAGAAGGCTGTGCGATACATTTGATAAGAGGAACCCCCCTCCTATATATAGGAGAAGGGGGAAGCGTACACACTTGAGACCAAACCCGAATGGGCCACAACACACTTGCACCCATATACAAATAGACCAAATAACTTAATTAACTAAATTAACCGGACTCTCTAGTATTATCTAATATATCTCTGTAAGTGTTCTTTTAGTTCAGATAGTTGGGTTGACTTCTATGTATCTATCTCCCTTTCAATTGAATAGCTCTTTTGTATTTCATTCAACCATTCTGTCTCATTTAGAGGCTCAGAATTTCCCTATAGTTTTGTTGGTGATTATGTTAATAGAATTGCTTATATAATTTGTTGTTATATCAATGGTTGGCCATTCAAGTGAAAATATAATCCTACTTCCATTCCAACATCCTAATTAGTTTCTTTTATTGTAGAGGTTAAAGTTTCTTATGAAATTAGCATTGTGCATTGTTCTCTTTATGCTACTTATACTGGTGTATCAGAGGCTCAAGTTACATTAGAATGTAATTATAACATATGACGAGTCCATAATATTGTCAGAAAAAGCACCTGAATCCAACTATTATAATGAAACATTCAACAACTTGACAAGATCGGAATTCTCCTGAGACTGGAGATAGTCATTAAGGAGAGTATTCGAGGCATCGTTTTTTGTTAACAATTCGTTAGAGGTTAAAAAGTTACGGATATTCTAGATGAATTTTTAAATTCAAGAAAAATGTGCAGTTTTCATCTTAAATATTTATTGTTCATAGCTAGTACATACCAGGGTTCAATAACCCGTTGAACTTTTTTTTAATTATTAAGCCAGGAGGCAATATTATTCATCCTACCCTCCTCTTGTAGGCAAAAAAGTCGCGAAAAAAGTGTTTACATCTCCGCTCATAAAGGCGGTTAACCCCCCAACCACTCTATCTATTCAAAGGAAAAAGAAGACCCCCAAAACAAAACCCAACCAGGAAGTAACTATACATCATCTCATCAGGAAAAGGATCTTTGTATCTGAATGAGGAATAATTTTATAGTGCATTTGAACTGAAACGAGTGATGATCCTTCTTGTGAGTCTGGTTGTCAGCATTTCATTTATGGGCCAAATTTGTTGGTTTTAGTTCAAGATTCTGGATGATAGAAAATTTACCCTAGATGATGGAATCATTTATGTGTTGACATGTTGCTGAACTACAGGCTCTTTTCTTGTTTAGATTTAGCAGGTATATGAGTTGTTATACTAAACCAAACCGTGGTTGCTAAATAGATGGCGATTATGTAACGATTTTGTCATGAATTGACAGCAATTTCTTAAGATTTATTTGGGTTGGGATTGAGTCCAATAAACTCCATTGTCTGGAATGCCGCAGAAACTTTTGTGTCCTTACTGCAGCAATTTAACTACCAACTGGTAGCTATTTCTCGAGATCGAACTTTGTATAGATGTTATGTGGGTTAGTTCTGAGTTCCAGCTAACTTCACCTTTCTTAGAGGATGCCAACTTTTACATTTTCTTGGTTCCCAAATGATGACAAATGGGTTATAATGACACTACACTTGCCCGACTTCACATGCTATACAAGCTTTCTGTTTGCATATCCTTTCATAGTGCATGTAAACATTATATATAGGCTATTATGTAGCATTCTGCCATTGCAAATATGTTGTTTTGTTCAAGGTAAGAACTCTCTTTGTGAAATGTTAATTGCTTCAGGTTTCACGGAATGCTGACACGGGAATCAGTAAGGGATGTGGGTTTATTACCATGAGCACCATTTCAGAAGCAAAAGCTGCTATAATTGCCTTAGATGGTTTTGTAAGTATCCAAAATACCATTTAATACTTTTTTTTGTTTGCTTTGAATCTAAATTCACAGTATCATAACGCTCACAGGATCTTGAAGGGCGTGAAATCCGTGTCAAATTTTCAGTTGACATGGTTCCTGGTAGGAAAAACACCAACGCCTTGAATACCCCACCCAAAAAGGACATTGTATTTGAGAGCCGACATAAAGTGTACGTTGGCAATCTAGCTTGGTCAGTGACCCCTGAGGAGTTGAGAGATCACTTCAGCCGGTTTGGAACTGTAGTCAGCACGCGGGTGTTGCATGATAGAAAAGGAGGGAAAAACAGAGTTTATGGGTTTCTTTCCTTCTCTTCCGCTGAAGAACTCAAGGATGCTGTATCAATCAGTGGCACGGTAATTGCCTATATTATCTTTTTTTGTTTCTGTCATTAAAGAGAAGGATCCTGTCCCTTGCTTCTTAGCACACATGTTTTGTTCATGGAGGGGGTTGTGTTCTGTTCTTCACAACCAATACACTCGCCAGTGTGTTTCATCTAGTCCGCCCACTCAAATATAATGTTGATAATTTTGGTGTTTGCTTATAATTTCAGTGTCCTTTGCAGGAGTTCCGTGGACGCCCCATAATGGTGAGACAAGTCCAGTGAGGGATGATGTGGTGAGGCTCTGCAACTTACGTACTCTACTATCCATTACGCTTGAGGATGAGGGCCTAGGCAGGGAGTCTAGTCTCATTTTCTCATCTTGATAATTTATTAATTTATAAAGGTAATATATAAGATTCCATCCTGCAGAAGACTGCACGAGTCATTCAGATCACAATTTTGTACCTAAAGTTTGTTTAAGTCTAGGACAAACTGTGTAGAGTAGGATCTGTGGAATTTGGTTGCTGCAGTTATTTACTAGAAGGATGGCGGGATTTGGAATGAGGATTGGAACATTTTGAACTTTTTTAATCCAAAATTGCATGTACTGTTGTCACTTGGAAAGGAACATGGTTCATGTTGGCATGCAAGGATAACATGAAAGCGGCAGTTTATAGGTGTAAGAAATATGTGTCTTATTTTTGTAAAGTTGAGACTATACCTTTTTGTAGGACAATACCTTTTTGTAATCCATTTGGCGGGGGCCATATAACCATAATGACTCAGCCGTTAGAATCCAGGCATTGCAGTCCGCCTAGGTGTCTAGGCAGAGGCCTAGGCGTCTTTTTCTCTATTTTTTTTCCATTTTTATATAATATAACATGGGATTTTTCTAGCAGTGACTAGTTAAAAAAGAAAATAAAAAGCAGGGGGACGAGAAAAGAGTAGGGGGAGGTGGAAGAGTAGCACCGGAGGAGGAAGAGGAGTAGGGGGAGGAGGAAAGGGGGAAGAGAGGAGGGTGGAGGAAAGGAGGGGGTGGAGGAAGAGGAGCAGGGGGAGGAGAAAAGAGCAACAGGGGAGGAGGAAATGAGGAAGAAAAGGGGGAGGAGGTAGAGGAAGGAGAAGAAGGCAGGGAAAGCTTGGGGAGGGGAAGAAGACGAAGACCAAGGCAGGAGAACAGGAGGAGGAAGAAGAAGAAGGAGGAGGAGGAGGAGGCAGGGGAAGTATCCACCTGCGGTAGGAGGAAGTAGAAGAGGAGGCAGGGGAAGAGGAAGTAGGGGAAGGCGACAGCAAAGAAGAAGAAGAAAAAGGCAGGGGAAGGAGGAGGAGGAGGAGGGAGGGGAGGTAAAAGAATCTCACTTGTCGCCCAGCTGCGGCTCCTTGCTCCACAGCAACGGTGATGGCTTGCTGGTTGCTGCCGTCATCAGGAGTATGCGTGAGCCTAAGCGGGAAAACAATGGGGAGTATCTGAGACTTGACCAGCAAGCTTACTATTTTTATTTTTATACTCTTCAAAATCAAGCCCATTAGGTAGGCTCAATATCCGCTCAGGCACCTAGGTGGGCCCGCTTAGACCGCCTGCCTAATAAGCTGGGCGCCTGGGTTTTTGCCTTTGGGGCTGGGTGGTCGCCCAGGCGAGAGCCCATACAACACAATGTTAGATGGATTTCGGGGACCGGGCCGCAGGTCCGACCCAAAGGTTTATTTTCACATTTAAGGGCTTGTTTTAGAGCAAGAAACTCTACTCTGACTAGAAGTCCAGATCAAGATTTATTAGGCTTGCACGGGCCGTGATGTTATGATGTATGTTTGGTCTCATATAGGTAGTTTGCGATCTTAAGATGGAATAGATAGTTTCCAAGGGTCTCTTCCGCTGATGGATGTACTTTTAGGTGTGGTTCTCTTGGGCATCCAAGAGAGGATAGAATTGTATTTAAAGGGACCTCCCCATGACGAGTCAACCTTTAGGGATGGTTCTCTTGGGCCTATCCGTTCACTCTCATAAGCGAGAGTTATACTTGCTATGATCTTGTATTGTGTTTTTCATTCTAAGTAAACCAGTTATGATCATCGTATCCCGCTTTTCATACAAGGTCTTAGATACTCATTCCAAGTTCCAAGTTTACACTAAGAAGTTAGCAAAGAGCTATCGAAGAAAAAGAGTGTTGATTTGTCTTGGATCCATTACGTTGTTGATGGGTGTCCAGAGTTGGCGACAAAATTAAGTGAAAGTTTTGCCAATGTAAATTTCAAGTTCTTAATGAGACTTGGATATCTAGCTCTAGTGCAAAGCATGTATAAGTTGTGATGCAGTTGTCAAGGCTCCTGGCAACCAACTTGGCTGGTTGTGATGATTGCTTGTCCTGGTTTAGACTAGGGCACAACATCTGCAGCAAATCATAATTTTAGGTCAAAAAAATCTGTTTTTGACTTTTCATAACCTTTTAGAATCGTCATTCCTAACAGAAATTCAGAAAGAATTTGTTTTATGTGCCCTTTCCCATGTGTTTCTTTTATATAAAACCATCTTAGTAATTGGTTCCGTTGCTATAAATTCTATTTCTGCTATATACAATAAACTATTCTCCCAATCATCTTCAGAACAGAGGATTCTGTTTCCCCTCAAGATGCGATTTGTTTAAAAATGACTCTGAACACTGGAGTCATGTTTTCATCCAGTGCCATTTTTGCGATCAGTTTGGTCTCATGCCATTGATGATGAATATATTCCCCAGATACCCTCTTCTATCCTAGGTTTCCTACTCTCAAAAGGGGAAGAGGGAACTGTGTTCTCTGACTGCAATCTATGAAATTTGGAATGAGAGGAATCAGAGAATTTTTGAGGATAGAGATAGTCTAGCTATTCGGAGAGCCATTAAAAGAGATGTTGATTCTCTTAGCTAGGTGCTCTTTATAGATAGTCCTTATGGTTTTCGTTGTTGTTAACGTTTTGTTAGTTTCGTCTTGTTGGTGTTGTTGCACAGCCTTTTCTTTTCCCCACGCATTGTATAGTATTTTCACAAAAAATGCAAAAAAGGGAGGAACACGCTTTGGATGAAGAAAAGAGGATAAACTATATCCCTGCACGGAAGTAGTCCGTTCTGCTGTATGCGAATGTTCATCTTTCTTATTGTTTTTTTTGCATCAATATAAGTTTTCATGATGATAGAGAGGAATCTGAGATCAAATAGACGGCAAGACAATGGTTTGTGATTTGGTGGTCTGGTTTTGCACGATAGCATTGTTTGTCTCCCTACACACACACAGCGACAAATGAGACAATCTGCCAAAATCAAATTAACAGAATATATGGCATCAGTTCCTGTATGGAACAGCGCTTGCTCTACCGAAAAGTAGGAATAACAAATCCTTCGGAGAGAGAGATACTAGGTCAACATCTTTGAGTAAGTGAGAATGTGGACAAAAAGATATGAGAAAAGAAACAGAAAGAAAAGCAAGACGAGAGATATTATAGAAAGAGACGAATAAAACAGATGGTAGCTACCATAAGTGGTGAGGAAGGAGACGACTGCTGAGAGGTGGTGGTAGGGAAGACTATAGAGATATGTTTATGTTTCATTCAGCGACAAAAGAGGACAGTGCTGTTGAGGGTTCATAATAAATTGCAGCGCGACGAAATTGTATTTTTCTATCACGGTTTCAAAAGGCTTCCTTGAGTTTAATTTTGGGTTCAGAGTCGAATGACTCTCTGTTCTTTGAATTTCACGTTAAACTGTTAAACAGCACCCATATATTACAACAAAGGGTGGCACATGACACGATCGATCCTAGGGACCATTGTACATGACACTAATGAACGTGTAATGTTAATAGCCAACGGTGTGGTCTTTTCCTCTTAAAAACATGACCAAAAAACATAAATAGCAGGTTTGGACATTTTAATTACCAAAATAGCACGATTCAGAACTTAATTCCCAAAATAGCACATTTCTAAGGCAATACGTCCCCAAAGAGGACACATTGCTCCTGGTGGGATCAATACGTCCCCTCGGAAGACACATTGCTACTTTAAAAAGCAATACGTTCCCAATGGGGACGCATTGCCTCGCTGAAAGCAATGCGTCTCCAAAGATGACATATTGCTTTTATTTATTTTTTCTTAATTATGATACTATGTACGTTGTATAAATACATATATATGTTAAATTGCTAAATGAACACAATCTACATTAACTTATATACAATTAACCATATATTTTAAATAATAAATGAACATAATAAAATAATAACAAAATATTATATTTCATTAATACATAATATTTATAAATGTAGATAGAAGTATTTAAAAGAAATAGATACAATACTAAAATTATATATAATTTTAAATACGTTACATTTAAAATATATAATTTTAAATACTTCTAGTAACATATTTAAAATTATATAGAATTATTTAAATATAATGTATTTAAAATTATATATATGTTACTAGAAATATTTAAAATTATATAGTAACGTATTTAAAATTGTATATTATTATTCGTTACTATATATTAAAATTATTAGATACAATACTAAAATTATATGTATTTAGTATTGTATCCATTAACTTTAAATTTATGGATACAATACTAAAATTATCTACATTAATTTTAAAATATATAATTTTAAATATGTTACATTTAAAATATATAATTTAAAATTATCTACATTAGTTGTGTTATATATAAATTTAATTACGTTACATTTAAAATATATAATTTTAAATACTTCTAGTAACATATTTTAAATATAGAAGTATTTAAAATTAATAGATACAATACTAAAATGTAGATAGAAGTATTTAAAATATATAATTTTAAATATATATAATTTTAGTATTGTATCCAATAATTTTAATATATAGTAACGTATTTAACATTAATGGATATAATACTAAAATTATATATTTATACATATATACGTATACATATCATATATATGGATACAATACTAAAATTATAAATACATAGAAGTATTTAAAATTAATGGATACAATACTAAAATTAATATTTATATATATTATATATTTATATATATAGTCCATATCAACATGTGCTATATGTTGCTATATTAGTTTTCTTTTTCTTTTTTCTAAATTTACAAATAAATATATACATGTATACATATATATGTGTATATATTTGTTTTATTTCTATAGTTTTAAATGTTACTATATAATTTTAGTATTGTAACCATTAATTTTAAATACTTTTATCTACATTTATAAATATTATGTATTAATGAAATATAATATTCTGTTATTATTTTATTATGTTTATTTATTATTTAAAATATATGGTTAATTGTATATAAGTTAATGTAGATTATGTTCATTTATCAATTTAACATATATATGTATTTGTATTACGTACATGGTATCATAATTAAAAAAATTAAAATTAAAATAAAAAAAGTAATACGTCCTCTTTGGGGACGCATTACTTTGCTGGAGGCAATGCATCCCCATTGGGGACGTATTGCTTTTTAAAGTAGCAATGCGTCTCTTGAGAGGACGCATTGGTCCCATCAGGAATTGCCTCAGAAATGTGCCATTTTGGGAATTTAGTTTTGAATCGTGCCATTTTGGTAATTAAAATGTCCAAATGTGCTATTTAGGTTTTTTGGCCTAAAAACATCCCACCAGACTATAGTCTCTCCTTATATCCCCCAACATATGCTCTTATTTCCCCAATGTACATCTATGATGATCCACGAGGAAACCTACCCACGAGCCTGTTATGTTTTTCAGCTCAAGGTCTTGGGCTGCTTGCCTGTTGACCTAGGTGTCGCATATTGCCCATATTTTGATAATGACTTAACCATTCCATTCATATGTATCTAACATTTCTAATTGAGATCATTGCAGACATTAGATACAAGAAAAGAATCAAAATTCACTCAAAGCTACTCTCCCGGCACATGCAAAACATGTGACTTTCACCCGCTTTGTAATATAGCCCTTAGAGGCTTAGAGCAATTTTTGTAATCACTTAAATTCATGTTTTGCATTGTATCTAAGATGGATAAAATGATTGGAACTCAAAAATCCATCATTTATACAGTTTTTGGAAATTCCAAAATACCCCTTAACAGGGATTTTGTCGGCCGAATTACAAACTCGGCCGATCCATGTATTGAGGAATTTTCTGGGCTGTCGGCCGAGTTTCAATGCCAGGAAACTCGGCCGATCCACTGGTCAGTCAAAACCAAAGGATGACTGATCGGTCGAGTTTCCCCCTGGAAACTCGGCCGACAGATTCCCTGTTGGTTTTGTCACCTAGTGTGTCGGCCGAGTTGCCTTTATTGAAACTCGGCCGATCGAACTGTACTGGAATGCAGAAAAAGCAATTCCAACCGTTGGAGGAGTTGGTGGGACTCAAAATAGATCCGTTGCAAGTTGTAAAACGGCTAGTTTGTGCCACTTAACTCACCCAACCTCAAAGGGACACCCTCAACTATAAATAGGACCTCTTGGACTTCATTCCAAGGTTGCTCATTCACATATGCTTGGTCCTAGCCTTAGTTGAGTGGTTTCCAACCTTTGAGCCCCCTTTCTCTCTCTACCTTCAATGCAAAAAACGTGAGTAAGAGTGAGTTAGGATCCCTTTGTAAGAGAGCTACCATTTGTTCATTGTAAAGCTCTCCATCTTCATTCTCCCATCTCCATTCTCTATGAAGATTGATTGAAGTTTCTTCTCCGAGTGAAAGAGAAGAAGGTTGCTGTTCTTCCCCAAGTGAAGGAGAAGAAGGCTAGCTGCTCCAGGCCTCCGAGTGAAGGAGGAAGGTGCTAAAGCTCTCCAAGTGAAGGAGAGGTGCAAGGCAAAGCTCAAGCAAGATGGGTAATTCCTGCAAGGCCGAAGACCAGAGCAAGAGTGGGTAAGTCCTTTAGAGAAGGCGGAAGACTACTTGCTTGGTGGGTAAGTCCTTGGTGAGGTAGAAGATCTTGGCTTGTTATATAAGACCTTGGATGGTTGGTTGTTGTAGCTTGTAATCTTATTTTTGTGAGAAATATAAGAGCCTCAAGTTACAAATCCTAGAGCCTAACCAACTCTAGGTAGTGGACTGACTTGATCCTAAGTTTAGGACGAGGAACCACTCTAAACCACCTGTCCAAGTGCATGTTTATCCATATCTCTTACCCTTGCTATGAATGCTAGCTTAGGACATCAAATTACTGTTTTGCTTCAAATTACACTCGTAATATAATTTGGTGGTTTAATCTATCTTGTGAAGTTTGTGAAGCTCTATTCAACCCCCCCTTCTAGAGCCCATTGATCCAACAAGTGGTATCAGAGCGGGTCTTCTCCAAG
Source organism: Alisma plantago-aquatica (assembly GCA_963693085.1). Classification (NCBI taxonomy): domain Eukaryota; kingdom Viridiplantae; phylum Streptophyta; class Magnoliopsida; order Alismatales; family Alismataceae; genus Alisma; species Alisma plantago-aquatica. The sequence continues at coordinate 123,666,853 of OY856412.1, forward strand.
CTACTTCAACAAGTAGGAGAAGATGGGCGATTCGGCTCTCGGTTCACTCAACCTTGAGGGAAGCTACTCCACAAGACCCCCGGTCTTCGACGGCACCAACTTCCTATATTGGAAGAGAAGGATGCAGTTCTACATCCAAGGAGTTAGCTACGAGATGTGGAAGATAGTCCACCTCAAGTACGACGAGCCGAAGGGGAACATCACAACATGGACGGACGAAGAGATGAAGCGTGCTCAACTAAATGCTAAAGCCATTAGCATCATCTACGCTGCCCTCTCTCCATCGGAATTCAACCGCATCTCTTCATGGGACACCGCTCATGAGATTTGGCACAAGTTATGTGTCACCTATGAAGGGACGGAGCAGGTCAAGGAGGCCAAGATCTACATGCTCGGAGGCCTACTTGAAAATTTCAAGATGGGGAAGAATGAAAGGGTTGCGGACATGTACACAAGGCTCAACGTCATCCTCAACAGCCTTGCAGCCCTTGGGAGTGTCATGGATCGAGGCACCATCAACGCCAAGATCTTGAGGTCTCTTCCAAAGAGATGGGAGCCGAAGGTGACTTCAATTGAAGAAGTCTACAAGCTTAGCGAGTTGTCAACCGAGGAGCTGGTTGGTAACCTACAAGCTCACGAACCAAGGCTCGACAAGCAAGAGGAAGAGGAGAAAAGGGAAGAGAAGGAGACAAGAAAGATGAAGGACACGGCCTTCAAAGCTCATGTCGAAGAAATGATGAGGCAACAACAGCTTGCCATGAAGTCTCCTTGCCCCTCCTCAAGCGAAGACGAAGGTGCTAATGACCATGAAGCCAATTACTCCAAAGGAAGACACTTCAAGGGAAAGCAATCCTCCTCCACTCCTAGGTGCTATGAGTGTGGCCAAAAGGGCCACTACAAGAATGATTGCCCAAAAGTCAAGAAGGGCTATCATAAGGGCAGTCACAAGAAGGATGACAAATACAAGAGAGAATCCAAGTACAAGAAGAAGGACAAGAAGGAAAGACGATCCAAAGATGCAGCTCATGCGGCATGGGAGGAGTCTTCTACTTCAAGTTCATCTTGTTCCGAGGATGGAGAATGTCATCTTGCACTTATGGCATCTACTAGTGAAGAGGTAATGGAGGTAAGTGAGGTAAGCAATGTAAGTGATGAAGCTTTACTTGAATTATCTAAAGAATCTATCATTGAAATGCTTAGTGAATGTCAATCATCTCTTGCTAAATGTAAAGCTAAAAGAAAGAGATTAGGAAAGATAATAGATGATCTATATGCCAAGATTGACATTCTTGATGAAAATGAAAAGTTACACCTTGATAGTATAGATTCTTTGCAAGAGCAACTTCAAGACCTTGAACTTCAATACAATGGAGTAGAGGTTGAGAATGGTGCTTATCTTAAAACTATTGAAAGTCTTAAGATCGAGAACCAAAATTGCCTAGATGAGTTAGATGTTCTAAAAACTGAAAATGTTGAACTAAAACTCATTGATGATGCTAGGAGAGAGGAAGTTCATTGTTATCAAAAAGAAATTGCTATGCTTAAATCTGAAAATGCTAGATTGCTTGCTCAAACAAATGATCTATCCTCTAGACCTATCTTGCCTAGGAATGAAGTTGCTAACTTAACTATTGAAAAAGATTCTCTTCTTACTAAAGCCCTCTGTCTTGAGGCCGACCTGTTACATGCTAGAGAAGATCTTGATAGTTTATCTACTACTATTAAAAATCTTAGTGATGATAATGCTAAATTAAGATCTACCTTGCAAAGGTTTCTTTCCGGTAAAAAGTCTCTAAATGATGTTCTAGAGCACTCTACCAAACAAATTGGTACTAGTGGTCTAGGATACAATGAGAGTATCCCAAAAGGTAAGAAGAAGAAGAAAGGTAAGAAAAAGAGTGTGGAAACTCCAATTCTCAATGGAGAGTCTTCCGGCTCTAAAAATCCCATGGTATGTATGCATTGCAAATGTGATGATCATTATTCTACCTATTGTCCTTACAAGCCTAAGGGGACCAACCCAAATATGAAATGGGTCCCCAAGCTAACCCCGGACCCCAAAGTTTGAGTTGGGTTCCGACATCCTCTTTTCTTGCAGGTCACAAAGAAATGGATTGTTGATAGTGGCTGCTCTAAGCACATGACTGGAGAAATCAGCCATTTCAACAAATTTGTGAAGAAGAAAGGAGGATCGGTAACCTTTGGGGACAACAAAAAGGGTAAGGTTATAGGTGAGGGTGATGTAGGTAATGATTTGTGCATTAAAAATGTTTTGCTTGTTGATGGCCTACATCACAACTTGATTAGTGTGAGCCAATTATGTGATAATGGTTATCTTGTGCTCTTTACTTCCTTAGAATGCTTGCTTCTAGATTCCCTGTCCTATAATGTCATATATAAGGGAACTAGAAATGGTAATCTATATGTGATTGTTCTTGATGCTTTAAAGCCCATACTAAATAGATGCTTAGTCGTGGATAAAAACGATCTTTCGCTTTGGCATCGACGCTTGGGTCATGTGAACTTGCATCAAATGAAGAAACTAGACAAAAAGGACTTGGTTCGAGGACTTCCCAAATTGGATTTTGAAAAGGATGAGGAATGTCAACCTTGTACCCAAGGGAAACAAACCAAATCCTCTTTCAAGTCCAAAGGGGTCATGAGTACCAAGAGAGTTCTAGAGCTTCTTCATATTGATCTCTTCGGACCTATGAGAACACAAACGCTTCGCGGCTCCAAGTATTGTCTTGTTATCGTCGATGATTTTTCTAGATATACTTGGACTTTCTTTCTTGTTTCCAAAAGCGACACCCTTGACGTTTTCTCGAGCTTTTGCAAACGAGTCGAAAACGAAGCTTCTTGTCATGTTGTTTCCATCCGTAGTGATCATGGGGGAGAGTTTGAAAATGATCTTTTTGAACGTTTTTGTGAAAAATCGGGTTATTCGCACAATTTCTCTTCTCCTCGCACACCCCAACAAAATGGAGTTGTTGAGAGGAAGAATAGATCGCTACAGGAAATGGCTAGGACCATGCTTCTTGAGTATGATACTCCTAAGAAGTTTTGGGCTGAAGCCGTTAGCACCGCATGTTTTGTGCAAAACCGAGTTTTCACTCATCCGACGTTTAAGAAAACCCCCTATGAACTATGGCGTGGTAGGAAGCCGTCGATTGATTTCTTCCATGTGTTTGGATGCCCTTGTTTTGTTTTGAACACCAAGGACTCTCTCGACAAGTTTGATCCGAAATCTTACAAGGCTTTCTTCCTAGGCTATAGCACTACTAGCAGGGCTTTTAGAGTATTTAACATAGAACTATCTAAAATAGAAGAATCCATAAATGTTAAATTTATTGAAACTAACCCTGTTGTTGGCAAGCCTATTGGTGATAATGATGTTGCAGATGAAATCATTCCTATCCTCAAAGATCTCAACATCAAAGATAAAGGTAAGCAGGTTCAAGAAGAAGATCAAGAAGAAGAAGAGAAAGAAGAAGAAAGGAAGGATCCCACTCCCCGCTTCGCCAAAGATCACCCCAAGGAGTTGATCATAGGCAATCCATTTGAAAGAGTAAGGACACGGGCTGCACACAACAAAGAACAAGCAGACAGCGCCTTCATCTCTCAAATGGAGCCGAAGAACATCAAGGAGGCCCTTGGTGATGATGAGTGGATCCTTGCCATGCAAGAAGAGCTTGAGCAGTTCGAGAAGAGCCGAGTGTGGACCTTAGTGCCAAGACCAAACAATAGAAAGATCATTGGCACCAAATGGGTCTACCGCAACAAGCTTGATGAGCAAGGAAAAGTGGTAAGAAACAAAGCAAGGTTAGTAGCTCAAGGTTATAATCAACAAGAAGGTATTGATTTTGATGAAACCTATGCGCCTGTTGCTAGATTAGAATCTATTCGCATGCTACTTGCCTTTGCTAGTTATAAAAATTTCTTGCTTTATCAAATGGATGTTAAAAGTGCGTTTTTGAATGGTACAATTGAGGAGGAAGTATATGTTGCTCAACCTCCGGGCTTTGAAAATGATAAGTTACCCAATCATGTTTATCTCTTGCAAAAAGCTCTCTATGGTCTCAAACAAGCCCCTCGAGCTTGGTATGAGAAACTAAAGAACTTTTTGTTAGATAATGGGTATATCATGGGCAAAGTTGATTGTACCTTGTTTCTAAAACACACTTCTACCCATTTTCTCATCATTCAAATATATGTTGATGATATTATATTTGGCGGAACTGACCTTGATCTTTGCAAAGAGTTTGGTTCTCTTATGCAGAGTGAATTTGAGATGAGTATGATGGGTGAGCTGACCTTCTTCCTAGGCTTCCAAATCAAGCAGACCAAGAATGGTAACTTCATCAACCAAGGCAAATACACGCTTGAGCTTCTAAAACGCTTTGGGATGGAGAACATGAAGCAAATGGACACGCCCATGTCAAACACTGCCAAACTTGACAGGGATGAGGAAGGTGAGAAGGTAGATGAGAAGCTCTATAGAGGTATGATTGGAAGTTTACTTTATTTAACTGCCTCTAGACCTGATATAATGTTTAGTGTTGGCTTGTGTGCCCGCTTTCAATCAAGCCCTAGGAAATCACATCTTATTGCCGTCAAGAGGATTTTGAGGTATCTAGCCAAAACTCCAAATTTTGGACTATGGTACCCTAAGTCAAGGGACTTTACTCTTGTGGCATATAGTGATGCTGACTACGCAGGTTGCTTAATTGATAGAAAGTGCACAAGTGGCACTTGCTTCCTCTTGGGACCATGCTTGGTGTCTTGGTTCTCCAAGAAACAGAGCACAGTGGCATTATCAACTACCGAAGCTGAATACATTGCAGCCGGAAGTTGTTGTGCCCAGGTCCTATGGATGAAGCAAATGCTCCAAGACTTTAACATTCATTTTGATGCTTCTCCTATTTTCTGTGATAATACTAGTGCAATTAATCTTTCATATAATCCAATATTGCATAGTAGAGCTAAACACATAGAAGTCCGCCATCATTTTCTCCGTGATCACATTGTCAAAAAGGATATTTATATCACACATGTGGATACGGAAAATCAGTTGGCTGACATTTTCACTAAACCGCTTGCTAGAGATCAATTTAATTTCATTAGGTCAAAATTGCTAATAACCTCTCTTGATGATGTTGAATTGCTCTCTAATTAGCTGGTTACATGTTATGTGTGTTGCTCATGCTTATAAATGCCTTGTTTGCTTAAAATGCTTGTTTTTGATAAATATCTCTATTGGTTTTATCTCATTTTCGGGTATTTTTCGCAAAACGAGTCTTTATCGACAAATAGTACACTATGATGATGAGAATGTGCCTAAATGTGTTTAAAATACATCCTAGATCCCTCAGAAAAATTGCCCTAGGTCGTATGAGGCTAGGACTAGATTTTAGGATTTCTCACATCAGGGTTTTTGTCGGCCGAGTTGGAAACTCGGCCGATCGGTCGGGCGCAGGGTGTCTGTACACTCTGTCGGCCGAGTTTCCCCACCCTGGAACTCGGCCGATCGACGGCAGACGGGTTTTATATATATAGGATTCGGCCGACTTGCTCCCTCTCAACTAGAGCAAAGTCGACCGAACCCTAGCCGCCCAAGCCCGACTCCTCCTCTCCTGGTCTTTTCCTCCCTCTCTCCGGCCGTTATTGCCCCCAAAACGGCCCCCTTGTGTGCCCTAGCTGCTTGTACGGTTCCGTTGCTACGTTTTTCTCCGTGTGGATCGGCGCCCTTCTCTCCGTTTCTTCTCCGATGAGGTCGCAACGTCGGAAACGCGCCGTTCCCGCTCCTGCTCCTTCGGTTCCTCTAGCTCCGAGGTATATGTCCTTTGACAACCTCTCTTTCGTGGACAATACCGCGGTTGCACGGTATAAAGAGCTTCTCCCTCGATCTCCTTTTCCTTTTCGTGCTCTTTATCAACCGCATTGTTTTCACGCCGATCTTTTTGAGGCGAGTCAAGTGTTTCGCACACACCATCTTGACGCCTTTAGCATCGAGGATCCAAAATTTCACAATCTCAAGTATAGCACCAAGGCTGTCCGCCAATTCTACGCAAACTTGCGGTGGAATTACGACACTTTGGTTCCTCCCTCGGATACCTCGATTGTCTTAACCTCTATGATCGCCGGACAACCGTTTCATATCACCGAGCGATCCTTTAATCTTTACCTAAATGGCAACGTCGGCACGGCCTCTTGGACCACCTCATATACCGATTATTTCGATCTTTTGCGTCCCGAGGACATCTATAAGGCACTCGAGATAGACTTGTCGGATATTCACAAATTCCTCAAGCTTCCCGAGTTTCCTTATAGAAAGAAGGGCACCCTGCCTTCTTCTGCTCTGTCCTCCCCTCGCCGTGTGTTGGCGTTTGTTCTTAGTTGCAATGTTCACCCAAAGAAAAACCAAACGGACATAGCCGAGAACACTGCCATGATGATGTATCTCCTCTTGAACAATCATGGAGTCAAATGGGCACGGTATATCCTGCACCATATGACATGTTTTGATTCTGGAAAGAACACGAAGGGCACCCATCTTCCTTATCCTGCCCTAATCTGTGGACTTTTCCAGTTTGCCACTGGTAAATCTCTTTTCACCGATTATCTCTACCGACCTGATCGAAAAGGGGTTTACATCAGTGAGACCACTCTCCAGAAGAGTGTCCCTACATCTGGTGCATCATCTTCTTCTGCTCCACCACCACCACAACCTCCATCATCATCGGATGCACCTCCTCCTCCACCATCATCAGCTGCACCACCACCTCCTGAGCCATCTTTCCAACCTCCTCCACACCCGGCTTTTGCTGATTTTCATGTTTCCAATGAGGCCCTCATGGGGTATCTCATGCACCAGCAAGCCTATAACATGCAGGTCCAACAACATCTTCATGAGGACCTCTGCCACATCATGTCATCTATGTCTCTCTCCTGCCCGCAGCCCTACCCCACCTACCAGCCCTACCCCGGTGACGACTACGCTTCTTATGCGTATAGTCAGTTCTATCCACCTCCACCACCCTCTGCTTCCGCTGACCACTCTGCAGGTGGATACTCTCACCCTTCCCCGGTGTTGGCGCTTCCAGGTGGACGCTTGTCCGAGCTACTGGCCCAGTACACCTCGACTGCTCCTCCCATTGAGATAGCTTATGAGCTCCATGCTCTGGGCATGTCTTGGGCTGAGCAGAGCGCGAGATGGCCTGGACGTGCTTTTGGTCCTACAGACGAGGATATGCCAGATCAGGACGATGCCGAGTCAGATGAGGCGACTGCGACAGATGCTGATACGGATGCTGACGATGATGATGCTGCTGATGAACAGGCTACACCGGCTGATGCCCCTCCTTCTGATGGAGACGAGGACTACCAGCCCGATGAGGACATGGATGCTGCTGTTGATGACGTCGACATAGATTAGTATAGCTTAGAGTAGATGTGTCTAGTGTAGTCTCGCATGACCATGTCATTTTCTTTAGGGACTATGTTTGTATCATCTATATTAGGCACATTATCTGAGATGTACTATGGCTTTTCCGCTTGTCCTTGTAGCTTTTGGTTTTATGTTTTGGATACATTTTGTATGACTTATCTTATCATGTAATCCATATTTTGATGAATGACAGTTGGTTGTTTTCATGAATTATCTTTGTGCTTCTCTGTCTTAATATGCTATGTTTGATTGAGTGTTTTGGAGAAGACCTGGTTTGTATGCTCTTCTACCCCCCTGCCTTTTTGAGATGACAAAGGGGGAGAAATATACCTCAATCATATTGCCATCATATTGCTTTTAGTGCTTGTATGGTTCTTTTCTTGTCTTTAAAACTTATATATCTTGACTTGGCTAGAATCATACAATATATATATGCTATGGCTGTTTGTGTGTTAACTAACAATGCAGGGATGAGTAAGCATGAATTGAGGGGGAGCATTACAAGACTGATCATATTTGCATCCCCTTGCAATTCTCTAAGCAAAGGTATAATTTTCATATTCTTTTCAATATGTTGAGGAATGGTTTGTCATTGTCAAAAAGGGGGAGAATGTTGACCTAGGTGTCGCATATTGCCCATATTTTGATAATGACTTAACCATTCCATTCATATGTATCTAACATTTCTAATTGAGATCATTGCAGACATTAGATACAAGAAAAGAATCAAAATTCACTCAAAGCTACTCTCCCGGCACATGCAAAACATGTGACTTTCACCCGCTTTGTAATATAGCCCTTAGAGGCTTAGAGCAATTTTTGTAATCACTTAAATTCATGTTTTGCATTGTATCTAAGATGGATAAAATGATTGGAACTCAAAAATCCATCATTTATACAGTTTTTGGAAATTCCAAAATACCCCTTAACAGGGATTTTGTCGGCCGAATTACAAACTCGGCCGATCCATGTATTGAGGAATTTTCTGGGCTGTCGGCCGAGTTTCAATGCCAGGAAACTCGGCCGATCCACTGGTCAGTCAAAACCAAAGGATGACTGATCGGTCGAGTTTCCCCCTGGAAACTCGGCCGACAGATTCCCTGTTGGTTTTGTCACCTAGTGTGTCGGCCGAGTTGCCTTTATTGAAACTCGGCCGATCGAACTGTACTGGAATGCAGAAAAAGCAATTCCAACCGTTGGAGGAGTTGGTGGGACTCAAAATAGATCCGTTGCAAGTTGTAAAACGGCTAGTTTGTGCCACTTAACTCACCCAACCTCAAAGGGACACCCTCAACTATAAATAGGACCTCTTGGACTTCATTCCAAGGTTGCTCATTCACATATGCTTGGTCCTAGCCTTAGTTGAGTGGTTTCCAACCTTTGAGCCCCCTTTCTCTCTCTACCTTCAATGCAAAAAACGTGAGTAAGAGTGAGTTAGGATCCCTTTGTAAGAGAGCTACCATTTGTTCATTGTAAAGCTCTCCATCTTCATTCTCCCATCTCCATTCTCTATGAAGATTGATTGAAGTTTCTTCTCCGAGTGAAAGAGAAGAAGGTTGCTGTTCTTCCCCAAGTGAAGGAGAAGAAGGCTAGCTGCTCCAGGCCTCCGAGTGAAGGAGGAAGGTGCTAAAGCTCTCCAAGTGAAGGAGAGGTGCAAGGCAAAGCTCAAGCAAGATGGGTAATTCCTGCAAGGCCGAAGACCAGAGCAAGAGTGGGTAAGTCCTTTAGAGAAGGCGGAAGACTACTTGCTTGGTGGGTAAGTCCTTGGTGAGGTAGAAGATCTTGGCTTGTTATATAAGACCTTGGATGGTTGGTTGTTGTAGCTTGTAATCTTATTTTTGTGAGAAATATAAGAGCCTCAAGTTACAAATCCTAGAGCCTAACCAACTCTAGGTAGTGGACTGACTTGATCCTAAGTTTAGGACGAGGAACCACTCTAAACCACCTGTCCAAGTGCATGTTTATCCATATCTCTTACCCTTGCTATGAATGCTAGCTTAGGACATCAAATTACTGTTTTGCTTCAAATTACACTCGTAATATAATTTGGTGGTTTAATCTATCTTGTGAAGTTTGTGAAGCTCTATTCAACCCCCCCTTCTAGAGCCCATTGATCCAACATTGCCATGGTATATAGGGTACTTTCGATGCCAGTTTCATGTACTTTTGTTTGAGAACTGAGTGTATGTGATATAACACACGTATGTTTATATAATATAGAGAGATTAATTTAAAAATTGTATTGCATGACTGATGTAATATTGTGGTATTGAAAACTAACCTCGACCAAAAACTACATGTCTGACAATAGTCTAAAAGTAGTACAAAATGATCATGCATCGACTTTTCTCAATTAACGATTGTATTATCGTGAAAACGAGCTACTTGCGTTGTGTGAGGCACTCATTTGCTATTGTATAAATGATGCATAACCGTCTGCTACTGTGCAACACATTCTCTAAATCATTTCATTTTCCACCAAAGACAATTCATTTTGCGAATAGAAATACATTATTTATCAAGCAAGAGTACTCCAAGAATCGATGCATTGCACAATAAGAGGAGTCTGAAGCAAAGGTACCAACTTATCTTGAAAAGTACCCAAAGCACATGACTAGCTCAACTTGTAAGAATGATAAATGCTCATTTTTCACTGACTTTAAACTAGCCATCTTAACAAAAGTATCTCATCTCACTAATATAAGAACCATATTTATAAGCTAAAAGTTCCTTAAATACATGTTGTAGGATGTATGTGATAGACACGAATAGGACCTCATATATAACTCGATTAGCTCGTTTTACCTACAATTACCACATTTCCAATACAAAGTACCACAAGTACTTTATTCATGATTGAAGTATCTTAAATGTCTAATAGTCATACAAGGGCATAAAATTACATCAATAACACATACCTCACGTCTAAGTATCTTGTAAGTATGGCAATCAAGGACACTTTAGTAGTGTAATTTGGAAATTAGTTTTCTTATGATAATTCCTTGATCATTCTGGTGCAACAAATGTGCTAGTTTAAATAACATTGACATTTTTCATCGTACAAAGTAGTACCTCATATAACTAAAACACTATATAAGAGTACATAGTTTACAAAGTAAAAATACCTCATTTGTCAAAAAATACCTCATGTTTACGAAAAAAACAAAAGTACCTCAATATGTTGCATAATAGCACAACAAATTCACATAGATGGAACCACAATATTTGAAATAAAACTAAAGGAGTCATTTTACAAAAGTTGCAAATAAGACTTTCCTTCGTATACAATAGCACATCATATAAGTAAAGTACCTTATTTTATCAAAAATATTAACTCATCTATAGACAAAACAAGATCAAATGTTAGTATTTGTATAGACACATAACATCTTGTTTTGTGAATTTGAGTACATATGTTTGAACACATGAGTATCTCAAATTGTGAGTAAAAGTCAATATGTTTATACATTTAAGTATTCATTTTAACAAGTATTACATCGACCCTACATAAGCAATGATGCCTTGTGTGCAACTTTTACAGATGCTTGCAGTTTCCATCACCACACTATCATTGTTGTTGTTGCTTTCACATGCTACATGTACCACCATGCTAGAAGTTCCTCTTCACTGCTTCCTCCTTGGATAGAATGATCCATGGTTTCAGTCTTCACTAGAGGATTTTGTATGTGAAATTCTTTGTCCACATGGGTGGACTGAGTCTTTTAGGTTGGGGTGGAGGGGTTCTGTAGTGGGCATTCAGTTGACATATCTTGTTGCCAATGTCTCTAATGTTAGCTAATATTTTAGAGGTGGGAGAGCAGTTTGGTCTTGTAAGACCATGTGTTTATGAATAAAGGTTGCTCTAGGTCGCTTGAACTCATTATTTGCACCCTCTTCAATGACCATGACTAGGTAAATTCAACAAATAGAATAATTGATACAAAAATAATATTTTCTATCTAATGAAAGATCCAAACTAAACATTTATTACCATTAAAATGATGTGCACCCTCTCTGTATTTTCTCCATCTTTTGGACCTTTGAACAAATCAAAACCTTGATGTAACATACCCAAAACCTAACTATTTAGCCTAACCTTTTTTTATCGGCCCTATTTGATTATGATCGATTTCAAGCTCCATTCCCTCGATATAAGTTAAGTTGGGAGAATTTGTAGTTGCAAATCACGATAAGATAATAAATATCTTTTCATCAGGTTTTAGGATCAATAAGTACTTGAGTATATATTTGGCGTTAGTAATATAGATTCACCATATAATAATTAATGGCTCTAATTGGCCATCTATGATCCTTCCAATTCTATTTTAGGAAAAGAAATAGAAAATAGGAAATAATACATCAAGTTAGTTTAGAAATGCATTAAGTTTATCAACTGAGTAATTAACCTACATGTAATGAAAATAAATAAATAAATATTAAAAATATATATTAAATTAATGTTAAAATTGAGTTTCTCACATCTTAATTAGTCTACCCACCAATTTTCATGTTAATTGAACTCCTTTTGACTGATCATATAATTAGTCAAAAACTATAGCTCTAATATACTTAACTAAAAGGTATAATTAGAATTATATGCAATATGTAACAGACTGCTCCCTTCCTTGACAGGATCAACGCAACCCTGGTTCTACGGATTGTGAACCACATAGATGATGTGCACAATTTATATAGACTTTTTGTCCACTTCTGCACACAAATTCAGTCCATCTTTGCTCTCTATTTTTCCTCTAATCAATCTTAATTTGTCCCCATTTTAGTTGTTTTACGTGTTGCATAATTCTGACCACAAGTACATGATTTTGACAAAGAATTAGGACCAATCCAACCAAAATTTGACCTTAGTTGGATTCCTGAAGAATTTGCATGCTTGGCATAGTTGATCTTGAAGAATTTGAAGAGAAGACGACATGTGTTATTTTTTACATGGGGTATATATTTACAGACACTCATGTCCCCAACTGTAGAGAAAGGACATGATGTGTTACTACTCAAAACATGGCGTGTCTGCGCATTCAAATGCCATATTTCAAAGTTCTATAAAGTCACACAATGTGTGTTTATTAAGAAACATCGTGTATCATTCACGCAGGTCAACTTCAGACAGCAACAACATGACATGTCTATCAACGACACATCGTGTTCTTTTTGCAAGAGCATTTCCATTAGTAGTTACACATCTGACATGGCGTGTTCCTAAGAAAACACCGTGTGTCCCTGAAAGATTCGACAATTTCAAAAAGACAACCATCCCACCTTTTAAATGTGAAAACATTTGGATGGGATAGTTATCTCTTGTCATTTGAGACACTGTACGGCCAGAGAAAGGTGTAGAGCAAAAGGAGGGTAATTTTAGAAAGGAAGAAGGGATTTCTTGGGAGACGTCCTCCATTCTTAACCATTTCTTCTTCAAAGAGTGCAACAAAATTTCTCTACTCCGTCTGGGCTTCTTGAGAAGGAAAGTGGTCTGAGTAGAAGCAGCTACAAGGGTGGAATTTTGTCTTTAAGATGGAGTTTTACCTCACCCAACTTTATTCTTTGGTTTCTTTTGCTCTTTTGTCTCTCTAATCATGTCAAACTCTGAAGTTTGTGTGTTTCTTCATTATGTACGGGTGAAACCCTTTTTCTTGGTCATGGGGGAGTAGCTCCCATGCTATTACTCTTGTGAACTCGTAATTCTAAACTAATGTTAGTTAGTTTTCTTCTCCAAGAGCTTCTATGGTATATTTTGCTTGTATGTTTGTCTGGCCATCAAACCTACACATTTTATGCTTCTTTATGCGATTAGGGAGGATGTATGGAGGAGTATGGAGTAGTTATCTTGACAAAAAATCCTTGACCACGTGAGTGGCTGTGATATGTTGAGGATCCAAGGTTGGAGTTCAAATCCGAATATAAGAACAAGAGTGCTATGTAAAGATGAGAACCATCTCTTATAAATAGGAGGTGTAAGATGATGACAACCTCCTTTGCAAGTTAATTAATAGGTTAATTTCATAGTTACATGTGAATAATGGTGTGGAAGTGAAATCTTATGAGCAAGATCTCCTAAAATCTGATCTAAATCATGTTAGTTTAGTTCTTATTTCTTTTGATTGGAAGTTAATAATTCATAATTCAACTCAACTATTGCAAATCAATCTAGATTGTCAAACCTTAACACACTTGCGCCTAGATGTGCCTTGACCCCTTAGGCGATCTCATTTACTACATGCACCTGTATACTTGTGGGGTAATTGTCGAGTTTATAAATATTAGAACTTGCACATTTAAGCAAACAAGTTTTTGGCGCCATTTCCCGACAACATCAATATTTTTCTATTAGAGTAAGAGGTGTTAACTAGTAAGTGAAACTAGACCACTCTGCTACTCGTTTCATCATTCCATCATCATTTATATCATCAATTATTTCTTCTATTGTTTGTTAAGTGTTATCACCACTTGTGAATTTGCAGGACTACATGTAGAGATCAAAATGCGGTCTTCAACCATCAACATTTTAAAACCTAGAAATCAAACACACTACTAGTAGTAGTAGACGAGCAAGGAGGAGTGAAGACTCTTCAAGCTTGGGAGACTCACAACCATCATCACCTCATTCTTCACTGCCATCTTCACCAGAAAACCAAGAACCAGTCATGGAAGACGATCGTCCTCTCAAGGACTTCACCATTCTAGCTACAATCAACATCAATGGGGCTATCAAAAACCCATAGATCGAGGCAAACAACTTCTCCATCAGTCCAACAATCATGCAAATGATTAAGTAAAACTGCTTTGGAAGGACTCCCATTGGAAGACCCCAATCTTCATGTAGCTTAACTCTTGCAATATCTGAGTACTTTCAAGATTAATGGTGTTTTTCCTGATGGTATACTCATACTATTGTTTCTATTTTCTTTTTGGGACAAAGCCAAGACGCGACTCTCTTCTTTGTCAAGAAATTCCATCAATAGTTGGGATGAACTTCTTAAAGTCTTTTTAGTCAAGTACTTCCCACCAAGAAAGACTGCTTAGCTGAGAAGCCAATTGACCAATTTCACTCAACAAGATGGAGAGACTCTGTATGATACATGGGAAAGGTTCAAAGACCTTCAATGCCTTTGTCCTCACCATGGTCTAAGCAACTGTCTGCTTCTTCAAACATTCTATAATGGGCTTTACTATAACATCATGATGTCTATAGATGTTGCAGCTGATGGAGCTCTAATTAAAAGATCTTCTAGGGAGGCCTATGCTATAATAGAAGACATGGCAATGAATCATTGCCAATGGAGTTATGAAAGGAGTAATTAGTCACCCTCATCTTTTGTTGCTTTAAGAAAATAAGCAGACGTCCATGCTACTGAAGTCATTGATCTGATTTCCGCAAAGTTAGATGCCTTGACACAAAAATTTGAGAGGTTGAGTGCCCAATCATCCTAATTGGTAAATTTGACATATGATGCATGTCAATCCATGGGACAAGTACCTTCTTCAAGCTACACTTCTTTCATCACATCTGAAGAGAACATGGAGCAATGCAATTCAATAGAAAGTTTTGGAAACAAACAACTATATAATCCATTTTCCAATACCTACAATCTAGGCTGGTGTCATCATCCATACTTCTTTTGCCGCAACAACAATCCTCAAAGCCCTCAACAAGCTCAAAGCAACAACCATTGCATGTGGGGAACATGTTGCCAATGAAGAACAATCCTCCGGGCTTCAACAACAATGTCAATAGAAACTTCAACCAACAACAACAACAACAACCAAAGTCTAATTTGGAGTTTCTTCTTGAAGGTTTTGTTTCATCTCAATTGAAACAAAATGAGGAATTCCACCAACATAGTCAATTAATGAAGGATGCCATCCAACATCTTTCTTCCAAGGTGGAAAACATTACTACTCATACCAAGATGTTGGAGAATCAGATTGCTCAACAAGCTCTAGCAAATCAAAGGACACCTTTCAGCTCCTTGCCCAACCAACCAAAGATGAACCCTAAAGAGACATGCAAGTTCGTGATGCTAAGAAGTGGAACAGTGATTGGAGCATCCTCACCACCTTCAAAGAGGAAATCTGAAGAAATTATTGCCACAACTGTGGAGGAGACTACTAAAATTCAAAGGAAGAAAACTGCTGGAAATCCACAACAAAGTGATTCTTTTGGCAAGGCTAATATTCCTTTCCCTAATAGGTTTTCTAACACAAAATATGATGCAAAGTTCAACAAGTTTATGGAAATATTGAACAAGCTATATGTAGACCTTCCTTTAGTTGAAGTGATATCTGAAATCCCTTCTTACGTCAAGTTCTTAAAAGACATTCTCACAAGGAGAAGAAGGCCCAACCAAGATGAAACCATGATGTTATCTGAAAGAATAAGCTCTATCATTCAAACCGTTTGCCAAAAAAACTTGATGGTTTATGTGCATTCACTCTCCCTTGCAAAATTGGAGATTCAACTTTTGACAAAGGCTTGGTTTATCTTGGTGCTAGCATGAGCTTGATTCCCTTTTCTCCATGAAAAAATCTAGATTTGGGAGACTTGAAACCAACATCATCGAAAATACCATTAGCCGACCTCTCAATTAAATATCGTAGAGGGATTGTTGAAGACATTTCTGTACAGATAGCGAAGTTCTACATTCCTTTTAACTTTGTAGTCCTAGACATGCATGAAGATCTGAAAAATCTGATCCTTTTTGGGAGACCATTACTCCAGACTACGTGTTGTATCATAGATGTTAGAGAAGGAAAACTAACTGCCAAAGTTGGAGAGGAAGCTCTAGTATTCTGTCTATGATGCTATGAAGACACACAACACTAAAGAATATGTTTGTTTGATAGATAGTATTGATACTCTGCTAGAGGGTGACATGACCACTCTTGAACAAGCTCTTGATGATCTTAAAGGTGAAGAAAACAATGATGACTCAATGATTGATATCAATGAAGAAAATTCTGAAGTCGCATCAAACTCACCATCCAATGAAGTGCAACTGAGAAGGATGCAAGTGACACCACCTCTGCACTAGAAAAATGGTAGAACTCAAACCCCTTCCACTAGGGTTAAGGTCTGCTTTCTTGGACCCAAAACTTTCTTCCCCTATTATAATAAATGCTGATTTGACTCAATTACATGAAGCTAAGTTGTTGAAAGAACTTAGATTGTACAATGATGTGATAGGATACTCCATTCATGATCTTAAAGGAATTAACCCTTCAATTTTCCTGCATCACATAGCCTTAGAAGAAGACGCTAAGCCATTCATAGAACCACCAAGAAGGTTAAATCAAAACATGATGGAACTTGTTAAGAAAGAAATTTTAAGCTAAAATATGCATGCATAATATATCCTATCAGTGACAGCCCATGGGTAAGTGCTATCCATGTTGTACCTAAAAAGGGAGGAACCACTATAATGAAAGGAGACAATAATGAATTGATATAAACAAGGGTAGTAACTAGGTGGATAATGTGTATTGATTATAGAAAATTAAATAAAGCCACAAGAAAAGACCATTTCTCATGCCCTTCATTGACTTAATGTCAGAGATACTTACCAATCACTCTTATTTTTGCTACTTAGATAGACTTTCCAGATTTTTTCAAATTCCTATATATCCGCATGATCAAGAAAAAACAACTTTCACATGCTCTTATGGAACATATGCATATAGGAAAATGCCTATTGGGTTATGTAATGCACCTGCTACTTTCCAAAGATGCATGATGACCATATTTTCCAATTTTATAGAAAAGATTATAGAAATTTTTATGGATGATTTCAGTGTCTACGACAATTCCTTTGATGACTACTTGTTGAATTTAACTAAAGTTTTGCAACAATGTAAACAAGTCAATCTTTGCTAAATTAGGAGAAGTGACATTTCATGGTACAATCTGGGGTTGTACTTGGTCACGTCATTTCAAGCAAAGGGTTTGAGGTTGACAAAGAAGAAAGTAGAAGCTATTGAGAAGATGTCAATTCCAACAACCGTAAAAGAAATCTCAAGTTTTTTGAGACATGCATGGTTCTATAGAAGATTCATTAAAGACTTTTCAAAAACTACAACGGCTCTCTGCTCTTTGTTGGTTAAAAATGCCGAATTTATATTCAATGAAAAATGCAAAACAAGTTTCAAAATATTGAAGGATTCTCTTATCTTAGCCCCCATCATTCAACCATCAAACTGGAGTGCTTCTTTTGAAATCATGTGTGATGCTAGTGATTATGCCATAGGGACAGCCTTAGGATAAAGGTGAGACAACAAACTTCATGCTATTCACTATGCAAGAAAGACCTTAGATGATGCTCAAATAAATTATGCGGCCACAAAAAAGAGATGCTTGCTATAGTCTATGATTTTGATAAATTTTGACAATATCTTATGGGATCTAAAGTCATTTTCTATATAGACCATGATCCAATTAGATATCTCATGAGTAAGAAGGGTGCCAAACCCCATCTTATCCGTTATATACTGCTATTATAGGAGTTTGATTTGGAAATTAAAGACAAAAAGCATGGCAACACATCCCACTATCACACAGACAACGAGGTGTTATGCGAAAATGTGTGGAAATCACCATAACCATAGATTACCAAAAATACGGGTTAATTAAAACCGATTGCGGAAAGCTGATAAACTGAGAAACTAATACATTCAAGTCCTCATCCTGCAAGGAAACATGTTATATAAACATATACAAGATCCTGATACGTGTCCATAGTTTAGAGGAACAACTATCTAACCATCACATGAGTTCATCACCTGTTTATACATACATAAAGGCCCACGTCCGGCCATCATTAGGATATACGAAACATCAACGATTATACATCGTGAAACAACGTCAAAACACCTCCAAGGACCTGAGAGTACAGGGATGACTCTAAGACTCTACTACAAAACATCCAAAACAGCAGCATATCCATCACTTGCCTTCTACTGCTCTTCTCACTGCTCGGCCGCAAATCCACGACCACCACTACGTCTAGCTCGACCACCTAAAAAGGATGTAAACCAGCGGGGTGAGACACATAGTCCCAGTGAGAAACATAACTCCCCGCCGAAACTACAAAACCTCAAAAGGATAAAGCAGATAACTGATAAGAAGTATAACAAGAGCAGATAATAAAGAAAAGTTGTTCATACTAATAAGCTTACTAGATATATGAAAGCATATACCCAAACATTTCTTGATGGAACATGATTAAAAAGATAAGATATATAAAGTTTTACCACATGTGAGGATCATGTAAGCAACTGCAAGATATAATAGGATTATCTACACAAGCAAGGCCTCAACCAATGTTTCGTGTTTGTCTTAAGCAGTAAATACTATTCGGTTAGATTACGTATTATTATGCCCTGAGGAAGTGAACCGTACCGTTCAAATCCAACCGATGACTGCGAAACTCGGAGCCGGTGCCATACAAGGTCAAATGGAAGAGCCAGACTCCACAACCTCCCACCTCATGGTCAGTGCATGAGTACAACACAAGAAGGACTGCAGTCTCATGTTGAAGTGGCCTCAGCCGCAGGGTCAGGCTACCCTCTACCTAGCCCGCCTCGGTACATGTATCAGCGCTAGTGAAATTGAGCCACCGGCCTGTTCACCATGTTCTGAGCCATGAACGCATTCATGCTCGTCATATCACATATCCTGAGCCATGGGCCTGTTCACCATTCTCTTCACATACTTGGGATACGGGCCTGAATCCGCACCCTGGAGTCTACAACCGAAGTTGCACTCTTACCTCCTCACTTTAGGCTAGGAGAAACCTCGCATACTCAACAATATGCGCTCCGGGTTAACCCGTAGGAGAACCCGTTTCACCATCACCAGCTCCTGACGATGATGGATCTATGGCCAGGGCAACTACATGATATATTCCACTGTGATTAATTAGTATCTTTTATGTGGATTGCAAGATTCAACCAAGTTATATAACATGTAAACTATAACAGGAAAATAAACAACATAAAACTCAACATTATGCTTTTATTGTAATCACATCATCCTGACCCATCACAAGGATCCAACATTACATGTTATCACTTGGCCTCTTGCCAATCATCCAGATCCATTTCAAGGATCATCACATACCATGGGATTTCAATCCCTCATCACATAGTGCCACTGCCTCTCAAGGCTTACATCATCATCATGGGATAGCAATCCCCAGTACTATAGTCAAATACATCATACAAATTATTTCAACATCCAGAGCAACAATCACAACAGAGTTACTCAACATATACATATACCTCATAGCCCTTTTAATTGGCTATGCATCACCTGCATGGTTAGTAACAACAATCACAGGCTTCAATAGAATGACCATGCTTATCAATATAAGGTGACATTAATGATTTTATACTTAATCAATCATACTTCAACTTATGATCATAAGCACAAGGTACATCATTAAGCAAGGCATTCTACATGCTTTATCATTACCTCAGCTTTATACAGATATTCATGTGTAAAGATATGTGTGTTACCTAAACAAGCTTTACTATAATATTTACCATTCAGTATATCGATTTATATGGGGGGCAGAACCCTCACAAAAACATCACAAACCCTCACTATGAGCTGTATCGGGCAGGGCTCCCTCATCTAACGTCCATCCCATAATGGCCAGCACCAAAGTGCAACATGTAACGCTGCGTCAGGGTGCCGTGCACTCACTTGTATCGTGCAACACAACGTTAGGCAACATGGGATGTCAGGCGCAATGCGACGTTGTGTACAAAGGTAACGGCCAAGGGCCTGTCGTGCAGCTAGGTGTATCGGGAGACAGGGTGTCACGCAACGCCCGTCAGGGGTAGCTGTTGGCCAACACACAAAAGGCTAACGTGACGCCCGTCATAAGACTACTAGCAACAACCAACAAAGCACAACAACAACCAGCTACGTCTAGATCAGATGTACTAAGATCAAATGACCAACAAAAGGGACCTGTCATCCAACCAACTAAACCAGGGCCTAACGGCCGTCAGGGGTAGCTGTCGGCCGACACACAAAAGGCTAATGTGACGCCCGTCACAGAGACCAGGGGTATTGTCCACCACCAACATAACCTTTCGTCCAAGGCTCTAGGTCAAGAGGGCTGTAGGGCAGCACCTCCCCAAACTCATAACGACCAAGGTGCAACTCACAAGATCGTCATCAACCTCAAGCACAAAGGGCACCAAAACCCTAATGGGTCAAGAAGATGGCTCACCTCAATCAACTAAGAAAGAGGGGTCTTGCACATCATCTATCACCAAACGGGCAACAAAAGGATCAACTCTAGCAAAGTTCACAACTATCACCAAGCTCACCCTTCTAGTCCATGGTGAGAGGAGAGTGTTGCTCAAGCAACTAGAACACAAGCTCACCTCTCAACTTAAACGAGAGAGGGGTATTGCCCATGCTACTAGAAGCTCAACCTCACTCCTATAGACCAAGGAGAGAAAGGAGTATTGCTTACCAAGAAACCCTAGACCACAAGGATTAGCCAACATGGATACTTAAGCAAGATACTAATCTAACAACATATAAAAAAGATCATAGAAGGGATAGTGTAGTTAGGTTTAGGAGTTATGTAACCCACCTTAAGCAAGCTCCAAGCTCCTAGCTCCAAGCACCATCAAGCAAGGAAGAAGGAGACTCCAAGGATATCGGCCACCAAGCTAGCTCCTCCAATGGTATCGGCCACCAACTTGCAAGAAAGGGAGTGTGTCGTGTACCAAGGTGGAGAAGAAGCTAAGGAACTAAAGGGATCCTTAGCAAGGGAAAGGAACCACATACATAGAAGGGAAAGGAGGAGAAAACAAGGTAGAACCAAGCAAGGTGTCGCCCACCTAGGGACGCTTGTCCTAGTGCACGAGCCACCACTCTAGCAAGCCCTAAACACATGTCTAAGGTCATTGCTACATGCAAGCACCAAGCACCAAGTGTCCACTAGTGGTGACACAAACAAGGTCAAAGCTTGGTCAAAGGTCATAGGCGACACACCATCAGAACCATGGGCGACACACTTCCAACATGGGCGACACAGCCTTGGGCGACAGAGCCACCTCCTTGCCCGACACAAGGTCCAACCAAGCCAAAGCGAGGCACCACAAGGCCCAACAAGCTCAACCAAGCCCAAAGGAACTCAAACAATGAGCCCAAACCTTCCCCTCAACACCAGAGGAAGCAAGGAGAGAGAGGAACACCTCACAAGGTGGCAAACTTTCCCACAAACCCTAGACTTAGGTTATTTGCAAGTAGAACCTCCCAACTCTCAACCAAATCCTAATCACCACTAAAGGTGATTAGCAAGCACAAAAGCATCAAGGTTAAGCAAAACAAACAGGGTAAACCCTAAACGAAGGTTAGGGTCCTTACAAGCTAACCCCCTTCAAGGGATTTCATCCCCAAAATCTGAAGAGAAAAGCGAGGGATACTTCCTCCTCATCTCTTCCTCAAGCTCCCACGTGGCTTCCTCAACGCCACGATGATGCCAAAGAACCTTCACAAGAACCAGGTCCTTCCTCTTCAGCTTCTTAACCCTTCTGTCAAGGATCGCCACATGACCTTCCTCGTAGGTCACGTCTTCATCAAGCTCAACTTCAACTGGCTGAATCACTGTTCCTGAATCTGGATGGCTTTTCTTCAGCATACTGACATGGAACACTGGATGTAACCTGTGCAACTCTGGAGGCAACTCTAACTCGTAAGCTACCTTGCCAACATATGCTATGACTGGGTAAGGCCCCATATATCTGGGTGCTAGCTTACCATTCTGACCAAACCTTAGCACACCTTTCCACGGCGAGGCCTTGAGATATACTTTGTCTCCTACTTGGAATTCCAAAGGTCGTCAACGATTGTCTGCATAAGACTTCTGCCTGTCCTGTGCCACTTTCAACTGTTGCTGTATCACCTTGATCTTTTCTGTTGTCTACTGTACTAACTCAGGACCTAACAGCTGATACTCACCAAACTCATACCAACACAAAGGAGATCTGCACTTCCTGCCATACAAAGCCTCATAAGGAGCCATGTCAATGCTCCGCTGATAACTATTGTTGTAGGCAAATTCTATCAGACTGAGATGCATGTCCCAACTGCCTAGGAACTACAAAACACAAGCTTGAAGGAGATCCTCCAAAGTCTGAATAATCCTCTCAGTCTGTCCATCTGTCTGTGGGTGGAAGGCGGTACTGAACCTCAACTGCGTTCCCAACGCTTTGTGCAACTGTTCCCAGAAATGACTCATGAACTGAGGACCTCTGTCTGAAACTATCGTTGCTGGCACACCGTGCAAACATACTATCTCATCTACGTATACTCGAGTGAGCTTTTCGGCTGTATACGTCATCTTTACTAGTAGGAAATGGGCAGACTTCATCAATCTGTCCACTATAACCCAAATGGAATCATGATTCCTAGTTGTCCTGGGTAGCCCAACTACGAAATCCATGGTTATATGATCCCATTTCCACTTCAGTATCAGCAAGGGTTGCAACATACCTACCGGCTTTTAATGCTCAGCCTTCACTTGCTGACAAACCGCACACCTAGCTACGAACTCGGCTACATCCTTCTTCAAGCCGGGCCACCAATACAAGTCCTTTAGACTATGATACATCTTGGTGACACCTGGATGCATAGCATACATCGATGTGTGTGCTTTCTTGAGCACTAACTTCCTCAGATCATCAGCATTGGGGACCACCATTCGATCACGATAGCAAACTAGCCCATCCTCGGACTCATGGAACCCATCACGCTTCTTGCTACCGAACTCTGATCTGATCAACTGTACCGCATCATCTATCTGCTGTGCATCTTTGATCTGCTGTCTCAGCGTAGGCTTGACTTGCATCTGTGCTAAAAGTCTAGCTAACAAGGAAACTTCCATCTGCACATTCATCTGTCGCAAAGAGACAAACATATCTCGTCTATGGCATACCAGGGAACTCAACTGTGCCTTCTTTGAAGAAAGAGAAGAAGACTTTCTGCTAAGTGCATCAGCTACCACATTCGCCTTACCAGGATGATACTCGATAGTGCAGTCGTAATCATTGATCAACTCCATCCATCGATGCTGTCTCATGTTCAACTCATGCTACGAAAAGATGTACTTCAGATTCTTATGATCCGTAAAGATTTGACACACTTCCCCATAAAGACAGTGTCTCCAAATCCTTAACGCATGAACCACTGTTGCCAACTCCAAATCATGAGTCGGATAGTTCTCCTCGTGTTTCTTAAGCTGTCGCGAAGCAAAAGAAACCACATGATCATCCTGCATCATCACACAACCTAAACCTTTCTTGGAAGCATCACAGAAGACAACATAGCCCTTTCCAGGCTCTGGCAGGATTAACACTGGAGCACTGGTCAACCTCTCCTTTAAACTCTGGAAAGCTTGCTGACAATGGTCATCCCAGACAAAAGGTACATCTTTTCTTGTCAACTTGGTCATTGGCAACGCAATCCCACTGAAGTCTTTGATAAACCTCCTGTAGTAACCTGCTAAACCTATAAAACTACAAACTTCTTTCGGCATCTTCGGCTGTTCCCATTCTGCAACGGACTCCACCTTCTTTGGCTCCACTTTGACTCCTTCTATAGATATCACATAACCCAAGAAAGTCACTTCTTCCAACTAGAACTCACACTTACTGAACTTGGCATATAGATGATGTTGGCAAAGAAGAGTCAACGCTAGACGAAGATGTTGCTCATGCTCTAGCCTGTCCCGACTGTAGATCAAGATGTCATCTATGAAGACTACAACAAACTGATCTAAGAACGGACGGAACACTCTGTTCATCAGGTCCATGAAAGCAGCAGGTGCATTGGTTAGCCCAAACGGCATAACCATGAACTCGAAGTGACCATACCTCATCCTAAAAGCTGACTTTGGTAAGTCATCCGCCTTAATCCTCAACTGATGATATCCAGACCGTAGATCGATCTTTGAAAACACTATAGCACCACACAACTGATCGAACATATCATCTATCCTCGGTAACAGGTACTTGTTCTTGATCGTGACTTTGTTCAACTACCGATAATCTATACACAACTGCATCGATCCATCCTTCTTTTTGACGAACAACACTGGAGCACCCCAAGGCGACGTACTCGATCGGATAAAACCTTTGTCCAACAACTCTTGCAGCTTCTTCTTCAGCTCTGTCATCTCTACTGGAGCCATCCTATATGGCGTCTATGCCACTGGCTGCGTTCCTGGTACCAGATTGATCTCGAAATCAATCTCTCGGGGCGGAGGAACACCAGGAAACTCCTCAGGAAACACATCGGAAAACTCTCGAACAACTGACACCTCCTCGAGGCTAGGACCTTTTGCCTTGGTAGCCACAACGATATCCACCACGTGAGCTAAGAACGCCTCACATCCTTGCTGTAGCAACTTCTCTACCACCATAGCTGATACCAAACACGTCAGAAGAATCTTCCTATCTCCCTGGAAGGTCCACTTCTCCCCATCATCATCAAACACTGCCTGCTTGGAACCGCAGTCCAAAACAACCTTATACTTCTCTAAGGTATCTATCCCAAGGATAACATCAAAACCATGCATATCAAGTGGTATAAGATCCACTCGTATGCAGTGTCCTGAAAAAGACAAGACACAAGATGGAAACTCCTCTCGAAGCATCGAGGAACCATCAAGAGGGGTTTCTAACAACAAGCTATCATTCTTACAACTAACAGGTAGATGACAGTTTTCAAGCATACTATAGGCGATAAAAGAGTGTGTAGCACCAGGGTCAAC